>JBCFYV010000100.1:27323292-28060731 GCA_039000515.1 Timema cristinae | reverse complement strand
CATTGATAAATTGTTTGGGGCCACGCGGGATATCGGGGGCCCGGGACCCTTAGCCATTTGATAACATGCTACTGACTGAGCTAAAATTTTTAAAACCTTTTTTTAAATATACAAAAAATTATTTTAAAAATTTTAATCTTTGTTTTTTTTCCACGCGTGTTTATTGGTGGGGTTTTTATTTTTTTTTTTAAAACATTTTACTTTCTCCCTTACCTGTAAATTCTGACAAAATTTTCCTTCCCATAATTCAAACGCCCCACACCCCTCCCCGCTTCGAATAACAAAATGCTGTTAGAAAGGGAGGGGTAGAAAATTTGATGACAAAAATAAAAGCTTTACCATTACTATCTATACAATGCTAAAGAGGTTTTATAAACAATCCAGAAGTTTTTGGTTGGGCCCAACTAAATGTTATCATAAATGTCGACGTTTAAAACGAAACCCAGGGAAAAATTTAAAGTGTAGAAAACCAAACAGAGCAACTTGGCCCGTGAAGTGTTTTAAAAGCCAAAACCTCGCCCCTTAAAGGTTTTCCCAGGGGTAGACCCCAAACGGGTAATGAACCTGATAAATTGAAAATGACTTTAACCCTGCTGATTTTTATACACGGCGTATCAACCAGGGTGTAAGGTCGCCCGCGGTTCAACAAGCATGCCTTAATTAAGTTGGATATCCATCTGCTAGCTTCAGCTTTTATATTCAAAATGTTATGGTAATCAGAACGGCTTATTAATAACTAGCGATGTATTATGCTATGTAGAATTTTATTACTCGCAAACATACTTAGTGAAATTCCATTCTTTTAAAGTGAATGACAAACTCTTTATTAAAATATCGAGGACAGAAAAGGTTTTAGTGCCAATAATTTTATAATTAATGTAGCCTTATTTTTTTTTAGTTCACTATCTAAAACCATTACAGGTTTAATTCTAATTATATTTTCTTCAGATAAAACTTTAACACACATCGTTCCTAACTTTAAATCATTATTTAAAACCTTAACAGATTTAATTTATATTTATTAAATGCATGTCTGGTATATATCCCTCCCAGCTCAGTTTGTGGGAATATTATCCAGTACTAATGTACCGTTTCCCAGGAGATGTCTAAATGTACTAACCGTACATACTTTCCTTGGAGTCTCTTGCCATGTCGCAATGGGATGAGGTGAAGTTGATAGTGAATATGAGGACGTGGAACTCGTAGACATTTTTAATCCTAAGTTTTAGCTTAAGCCTAACTAACCAGAGCTGAATGACCTTTGGGATAGTTGGCCTGTCGGGGAAAATTGTGGGAATCTAGCTCGGGACCTCAGGTTGATAGCCAGATGCGCTGACCTTTACCAGAAAGGGCTAGTTGTATATTTATAATGCACATATACAGTGCCGGAAGAAAGTTTAAATCCACCCTTACAATACTAAAAATACTAACTAATTTGTTTACTGGTATTAAAACTTTTTTCTTTTTTATCTCTCTCTTAATTTTATGATAATATACATTAAAAATTTAACTCAAACGGTTCAGAAGTTAAGAATGTTTTTAATATTAAACCGCAAAAATCAAAAAATGCACATTTTTTAAAAAAAGAAAAAATTAAAATTCATAAATGGGTGGATATTGGGCTATGGTTTTTGGTCTCCAAAAGATGAGTGATGCTATGAACAATTTCCTTAACGTAAGGTTAGGGTTCGCAGGAAAAAGGACAGAAAATTTTCTGCCGGCCTGTGTCACTCTTGCAGTCCAACAAGTTGGCGACGCAATCATGATCTGGGGTTGCATCACTTCAAAGGGGCCTGAATACTGTAAGGTTGGGAATGGCGCTATGAACAGTGACAAATATTGTGAAACTATGATTCCCTCAGCACATAGGCTCCGTGAGGAATATTACATCTACCAGCAGGACAACACCCATGCCACCGGTCCAAGGCAACAAGGACATGGTTTGATACCCAGGACATTGAACTAATTCCCTGGCCACCATAGTCCAGACCTCAACCCAATGAAAAATCTATGGAACACCATGACATATTGATTGGCAAAGCAGAAGCCCAAAAACGAAGCAGAACTGAGACTGGCAGTCCAAAGTGCTATGGCAAAAAGTGACGCGTGAATAATGAAGGAATCTGATTCACTCCTTGACTGACAGAATCAAAGCATGCTAAAAGACTAGAGGGGGTCCTATTGACTACTAAAAATGGGAATGTAAACTTTTTTTTATTCCGAGTCATATTGATTACTGAACATTATAATGCAACCCAAACTATTTTTTTACTATTCTGGGTAAATAAAAATATTAAAATGTGGAAAAATTGTAATGAATGGGTGGTCTTAAAACTTTTTTCCGACACTGTATGTATGTGTATATATATATATATATATATATACGTATGGCTTGGCTGATTTACTTAATCTTGTACCAACAATTTTTAATCGTTTTAATCATTAAATAAGTCTTTCTTGTTTATACAGCCCCACAATTTAAATATTATTTAATTTAGTAATAAAATACTATTCGCTCCTTAACCCACTACTAGAATGTGTTTTATAATTTACTAATTTTACTAGGTTTTGCTAGGTGCGTATAACCCAAATTGGTAGTAAGAAGTGACCCGCCTCGGTGGCGTAGTTGGCTAACGCGCTTGTGTGCTGAGCTCGACTGCTGAGGACGGGGAGATCGAGGTTCGAATCTCGGTCGGGTGAACTGGGGCGGGTTTTTCCTAAATGGTTTTCCACTCTCCCTCCACGCAAATGCGGGTTCACTTCCTCTAATTAAACCTTCCCAATTCCTAATCCATTAGTGTAATTAGTACTTAAAGCGTATAACCCGAACGGGTAGTAAGACGCGGTGCTAAAATATTATTATTATTATTTAGTAAGAAATGGTGCTAATATAATTATAACTTTTATGTCAAACTTTATAATAATAACTTTTAAGGAATATTATCTTTCGATGCTTAGTATATTTCATGTATGTATGATTGTACAATTTATTGTATAATATAATGTAATAATTTAGTATTTCCCATTATATGGAATCTTAGACCTTACAACATTGATAGTGAGCTGATCTTATGTTAATATTTTATATTTTTATTACTTTTTTACCACTTTTATTAACCATTAACTAACAGGTTGTATCTGTTTTAATAATTGCGCTCTTTTTAATAACTAATTTCTTACTATACATCAAAAGGTATGTTAATTAGATTTTAGTAACTAAACAAAATCATTACTCAAGTTTACGAACCATTCGATAAGAGTTATAAATATAACTGATCACCTAAGTGATGTTGGATATATATTTAGAATATCCTTCACTGATTTCATTGTTTAATTAGTAAGTGATAATTAGTGTTTGTAATCAATTACTGGCCTCTTATTATAATAAAATATTTATTATGTGTTGAGCTCAGTGGTTTTGGGATAAATTGATTGCCTTAGGATCTAAAACCCAGCGGGGTTGACAGATTTTTCTTGAGCGGTAAATATCCATAGCACAACTTCCTTTGGATGGAAAGTAAAGCTGACAGCCCCATGTCAATTGTGGAGTATAACAGAATCCTTGAAGGTATATAAAAATACCTTTCTAGTTAAAATTGGTTGGTTGTTTCGCTTTCGCTCATAGAAATGCTAATGTGCAGATATATTTAGTCGTTTCAGGAATTGCGCGTTAAATACTTCAAATAAATTAATAAATTATTGGATAGTGTTTATATTGTGTATATTCCAAGGCAAGATCTGAACATGTGATCTGAAATCCTAAATCTTCTCATTTTTAGTGCTATATAATTCAAATCATGTTTATATATCTGTACGTAATATTAATATACCTGGACATTGAAAAACTAATCTGAAAAAAAAGACTATAAGGAGAGTTTTAAAAAAACACGGACTTATTAGTTTAAAGGGTGTATATGGTAGATCATGTCGCGGGTAAAATATATCTTAATGCAGCTATCTGTATTAGAACCTTGACACCTTATAATACTTTCTTCAACACTATCATGTGGACACACCTCCCGCTAACATGTATATTAATTGATTAATCTAGCTAGAGTAAAAAGTATATGGTAAACCTAAGAAAAAGAAATCGACACGGTAATTCGGAAAAAATCAACCCACACGCATCTGCTCCGAATCAAACCCCTGCCATCAGAGTCAGTCAGTCACTATAATTCCAGCCAACCCTGATGATTCGCCTCTTAATCAGATGAAAAACTCTTCCAGGGTAAATTGGTGGTTTTTCTCTGCACAATATAATGAATGGAAATGTCAGTTACCAAAGTTTATAAAAAAAAAATATATGAAGCGATACTTGATTGCTTCTTCCATTATTAGACGTCGATAACAGACAACGAGGCCTCTAAGGAAAGGGAGGAGTTGAGTTGGTATGGCTAAAGGGGGGGGGGGGACTAGGGAGAGCGGTAAAGAATGAAAGGAGCAATTAAGGCATGTTCTGAAATCGATTATACGAAGAGCACCCAACCCCTCTACATCCAAGTCTAAAAACTTCATGAAGAATAGATGAAAAATAAAGAAAAGATGGGACGGAAGTAGAGTAGACTTCGCGCTCTTAAGGAAGCAAATGAAACTCACATCCATCATCCCGATAAACTCATAAAACACGGCGTTCTTATTAATATTATAAATTAAATACACTGCCGCTTCTTGGGAATGCAGTCTTTTATTTCATTATGTCCAGAGGAATATTTTATCTTGGTTTGGGGAAGGATTATTTCATTATTGAAACTATGGCTGTACAACATTTCTTGAAAAAGGGTATATACAAAAATAGCTCAGTACTGTTGATGCTAGGAAACAAACATTAATGTATGAAGCTATAGTAGGATTTCGAAAATATTGTTTCCTTATAGTCAAAATTAGCTAAATATACTCTTATTTATTTTCACGTCAGGGTGCCTATTTTAAATCTGAATTTGGTAGCTAATATAAATTTAGGCAGCTTTAATATAAAAATAGTATTATTTCTATCACTATTGTCTGCCATACTCTTACATTTTATCTCGTAGAAGTTTCTTTCTTTAGCAGTGGCTTTTTATATATATATAATATATATATATGAGCTATATATTAATTATATCATTATTACCCTTCATTCACCTCTGAAAAGAGATGTATTAATCACAACTTGTGAATGTGGGGAATGCCAGGCCTCAACTGTGATTCGGACCCCATTTTATACTGTAGGTCCTCCATTTCATCTCACAATCACCCTACATTACACATTAACGTAAGTGCGTACAAACCGAACGGGTAGTAAGACGTGGTGATAATAATATATAAATTATGTGTATCATAAAAACATATGTATTATGTATATATAATCTTACATGGACTTATATGTATTTATTATGAGGTATTTAACGTTCACTTTTTGAATCAACTTATTATAACAGCACACATAATTTCTATGAATGAGCGTGAAAAGACTTACCAATTTGGTCGGGAAAGGTATTTTTACATACCTTCCAGAGTTATTTTACATAACACAACTGTCATGGGAATGACGGCTTTATTTCACCTCCGGAGTAGGTTGTAATAAGATTTTTATCTGTCGAGAAAAATCCGTCTCACACAGCTGAGTTTTAACCCACTAACCTCGCGTATTGGGGCGAGCACTTTACCGCAAAACCACAAAGGTTGACTTTAATATTATACTACACGTACTTATATAAAAATAATTTACGTGAATTTCAATTTTAGATAAAGTTGACACCTACAGTCCTACACTGCTGATGGCGTTGGGAAATAATCGGTCCTGCAGTTGTAATTTATTTAAGAGGGGCTACCACTAATTAGGAGAGGTTAGAGTGGTACAAAACGTGTTTTTACCGCATTTAACACGAGAATTAAAGTCGGCCCAATAAAAAAAGGCTAATTTACAGAACATGATGTGGAATAAATATCAATACTACAAAATAAATAAATAAACAATATTGCTGAAGTAAGAGATTAAATATTTTTTTTTAAATACAGACACAATTAAATAAAGGTTTCAGTGATTTTTGTGAATTATAAAAAAATTAATATTTCATTTATTTGAAAATCATAATTTAAATGTGAATAATAATGTTGTGCATGATTAATTAATTGTGTTAGGGTTTTTGTAAAATATGGTCTAAGTGTTGTTAAATTTAATTAACAATTTTGTGCTAGATTCTTCAAATCAAATGAGTATGCTATGAACATATATAGATTTATAAAAGCTACGTCATTCAGGAACTTTGTCATTTCATAGGAACACTATGTTTATTTAATAGAGAAAAACGATTTATACCTCTTTTTTTTACAGTTTTACAGCTTTAAATTTTCCTATTATTTTAGCCTATTTATATTAATATTAATTAATTATATATTTGAATATTTAATTGTAACCTTTTTTGGGGGGGGGGGGTAGTAACTGGACTCACATTTTACTGGTAAAATTTCTCAATTGTTTCAATTTCAATGTTTTGAAATAAGATTATAGAAAAAACGTGACATGATGCGACGCTTGGTTCAAACTGGATTATCTAACTAAAGCTAAGTGTTATCCGTTATATGGGCTCTTAATATGTCGTAAAAAGCATAAACATTTTGAGTAAATTTTAAAAGCTACTGTACGCATGTACGCAACAAATTTGCCAAGAATTCTTAGAAAAGGATACGTAGCACTTATAAATATATTTTTAAAATATTCATTAATAATCAAATACATCATAAGTAAACTACACTATAACCTTGTTAATACGAAGTAATTGGGACCAAAGCTTGTTCGGATTATCGAAAATTCGAATAAAGCTGTAGAATACTGTGAGACAGTATTATCACGATTTTTAAATTACAGTTTAATGAGTTTAATCGAATTTTCATTTATTTATCTTATGTACAACATGTAATACGTACTGTGCCTAATGATTTTTAGTAAAGGAAAACACATTGTGTTGACTTAAACAAGTAAATATTAAGTATTTATTATCAGATATAACTGTTTCACACACTTCTTTTTTTAACTTTGAGTTATTAACCAATACAAATCTGTTTCGTTTGACATACATTTTTTCACCCTTTTCCGAAAAATGTGTTTGTAATTTCGGACTACCGGGTCTCTGTATAGCGGCGATTTTACTGTAATGCATAGGTCAAGGCCTTACGACGCAAAGCTATTCAAATAATATAAACCAACAAATTTGAATCTATCACAACGGACCTAACTTGACGTTGACGTGACGTTGATTTAGTTTAAGAGTTATCTAGGTGATCACTTTACCGTTACTTTACGTGAAATATGCCACGTGTTTCTTTCAGTCAAATGTTGCTGCAAGAAAACGTCAACAACACTATTTAGTTCTTCATTTGTTTGTTTATTTTGTGAAGATGCTTTATTCAGTAAAATTCTTCTGTCGGTGTCTCGCTAGCTAAAACGTCATGTCTCTTTTTTACATTTCATTTTATAGCTCCAGTAAACTTCACTTTCAAGTACTTGGAGTCTAATCAGCTTTAACTGCTAGAGTTACATCTTGGTGGACAATTTATTTCCAAGCAGTCCAATTTCAAGGGCTGTGTGTTGCTCGAGTTGCTACGTTTCGTGAATACTGATCCCACACTGATTTTTGACGTTACGAAAACGTTAAATTGAATATGATCTCAGAATTATCTTGTAATCCAATACAATTAAAATTACATGTCAAAAGTCATATGAAATGCATATGAGATCTAGGTCTAAAGTCCAGTTTTCATGATAAGACATCTATAAAGATCTACTTTCGGGTACCGGTATTCATAAGTTAGGTAATGGGACTTGCGGATGTCACTAATTATGGATATAATCAATACCTATAAAATTACGCCAAGAATATTGTTAAAGTGTTATCAATATTGTTCAACAAATAGTTTGCATTTTTTAAAACTGTTCCTTCTATGAAAATTGTACTGTACATTAATTATTTTCAATTAAATTAATTGAAATACACATCTATAACCATCATACTCAGTGCATAGTGATGTTCAAGTAGCTTTGATACAGAGTTGGTGGAAAAGAGAAAATAGAACAGTTTGTTTGGTCTGGATTCAGCTTTCGCTATTACCACTTAAATTAAAAAAAAAAATGTTCTTCTCACATCACATCTCTTTTATGATGCCATTATACATAGAAAACTAAGCTACAAGATAAATGTTATTGGGACAGACAATAGAGACCATAGTCACATCAGTAGGCACCTAGTCTGGGTGTACGTTAATTTAGGTTTGCCGGTGATGGGGAGGTTGGGACTCAAATCCCACACATGTGTACTGAGGGTGTTTATTCCTCAAGTACCGCTTTGTCCTCATGCAAATTCAAATACATTTTCCTTAATTTTACCTTTTTTGCCTTTAACCCATTGGCATAATTAATATGTATGCGTATATCTTGAACGGTTAGTGAGATGATGTAGATAGAGAGAGAAATAAATGGAGACTCCGTTCTCAATAACTAAACAACATAACTGTCCTAAGATCTATCTGCGCCTGCGCACATGCTCTTTTGCGCCAGCACTAACCTAGAAGATTCATGGTTATACTCCCCAACCATAATTATGGTGGTCTTGACATAATTGCTTCTAAAACTGCTTTCCGTTCTATTTCAAGTCACTACGCTATCGATAGTGAAACTTCTGTTCTGCTGTCATACCTTTAATTATTTAGGATATCTTAAAATATTTGCGCTTATACAGATTTAATTATTCTGAAATAATTTATGGAAAAAGCTATAAATACAGAAAATCTTTTACAAATATTTGATATATTATTGCTTTTCATTTTCCTCCCAAAACACCTCCATGAAATTAAACGATATAGTTGTATTCAATCATATGTTTTGATAGTTTTTTTTTTACTTAGCCATTTATGTTAAAGTGACTGTACAAGACTTTTTTTCTATCAATCTCTCCCTCTCTCTCTTACATTGTAACTTTGTCGAATCTTTTGTGAAGCAATTTCCCTGCTGGCAAGCAAGTATCTGTGAGACGGTCCAAAAGTGGTTCTCGCTTTTCTTTCCTTCGGAAGAGTTCTACAGCAGCCCAATTACTTCCGCTCGGGGGACATTTTCTACTTCCACTCAAATTGATTTACTATTCTTACACCACTTGTTTCCTAACAACAGTTTCACTCACGTGTATTTCAAATACACGCTCTTTTGTTTTTGTGCAATCTAGTTCAACTTAAGCTTGAATTAAATATATATATATATATATATATATATTATATTATATATATATAAGGATATTTTAATCGTCTTACTAACCGTCCGGGTTGTACACCTAAGTACTAATTACGCTAATGGATTAGGAATTGGGAAGGTTTAATTCAGAGGAAGCGAACCCTCATTTGTGTGGAGAGAGAGAGGAAAACCATTTAAGACCCCCCCCCCCTTTCCCCCAATTCACCCAAGTGAGATTCGAATCTCGATTTCCCCGTCCTCGGAAGTTCAGATCAACACGAAACCAGCGCGTTAGCTAACTACGTCACCGAGGCGAGTTCTAATATGAAGAAATTGTGATTCGTGTTTAAGTTACTAACCAATAACTAGAATATTATTAGTGGGGGATTTAATATTAGAACGATGTAGAATATATTATATATAACCTAAAATAATTACAAAAATGTGTTTATTAACTCACTACAACACACTTCGGTGGTTTAAACCTTTATTGTCGCAGTAGATTAGTCTGTCGATGACGGGAAGGTCGAGGTTCAATTCTCGGTTGTGTGTACTGAGGGTGGTTTTTCAAACATTGTTTTCCACTCCTCCTCCACGTAAATGTAGATAAATCTTTTATAAATGTAAACTTACTAATCGCGTAAACCATTAGCGTAATTAGTAGATAAGCGTATAATCCGAACAGGTAATAAGTTGCGTTTATAAAAAAAAAACAGTCGAGTCAATAGTTCCTAATCGTTTGGCTCAATTTTTTTATAGTAAAATAATCAAATGATATCCAGTTGGTTTTTTACCAAGTATCAGACACCGGTGTACCATCAGTGTTCGCCACGAACACCGGTGATGGTCACAATTAGTGTCCGACACTTTTGTCTCAGTGCGAAAAGGCTCTAAGATCTTAGGACCATGCTCTTCACTAACAAACATCGTTATACAACTGTGTGATTAAGAGAGCATAAGAGCAACACAAAATAATTATTTTTGTTGTTTAATAACCAAATTTTAAATATAACATCAAAGATTTTGATTGACCCATAACTCAAAAACATGGGTCTTACATTTATGGGTGTCTGTATGTCTGTCTATCTGTCTGTCGTCCATCCGTATCCAGAGCTATAGCTGAAACTGTTTTATAGATAGCATTTAAATTTAATATGTATATGGCCATATTTAGAAACCACATCATGATTTGGATTCTAGCTCTATTTATTATTTCTCGTTTATTTGAGTTATATAACGTGCAATTTATGAACCAACGGATTAAATTATCAAACGAGATTTTCTATGAGCGAGAGTGAAAGGGTGTGACAAATTTTCCGGGAAAGGTATTTTCACATAACTTTCAAGGTTCACAATTGGCATGGAGACAGACGGCTTTACTTACACTCAGAAGGAAGTTTTGCTATCGTTTCTTATCGCTCAATAAAAATACGTCGATCCCAACTGAGTTTGAACACACGGACACGGACGAGGCCGACTAGCTCTAATATTAAGATTAGCTAGTGAATGATTTTTGAAAGTTTGAAAGATCTCAGAGATGGCTCTGATTTACTCAAAATTTATATCTTAAGAATGTTTCGAGGAAAACTTATTTAGGGGTAGTTTAGTGATAGCCAATTTTTGAAAATTGTGATCCAAACTATGAAGAACTAAATGATACATGTAAAATAATTTTATATTTTTGTTTAAGTTTAACACAGGAATCATTCATAACTTATTTTAATTTATTCGATTGAATAGAGTAACATTTAGTGAAGAAAGGACTCAATAAATACCGTTTTAATTTTTTATCTTCTGTAGGAAATGGAGGTTGTTCTCATTTAACAAATAAACCTAATACTATTTGAGTAAATACCAATGTTAAGACAACTTGGTTGAAGAAAACTCTAATCATTAGAAGCATATTTGTGAGAGGTAATAGGCAGTCTGACTCTTTTTACACCGAGATATGTTTAATCATTAAAATTATTTTCAATCTCCCTCTCTTTCGCCTCTCATTTTAGTATCTGGTAACATTTTCAAACCACTTTAATTCCAAGAATATTCTATTTTTAATAAATGACTCTTCATACTTACAATTTTGAAGAAACAAGTTGTAGTTTTTAACATAGAATAATATTTTGTTCAATAACATACAAAAACTATAGATATATACTACACACATTTTATCATAATTTATGAGTTTGTTGCCTTAGGTAAATTTCCCTCAACTGAAAGTTTCTCCACCATATTAATAGACTATCTTTTTGATTTAAAAAAACCGTTTATTAAGTATCTAGCAACTTTCAATCAAATGTTGAGTAAATATTTTTTTTTGAACGTACGTTCGACCTTTACATTTTAAAATCATCTCGTCCATAGTTTATATATTTAAGTAACATCTATAAAATAAATAGCTTTATTTATTTTTCCGTTTCTTAGTACCAGCATAGTTACACTAATGATGTATGTATAGGGGAGAAATTATTTAAAATAATTGTATCTGAATTTGCGTAAAGAGATTGTATGAATCAATTTTTGAAAATATAATTTATACAATTACAGCCAACTGGGATTTAAGCACCAAAACCATCTGGTGCAATATGATTACATGAAAATAGTGATATAATCTTTTCGAATATCAGATTATCACAAAGAAACGGTAGACCAATTATTATAGTCAAAGACACTCTTGGTCTTGATTTGCTTCTTCTCCTAAATCAAATTAAATATTCCATCGAGAAGACTTTTCCATGAATTCTTTGTCACTTAACTTATCGTGTCATTCCAACGCGCTTGACTAACGATTCGCAGCCGGAGGCAAAAGAAAGAATGGTAGTAAAGAAAGGAATACAGTCGTAATAAAGTAACGAGGAATCAAAACAATGTTACTTTCTTTTCTGTCCCCCCCCCCCTACCCTTACCCCACTTACTCTATCTACCATAGTGTTTCCTGTTGTATAAATAACTTACTTTCTCTTTTCGCTAACGAACATAGCTAATTTTATTTTATTGCCCTTACTTATACATATTTTTTTCCTCCTCAACCGAAGTTAATTAAAAATCTGAGTAGCAAAACAAGTGCTTGTTAATCAAGGAAAAAAAAGTTTGAACATATTTTCTCGTCTTTCTTATAGTATAATATTTAATTACAGCTCATTGAGATGGAATCCAACACCGAAACCTTTATCACTCTTGATATGTCTAAATTTTACATAATTGAGGTATTTGATGGGAATTTTATAAACATATAGTTGTCCTTGGTGGTCTTAGGGTAAAGTGCTAGACTCAGGACCCGATGTTAATAATTTCAAACCTTGATGGAGTCGACGGATTCTTCTTGAGCGATTAAAAGCCGTAGCATAACTTCCTTCGGAAGGGAATTAGGGCCATCGTTTGTGGCACGTAAAAAGAACCTGGAAGGTTTGTGAAAATACTCTTTTTCGGCAAAATTGCTAGGCACTTCTGCTCTTGCTCATAGAAATTTTCATGTGTTGATATAATCATTCGGTTTATAAAGTAGACGGTAAACACATCAAATAAATAAACAATTATAAACAAAGCACTCTAAATACCAGACTAAGGTTGTATCTCGACTGCGACTCTAGTCGTAAGGTGGTGAGTCGCTTTCGTGGAATAGAGTGTTCCTTTCTAGGCTGTTCGCGCACTTGGCGACCTGGTCGTGTTGACCAATATTCTGAGTGGTCGATATAGGCTGCCAGAATCATCTGTATCGAAATGATACCCGTAAGACATCGTAGCCACAATCACACTTAGAGACCCCATGCACCAGCGAACATGGCACACGGCCAGCGAGTTGTATGGAGTTGAATGGGATGACGCGCACGATGCCGCGTGGCAAGCGAGTTGTATGGAGTTGAATGGGATGATGCACACGATACCATGCGGCAAGCGAGTTGTATGGAGTTGAATGGGATGACGCGCACGATGCCACGCGACCAGCGAGTTGTATGGAGTTGAATGGGATGATGCACACGATACCATGCGGCAAGCGAGTTGTATGGAGTTGAATTGGATGACGCGCACGATGCCGTGCGGCAAGCGAGTAGTATGGAGTTGAATGGGATGACGCGCACGATGCCGCGTGGCAAGCGAGTTGTATGGAGTTGAATGGGATGACGTGCACGATGCCGCGTGGCAAGCGAGTTGTATGGAGTTGAATGGGATGACGTGCACGATGCCGCGTGGCAAGCGAGTTGTATGGAGTTGAATGGGATGATGCACACGATACCATGCGGCAAGCGAGTTGTATGGAGTTGAATTGGATTACGCGCACGATGCCGTGCGGCAAGCGAGTTGTATGGAGTTGAATGGGATGACGCGCACGATGCCGCGTGGCAAGCGAGTTGTATGGAGTTGAATGGGATGACGTGCACGATGCCGCGTGGCAAGCGAGTTGTATGGAGTTGAATGGGATGACGTGCACGATGCCACGCGACCAGCGAGTTGTATGGAGTTGAATGGGATGACGTGCACGATGCCGCGTGGCAAGCGAGTTTTATGGAGTTGAATGGGATGATGCACACGATACCATGCGGCAAGCGAGTTGTATGGAGTTGAATTGGATGACGCGCACGATGCCGTGCGGCAAGCGAGTTGTATGGAGTTGAATGGGATGACGCGCACGATGCCGCGTGGCAAGCGAGTTGTATGGAGTTGAATGGGATGACGCGCACGATGCCGCGTGGCAAGCGAGTTGTATGGAGTTGAATGGGATGATGCACACGATACCATACGGCAAGCGAGTTGTATGGAGTTGAATGGGATGACGCGCACGATGCCACGCGACCAGCGAGTTGTATGGAGTTGAATGGGATGATGCACACGATACCATGCGGCAAGCGAGTTGTATGGAGTTGAATTGGATGACGCGCACGATGCCGTGCGGCAAGCGAGTTGTATGGAATTGAATGGGATGACGCGCACGATGCCGCGTGGCAAGCGAGTTGTATGGAGTTGAATGGGATGACGTGCACGATGCCGCGTGGCAAGCGAGTTGTATGGAGTTGAATGGGATGACGTGCACGATGCCACGTGGCAAGCGAGTTGTATGGAGTTGAATGGGATGATGCACACGATACCATGCGGCAAGCGAGTTGTATGGAGTTGAATTGGATTACGCGCACGATGCCGTGCGGCAAGCGAGTTGTATGGAGTTGAATGGGATGACGCGCACGATGCCGCGTGGCAAGCGAGTTGTATGGAGTTGAATGGGATGACGCGCACGATGCCGCGTGGAAAGCGAGTTGTATGGAGTTGAATGGGATGATGCACACGATACCATGCGGCAAGCGAGTTGTATGGAGTTGAATGGGATGACGCGCACGATGCCACGCGACCAGCGAGTTGTATGGAGTTGAATGGGATGACGTGCACGATGCCACGCGACCAGCGAGTTGTATGAAGTTGAATGGGATGATGCACACGATACCATGCGGCAAGCGAGTTGTATGGAGTTGAATTGGATGACGCGCACGATGCCGTGCGGCAAGCGAGTTGTATGGAGTTGAATTGGATGACGCGCACGATGCCGTGCGGCAAGCGAGTTGTATGGAGTTTAATGGGATGACGCGCACGATGCCGCGTGGCAAGCGAGTTGTATGGAGTTGAATGGGATTACGCGCACGATGCCGCGTGGACAGCGAGTTGTATGGAGTTGAATGGGATGATGAACACGATGCCGCGCGGCAAGCGTGTTGCCGCGGTCAATGAGAATACGAGCGGGGCACACGCAACATGGAAGCCAGTGGATTGTACAGAATATAATGGGTGGATGCGCACTGCAAGCGATTACACAGCGGCAAGTACAATCCGTGACGAAACCAATCAATCTCTCGTTGTAAGTCACCTTTTACAGTTTATCGGGCGTTTGCTCTGTGTGCTTATAGCCTTTGTCTCTCCAGTGTGTTTATTCCTTTTTATGTTTTAACAAAATCACCTTAATTCTGATCCGGAAAAAAAGTATGGTATATTTTCTCGAGGAGCCTTATTAATTATTCTTACTTCAATGTCACTATTAGTTTTTCCTTTGGATGAAAACTTTTTATCACGGGTTTATCCTGTCCTCTGATTGAATCATTTATTATATATAAGAGTTTATAAAATGGTTTCGTAGATATTCCGATATAATTAAAAAACCTTTTGACATACGAACTCAGTTTTTGATAAAAATGTTAATCATCCCCTTTTCTTGACGATACTTCACGATAGGGTGCGCCCAAAATCTGTTATTTTTCTTTTGTTTACGCTTCCTTAGGAGGTACCATATAGCATTTGCCTGTCCCCCATTAATTGCGAGGTTGACTGTACACACTCAATAGCCAGCAACTACGACATGGACGCACTTTTGGACGCGCTTTCTTTTTTCCTGCGGCCATGCCACCAGTGCGCGGGGGCTCTTAGAAGTGACGGCAATGGCCAATCGTGTGTCATTTTTTGTGGAAAACAGATAGGTCCTCAATTTTCAAATTTTTTTAACTGTGGCTTCTTTCATTTCACGTGTAATTTTGTTATTTTGAAATTGTATTAGTGTGAAATATGACACTAAGTCAAGAGTATTCAATTATTCATTAAATACCTTTTAATAGAGGATGATTATATTGTGATGGCAATGATGAAGAATAGCTATTAAAATAGATCCACAATGAAACGAGTACCATATATAGTCAAAGTACCACTGGAGGTTTCTTCCTCAAGATTATACACAGACATCTATTGAAGAATGAACCTTGACTGTGACCAGACTGCTCGCGGAGCAATGTGGGTGCAGTCCCTTTGTTTGAGACACTGGTAGCGCAATCTGGCAGCCCATCACGGTCGCCTTTAAGAAACTGGCCACAAAACAAACTACTAAGTCCAGTCCGGTCGCCCGTTGCAGTAGCGTCGAAGGAACCCTACCTTACTTTGTTCCGAAGGCTGGGGATCAGCACTGGTTGGATGAATAGTACTAAAGGTTTTAATGCGGTGATTCCCCACACGTCACGCCAATGATTGTGTTTTTATTAATGTCATGATTCTCTACCTCGATCATCTCATCAAAGTTCCCTAACCTTGATAATGAAATAAGGTATAAACCAAATAGAGAGAACCAACCCTAATTCATGTGGAAGAGTTTCGAAACTATTTCAAAACTGACAACAATGGTGAAACTCCGCTATGAACTTATTTTGAAAATGGGTTAATGAGTCAAAGTAATTTTTTTAGCACCGTATCTTTCTACCGATTGGACTATACGCTATTTACTAATTACACTAGTGAGTTATGGATGAAGAAGGTTTGAATTTGAATATGGTGTAGCCGCATTAGCATGGAGAGAGAGAGTGGGGAACAATTTAGGAAAGCCCATCCTCAGCACACCGGACCACGATCATAACTCAATCTCCCCGTCATCGGCAGTCTAGTCTATTACGAGTGTAGTACCTTAGATTATATGGCCACCATAGCGATTCAAAGTAAATCTTAAATATATTTGTATATGTAAGGCAAATTTTAAAATGTCTAACTCAAAAAATTAGACTTTAGAAGTCTGGTTTTATGCCATGTCAATTTTCCCAATCAGATCCGTAACTATATATTTGTGTGCGGTTTTTCAGTGTCTTATCCCCAAATATAATAGAATTTCAAGTTCAAGATCAACGATAAAGTGACGTTAGCCGCAATACTTTGTGGTCAAGGCTGAATTTATTGAAATAGTTTAAATATTTTTCACTCCAACGTTAACAAAGAATCTAAAGTTCAGGTTTATTCTCTATTTTTTCAACACTATATCCATACATAATTATGTATGATCTTATTTATATACATATTTTAATATTAGTATAAACTATGATCAATTATCACTCACAAAAATTAAAAATTGAGTCGCTATTTCTCAATGTAGCAAAATCATTCCTGTAAATATACTGCTGAAATAAATTTGGGGTATAGAGACTGGTACTTACATCGTCCATAAAACACAAAATGTTTAAAAAATGATTAAAACATTTCGATTGTTCCATTAAATTTTCTCTTTGCATGCATTCTTAGGTATATTTTACTTCTTTCTCTAATATTATTTTTGTTACCCTTCATAAAAACGATTCGTTAATTTATTTTTAAAACTGTGAACTTTTTTTAGTGAGGAAATAGGGGTGGGGGGGGGGATTCTCTACAAATAAAAACGTAGTCGCAGAGGCTTGGGGGTAGGGGTTTATTTGTAATGCAAATGTACGCTGACCAAGGGTGTGGAAGGCCTGACGTCACAACTGGTGCTTTATATGCAAGTTAAGGAGAAATAAGGGAAGGGAGACTGTGTAGGGGAAATGGATAAAAGGGAAATTATGGTAATAAGGATATGAAGTTGGTACCTATACGGTTCAAAAACTTCCATGTTCGAACTAATAGGAATAAAATCATTCTCACATTAGTATTTAAATACAAATATTTTTTTTTCAATCTTCTGGATTAATTCATCATGAAATGGTTCGAGGGGAAGGGGCGAGTCTATTTATTTTTGAATTCAAGTCAACGTATGCTTTTTTTTAAGTATATTAGAATTATAGTAGAAACCTTTCCATGTAGTTTATTTTAAATAAAAAAATAAGACCATGAATGCATACCTCTATCACATACGTTTTTATACAGTCAGATTTTCGTAGGAAGAGATTTTTAGAAAATCTAAATTTAATTTGCTGTCGAAATTAGTAGTATCTTACTATTTAACTAGTTTTAATGATGTTCATATTTAATTTGGTAAGGAGTAATAAATGACAACATTTTATATTCTTTATTTTTATTTCCTGCTCCTTATTTGAGAGTAGCTTAGTATTCCATGATGACATGTTTCGGTGTTATAGATAGATGTTACACCATCTTCAGGTTTTATCTATAACTAGATAGCTGTTGCCCGCGGCTTTGCTCGCGTGGAGGTTGATTATATACAAATACGAAAATATACATATGTATTTACAGATTAATTTAAAATATTACATTACGTTGATGACCATAACTTGACCTCAGATCAAAAATAATGCAAGTCCGATACAAACTTTCACCCCCTTTTTCATCCCTTATTAAATAAAATTTCCAAAATTCCTGAAACACGTATTTATTTGTTTTACGTCAATAACCGAAATACAAAATTTTGTTTATGTAACTTTCAAAATGACGGACTTTCATACATATTATCATACATATTATCATCCCCTATTTTGACCCCTTTGGGTGGAATTTTCTAAAATCCTTTCTTATTGGGTGCCTACATAACAAAATGAATATACAGTCCGAATTTCATGCTTGTAGCCTTGATAGTTTGCGCTCAGCGATGATGAATCAGTCAGTCAGTCAGTCAGGACATGTTATTTTATAAGTATAGATAAATATGATATTTTTTAAAATACATATTATAAGAAACTTGGTGAAAATATAAGACCTCAAAACAAAATTTTCACAAAGTGTCTTATAATATGTATTTATCATAATACCATCTTGATCATAAATAAGACCTAAAGATGGTGTAACATCAATAGTAACACTGAAACATTTCGTCGTAGAAGACTCAACTACTATCTAATAAGGAGAAGGAAATAAAAATAAAAAATATATATAATTTTGTTATTTAATTAGTTTTATTGTATAGGTATGTTTAATATCTATTAAAATTGACATCTGCAGATCGCATAACTTAATGTAGGAATAGGTGAGAGATATAGTAGCTTTTCCAACTGTTAGATAAGCCCCTTCCTAGGAAAATTAGACTATAATGTGCCATATGTGTTTATGAAACTACCTTTCCTACATTTTTAATCTATCAATTTATCTTATAGTTTATTGTGACAGTTTTCTTGGTTGTATTCGGTGCACAGTTATATTTTAGAAATATTGTTATATATTAGTAATTATATTTAATATATTTACACTACATCATATACTTACTTATGTGTGTGGCCCCTAATTATTTAGAATTCAATTTATCAGCTTAATATTTGTAATTATTATATAAACAAAAAATATTTATAGATATGCAGATTTCAAAAAATTGTGCTAAACTGGCAATTAAAATTGTAATCAAAATAAATTAGTTGATGATGTATTGGAAGGAGTAGTAATATATAATTTTATTTGGATATAACATTTTTTTCAATATTAAAATTTGTAATTTAAAATGTTAACACCATAAATATACCTTTTATTCGATATAATAGTTAATCAACATATTTAATTCATTGCCATAAAATTGTGGATTAATTAGTAATATTGTTCAGGTTTTATTTTATTTAAGGACTATTTTATTACGTTTTTAAAACAATAAGTATGAAATTACGAGATGTTATTTAAAAATTGCACATGTGGTATTTTGATTTTATTGGTTGGGCCATGAGGTAATATAAAATATATGTATAGCTTTAAATTATATTGATAAAATACTTGTTAAGGTTAGGTAAAAGGGTACTTGAAGAAAGGTAAGTGATCTTGTAGTTTTTATAACAGAACATTTGTTTGTCCAAAATGAATAAGTGGTTGCTCCAGTAGCAACGTTCAGTTTAATTTTAGTCACATGGTG
Source organism: Timema cristinae (assembly GCA_039000515.1). Classification (NCBI taxonomy): domain Eukaryota; kingdom Metazoa; phylum Arthropoda; class Insecta; order Phasmatodea; family Timematidae; genus Timema; species Timema cristinae. Next base: position 28,040,992 of record JBCFYV010000100.1, on the reverse strand, counting down.
ATATCGACAGATGATGTAAAATATTTGTAAAATATGTCCTGGAATTTAATGACAACTTTTTCTCTTCATTTAAAAAGTTTCTCATCTAATGCCACTATGCTTATGACAGATATTCAACAACTGTTAATATCACCATTTGAAGAAAATAAAACTAAACTTTGCAACTGGAGTAGTATTTATTTATATGTTCAACATATAAACTACAAAAAAAACTGACATTTTCTCGCATACCGTAAATTCCCACTTTAAATTTTACTCTACAAAGTATACTAAATATATTTCTTATTTTAAATGTAATTAACTTTAACTTAATTTACCAACTTAACTAGTACTTATAAATGTAATTTTCACTGATTTGTTTATATATTTGAAAATTTGAACATTATATTTTGGTTTTATTTCGAATAAATTATTAAGCCTCTATTTAACGATTTGAAACTTGACCCATTATAGTAGACATAACATTTTTTTTATTAAAGAGTTTCAATGTGTGAATATTATATTTGTACTCAAAGAGGTTCACGTTCATTTCGATAAAACGTCACGTTTCTACAATAAAGCTAACTTTTCCTCAAATTTAAATTTTTAAAAATAAAATATTGAAAATATGAGTTTATAGGTGTAATTATTTCCATACATGCTAATTATTGTAAAAATAATTTAAGACTTTATAAATTTGACAGTTCTTTGTTCTCTAATATTTAATTGTCATGAGTATTTTACATATTCAATCAATTGGTTCCATCTCCCTTTAATAAGAGATCACATATAAAATATTGAATATTTTTAACGCCTTCTCATATTATATGCTCATAAATTATTCATTTTGTAGAGTTCTTAGAAGACCGCCAATGACTTTATCATGATGTACTCAAGTCATACACAAATTAAAAGACCAGGGAACAGTCGGAACAGATAAGTATAATATAAAAGAATGGAAAATTTTATCGCTCCATTATTACTAATTTAAGAGATATGTCCATTTGTTCCGAGCTGTATATCACTATCATCACTTAATTTACAGTAAGCGCCTTCGTACTTCTATGAAACTTTGTTTCCAATACAAACTTTTGAATTAATGCAAATACAAATAGGGTAGTAGTAATTCAGAGTCAGCTAAACTCAGAATTTATTAGGTTTTAATAATATTAATATTAGCACAGCGTCTTACTACCCGTTCGGGTTATACGCTTTAAGTACTAATTACGCTAATGGATTAAGAATTGGGGAGTTTAATTAGAGGAAATGAAATCCGCATTTGCGTGGAGGGAAGTGGAAAACCATTTAGGAGAAACCACCCCAGTTCACCCGACCGAGATTCGAACCTCGATATCCCCGTCCTCAGCAGTCGAGCTCAACACGTCTAGCGCGTTAGCCAACTACGCCACTAAGGCGGGTAATTAATTAGGTGTTAATTACTTTAGCATGCATTAAAAACTCATAAGCAATGAATTAAGCTTATTAGAGTGTATATTTCAAAATATTGGTTTGCTAAAATATTTGTGAACACGTGTCACACTTTTTATTTATCATCCAAGAATCAATTAATATTAATCTTTATTTCATGATAATGATAGTTTATGTCACTGATAGCCTTTACCATAATAAAGATTTAAAATCATATATATAACCCTAGTTATTAATCTAAATACTCTAATTATTAATAGATCATTGAAGCATTGATTAAAACACCCTATTAAATTTAAAAATAAGTTTTTTTTATAATCTAAGATTTAATTACGAAACTGGTTTATCACCTGAACGATCTTCCGTTTAGAAATCAAAGCAAGGGATTATGTGCATTTATGGATGACTTCCTTAAAATATTAAAAATTCTGCTAGAAACCGAACACTGACTGCCATGGTCATAATCAATTAGGCTGTTGTTGAACTAACTTTACCATAAGTCATCATCACTTTTCTATACTATAAGGCCACATGGCAGACTCAATCACTGACATTAATATTTACCCGCTTCCAGATGAGCTAGAAACTTAGAAATTTGGCAAACTTATAGCTTATAGGCTGTAACCGACTGTAAAATTCCAAAAAGTTAAACATTTTAATTTTCAAGCCCCCCCCCCCCCCAAAAAATAAAATGACGGAGCAACCTTAAATTCATTGCGGACCTTTCTTTGGAGGCTTCTTGTGGCTAAACGGTAAGACCTATCAAAAAACGGATTGCACCAGAGCTAGATTGGTTAGGTAAATTTTACACATTTTCCAATTTATTTCTGACACACTTATGGGACAGCTAGAATAATAAAATTGTAAAAATAAATCACCGTTCAAAACAACGCTGGAATTACAATAGCTTACACTTACTGGGGGTTTGGCAGCGGAGCCCACAACGAGCAAAGCGAGTATAAGATATAAGCCTATATTGGATGGGCCAGTCATCAGACTATTCTATGAAATTCTATGACTATTCTATGATAATTTATGATTCATCATTAGCCCTGTGAAGATTTGAAGGTCCAAGAAATAAACTAGACCATATGGTCCGGAGATGATTGCTGGACAGATTTCCGTTTGAAATTGATACTAATGGTCGATCCCGGCGAGTAAAGAATGGTTTCTCATAAATCTAGATCAAAATTAATGACACAATGCTATCTTAAGAATCTTCTCTCGTGCACACAAAATGTAGATTTATTACATCTTTCTTTATAATTACACACATTTATCTTATTCTAATTACTATTTTTATTTTGTAATAGTTTTGTTAGATAAAAGAAGGAAATCTATTAAATTAATACAATTTTATTTTTATTTTATTTAGTTAATGAGTAAGTATAGAGAGTATTACAATTGAAGAGTGTAAGGGGAGCGTCATAGTAGTTCTTAAAACTGTAAATGTTATACGAAATTAATAGTTTTTCAAAACAATTTTTTTAATATATTATTATGTTTATATATTTACAATCATTTTATCAAATGAATTATGTGACTGGCCAAATTCTCTAAAGTCTTGAAAATGAAAACATATAAATGGGTATAGATACGGTTTTAGTTTAAATTTAACCCCGTTATATTACAACTCCGGGCTATCTGTAGAATTTTAAACCGGGTTAAGGATGAAAAAGTATAATTTAGAGATGATCTAGCACTATTCGCGTGTAGAGCTGGTGGTAAGCCATTTAGGGGGTAGCGCACCTTTTGTATACACGAATGAGGGTAATCCTCTACCTCCCAATCATCGAAAATCTAGTCTAGACTATCTTAACGCCTTCGTCCACGTGATCAAAGATACTGTTTAAAAATGCGCACATTCATTACTACAGTAAGATATATACCTCAAAATATTATTCAAAGGTGACTTAACTCTTTATGGATTGTTTATAACCTTCATAGGTGATATGCGTTATAAAAAGCAAGTTTATTGAGTTTTTGTTTGTCGATGAGGAGATGGTCAGGGTTCGAATCCAGGCCAGCTTTATTATTTCTAATTTCCCTCCACCTAAACGCGGGTGCATTATCTCCACGCTCTTACATCCTCCTCTCTTCCCCATTAGCGTGACTAATATGTATGTGAGCCTTATTAGTATACGCATGCTTTAATTTGCCAATCTTTAGCTAGGCTGGATTGCCATTGACAGGAAGGTCAGGGTTTGAATCTCGGTTGGGTGTATTAAGGGTGTTTTATCTCTACAGGGTTTACTATTCCCACTTCACTCATATGCAAGTATATTTTCTCTAAAATTATATCTTCCCTATACTTATTTGATAAGCGTAAATTAATATACGTGTATCATACGAACACATAATAAAACTAGGCGAAAAAATATTAATTATAATTAAAATTTTAAAAAGTGGTATGGGAACTAAACTTATAACATTTGGTTTGCAAACAAATTTTTTCAAAATGAAGCAAATCAACATTCTCATGATCAAGGTCACTATTTTGTTGTTTATTTTGCTAGGGGTGTCTTGAATTACATAATGGGGGGCAAACAGGGGGGGGGGATATTCATTATTTTCTTACATTTTTTTACTAGGTGAGTGGTGGTATGGGGTAACCATCTTAACTAATGTTTAATACCATCGTTTATCGTAAAGCAAAATCTAAATTAACTATACAATTTTACTTTCATTTAATTTACCTAAGATGTGTTTTACCTACTCTTACTGCAATTAAAATATTCTAAATATCTTATCCATCGCTTGTCTAAAAATAATTAAATGATTAGAATAACATAGTCTAACAAATTGTGAAAAATTATGTAAGATAGAGTCGGGGAGGGGTATAAAGGTGTTAATCGAAGGTCTTACATTCTTTAAGTAATCTAAGGACGTTTACTTTATGACTCAACGTATAGTGACACCAATAACATACGCGTACTGCAGCTTACCCAAGCTAATACTAGCAATATAAAGACGAGAGTGTTAAATCATGTAGTCACATGCTTTCAAGGTGTTAATATTTTATCAGAACGGAGTATACTTCTTGGGGTCATATTATGATGGGTCAATAAAGATTCTTAAGTCTATCATTTTTCCGCCTCTCTCTAAAACTGTGTGGTGGGTTGACATCTTAATGACCCTCAGCCGTGCAATCTGATTCCCTCTACGCTCCGTTTGGGTCGTTTTAGGTGTGTTCATAAGTTCTCGAGTCGGGAGGCATCTCCCGAGGATTTCTTATACTTCCTGCCACATTCCTAGCTCCCAGCATAGTTCTAACACTAGGGGGTCGGTCGTTAGAACAGTCATAAGCAGAATAACTCGCATTCCACGTGATCATCGTAGCTCCAGACAATTATTTCAAATGTTCGTATTAATGAGAACGTACGTAGTTCTCGTGATGTTAACTCAACTTCCTTGGAATGTTCTGATATAGAATGGGGTGGTTTAGGTAGGGGGTTGGATTGGGGCTCAGAGGGAGATATAAGAGAAAGGAGAAGTCAAGCTCAATTCAAACTGCAGGGCACGCATTATTGGTTGGGCGTTCTAGAGTTCTGTCTCCAATTAGAGCAGAATTATTAGAGTTGGAAAGAATACTGCTCGTATTTAGAATTCTACTTTTCAAATTTTATCTCCAATGAAAATAATTGTTTAAAAAATGTTAATTAAGATTTTATTTTAGCACTTCGTCTACTATCTGTTCATGCTATACGCATGTAAGATAATTACTCTATTGGGGTAGGGATGAGGAAGGAAATTTTAGAGGTATTCTACTTGCATTTATTGGAAGGAGATTGGGAAACCATTTAGTAAAAACCACCCTAAATTGACTTGACCGGGATTTTAACCCCGATATTGTCTTAAGCTGCTAGAGTGAAGCCTTAGAATTTAGACCATTCAGCTTCTGAAGTGGGTGAAAATTGTTTCATTGTTCTATATTTGCTGCAAAATAAGTGCTGCCTTATTAAATATTAAAATCATGATTGTTTAGATAAAAAAATCTACCATCAGTGTTAAGATGTGTATGTAATTATATTTATGGCAAAATAAACATGTAATAATAATAATAATAATAATAATAATAAGCTAGCTACTAAAAATATTATGTCAATTGCTATAAAGGATCTATAAATAAACCTTCATTAATAACCTAGGCACACAAAAATTGCTGTATCAATTAATTGGTTCGGCCCACTATTACACTTTCTTTAATATCTAGATTATTAAATAATACTGTATCAATTGTTTGCGTGAACCTTTTTACACCCTTCCATTTAGAGCAATGGGATACTAAACTATGCACACAAAAAACTTGCCTTCATCAATCTAGCCTGATGACTACATTTTTTTTAATTTACTTTCCGTAGTGTTCGAGGAAAAGCTATTTCACACTCGAAGTAAGCTGTGAATATAGGAACTTGTATTTCTGACAAAACGTAAGCAGTAAGTAATCCGCTTCAATTTTTTTTTTTTCTCGGAGAAGGGTGGGTAAGAAAAAAAAAATGATATGCTACCGAAGCGCGGAAAGTTGTTGGTAAGTGCAGTGTAGTGTACCGGGTGACTGAGCATGATGGATGGAATAAAGAAAAAAGGGCTAGAGCCCACCCAAGTCATCGTTCTGGCCTCAGTGGTTTTGTGCGCTGGGCGTATGTATTTATACTTATGTGGGATGGATGGTAAAGGTCTTTTCCCCCTGCTTTTCATTTCTGTTTCAGAAAGGAAGAAAATGGGGAAAATATTGTTAACATAAATACTAGTAATAATAATAATAATAATAATAATAATAAACATTGAAATGACAGCAAGCTAAAGATGCTCGCAAACCAATATCTCGATATTCAATCCCACGCAAATGTTTCCACAGTATATCTATATATGATGAAAATAATAATGTAAGTAAACAAGATATGATAAGAATAAATAGTTAGGACTTAATACTTATTGAATTTATAAGAATATTAAATTTACAAAGAATTTAGAAAGAATATCATACATTTGTAATTTTTAACATATCAAAGACAAAAGTTTATGTCATTTCTAAAATGAAATAAAACACATTAAAAACATAAATACATAAGTAATGTATGAGGGTCACAATAAAGGGAAAAGTTTTACTATAAATATGAAAAGAACTAACTAAGAGATTATATAACAAGGGAATGAAACTTATAAATGGGCCTATATTAAATAGATATTTGTTTTATAATATAGGATAAATCCATACGAACCAATAAAATGTGTCAGATAAAAAGTTATTAGTAATATAACCTACCACCTTAGATTATAACCCATTTACGATGTAAAAACCTCTATGCAATTTTGCAACCTAATAAATTATAAATTATTTACTTGTTCTGACTAAATGTTATAAAATATCTTAATTACTCGTGTTTGTAACATAATGTATGTTTAACTATCATTTTTCTTTTTCTTCCAGGTAAGAAATTACACCTTCCTGCTAAGTCCTAGATTAAGGTAAGATTTCACAAATATTTTGTATTTAATTTGAAGGTGTGAGAAAACAGAGATTAATTATTCCTATAAAATTATAAAACTCTATGTCATAGTTAATATTATTGTGTACTTAATTTATCTTTAGTATAGGTTTTGTAGTAGAACATAAATTCCATCATCTACCAAAACATATTTTAAAACTTATTAAATGTAACGTGAACCGCTGTATTAATATCTTTATTTTAAGAACATGCCAGTATCCTTGGAGATTTCTCTCTATCTCATTTCTTGTTTTCTTTCTGCCTTTCTCCTGTTCGTAGTAATATCTCACTATGCCCCAAGGCCAAACCTCAGGTTTAAATTGTAACTTGAGGACGCGTAAAAAGTAATAGGACATAAATGTAACCAGCCAAAACAGGGGTGGCCACATGAGAGGGCCAGGGGGGCAACAGCCCCCCCCCCCTGAGATTCTGATAGTTTGAAACATTTTTCCTATGTTGCATCTTATTTTAGGAAACAAGATTACCTTATAAAGCGTATTTTGACGCTTCAATTTAATCAATTCTCCCCCTCCCCCAATCCATAACCCCCAGACCACCGGTTCGTCCCCCGTAGAGAAAAATCATGTGGGTGCCCTTGAGCCAAAACCCTCTCCTCGTGGAATGGCTGAGTGGTAAGAGAAGAGCACTACCGGAATAGAGGAGACTGATTCGATCCCAGGCTGGCCCTAAAATAAATATGTTTATATGGATGATTTATACCAAACAACTATTTACAATCTGGCCACAAATGTGTAGTAAGCCTATGCATAATTAGGTGTTTCCGCCTTAGGTAAACATAATTTGCAAGTCTTTTGTGGCAGCCATCCCTTACAGCACGGGTTTCTAACCTTTTTATGAAAAACGATTAGATTTTTATATGTTTCAATATGTTTCCCCATACCCAAACTGTAGAAATCATTATTATCATCACTGTTCTATTAGGTAATGAATTACTTCAAAATATATCAATAGATTGGTTTTACTCTGAATATTGGTATCAAAAAATAAAGCACTAATAATTGGTCAATAAATATGTTTGACAGTAATTAAAATTAGAAGCACAAATGTATTGTCAAATGAATGGATCATATTAATAAAAATATATTAAAACCAAGAACAATTCATTGTTGAAGTCATAAACACAAACATTTCCCTCAATATTATAAAAGTAAATAGTCAAAACTTAATTAAAATGTTTATAAAGTTTAAAAACTTATAAAAAACATGGAACATTAAAAAAACTAAAATTAGCCTTTAAAAGATTATGAAAATATGAAAAAATAAATAAATAAAATATCACTCTCAATATTTTGTCCACTATTTCTTAATATACATTTCGTTGATGGGAGATATTTTTGGCAAGCCATGCAATTATCTGGCTTGAAAAAAAAGAGGGTGTGATTCGTCCGAGTTATAAAACACAAGTTGTTTCACGATATTTTGTTATATGACTTTTTAAAATTCATAAACATTTTTGTTAAATTTTGTCTATTTACTTTACAATATTGACAACTTTTTGTTTATGATTTCAAAGGTTAATTTGTTCTTCGTTTTAATATATATTTATTAATCTGGTTCAATAGGTTTAATTATTGTTAAACTTCATATATTGAAAATTGTCCCAAGATAATACAAAAATGTTTTCTAAAATTACTCAATGGTCAGATATCAACCAACATAAATATATTCCCATGGTAGGTATACCTATCAGAGATTATTTATGAATTAGTCAATGAGGAAACTAGTGATTTAAATATCTCAAAGATACAATTTGAACAAGCTCTACTTACCCTAGCAACACTCCACGATATGCTACTTAGTACCTTCTCCTTTATCGACCAAATAACTCTGGTCCCCTTTAAACACCTTCCCTCAACATTAAGGCTAGCTAACCACGTGAGCCAAGACAAGGAAAGGTTGACACGAAAGGGTTGGTGTCAGATGATGAAGTTTGCGCTCTGCCGACATCACCCTTGTCCTCCGCAACCCTGCACTAATTTGGAGACCATCTTGTAGCTGTCTTGTTTCACCTGAGAAGACACCCCTCACACTCCACCTCACCACTCCCCTCACCACCCACACTTTTCACTCCCCCTTCACCTTTTACCACTACCCGACAACTAACCACTCCCTAAATCACACGTCACACTCAACACTTGACACTTGCATTATTGTCTCACGTCTTCTTGTTTTATATCACCATGTCTTACCATCTGTTCAAGCTAACGCGTATATTATAATTACTCTAAGGGGATAGGGGTGAGGAAGGAAGCATTTTAGAGTTAATCTACCAACATTTTCATGGAAGTAGAGGGGGAAACCATTTAGGGTAAAAAAAACACCCTTTCTACACCCGATCAGGATTCGAACTCCTGATATCCCCATCATTAGCAGGCCAGTTAACAAGAGTAACGCCTTAGACAATTCAGCCTTATAGCGTATAGCCCAAACGGGTAGTAAGAAGCAGTGCTAAAAAAAATACTTTTTTTATGAGGTGGAGTTGTTAGTTCCTAATGTTGCACTTAATTATGTAGTCCTACTGTATAACTATGTGGGGGAAAAAAATATTCGTTTTTACTAAAAGGCTCTTCCCATGAAAATTGGTCCTTACATATATTCATAACTATATTATAGTTTTTATAAATATTCATATTTATGTCTTTATTTTTTTCATCTAAATTTGTGTGAATTTTTAAACAGATGTTAAAATGACATATGTACATGAACATTTAATTGAACATTTGGGACTAGCGTGCACATATTGTACAGCTAGCCATCCAGGTTCATCAGATACATTGACTAACATTGACTAATGTATTCTGTGTTATTTGTATTAATTAAACATTTTCTGGAGATATATTAATATTTACAAAAGCACGGTTTAAAAAAAACCAATATTTTTATCTGTGTTGCATACTGTGTAGTTAATATTGGAATAATTATAATACACATTAATTAGTATTGGAATTTGAAATATTACAGCTTTAAATATATTTTTAATTTACTATCTATCAAGGATTATCTATTCTGGTTTAACAAAGACATATAGTTAAATCGTAGCTACGAGTTAAAATATTAATAAATGAATATTTTAAATATCTGTGTTTTAATTAAATATTAATTTTATTTAAATCGCTTGCAATTTGAATCAGTATTACAGTACATACAAAACCAGTTTTCTAGTAATAATATTTTATTTAAGGACCGCTTCATTTTTGTACAGCACATTAATTAATAAATTCACCTCAATGTAGTTGCGGCTTATACAAATTATTATTTACACAAACTTTTCTTTAATCGATTCTATCAGGTACTTGTATGGTGATAAACTGATTATAATGAAAAAGATGAAAAACTTTTAAAAGATAACTAAATATAAACATTTTTTTAGTAACTAGTATAAGTGAAAATAATTGCTTAAAATACCACCCAATAGGCAATAAAACATAAATTATTTTATAAACTATGGGTTTTATTAGAAAAATTATATAACTGGTTAATAATATAGATATATTATATGTATATTTAATTTATTCTTTACAAATAAGTTTTATTTTGAAAGGTGTCTTAACTCAACCGTAAGTTTATCCTTAATCTAATTAATATGATGAACCATAATTGTTGGTATTTTCAAGTTGTGATTTTATAGGAAAATAAAAATTAATCTATTATTTAGGCTACACATATGCATATGAAATTGAAATTGATTTTTTTTAGCACAGCGGCCTACTACACATTTGGGTTGAACGCTTGTGTATGAATTACGTTAGTGGGTTATGGAAGAGGAAGATTGAATTTAGATAAATTATACCCACATTTGCGTAGAAGCGAGAAAGAGAGAAAGAGTGGTAAACTATTTAGGAAAAACAGCCCTCAATAAATCCGACTGGGGTAGAAACACGATCGGCAGTCTAGGCTATTGCGATGGTAGCGCCTCAGACCACGTGGCCACCAGAGTGGGAGAAATTAATTTTAATGTGATTGAAATTAAAATTTATAAAATTAAAACAAATACAGATTTTTAGAACTAATAAGTGTTAACGGAAACCGAGTAAATAACCTAGGTGGTTTGATTAAACATTTTTTTAGAGGTGTATATTATTTTCGTATGAGTTTGTCTTACTATTTAAATGTTCAAATCACTAGAAATAAAACTGAAAGTTTTGTAAAACTTATATTATTTTAAAAGCACAAATTGATATCAACATTAATTATATTATTCACAATTCTAATTTCCAAGATGCCATTTAACTATCCAGCACTGATATAATAATAATAATAATAATAATAATAATAATAATAATAATAATAATAATAATAATGTTACTATTAGCACCGCGTCTTGCTACCCATTCGGGCTATACGCAGGGTGATTGTGAGATGAAATTGAGGACCTACAGTTTAATGTGGGAATCCTGAACCACGGTGGAGGCCTGGCATTCCCCACATTCACAAGTTGTGACTAATACATGTCTTGTCAGAGGTTAAGGAAGGGTTTGGAAATCAGATAAATCTGTGCCCGGACCAAGGATTGAACCCCGCACCCCCAACAGAGAAGCCCAACACCTTACCCTTCGACCGGCAGGTCATCAATAATAATAATAATAATAATAATAATAATAATATAATAATAATAACACATACAAATTTGAAGTAATCTACAACTAAAATAAAACGCCCTCAAAATACGCAATGCTACATTTGCAACACACCTATAATGCGGGTCATCTATCAGAGAAACTCACGGCGTTCCCATGAACATCGTCCATATTAAATAAACTAAAGTTAAGATATTGGCGTGAAAAATATCTTATAAGATACAATTATATTATATTTGCAGTAAACATTAATAGCACTTTACTATTTTATTGGTATTGATTGTATGGATCAAAATTGTCAGCTGAAGATCACATGACCTAGCTTGATGTGTGAATATATTAATATGGTTTTAGTAACCTTTTAACTAACATAAAAGTTCTTCCTATATGAACCAGAATGTACCAAATTGTTAACATAATTTAAACCAAAATATTATTTAAAAAATGTACATATAAATTATAACTAAACGATTTTATAATTTATTGGAATTGATTTCCTGCGAAAAAAACAAAACAACCCCATCATTTTCCTCCTAGCAACGTATTTGTCCATTGACTGAGAGTAACAAACCTTCTCGAGTGTCGTGGAGGAGGGGAACTCTAGCACTCTTCCTCTCCAGAATCAATTTATTGCGGCCTGCTGTCGACTCTCAAGTTTATTTACGCCAACCTTTCCTTCCCAGCACACGACCTTACCCCTATACTCCCTCCTTCTTCTCCCCCCCCTCCCCCCACTTGTCTCTTTAATTGAAAGATCGAGTACAACAATGGCCGACTCATACACTTTCATCAAAACACTTGTTCACACTTTACATTAATTTTCACATAATTCTATCGACAACCTCTACGTTGAGGAACTACCAAAGGACACTTTACATCAAAACAAGAAGTAGCTGTACTCTTCAAAATTAAACACATCCTTTTTTTTTTTCAATCCGCGTGTTTTACCTATTTGTTTAAGCTAAATGTATGTATAATAATTATTCTAAGAGTTTATGTTTGAGGAAGGAAGCATTTTAGAAGTAATATAGCCTCATTTGCGTGGAAGGAACGCGGGAAACCATTTAGGAAAAAACACTCACTAGACTCGGCAGGGATTCAAACCCTGGTCTCCCCGTCATTAGAGAGCCAGTCTAGCACGAGAGTGATGCCTTAGACCATTCGGCCACTGAAGCGGATCACAAATTCTTTTTAATTCCCTTGATTTAAATTATTTATATAATTTTAGCACCACGTTTTACTAACTGTTCAGGTTATATACCTGTGTACTAATTACACTAATGGTTTAGGTATTAGGAAGGTGTATTTTAAATTAAGTGCACCCGCATTTGCGTGGAAGTCAAATGTAAACCAACTTAAGAAAACCCACCGTAGTGCACCCAACCGGGATAGAACTCCGATCTTCCCATCCATGACAGTTTAGTACAACACGAGAGTAGTGCGTTAGACGGGGATTTTTTTTCTGAATGGTTTCCAAATCTCTCTTCCACCATTCTGGTTATAATTCCTCCAAAATTTATTTTCCTCATTACTACCCATTTAGTGTAAATCTGCCCACATCCTGTGAGGGTAAAATGTTACCATACAGATGGTAGGAAGTATTACACAACCATAATATATTAATTTCGAAGCTATAGCAAAATCAGACAACAAACTTAATGCTAAACAGCCAAGCATAATGCCATAAATATGTCAATAGTACATTATATACATAAAACTAAACTCATTTATACCCTAGTTTTAGGTTAAACGAGCTGCTTTATAGAATTTGAGCTACCAACTCTGATTTTTCCAACTCTAATAAAAACCATTACTGTTGAAATTATGTTATGGTGGTAGTTTATCGAAAAAGGCCTTTATATATCTGCAATAATGGGAATAATTGAACGCTTTTGGGGTGTATGCCTATAATTAGTTAAAACTACAAATTATTAATTGCCTTTTTTCCTTGGATGAAATTGTTTTTTCATGTTTCAGGGTATTATGGATATACCTATTAGATACTCTCAATTAAACATTGGTGGAATAAACATTGTTTGTTACGTTGTGCGGAATCAATAAATAAGTGAAGGTTTGAGAGTTCTTAATAAATTACGTTTCATCAGAGTAATAACGTGTTACAAACACCCGTAAACTACATGGAATCAGCCCATATTCGAGCCATACCAAACGAGGGGCATGCCATCTTTTGGCGAAGATAGGGCCAACCTCTGCGGATTGAGGGTGTAATGCGGTCAGCACAACGAACCCTTTGGCCGTTCATATCAGTTTTCTAGACAAGTATTGCAACTTTTTCATTCAAGTAGCACCTCATTTGTAATCACGAGGCTTAGTTTAGCCTGTTTCAGAGCCGGAGATAGAAGCCGTGACTATTGTATATATAGCCAGGAACTCTTCGGAAATGGCTTTCTCCAATTATAAATAAAATATGTTTAGAGTTCATTGTATTGTTTATAAATGTATAATGAATTTTTGAAACCGATTTAATTAAAATTTTTGTGTGATTGACTTCAAAAATTTTTAAACGCATATTGTGGTAAATGTTGTTAATTTAAATGCGAATTAACTTCAACAAAGTTCCAGTAACAAGACGTTTCCCCAGTTTAGGAAATTTATTCTCTCTTTAAAATATATGTCAGGACTTGCTAATATACTGTCCATTTTGTGACCAGAGGCAAATATTTAAAGATAAAGTAGAAGGAAAAAGCAACAATGAAAACAAATTGATATATTTTTCACATACTAGCATTGGTTTGTTAGGTAATACAGACTTTGCAGTAATGTTTATATTCGTTGAATCATAACATTAATGAAGTATTAATTGAGCTATTAATATAATTTGTGTAAAAAAAGAATGATTTTACAGATGTACACTGGCCACACAGCAGAAAAATTTAAAATTCACTAGAAAAATTGTGTTTTCTTTGGAAGCTACTTTATTTTTTAGGCCATCCTGGCATCCTAATCTGTCCGTTTGTCAAAATGTGTTCAGCCATTTTCTTGTTATTTAAATTACTGGAAATGGACTTATCAAATTTTATATATATATATATTGATAAGTATATATATATAATTTATAATATATATATAATTGATAAGAGTATATATATATATATATATATAAAATTTGATAAGAGTATATATATATAATTTGATAAGTATATATAATATGTATTATGTATTATATAATATGTTATTAACATGCAATGCACCAGGGGTTTTAAATTATTCCCGAGATATGTTTGATTTTCCTTTATGTTTCACCGTTGCTCTTGGTGTTGTATTTTTTTTTGTATTAAGGTGTGCAAGTGGATTAAATCCACGCGATTACTATGTATCGTACGTACATGACTGTTTGGATCTTTATAATGAACGTTTCTTTGACAGCATATTAATTATCAAATCATTATGTCGTTCGTTGATGATGCCTTTGGTTTCCGGAAAACCTTTTTTCTAAGATAATGTTTTGCCCTTGGCCCTGCCGAGTGCAAGTCTAAAACCTATTTTGTGGGATGGTGGGTGTGAGGCTGAAAGGCGTGGCATGGTTTCACAACTGAACAAAGTATCCTTCCACGCCAACAAGAACAGATGGATCGTGGAAACAGTAGATGGCGCTTGCTATCAGACAGATCTTGCGGAAAAATCATACGTTTGGATATCAGTTTTCTCGAGAATTAGTGAAATATTTATGGTAATAATTTAAATTCCCCTTCTAAGATAATGTATCGATGTTTATTAATTGTTACATTTTTCTTATATATATTTTTTATGAATCTGGCAGTTTTCTATTGAAAAATGTTATTTTTATCGATATTTGATCACTGTTAAAATTTTAGAGGAGGTATTTATATAAAAAGTGTAACTTAATCAACATGCTTCTATTCTTTCTTAAACAAACCGTTCGTGAAAAGAAAATTATAAAACGATAAAAATTCTTAAAGATAACTGTTTGTTCCCATGATTCTGCATTTCCACGCCAAATGAAAAGGATCAATCGCCTTAATAAAAACTAATATATATAGGGTATACCTATAGATAAGTATATGTATTTATATATGCATAATTCCAAAAAAGAATCTCATTCCATATTTCCAAATAGAATTGACTTTTCTTTACGTGCATCAATATAGCCCACATAGATGTTGGTCTTGTAAATGCCACTTAAATTGTTCTACCTCGTAACACTTAATATAACTCTTTATACATCCCGCCTCTCGAGGCTTCTCTCAATAACTCTTCTTATTTCATTTCCATAACCCATTTTCTCTCGCCCTACCGCTCGTGTGGGATTGTTCTTGCGCGTTATTAAATCGCTCTGGTTGGGCCAGACTCTTGTCTGTCGGTGATGGCTTTGGACCTTTTCTTTCCAGGAATCTTTCTACTTCGTTCAAACCCTATTTTACACCTCCCTCTTGACATCTTGTTAGTACTTTCATTAAACCCCTGCTGTGAAAACGTTTCGTTAAATGAAACTCTCGTAGTATCTACCCGGGTGATTCCGTGTGGTTTTGACGTTTGAACAAAAATACACTTGAGATATTACTCAATTTGGATAGGTCGTCCAAAATCAATACTACTTGAAATATTAACAAATTTAACAATGTAAAAAACTATAGAAAATTATTTACCTTGGTTTTTCCTTTAAAGCTGTAGGAAAAAGTATATTTTTAATGAACAACTCTTAAAAAAATATTGGTTCTTAATAATAAAAATAGTAATAATAATGATAATGTCATGTTTGGGCTACATCAATTTGTGGCTCATTTTTCGGAAAGGTTATCAAGCACTAATGCACCGTTTCCAGCGGGTGTCCGGATATACTAATCATACAGGATGTTTCGGTCGCTCTCAGCCCCTGAGTTTTTTTTTATAACTTTCAAACTAATGGACGTAATTGGTGTATGAGAAGCACTTGGGGGCTGAGAGTGGATGAAACACCCTGTATATCTTTCCCATGGAGGCTCTTTTCGTGCCCCAATGAGGTGAGAAGACCGTGGCGGGTAATATTAAGGAGTGGAGACGGTGAATATCTTGACTTAACTGAGGCATGATTAACCAAACCCTCGTTACCACGGGACTTATTACCCTTTCGATAAAAAAAAAATTCCCCAGTACCAGCGTGAAATCAAATCCGGGACCCTAGATAAGCATCCAGGGGCTATTATTACTTACGATACCACGAGATCGGTTTCATAATAATATATTATCAAGGCTTTTATGAAAAGGTATGTTATTTAAATTTTGACTCACAGCATGCTATTATTATATTCTTAACTTTTAGGAGGCCAAAATTATCAAATTTGGACCCCCTAAAATGTAACCAATATATTTATGACACTTGCAACTGTATTATATACGAAAATAAAGTTAATAACATTAAATAGTCACCTTAAAGGTGATTTCAAAAATATAGAAATGAAAAATTGTTATATGGGTCTGAAAATTACTGTCAGATTCAGAAAAGAAACTTTTTGACAGTTAAAAAATAAACTAAATATAAAATAATTAATCAAAAAAAAAACCTTTTGATTTCTTATAAAACGTAATAAACTAAAAACAGAAAATAAGTTTGAGGTATTTTCTTTTATCTTACAATTACGAAGAACTCATTTGGGTATTTAATAATTATTTATTTCAGTTTAATACCGTAGTCGAGCGCATTTCTCTCCCTTATCATTATGTATGTAGAATATGTTTTAAAGGTGCCTAACCAGCTATGATATTAAAATTTGATGTCCAGTAACTATTCACACGTTCCAGGTATACCTATAGCTAATAAATACCCAAATGAGTACCTCCAATTTTTAAGCTAAAAGAAAATACCTCAAACTAATTTTCCATTTCTAGGTTTTTTCTTTTTTTCGTGATCGTTTTTTTGCTATGCGCATTCAGTATGATAGTTACTCTAATGGGGTAGGGAATAGGAAGGAAGAATTTTAGAGGCAGTATACCCGCATTTGTATAGAAGCAGAGTGGGAAACTATATAGGGAAAAAAAACACCCTCTGTAGGCCCTACCAGTATTTTAACCCCAAAATCCCCGTCATCAGCATCTCAGTATAACATGAAAGTGATGCCTTAGACGATTCTACCACTGAATTGGGTGATTTAAAATAAAGTATTAAGTCTTGTAAATATCATGTATGGACCACGGCACACGCTTCAGCCAAGGGAAGGTTGGACATGCCTGATCTATATGCTCGAATATAGGTTGGGTCTACTACGGATAGCTTACAATGTGTCATTTTTTACCGTGGTCCTATGATACACACTCCATGATAATCAGAGTTCATTTTTTCTTAAAATACCCTCCTCGTCTCTACCCCCTAGAGTAAGCCATTAGAAAGTGTGAAAAAACGCGAATTTTTTTTATACCACTTAGACCCAATCAAGACTCGAACCATTGAATTACATTGACATTAAAAGGGATAATCCTCCAACGATCTCGTCCACAGGCAAAAAGTTCTGCACCAAACCTTCCAGCGTGGAAGGCGGTATATCGGGTCAGGTGAGTTACAACGATCCGGCAAATAAATGAGTGCCAAGCAAGCGATTTTGATACCTCCTTTGGTGTTCTAGCCCATGTAGTTTGTTGTAAAGTGCTCGCAATACCCCCGAGTTTGTATTTTGTTGTGTGAATATATATAACTGCCACACAGTTCTTTCCTTAGGGGAGGGATACTGGTTTTATTTACAAACAATGAAAAATCAATATCACTAGCTGGACAAAATCTGACCATGTCTGCACCATAGTCAAGATTTCCATGCCCCTTTTAAAATTATCTAACTGCAAAATTAATATTACATTATTACGAAGGGTTGAAGAAACCTTTTCCTAGAAAAATAAATATAGTGTTTTGTTAATCATAAGAAACAATAATATATATATATATAATACTATTATATTATTAGCACCGCGTCTTACTACCGTTCGGGTTATACGCACTATATAATACTAAACAAAATTATTTAAGCGATTTTCGAAAATTTTTGTAATTTCTAAAACTATATCTAATTTGATGGCTGAAATATAAAAATAAAGGTTACGGTGCACCGCAAAGAATTTATCTCGCGGTTATCTTAAAATATACATTTACTAAAAACTAGTAAGATTTGTGAAACGAAATAATAGGTATATACATAGTTGTAGAAAGTCTAACCAAAGATCAAAAATATACTGTTACGTACTCTGTGGCATTAAGAACTAGGAACACTGTTACAGAAAAATTGTGAGAAGAGAAACATCTTTGTTCACCTGAGAGCATAAGAATAAAATTCATTTTCAAAGACCTAATTAAAAAGTGTATATATTTGCTTATAACTCAACAATTATTTGTTTTATAAAAACATATTTCAAATAAAATATTTGTATCTTTAATAGTACTACAACATTGCGACAATAATATATTTCGTATATCAAATAGTTGCGGAGAAATGATGAAAATTGAAAAAATTCCCTTATGTAAAGAACCCTTCAAGTCATTTTCATGAGAAAATGATAATTTCCATCTTGTTTATAATGTTAAATAGTGTCTAGATATAAAATATAATGAAAATCATTATAGCAAATTTTGATAAAATTTATTTTTTATTTTCTTTCCCTTTTGTAAACTAACCTTAAATTTAAGGTTAAAAATCTAATTTCAAAAATCCTTTGGGAGGACCTTATGTTAGCCCCAGATAACAAGTTTTTGCCCAATTGGTAAAATAGTTTCACCTCTAGTCCAAGGTACAAACAGACGGACAGACAGAACACATTGCAAAAACAACTTTTCCTATTTCAGGGCGTCGTGAAACGTCGATTCATATCAACATCTCGACGATCTGTGACGATCACAATACTTTATCTTCGAGGTTTGGAGATAAAGTAAAAAAACTTCCTTTAGGTATGACATTATAGCATCTAAATATTAGATTTGAAATAAATTCATCAAATAGTTTCGGCTGTAGCCACAGGTTCAGACAAAAATGCAAGATCCACTTTTTTTTTTTTGTCCAGAGGAACATAAAACGTAGATATGCATCATTACCTGGGGGTCAAAAATTTAACGATCACACTACTTTCTCAAGAATAAGAAATCTAATAATGACGCCTGAGCTGTACACAAGAATCATATTCAGGATCTTTTTTTTAGTCTTCATATCTTTTCCAATGAGCAATCCAGGTTCGTCTCTTTTTCGGGGTAGTAGAGCACTCATTTTCTTGATAAAAACATTTTTAACACAGTTTCTTACTACCATTTTGGGTTATGCACATAAGAATTAATTACTCTAATGTATTAGGGATTAGGAAATTTGAATTAAGAATAATCGAAACCTCAATTACTTTGAAGGAAAGTGGAAAACCATTCAGGGAAAACCACCCTCATTACATCCAACCAGGATCAAACCCCAATCTCCCCGTCATCGGTAGTCTATTCTATTGTGAGAGTAGTGACTTAGATTATGCGTCCACCGAATTGGGTAGTATTAATCTTAAAAATCTGTTTATCCACTATAAATTAAAATATGTCTATAATCAGACGTTTATAATTTGTGTTGCAAATATTTATGTGTCTTAAATACATTTCTGCTAGCGCGTGAATTTCTGCTCCCATCGTGTATATTCTGCTCTTCTTTTCAGCTAATGTGTGAATCTACATTTCTACAACCATAAGTGTTTCGTTAAAATATTAAATAATTTAAGAAATCATAAACCAAATAAATATTTTTATTTAAACAATTTTAGTATTTATTATGTTCAATGCTGTACTTAAAATCACATTCTAATTATTACCCGCCTCGGTGGTGTAGTTGGATAACGCGCCTGTCGTGTTGAGCTCGACTGCTGAGGACGGGGAGATCGAGGTTCAAATCTCAGTCGGGTGTACTGGGGGTGATTTTTCCTAAATGGTCTTCCACTCTCCCTCCACGCAAATGCGGGTTCACTTCCTCTAATTCAACCTTCCCAATTCCTAATCCATTAGCGTAGTTAGTACTTAAAGCGTATAACCCAAACGGGTAGTAAGACGCGGTGCTAAATATTATTATTATTACATTCTAATTAATATACTCCTAGCACTTTACCTTGATCTTTATTTTCCAAGGTCGCCACGAGGTTCGGATTCCACGTTAAACTGTAGGTCCTTCATTTCATCTCACAATCACCCTACCATTACACATTAGCGTAAGTGCGTATAACCCGAACGGGTAGTAAGACGCGGTGCTAATAATAATAATTTATTTTCCAAT
Organism: Timema cristinae; assembly: GCA_039000515.1. Taxonomy (NCBI): domain Eukaryota; kingdom Metazoa; phylum Arthropoda; class Insecta; order Phasmatodea; family Timematidae; genus Timema; species Timema cristinae. The sequence goes on along the minus strand of JBCFYV010000100.1, from coordinate 28,020,268 downwards.
GTTTTTTACAACTTGACATCTTTTTTACCACTTTTTTCTTTAGTAGTTTCTTTAAAAATATTTATTGGAAGCGAAAATCTAAAAGTGGCATCTAAATTATGTTTACATCATAATTCATAAAATGTTAAAGCGTAGAACAGTAATTGTTTGCAGTTTAGTATTAGGAAATTTTATAAACTCTTAAACAAATAAAAACTTTTATTTTGTATGTTGAAGATTTGGACGAAACGTTTATACATCGTGTGTTTCCGGGTTAAATGGCTAAACTTTGTAAAGTGGAAGTGGATAAAAATCTAATCCAAAATGTATTCAGGAGATTTGCTCGTTTTCGATTCTTTTTCACGCAAACAGAAAAAAATTAATATAATCTCATTTATCTGCAGAGCTTCTCAGCAATGGCTTATTATTAATTTTCTTGAAAGATTGATCGGTCGTGCTAAACCTGTGGCTTCATCTCTGCTTTCACCTGATTTAACGCCATTAGATTTATTTTTATTTTTGTACGGAGAGCTCTCAAAGAAAAATGCATAAAATGTATGTCTCCAAAATACATTTTGACTTAGTTTTTGATCCACTAATACCTCCCAAAGTTGAGCCGTTTAACCCGGGAACACTCTGTATATCGATTAGTGCTCAATTCAGTGTATGTTTATTATGTTTCTGTCTAGGTCTAAAAGTCATTTTTTATTCCTTGAAACTTTCGTTTTGATATTATAATATGCATGTAATTACAAACTTTACTTTGTAGAATCTTACGATTCTCATCCAAAAAGGTTGGAAAAATGTATTTTTTTATTTACTTTAATATTTCGTATTTTTATTTTATAAATTAGTTTATGCCATCATAAACTTTAAAATTTATAGTATTTTTTGTATGTATTGTAACATTATAACGTTCTGTAGGATTCTTCCTGTAAAGATGTAGATTAAAAATAGTCCATGAAAGGATATGTCTATCTAAAATGGTAAACAAGAAAAAGATAGTTTTAAAAAAAAATTCAATGTTTTCAAGGCTCTAATAGTATCGTGATTGTGTAAACATGTCAGAGGAATAGGCTAAGGATTATCAGAAGATAAACAAAAGGCCTCGTAGAGTGAACTCATTTTATTCCCTCTCTTTCTGCTTCGTACATTGGCGTCTATGTGTGATTGCGCTTAGACTGCTTAGGTGAGTTAATAGCTACGAAATCATCAAACAAGCAACGTCGTTAACTCAAATTCCCTTCCATCCCACTTTAAACATACAATCTTTCACACGAAAACTGGTTAAAAGATGTTTACCACTAAGCGCTGAGCTATGATTATATATTAAATAAAACGAGAGTCAACAATCATAAACTAAAGCGACATCGGTTTAAACTTGTTACTTCGATTGTAATTTGCACGACAGGGTAAAATGGTAGGACGCGCTATTTCAGGGGATCATAAAAATCGATGCGCGTGTCCGAGCAATTTGGTAGTCACCACACGCGCAGAGCGTATAGAAGGTTTGGGGAGAGGAGAAATATGGTACGTATCCTATTATCCGAGTATGTAGACTGGTGAGGGTCCACTCCCCTCCACCCCCACTCCTCCAAAACCCTCCAACCTCTTCCTCAAGCGCAAAGGCCGCCGGGTAGACAGACTCTCGATTTTAGGTTCTTGAGTATCGCGTTTCATTTGCTTCGGAGATAGCGACCAGCTTTAGATCCGTGACATGCATATTACGGCCCACCCAACCCAACTGGAACTCTCCCACCTTGCATTCCCCCCCCCCCCCCCCCAGCAGCCCTTTCTTCCCTCATTTCTTCCTCATCGCCGCGCCCAAAACCCTCGCATGCCCTGGTTTGTTTTAGCTTAGCTAACTTGGCAACAGGTACTTACGGAATATTCCAAGAAACTCTAAATAGTACTGAGGTTGTTTATGATGTGTGTGTGTGTGTGTGTGTGAGTGAGAGTGAATATCCACTTCAGTGATTGATTGGTTTAAGATTTCACTCTCGTGTTAGACTGTCCTGCTAAAAATGGGGAGATTGGTGTTCGAGTCCCGGTCAGATCCACCCTAAATAGTTTCCCATTTTCCCTCCATGAAAATACGGGAAGATTAACTCTAACATGCCTACTTCCTCATCCTATACCTAATGAGAGTAACTACGAATGCGTATTCTGAGATGATATTTCCTAAATATCTTTCAACTTTTTTGCCACACAAATGTGGGTACACTTAATATAAGTTAGACCTTCCCTATATTTATCCCGTTCGTCTAATAAGCTGCACACCCCATATGTTTGGAGGAAAATATATTTTCTACCTATAGTGTGTTCACGAAAACTTTGTTCTTTTCAAAATGAATTGTAAATTCATTCATCTCGCAAATGTAGTTTTTTACTTCCAATTTTACAATTATATTCAGTGTACATAACTTGCCAAAATTGAAACGACATCTGAAAGGTGGGTGCATACATAGAAAATATTTTTATTACATTTTATACTGCAAGAAAAGACCAAATTTACTGTGAACGGACTATACACCATGTATTTTGGAAATTCAACTGTAAAATCAGACCCGTAATTTAGAATCCATTAATCGGGATATTAGATGCAAGATAGTACTTGAACCAAATAACGCATCGAATTGAGGTTAAATTTATTTTTCACTAGACATGAACTAGTTTTTAAACAATTATATTTTTAATTAATATATTTGCTAAATATTTAAAATGATTTAAACGTTCTAGCTCCTACTGTTTTACTATGAAAACTTCAAAAAACCATACTACGATGGAATGTCTGGTTCGATGTGTGTGGTGTCTAGGGGTAAGTTGTCAGACTTCTGTGATGGGAGGCCGGGGTTCAATCCTTTGTCCCGGCACAGATTCATCTGATTGCAAAACCCTTTCTTCACCTCTGACAAGACGTGTATTAATCTCAACTTGTGAAGTGTGTTAATGCCAAGTCTCCACCGTGGTTCGGATCCCACGTTAAGCTGTAGGTCCTCCATTTCATCTCACAATCACCCTACCATTACACATTAAACGTAAGTGCGTATAACACGAACGGGTAGTAAAACACGAGGCTAGTAATAATAATAATAATAATTTGTGTTAAGTGGTAAACCAGGCTCTTAAGGAGTGAATGTAAGGACCACCAGAAAAGGTTAGGGTTTTTGTAGTTTTTAAACATTTTTTCTCGTCAAAATAAATCAAATACTTCTTCATTAGAGAAACATGGTTTAATTTTCTTCACATGGTGATATCAACAGTTATTTAGTATCTGTAAATGTTGTCCTGGAAATTAATGACAACTTTTTCTCTTAATTTAAAAAGTTTCCCATCTAATGCCGCTATGATCATGACAGATACTAAACAACTGTTGATGTTACCACGTGAATAAAATTAAAGTCTTTGTTTCTACCGAAGCAATATTTTATTTATTTTGGCCAAAAAAAAAAGATTTTGTATAAAACTGTGCAAAGACGCTGGCCTTTTCTCGAGTCCCTACTCCATCTTAAGTCAAAAATCTGTGTCTCTTTATCGAGGAAATATGTCAGTATTCCACACCCAGCCATGCAAAAACAGAGTGATGTTAAACTAAACAGCTGTATTTATAGCTATTTTTTTTCACTCTGCTTCAAAACTATCAATATATTTATACTAATTGTCTAAGTACGAGTGAGTTAGACTTTAAAGGAAATATAACTGAATTTGTTTGGAGAGCGTGAGGGAAACAATTAAGGGGGTAAAAACTTATTACACTCTGCTGGGATTTGAACAAAGACGCGTTTGTCCGCGTCCCCACCTGTGTGTGTGTGACTTAATATCAAATAAGGATTGCTTGCACGGTATGACGCCGGCCAACCATTCATATTCATAATAATAATAATAATATAATAAAATTATTGTTACATGGAGCTTATACATTTACATTCTTACTATTAGCAGCTTTGTCCCATACATTTATCTAATTAGTAGCTTTATTACCTGCTCACTTAAATTAGATTATTGATACTGCCAAAATAAAAAAAAATGTAAAATTGCTCAAAATTATTGTTTCAGCTCTAACATATCCGCTTCAGTGACCGAATGGTTTAATCTAATGTATCACTCTCATGTCAGACGGGTCGGCTGGTGATGGGGAGATCGGGGCTCGAATCGCGATCGGGTTTACTGAGGAAGGTTTTTCCTAAATGATTTCCCACTCTCCTTCCACGCAAATTCGGGTACATTACCTCTAAAATGCTTTCCTTCCTTATTCCTACCCCATTAGATTAATTATCATGTATACGTGTAGTATGAACAGGTAGTAAAATCTACTAATAAAAAAAGTGTAATAGAAATGAACAGTTGACCTCGCTAAATTATTGCTAATTAAATTGCACGTTTGCATCATTAATGGTTTCAAGTCGCATGTTTTACTAAACATTTAAGTTTGTCAATTTTTAAATTGGTTAGCATAGTTAATTTTCATTTGCAGTTTGCAATCATAATTGCATTTTAAATTCTGTGTTTCTAATTATGTTCAAGTTGCATATTTTGTTAAACAGGGAAGTTTGACGATATTTAAATTACGCGTTCGCATAGTTAGTAGTTCCAGGTTGCATATTTTGCCAATCACTGAAGTCTGTCGATTTTTAAATTGCGCATTTACATAATTAGTGGTTTCAGGTTGCAGGTTTTTTTCATTTTTATTATGTTGTCCTGTATAATTTGTGGGATCACCAATTTAGGTAATTCAAGATTTTATCTAAGAGATATAGACGTAGGAGATAGATTCGAGAGATATATCCACATAATCTGGTCTCACACGTGAACCGATAAACAAGAACAGAAAATCTATCTCTGAACCAATCACAAAAATATCAGAGCGGTCTGCCTCGTCTGTTCAGTGCGAATTGAAATTGTTTCTTTCTCAGTTCTTCGCGACAAGAACTGCTTTGGAGACTCAATCAAATTTCAAAACCAATCGATTCAATAACTGCGCAAGCGTCTACTATCATGAGATGCTTTGAAATCTATCTCTTTAACACGAAAGTGTATATTCTTGTCAGACCCAATATTGGCCTATTTTATAAGTGTAAATAGAAAAATGAGGACTTTAATTTAAATGTGTTGATCAGAAAATGTGCAACCGCTTTTAAAATTACAACTATTTTTATGCTCTCTTTGTGTTGATTTGTTTCACTACACATATAATTATTTTAAAATATCCATCGTGACTTTTTTTTATAATATTGTCTTACTACCCATTCTGGTTACACACCTATTCACTAATTACGCTTTGTATTATTAGCCCGCGTCTTACTTACCGTCAGGGGCTATATGTCTATGTACTAATTATGCTAATGGGTTAGAGATGGGGAAGGTTGAATTTAGAGGAAGTGTATCCATATGTGCGTAGAGGGAAAGTGGGAAACCATTTAACAAAAACCACCCTCGGTACACCCGACAGGGATCAAACCACTATCTCTATGTTATCGGCAATCTAGTCTATTGCGAGAGTGGTGCCTTAGACAATGCGGCCACTGAAGTGGGTTATGTTACGTTAATGGCTTGGTAGTGAATAAGGTTTAGTTTTAGAAGAAGTGTAACCGCACTTGCGTGGAGGGAGAGTGGACCAAAATTGAAAGATCCACCCTCTATACATTCGACAGGGATTTGAACCTCAATCTCCCCGTCATCAGCAGGCCAGTCTAACATGAGATTGACGCCTTAAACCATGTGGCCACCGAAGAGGGTGCCATTAATCTTAAATATCTGTAAATTCGTAGGAAATAAAATAATTTTGTAAATAATTAATTATTTCTAGTTGGCGTTGCTGTACATCATGTGCCTACATATATTTCTGTTAGCGTGTGAATTGTTGCACCACTTGATTCTGATTTTAATTTTCAGCGAACATGTTAATCAAGCTTTATTGTGGAAAGAGCAGGTATATTGTAAAAACAAGATCAAGCCTAAAAACACCTTTTAAAAATAATTCTTGCTCTATAAGTGTGGATTCTAACAATGATCCACTTATCAAAGAGGAATAAGCGCAATGTGATTCTAATGACCAAACGACGTTGCCTACGTGGAGATTTCGAAGATATTTTGTGAAGTGGGTTGCATCTTAACTTGACGCCTATAAGCAGTCTAAGCACTATCACACTTAGATGCCAATGTACACCATAAAAAGAGAGCAAAGAAAATATGTTAACCCTGAGAGGGCTCTTGTTTATGTGTTTATAACTCTTTCCCTCTTCCTCTGACGAGTTTACACAGTCACTTAAATATTTTCTCCTTGAAAATATTGACTTTCTTTTTAATTTTACACTTTTCTTGTTTCCTATTCTAGATATACATTTGTTACCACGAACTTTTTAATCTACTTCCTGTCAGGAAGACTCCCGCAGGCCATTTTCGTGAATATACCAATTAGCCTGAGTTGTATATGATTTATAAAAATACAGTACGTCAACTAAAAACTAAAAATAATAATTTTTCAACAATGTACGACTAATTTTAGAATTATTTAGGAATTTATGGTTTTTGTTTCAACGTTATATCTCCAAAACTCACTGAGTAAAACGTAAATTCATTGACATGAAAATTCCTTTATTGACCGGCCGTGACGTCATAGGTAGGTAACGTTCTTAAGCCAGGTATACACGACACGACTTATTGTACAAATAGTTGTGTCGTGTGTACCGGGCTTTAGACCCATACATTTGAAAAGGTGTTTATTCAGAGGCAACGCCAAAATAAAATCACACCAATCCATTTGATGACAATGGTTTGACATTAATAGCTGTTTTTTTTTGTTTTTTTTAAGGGTTAATAGGGGAGTAGAGGAGGTCACTAGTAATCCATCGCAACCATTCATAGAACGACCAGAGGTACGATAAATCGTGTATTGGGAGAGATATTCGAACCACTACAAAACTAATGTTGACGTATGGCGTATGAATAGGTGCGTTGTGTTGAGTGGGGGGGTCGTACCGAACGTCAAACGGCCTGTTCGCCAATATTTACTTGTCATCGATATATGAGCCACTACTGTCGTACATTATGTGGTCATTGGAATCGCCAACTATAACCTGTTCCAAAAACATCGCTTTGTACTGGGATGAGCGTTTTATATGGGAGAAGGTGAGATTGTTTCATAATTATTTTAGGTTATATACCAGTTATTCTATCCAGTGATCCGTGAACTTGTTACAAGTGTTCCGCCGGTGAAAGATACACATGACAAAACGGTTCTGAGTGATGTTAGCTACTATGATTTATAAAACTGAAGAATGCTACGCACGTTGACTTCCAAACCAATAGAATAGTAAAAAAAGTATATTCTTTAAATTGTAAAATGACACCTGGACACGGAAATCGAATCAGGGACCTTAGGTTTATTAAGCCAATGCTCTAACCACTGAGCTATTCAAGAACCGTAACGTGTCGAGGACTATTTTTCACTCATATTTTAAGGCAGAGTCTATGGTAGACGTGTGGAATTCATCAGCTACAAATGTGTGATCTATCTATTAAGATCACGAGCTATCAGATAACGCAGCGACCATCGACTCGGTAGTTGGCTTACTGCTGCCAATATTACAATGACAACTGTACGAATGAACATATTATGATGGATTAAATAGCTAAGCTAATACCTATATACCCACCTCGGTGGCGTAGTTAGCTAACGCGCTAGTGGTGTTCAGCTCGACTGTCAAGGACGGGCAGATCGAGCTTCGAATCTCGGTTGGGTGAACTGGAGTGTAGTTTATCCTAAATGGTTTTCCGCTCTCCCTTCACTAATATGCGGGTTCACTTCCTCTAAATTCAACCCTAATCCACTAGCGTAATTATTACTTAAGCTTATAACCCAAACGGGTAGTAAGACGCGGTGCTAAATAATAATAATAATAATAATAATACCTATCTAAATATCATATTATTTAAATTGAATAATTTGGTTAAATTCTTATAATATTTTATTTGTATATAAAAATAGAAAGAAATAGAGTAGAAAGAAATTATGCTTTTAATTTTTTTTATTTTTTTCCACAAATAACCAACTGTCAAGAAATATTGAAAATACAACATTGGCACTGCAAGAGCACATTTATTCACGAGGCTGCATTTCAATCTAAGAACGTTGATAAATTTCTTTTCTTTGTAGTTTCTCTTTTTCTTTCCAGGCAAACGTTTGTGAAATTTATTTAAAGGGTAATATCTATATTTTACCTTATGTTAGCTAGATTATAAAGTTATGAAATCTTAGATTAATTATGAGCGCTTATTTTTTAATTGTTATTTTTTAGCACAGCGTCTTATTATCCGTTCAGGTTTTTCGCTTATGTATTAGTTACGATAATTTGCTACGGATGAGGAAGGTTGAATTTAGAGGAAGGGTAACCGAATTTGCATGGAGAAAGAGAAATATGGAAACCATTTAAGAAAAACCACACTCAGTACACCCAACTGGAATCGAACCACGGTCTCCCCATCATCAACAAACTATTGTATATTGTGAGAGTAGCGCCTTAGACCCTGAGGCAACTTAAGTGGGCGTGAGCGCTTATTCTTACATTTCTGAGGGTCTAGGGTTGGTTTCCCAGCATAGCTATAAATTGCATCATTTTATAAATTGACATCTCCAATTTTTTTACGGTAGTGGATTTATGGTAGGAAAATTCATTGGCTCGAGAATGTTGATTTTTATAAGTATATTAATACCAGTGATCACACATTTTAAGGCTTCAGTCTCGCATTCAACTGAACTACCATTGCCAGAGGTTGGAGTTCAAATCTAGGCTGGATGACATGGGAATAATTTTTCACGTGTGATTGATCGTTACGATTTTCTCTAACCTTCTTCACGCTAATATAAATGTATTTCTTCTTAATACATCATCATTAACACCGTTTAGATTTCATTAGTGATCTTTGTGTGCTACATACTACAAACTGTAATTAAAAGCCTCTATTAAATAAAAAATACATCAAGTAATAAAAATATGCGTTTGAAATTCAAATACCCCTTTTCATAAGACTCAATATACATATTTTAACTCAAACATGGTCAAACTTCCTACAAGTCCTGCTTCCCCTTCAAATACACACACCAGTTATTGAAGTCGAAGCCAGCCTGACTTCACTAAACAAATGAATAGCTAATACATCTGACCTAGTGGGAATCGTAAATGCGTAACTAGCTTAGTTGGTCTGCAAGCTCGGGGGATTTGTCTGGGAACTGGTTTAATCATAACCTCGAAACTTCTGTCGCGTATGGAAACACTGTTATTTGTATGTCCCCTGGTGGGGGAATGGTAAACCCGACGATAAACTTTAAACAGATTGTTTAACCTGTCTGCATTTACTCGTTCATTTCACTGGATTTGTGATTTGTTTTGATTCACGGGTGGTTTGAGATAAATCGACCATTTCATGTACACAACACGAGGCCAGAGTTAATTAAACATTCGGTGTTGGCTAATAACACTGCGAATGAGAAAATAATGTTTTTATGCTAATCAGGTATTATAGTTCATTGTATTTATACGCAACACTCTTTAGCTGCGCGTAGGACGTTTGGCGCAATCTGGGACTATTCTAACAGAAATACACGGGTCGTTTGGACCAGGTTGGTCATAGGACGTTTCACGCAGTTTTTAAAACACTTCTGACTAGCTTTTCTATAACCATTGTATGTTAGTTTATATTAGGTTTGCGAAATTAAAAAAGGGGATAAGCCTGATGGTTAGGTTAGGGCATTATGGGTTATATCTACAAACATCTAAGGAATTCGCTTGATGATTAGGTTAGGTCATGCTGGATTATATATACAAACATAGAATGAATTCGCTTGATGGTTAGGTTAGGTTGGCTAGATTATATTTGTTTAGTTAAGTCTGCATAATTATAAGGGATCATTATGTTTATTATTATTCCATACATCCTATCTAAGTTAGTCCAAAATACATCATATTTACTTACCAATACTGTGCCAAACGTTCTGTGCAGATTGGTCCAAAAAAGGCACATGATATTTCTAAAAAAAGGGAGGGGGTTGTTATTGGGCCAAATACCATACGGCCGTTTATATCAGACTTAAAAGATTAGTGTTACTATATTTCTTCATGTACAAAGGAAAATATTGTAAAATAAATATAGCGAGCTTTAAATAATTTATATACCCGCCTCGGTGGCGTAGTTGGCTAACGCGCTAGTCGTGTTGAGCTCGACTGCTGAGAACGGGAGATCGAGGTTCGAATCTCGGTCAGGTGAACTGGGGGTGGCTTTTCCTAAATTGGTTTTCCACTCTCCCTCCGCGCAAATGCGGGTTCACTTCCTCTAATTCAACCTTCCTAATTCCTAATACATTAGCGTAATTAATACTTAAAGTGAATAACCCGAACGGTAGTAAGACGTGGTGCTAAATATTATTATTATATTAAATAATTTATACAAATCTAAATCTACATTTTTTATAAACTTTGTGAAAGATTAATTTATAACATACATAAAAAAATCTTTCAAAGATAAAATCAAAGTTTATAATCTTAAAAATTTAATCGCGAACTTTTTTTTAGTTTTTATAAGTGATTAAATATTTGAATTGTTAAATTCAGAAAGGAAACATTTACACAAATTATATAAATTGAATTATATACTATTTCATCGCCCCTATGGACATATGAATCGCTAACTGCCTAAAGGAAACAAGTGCTGTAAAATACTATTGTGAGAGGTCACTTAAAAATAACATTTACCGCAGATATGGAACAAATTATGGATTGCAAGAAAGTTTTGGTTTCTCCTGAAAGACTTTGGTTTTTAAACATGTTTCCTTTCTGCACTTAGCAATTCATTTTAAGAATGTATGTGCTTATATAAAAAAAAATCAAGTGCCGGCTTAAGAAAATTAGATTGGTTTCCACATTTAGTTTGATCAATAATTCAATTGAAACCTATTTTAAAAACTGACACCATGCCTGTGTTCTATATAGCTTTTATTTTGTCCACCATCACTTAATACCCATTCTGGATATCCACATTTAATTATACTAACAGTTTAAGTATGAGGCTGGAGGAATTCAAATGAAATGTACCCTTATTTACGTGGAGGAATAAAGGGAGACTATTTATGAAAAAATCAATTAATTCACTCCGAAGGAATTCGAACACCTACCTAACGTAATTTGTAATCCATGTCTATTGTGAGAGACAACTAAGACCGTCCATGCGACCACCGATAAAGGCAGTAAAATATTGTATTGTTTGTAAGATACGTTGATATATATAAATCCCCAGCCTTTTGATACAGTAAATTAATATCAAGATTAAAATAGACTTTATTTGGAACGTGATTCTCAGCTTTTCTTTAAATTATATGGTTTTGCTAACGTATTATCTTATCTTACTAATATTATAAATGCGAAAGTTTGTGTGTTTGGATGTTTGTTGCTCAATCACGCCAAAACTGCTGAACGGATTCGAATGAAACTTTGTACGTTGGTAGAGTATGTCCTGGAATAACATATAGGACTATTCCCAACCCTTGATTTTAAATAATAATAAATATATGATTATAATGTGATTGAAATGATGTTATTTAAGAATTTGTGATTTAATATTTTGTAATTCAAGTAAATAGTAATTAGTGTGACGTAGTTTCATACTAATAAATAATAAATGTGAATTTTTTAGCTATATATTTTGAAAAAAATATTATTTCATTTATTTATTTATATTACTAATTATGAAGGTAAAAATAGAAATAAAAAATGTATAATTGATAACTTAAATAATATATTTTTTTTATTTAGAATTATTTAAAAGTGAAAATTAAAATACGGCAAAATTATTTAAAGCTAGAACCGAGAAAAACGCATAGATATTTGAAAAAAATAAAGTTTGATTTATGACCAAAACAGTTTAGTTAAAAATTAAAAGATGTTATCAATTATTGCGGGCAAAGTCACGACGGTTAAAAGCTAGTAGTATATAACTATTGAATATGACTATATATTTATCCTTATTTTCATATAGATATTAACATTTTTCAATACTATTATAGATCGTCGTCCTACATTTTGACTCATTCGATAGTGTATCTACTCACTAAAACAAGGATCCTGGATTCAATTCCTGACAGTGGTAATGTAACGGCCAGTGTCTGGATGCTCTGTCTGTTCTATAACTAAACTAATCTACTAGTTGTGTGCTGATACCATTAGTAACTTCAGAAATTGTACGTTAAATAACTCCAATAAATATTTCTATACAATACGTCAAGCTGTCGCTGAAACTGTTTGATAACCAGTTTTTACATATAGTTTTATTTACTTATACCAGAACTATATACAACCTTAATCACCCAACCCAAATAAAACAAAGATACAGGCTTATTATTTTCTTACATCCATTACTGTTTCTAGACTGTGGCCTGGTCAGTTGTTATTTCAAGTCCTATATTTTCCACTACCAGCTTGCTAGTCCAGTCGTAGCCTCATATGCCTTATAATATAGCTTGAGACTATGACAGACACAACATCCAGCCCCCAGCCGTTAATGTATCAATGTGTAAGGGTTAACACACATTTCACCAATGGTAAATATTTTGGCCATGCTGGAAATCGAACCCAGGTCTTTATCTCAGTAGGCAGACACGCTACACACTGAGATAAGGTGTCGGATAGTACGAACCTAATATGAGATCAATAATACTGTGGTATAATACATCAATCTTGAGGCCATCCAAGCTCGAACTACTTCCTTCCTATTCAAACTCAAATGTGTAAGCTTCTCGCCATTCTATAACTGACGGGTTTGTTGGGTCATTAGTCCAAAACATATTGTTTACTTCTCTAGCGACTTGAGTTTCATTCAATTTACAACTCTTCCATTAACTAAATGAAAGGAGGCGTAACTTTGCACCTATTGTGTTTGTACCCCCCTTCCCCTACCACTCTCCGGACAGGACATTATCGTCCACACAAAGTTGTTACTTTACCTTTCAGGCTGGAAAGGGATGATGATGGGGGTGTAGGCAAGTTCCTCTTCCCCGGCGTGTTCTTCTCTGTCCGTAATGGGTGTTTGCCGTGCGTGGCCCCATAAGGGGATCAAACAAGCAGAGGGAGAACGTCGTAAGTCAAGGGTGCGAGAAATCGTTGGTTGCTTTTCATAACCATGGGGGCTTCATCGCAAGGAATGAATCATTGTTATCGGGAGCTTATGGACACCTTTAAGGGGGGTTATGGGTAAAACACCCCTCTACAATCCTTCTACTACCTCCGGATATGATAATATAATATCAGGGTTCCCATGAACCTGAAAAACTAAGGGAACCGGAAAAGAACAAGTAGGTTTGCAAAATTTTGTACAAATACTGGAATATTTGTTAATTTGGGTTATTTAACTAAAGCTTAAAATAGAAGATCTTTGGATGAACGAGAAAGTAAACTTGGGAATTAAGCACGCTTATTCTAGTATGTCCTATTACCTCCTAAACAATGGATGTGAATTGACAGAAGATATATGTTCCTATTAATCTTAAATCAGACTGTTTTAAATTTACATGACTGCACTATTAGTTTGATGGAAAAATAAAAATGTTAATACATTTTCCCTTTAATCCAAGCTGTCTGAAAATATGGTGTTAAGAAAATAGTGGCGAACTTGACAATATAATTCACATACGAGTTCCACATATATAAAATTTAAAAATGGTCGAAGAGCCAGTGGAAAGTTTCTTCTCATTTTTATATCTAATATTTTTAATTTCGTGTGTGTGGGATTTAATAGTTTAATTATTACGTTTATTGACTCTTTAATCTTAATTTGATAAATATTAATATTCTAATTTACAACGAAAGCCAAATCAAAAGGTTTACCCTTACAGGTTTACAGGGGCTATATTCCATTCTATGAGAAATGTTGCCTAATGATTACGCTATGGTTAAACATCAACACACAAACCAATTCTTTGCATAATCCCACAATCTCCACAAAACATATCTTGTTTGCATATTTAATAAAAGTATTTGCCCCCCTCACACGCCCCCCGCAATGACCCCCAACCTATAAAAAAAATCAATTTTAATGCTCATGCGAGAGCGATTGTCCTTCCTGCATGGAGCTTCTGTATGCTGTTGTACTTTCGGAATCAGTAATGTAACGTATCTTTCTCTTGAGAGTTTCATGACGCTATAACTTATATTGTGAATTTTTTGGCCAATGGTCAACTAACCAGGATCTCAGAGTAAGATCACGCTTGAACTGGAATGAGCTCATCACTCAACAACAGTGGAATTGAAATCGGTTAGTTTTAATTTTGATTTTAGGATAGTAATTTTTTGATTTATTTGTATTTTATATATGGCTTTTAATTTCCCTCATTTTTAAGGTTACGACAAAGACAAGTGATATAAGTTTTCGTATTTTTATCTTTAATCGTTTCACTCCCTATCCTATTATACCCTTATTTACTCTCGTAGGTAGCCAAATTACATGTTTGGTCCCACTGCTGTGTACTGCAGAGGTCGTCAACCAATCGATCGTACAGCCAGTATTAGTCGATCGCACGGCCAGTATTAGTCGATCGCACGGCCAGTATTAGTTGATCGCACGGCCAGTATTAGTCGATCGCACGGCCAGTATTAGTCGATCACACAGCCACTATTAGTCGATCGCACGGCCAGTATTAGTCGATCACACGGCCAGTATTAGTCGATCGCACAGCCAGTATTAGTGGATCGCACAGCCAGTATTATTCGATCACACGGCCAGTATTATTCGATCACACGGCCAGTATTATTCGATCACACGGCCAGTATTAGTCGATCGCGTAAGAAAACTCCATCGTAGTTAAAAGTTGAGCTTTGGATCTTCTAAACTTGAAAATATATCAAATTATTTCACTTAATATTTGAGTGTGACCAAAATAACTTTTATCAGTCATAATTGGTATTATTAGTTTGTTCCCGGCTTAATGTCAATGTGTTTTTTTAAGCAAACCAAGAGTGAGATAGATGCAAGGCATAGATATGCAAGTACAGGCTTAGCCTCTAACATCGACAGCAGATCCAAACTGTTTTACTAAGCTTAGCTATGTTTTTAAAAAAATTAGCGCAGTTGACCTGTCCCTTTTCCTAAGTAAGTTTAGGCTTTTAGTGGAATTGTTTTCTTTTAGAGTAGCTTTGTTTAAAGTTTTGCATATGTTCTCTAAGAAGAAAAAATACTTTCACTGAGAGTGAGTTAGTGAAGGAGGTCCTTACTGAAGACGCTGTAGAACTATTTGGTAAATTCAGAATAAAGAAAAAATTATTAACTCTTAGAGTGAACCAAGTGATAATTCATTATGATCACTCTAACATAGCTATGCCCCTACACTTGCCTCAGATAACACGTTTGTTTCTTTCCCATTTAGAGAAAGTATTGTAATCGTGAACATTTATTTCCTCGAGATTATAATGAACGTGTTATGTGATCCTGAACAAAAAAAAATTGTTTATATGTTTATGTAGGTTATATCCTTATGTCCGTCTATACTAAGGCCTAAAGCTTAAACCATCTTGAAATTTTTTTTTAACTTGAAATTTAGATGTTATATGGTCCCATCTCGAGGATAAATTGTAATTTTAATTCTAGATCAAGAATGATAACTAGCTTACATATTACTCATATTGGAAAATTTGTCATTTTTGGATAATTTGCTCTGATAATTTTGTTTGACGTTGTATATTTGAAGAGTGTTTCAAAAAATATATGACTACCAAAATAGATATGTTTGTTTTTATGAAGGAATATTAAACTGATTTTTGAGAATTCTATTCGAAATTTAGTAAACTATATATAAGCTATATGTGTGCAATAAGGTGTAATACTATTTATTTTTATTATTTTTTTGTTCTTAAATTTTAATTAGTGAATACGAGGCTAATATATGTTGCTATACTGCAATGTTTTAAATAAAAGGGAAAATAAAAAATAAAGTATTGATAAAATTATTATTATTATTATTTTTAGCACCGCGTCTTACTACCCATTCGGGTTGTACGCACTTACGTTCATGTGTAATGGTAGGGTGATTGTGAGATGAAATTGAGGACCTACAGTTTAACGTGGGATCCGAACCACGGTGGAGGCCTGGCATTCCACACATTCACAAGTTGTGATTAATACACGTCTTGTCAGAGGTGAAGGAAGGGTTTGGCAATCAGATACATTTATGCTGGGACTGAAGATTGAACCCCGGACCCCAGCACAGAAGTCTGACACCTTACCCCTAGACCACCAGGTCACCCTATTGATAAAAATAAACGTGTTTTTTCTAAGCGTGTATTTGAGATATGTTCAACATAATATTACTTGCAACGCATCCCATCACCGTTGACTTTAGGGTTCGTAGTTAATCTTTGTTTAGGGTAGTGTGTTTTGAGCTCAGGCTGGATCTAAAGTATTTTAACTGCGATGAATAAAACAATATTGTAATTTATAAATATTTTAAAAGGATTGTTGGCTATAAATGGATTTAATTTGGGTGTTTTAATTTTAAACATATTTATTATTCTTACTGAACCTTAATTACGAATAAACGTTTTACAATCTCCTCTTTTGGCCTATTTGCGTGCATGCAGTGGGACTATCCAGACAGGTTAGAATTAGTAAGGGCAAGTTTTAATGGATTCATTTTATGGCCCTGCATCTAATTGCATGAGTAAACTATTCCTAATTTAATTACACTAATGAGTAATTATGTAGGAATGAGGAAAGTACAATTCAGAGAAAAATATGCTTATTTTCGTGGAGGGAAAGAAGGAAGCTATTTAAGAACGGGGGGACGGGGGGGGGGGGGACATCCACAATGGAGCCAGCCAAACTCTCCGTACCTGAAATATATACTAGACCAGCAGAATCCCCGTTCTTCACACGGGATATTGTGTTATTTATTTTTTTTATTAAAATAAGGAAATTTTTTTGTGTAGCTTAATGGCATGGTTCTTAATGCTATCCAAGAAACACCGCGAGAAGGTGACCTTGTGTTGTTTCTCATGGGAAGTTTTATTTTTGGCAGGCCCCCTTGACTACTTACTGCCTGGGGCATTATCAGCCTAGTGCAGCGGACAGGTCACCCACTCCCCACCCCCATACACCATCCCGGGCTGGGCCCTCTCACTCACACAGGCACTACAAACGCCACAAAATTCAGAAAAATACAAACTACAGACGTCTACCGTCTCTTGGAATTGTATATTAAAACATAATTACATATTTTAATTAATTGTTTTTATTCATTTTTTCCCCCACCCCTTAGAAGTATCCATGGGGTTAAAAATAAGTGCTATATTATTTCGAAGGCATTATTAGAATAAACTTATCGGATCATTATCCTCTAAACGCTGAGAAAGTGTTTATAAAGCAATATTGTTAATTATGGTAGCTACCCCGATTTCACCCCCTTAATCAGAAAACATCGGAATCTAACATATTTACTTTTCCTAATTATCTTATAAGTAACACATGTGCCAAATTTCTGCCCTCTAGCTTCGTGGGAAGTGTGAAAATTAGTGATGAGTGAGTGAGTGAGTCAGGGCTTTCGCTTTTATATATAGAGAAATGAGTTTGACGTTTAGTCCGCATACTCACCGATGCGGATTTTTGCATTCAAGCCTGTATTGATAAAAGATAAAACGTTTTTGTAATTCCTTAAATTCCACGCCTACCTTTTTTAAAAATTATTTTGGATAATATAGTGCTTTTAATACAAATGTGCTAAATAAATTTACAAATTCATTGTTTTACAACAAATATTGTTGAGTACACGATTTGATATTTTTATTAAAATTATTTCCAAAGGCTTTGGAGTTTGAATTTCTAAAGTGTCACTCTCACAATTTCTGACACTTGGGTATCGAGTTTCTAATCCCGGTTGGGTGAATTGAGGATGTTTTCCTAAAATGGTTTCCCAATCTCCCTCTAAGCAAATTCAAATGTATTTTCCTCTTAATTCTACCCTTTTTTTTAGGATCGCGTCTTATTACTTGTTCATACGCATATGTGATAAATACTCTAATAGGGTAGGAGGAGTAAGGAAGAATTATAGAAGACATGAGCTACCCAACACTGGGAAAAAAAATCCTAAATACATTGATAGGTAGACGAATAAAGAGCGTTTATCACCAAAGAGCACATCACTGATTATTGTTTACATATATTTTACCATAATTATAAATATGGAATAATTGACTTGTGTTAAAAACTTTCAGGTTATATCAACACTTTATTTACAAACCACGCAAAATAATACAAATCCAATCTCAGTGCCTAGATGTTTACTATCGGAATAGTAGATGATGTCATTCAACAAATAGTATAAAGGAAATATAACTAAACATAAGCCGGAATTTCAACTAAGGTCTACTAAACTGTTGACTATGAACTATCAAAAAATTCACGGGAACCAACATAAGCCAATATATATTTACTGTTTATATTAAATGTTAGGAATCTCAATAAAATATACAAATAAGTTGTAAATATTAGTTAAAAAGATAAAAAGCATCTTATCCACCTTATTTTATCTTCGATTACTTAGATGGGTCGGTAGTGCATCTAATTTATGATTTGGAGGTACAGGTTATATTCCCAAAATATTATCCAAATACCTTAGCGTTGGTAAAATTGGTATTTATAATTTCACCTTCACGAATTTATGATATGGGTACAGTACGCTTTATACTATCCATCACCAAGTGTCCCTTTCCATTTGTAATGTACGCATATATATTAATTACGCCAATGTAATATGAATGAGGAAGCAGGTATGTGGAGTTGGTAAATAAGTACCAACTCAGGCTTAAAAATAAAAAATTATAATATTTTAACAATATTTTATTATTTTTTATTATTTAAGACCAAAATTGTATTTTGTATTAACAAAATAATGTATTTAAATATAAATTCGCCAACGATGCTTCCTATGAAGTAATCGGTATTGGAGTATTTTACTAAAGTCACGTTGTTGTTGCTATTATTATTATTATTATTATTATTAGCACCGCGTCTTACTACCCGTTCGGGTTATACGCACTTACGCTAATGTGTAATGGTAGAGTGATTGTGAGATGAAATGAAGGACCTACAGTTTAACGTGGAATCCGAACCACGGTGGCGGCCTGACATTCCCCTTGCTATTATTAATAAGAATACATTAGCCATTTATCAAGCAGTTAAACTCTCGTCATAACGATTCCACAAACTTGTGAGTAAGGTATAAATTAGAGGAAATAGAGAGGTAGAAGTTGGGAAAAACCATTTAATAAAAACCACCTTAAGTATAACTAACCGGGATTCATCATATATATCCAGTAACAACTTTTATTTTGTACGTAAGAAACAAATTCATTATATAGTATAATAATGAAATACAGCTAAAGTGTATGTAATATGTACATAAAATAACATATATAAATTACATTATGTTAAACATGGATCCAAAAATTACAGTGAAATTTAACTACGTTCTAGACAAGTGTAATCAGCTCTCTAATTAAAACATGAGACCCATGCTTTCAGTACAAGAAGCGCTCTTGCCTAGTAATTATTCGATGGAATTGAAGCAAGCTAGGAATTCCAAATTTCACTGTATTCAATTATTTTTCATACGGGTTTCCCCCATAGTAATATAAGCAAATTTTATCAGTGTTGCAATTGATTTGTCGCTGTACACCCAGATGTATAATACTCAGTTGGAGTTAAGAACGTGGGTTTAAGGTGGTGGGTGTCTGGAATGGGGGGGAGGGGTATGGGACGTGTGAAAAGGTAAGTGATTTTGCAGTTTTTATTTAAAAACTTTTTTTGGTTAAAATAAATAAATAATTTGCCACTAAAAACCTAATTTAATTTTCTTTACAAGGTGATATCAACAGCTTTTGAATATCTGTCAAGAGTGTCCTGCAATTTAATGACAACTTTTTCTTTTCATTTAAGAAGTTTCTCATTTAATGGTGCTCTTCTCATGAAATATATTCGAAAATTATTGATATCACAATGTGAAGAAAATTAAACTAAATTAAATTGAAATTAAAGTTTTCCTACAAAAACTTCAAAAACACTATTCTTTTGTCATGACTCCGACATATTAAAATGTTACCATATTATTAATATAATTTTATAGATTTTGTTAGTTTCTATCTCAGGTTACGGCCCCAAAAGAACATGAATTGATCCACCTCGGTGGCGTAGTTGGCTAACGTGCTAGTCGTGTTGAGCTCGACCGCCGAGGACGGCGAGATCGAGGTTCGAATCTCGGTCGGGTTTTATAAATAATAAAAAACATGAATTGATTTATTAATACGTGAAAATAGATTTATTAAGTTTTCTAGCCATCAGATAATGGCCTGACGGCATGAGGAAGGCTAATATCCTTCTACTTCTATAGGATAGTATTTTCTTTAATACCACCTCTTACTACCCGCTCGGATTATTCTCTTATGTACTAATTACGCTAGTGGTTTTAGGGATTAGGAAGGTTATATTTTAAGGACGTGTACCCATATATGCGTGGAGAATAGTGTAAAACCATTTTGTAAAAAACACTCATATTACACCCGATTGAGATTAGAAGCTCAATATCCCCGTCATTGGCAGTCTAGTCTACTGCGAAAGTAACTTCTTAAACCTTGCGGCCACCGAAGCAGGTTTTGTAGAATTAATTTATGTAGACAGATTGAAGAGTATGGGTAGTTCGTTTATCACAAATCGTTTAATTAAAGCTGTATTAACCAAAATTTCCAAATCATAGGTCCGTGTGTCACACGCTGACAGAGTGGTCATCTTATTTGGTCTGGAACATGATTTTAAAATGAATTTGAAAATATGACCATCTACTTCTTATAAAAGAGAGAGAGAGAGAGAGTTCGTCATTGAGCCATTTTGTACATTAACTGCACCAGCAATCATTTTGATCTCCTTTCGTATTCTTCTTCTTCTTATTATTAAGTCAACAACCCGAAGGTTGATTTGATGTGATATATGTCCAAATTGCACTGGATATGCACATGCACTGGTTAGTACTACCTGCACCATCTGGTAGAACCCCCATGCATTATGGGAGGTCAGGGAGTGTGGTGGTTCCTCGTTGTCTTCCAAGCTGAATTTCTATGAGTAAGTGCGAAAGGGCCTACTAATTTTACCTGAAAGGTATTTTCATAAACCCTTTCAGGGTTATTTTTTAATGTAACAATTGACATAGGAACGACGGCTTTACTTTCCCCACTGAAGAAAGTTGATCTACGGATTTTTAGCACTCACAAAAATCCGTCGACCGCGGCTACTTACCTACTTTCATGGTTTTGAGGCTCGTATTGTTCAGGTTTTACTAAACCGGTCCCTCTTTTTATTTTAATGAATTTATTCCTCCACCAGAGCCAGCAACATTTCGTTGCTATTTTATACATTGGATTTTTAATGTAATTATTAATAACTGCTTATTTTAAGGGATAGTTTTGAAAATGCACAAGGACAGTTAAATCATGGCAAGAAATTTAATTTGTAAATTCCTCCCCAGTGCGCCAAGCAGTGATTAAAACCTCGATCTCACCGTCTTGATGCCTTTGACAGCATAACTACTAATCCAAGTAAGTTTCCCAGTTTATTTAGTTTTTTTCCTCAAAATTAAATTACTTAAATTTGTAAATAAAATAAGTTCACGCAGATAAGTAAACCTAAAGATGATATTTTTGGAACTATTTTCTCTAACATTAATTTACAGACAAGTAAGTTCATTAGGATTCTATTAGAAAGTGGATTTAAAAATTAAAAACAGTTGTATTTTGCAGCTAACAATAATAACATTATACCTAATTAATATTGGGCCTATAATTTAATGGGTGTTGATATATTTTTCAAAATTTATAATAGCATATTACATAAGCTTACATAAAAATATGGATTAAATATACAAGCTATTTTATTTACTAGTTACCAGCCTCGGTGGCTTAGTTAGCTTACGCGCTAGTTTCAGGTTGAGCTATACTGACGAGGACGGTCAGATCGAGATTAGAATCTGGGTCCAATAAGCTAGGGGTGGTTTTTTCCTAAATGGTTTTCCATTTCTCCCTCCACGCTAATGCAGTTTATCTTCCTCTAAATTCAACCATCCCAATTCCTAATCCATTAGCGTAATTAGTACTCAAGCGTATAACCCGAACGGTTAGTAAGACGTGGTGCTTAATAATAATAATAATAATAATAATAATAATAATAATAATAATAATTTGTAAGCTACGGTTATAACCGCATCTAAATATAATATTCTTTGAATTGAAAAATGACACTTGGACATGTAAATTGAACCCGGAACTTTTGGCTAGGTACGACCAATATTTTAAGGAAGAGTATGTGATGTACGTGTGGGAATCGTCATCTATATAATTATGGGTACCCGTCATTTGGCCTAAAAGGCATTTGGCCTAAAGTGTAGGCTAAACGCCTTTAGGCCAAATGCCTTTAGGCCAAATGCCTTTAGGCCAAATGCCTTTTAGGCCAAATGCCTTTAGGCCAAATGCCTTTTAGGCCAAATGACTTTAGGCCAAACACCTTTTAGGCCAAATGCCTTTTAGGCCAAACGAATTTTTGTAAAGTTAATTTTTAGACCATTTATTAAAATATGTTTTGCTATGTGTGATCGATTCAGATCACGAGCTATCAGATAACGTAGCCACCTTCGACTCTGAAGAGATTTATGCAGCCAATAATATAATTACAATTGTAAGAGTGCGCATATCATGATGGATTAAATATAACATAAAACTATATTAAATTTGCTTAAGTAGGTTTTATAATTGCAAAAAAAAATATATTCCTGTCTAAACTGTACTGTAATTTGTGTATACTACATAGTTTCTAAACATTATGCAACTTTTTAATTACAACTCAACAGGGAAGCTAAAGTAAAGTAGGAAAAACAAAACAGCATCTGACAGTTATAAAAGTTATAAAAAATATATATTTTATGGTGGTGAAGGTACACTTTATGTCAGAAAGAAAGGTTAGGAAGGGGGTGGGGAGTGTTACAAATGTTAAATTACTATTTATATTGTACCAGTGTAAAGTGAAAGATCCCAAGAACAGTCAAATTTTGAACATTTTATATTTATATAAAACAAATACATTTTCTCTTAGACTAGATCAATGTTGTTTTTTAAACACAGTTTAAAAAAATAATGTCGAGGAAATTTGGCACAAAATATGTAACTTTTATTTTAAAAAAAATACAACACAAATGAGTTAGAGACGAGAAAGGTAGAAAATAGAGGTAATGTACTAGCATTTGGATGGAGGAAAATAGAGAACACATATAGGAAAATCACAACTCTGTAAATCCGGCTGGGATTTGAACCCTGACGTCTCATAACCAGCAAAAATGACCAGACGAGTTTGACATTTAGTCCGGATGCCTATTTATGAGGGTCTCTTTTCTTATATTTACGTGAAAAAGTATATAAATTATTCGAGATTTTTTTAATTTATTATAAATAAAACTTGTTTGAATAGTGGTAGATTTAAATATGGAGCGGTCCTAACCAAAATATTATCTCATTTCCGTACATTTTAACTAAAAACAACATTGCGGGTTTTTATTACTCCGTCTTACATCTCTCTATTCTTTTTTTTTTCTTTTTATTTTATTTTTTACCGTCGCTGTGTGCGTAGGGAATAGAGAGGTAATAAATTGGAAATGAATAAATGATGGAAATTCAGGGCAAAGTACGTTGCACAAATTGTAGGAAAGGGGTAGGAGAAGCCTGGGCGGTAGCGATAATTGAATTCTAAGCACCGTACTGGTTGTGTGAGCGTTATGCTCGGTAGATGGAGACACGAGGGGGTGAACATGACCTGGTCCAGTGTCGGCTGACTTGGAATAAAGAGGGGTAAAAGGGCGGGAGGGGAGGGGAATGGCACTGCTCTGGGTGGTTTGGTAGAGCCTCTCTTTGATATCGGGCCCCGGTGGTCCGGGTGGCATGGCAAGGGGATGAGGAGAGGGAGATATTTTATCTCATGACAATTTGCCGTATATATAATTAAATATATTTATTTAGATACTTAATATTCCCTTTAATAAACCTTAGTTTGCATCAGCTAAATTTATAATAATAATAATAATAAGTAGAACCGCGTCTTACTACCCGTTCGGGTTATACACTTTAAGTACTAATAACACTAATGAATTAGGAATTGGGAGGGTTAAATTAGAGGAAGTGAACCCGCATTTGCGTGGAGGGAGAGTGGAAAACCATTTAGGAAAAACCACTCCCAGTTCACCCGACCGAGATTCGAACCTTGATCTCCCCGTCCTCAGCAGTCGAGCTCAACACGACAAGCGCGTTAGCCAACTATGCCACCGAGGCGGGTCTAAATCTATACTAATATTATAAAGAGGAAAGATTTGATTTTTTTGTTTTATTTGTTTGTAATGGATAAACTCAACAACCACAGGACGGATTTTAAAAATTCTTTCACCAATATAAAGCTACATTATCAACGAGTAACATAGGTTATATTTTATTTTGAAATTTTAATTTATTCCTCATAAAAATGTCGATAGTATATTATATAGTCGTTGGGAAAAAAAAGTTGTTGAAGGGAAAGTGGGGTTGGTGAAGGGGGTGTGGGGAAGGGGTGAGGAAAGAGGAATGAGATGAAAATAGGAGGGAGGATAAAAAGAGGGAGGGGGCTATACAGTGATGGTAGGACTTTATTTTTTTTAAATAAGTAAGAAAAGTTTTGTTTTTATATTGACATGATGGATGATTTGATGCTTTGTTTTACAGGATTCTTTACAATATTTTTTTACGGGGAAGGAGGCTAGTAACTTATAAACGTACTTAAGCTAAGACCACACACTTAAGTTTATACACCTTCACGTTATAAATCATAATTATCAACTTAAGAGGCTGAAGCCACCCATAATTAATAAATTATATTATACCTTCATGGAATCAAATCGAGGTCCCTGAGAATTAAATCTTAATGGGCTATGAGGTTCGACGATATATTATTTTTTCATTGTTTTGTTTAGTAACCTGGCTATTCATGTATTTATCTAAGAGGTAGGGACGAAGAAGGTTATTTAGAATAAATGCACCCGAATTCACTTGTATAAGGGATAAAAAAAGTTATAAACATAATTTGAAAAACTACGTCTAGTGCGCTTGGCCGATATTCGATTATGCAATCGAGTCTATTGTGAAACTGACACCTAATAACATTTGACCACCAGTGCGAAAAAGGACTGGATTGAAATGATTTCGGAACAACCCGCACCAGCAAGCACATGGATTAAAGGTCAGGCTCACCTAGTAATTAGTAAACATTTCGTTTAAGATAAAAGTATATCTGAGCAGAAAATATAGGATAACCTTAAACATTTACATACAAAATTAAATATTCACCAGCAAAAATTTTAATTTTTCTTGTACTTTTCATGCAACTCATGAAAAGAGATTAACTGGTTTTTGTTTTATTAGCACCGCGTCTAACTATCCGTTCTGGTTTTATGATAATTAGCAAGGAATGAAGAAGGTTGAATTTGTATGAAGTGTACCCGCACTTTTGTGGAGCTACAGTGGGAAACCATTGAGAAAAAAGCCAACCTCACTACACCTGACCAGGATTTGAACCCCAATCTCCCCGTCATCGGTAGTCCTGTTTAAGTTGAGACATTTAAATAAAAATTAAATAAAAACCTATTAAATTTTAAAATAGCCATTTCAGTGGCCTTTTGCTCCAAGGCGTCACTATCATGTTAGATTGGACTATTGATGACGGGGAGATATGAGATCGAATCCCGGTCGGGTCTTCTGATGATTGGTTTTTCTAAAATTGTTTCCCTCTCTCCTTACACTCAAATGCTAGCATATTACCTCTAAAATACTCCCTTCCTCATCCCTATTGCATTAGTATAATTTTCATAGATCCTTATAACATGAACAGGTACCAAAATCTGGTGATTAAAAAAAAATTGAAAAATCCCTCGTCACCTGAAATGAGATGGGTGCTGGTTGTGTAGTTTTTCTTCCCCATCGTCCAGACGCAATGACAACACAGTCATCAGAGTCAGTGTCCAATCAGAGAATGAGAGGACAGAGAACCCCTCAACCGCCACCCCTCCTTCCCCTCACCACTCTATCCAAACCGGTGGACACAGATAATACGCCACACCAAATAACAATTAACACATTTCATTTGGGAACCCGGTTGTACCAACCCCCGCTCGCAAACAAGGACCAAACAAACATACAACCCTCACAAAGTTGCAGTGAAAGCTGTCTGTGATGCTTCTCTCTGAACGGACCTCAAACTTAACCGAAACCAACAACAGTGATTGATTGATATGGGCGAGCCGCTTGTTTCTCCTCATCGGTGTGGAAAAACCAGTATCGTTTCGACACGTTCTAAATTTAAAAAAAAAAGCTCCATTGTGACACTTTTTACTTAATTGATGAGGTTTTTTTAAAAAAAAAAATTAACTATAACGTTCAACGCAGAGCTTATTAAACAAGTTAAGTATGAAAAGGGTGTTTTATGCTGGCCATATATATTCGAGGCTGATACTATGGAATTGATGAACCGGCTCTATGATGAGGATACTTGTCTCGGCTCTTCGTGCACACGTTGGGGTAGATCCCTAAAAAAAAAAAAAAAAAAAAAAAAAAAAACTCCATGGAGCCAGCTGTATACTGACCAATCTGCCACCATCTGTTGGTGAAAATAGTGCCAACTTCTTTAGATAGAGGATTTCCCAACGAACCCTCCAGACTTTAATCTCAGTTTTTTTAAACTAGAACTGCTAATATTTAATTCAATTAGCTCCTTATTTGTCCTCACGAGGCTGAGTTGAACTCATTCCAGAACCATTGCTTCACAGAAATTTGGAAGCGCCAAAGATCGAACCCAGGATATATGGATCTGTATCCAGCAGCTCCGACCACTAGACCACGGAGAAGGAGGCGGTAGGATTCAGAAAGTGGGGGGTTTCGTTATCAGTTTATTCGCAAGGAAAAACAGTGGCTTCTACCTGAGCTGGGAGACTTGTCGTTTCGTGTTATTGAACAAGTGCAGCTGCTTTGTGTATTTTATTAAAAATACAGACTATATGAAGATAAATTTATACTTTGATCACCACATTTATCAATATTAATTGACACATATACTTTATATTGTCAACTTAATTATTTTGTGTGCCTCAGCTCGTTTAAATTTATTCGAATATTCGTCATAACTCACATTCCACAAGTACTGATTTTTTATTTGAGGTCTTTAACGTGCACTTTATGAACCGACTGATTATATCAGTCGACTGCTGAGGATGGGGAGATCGAGGTTCGAATCTCGGTAGGGTGAACTGGGGGTGGTTTTTCCTAAATGGTTTTCCACTCTTCCTCCACGCAAATGTGGGTTCACTTCCTCTAATTCAACCTTCCCAATTCCTAATCAATTAGCGTAATTAGTACTTAAAAAGCGTATAACCCGAATGGGTAGTAAGACGTGGTGCTAAATATTATTAATATATTATTATTATTATTATTATATCAGTACACGACCTATAAACTAACTTAAATGCAGAATAGACACAACATCCAGACCTCTGTTGGTAACTCACTACTGAAAGGAAAAAATCACATTTAAACACTCTGGGAATCGAACCCGGGACCCTTATCTCAGTAGGAAGACACGCTACCGACTGAACAAATGTTTTGAAACACAGGTACTGATGTACTCCATGTGATTCAGTAGACCACATTAAAAACTATTTTAATATATTCTTAAATTATGTGACATTAAGTGTGATAACGCAATAGAGGCCGTGTTTGTGTCACTCCTTGTAAACAAAGTGTCTGAAGTATTATCTTAGCACCACGTCTTACTACCCGTTTGGGTTATACGCTTAAGTACTAACTACACAACAGGGTTAGGAATTGGCAAAGTTGAATATAAGGGAAGTGAACCCGCATTTGTATGAAGGGAGCGTGGAAATACCATTTAGGGAAAACCACTCCCAGTTCCCCCGACCGAGATTCGAACTTTGACCTCCCCATCTTTGGCAGTCTAGCTCAACACTAAACTAGCGCGTTAGATAATCACGCCACCAATGCGTGTAGGGCCCGAAGTAAATAACGAAGGTGGATATTCCCACCACTACAATTTTTCTTTTGAACCGAGAACTTAGGCTATATTCACACATGATCGAGTTTCGTTTGGAACCTGACACGTACTAACCAGATTTGAGGGTTTGCTCGCGTCCCCTATATCCCCACCTTAAACCTGCAGTGTAAACTACATATTATAGAAATATCCACTCTCCCAGCCTCAGTGCACCCGCCAAGATCAGAAGTCCGGCCTCCTACTCCACGCCGGACAAGCTATGTGCGCGTCTGATGCCTTAAAGATCTTGGACAAAGATGCTGTGAGATTGTGGTTGGTAAGCCATGTTTGAATAGTTATTTTATGTCTACCCTTATTGGGTAGATTCTAGTAAGGCGCAGGGACTTTGTATTATCTTTATGGTAACTGTTTACTAAAAGAAGTGTAGTGTTTTGTTTGCGTTCAGCATACTTAAAAAATCCAGGGCTCATAGTTTAAAAAAATTTAATTGTGTATATTTAAATAAAGGCTTCACTAAACTCAAAAAAAGGGATAGGTATTACCGAGAAAGTAGCAAGAGTCTGTTTGAGAGAGAGAAGGGAGGAAGAGGAGTGAGAGGTTGTTCTCGAGGGAGAGGGGTGAGAGCAGGAGGAGAAGTGAGAGGTTGTTTGAGAGGAAGATGGGTTATAGAAGGAGGAGAAGGGAGAAAGAGGAGGGATAGGTTGTTCCAGAAGGAGGCGGGGGAGGGAAGGAGGAGAAGGGATAAAGAGAAGTGAGAGGTTGTTTGATAGGGAAATGGGTGTGAGAAGGAAAATAGGAGGGAAAGAGGAGTGAGAGGTGGTTTGAGAGGGGACTGGTGAGAGAAGGAAGAGAGGGGAAACCGAGAATCAAGAGGTTGTTTTAGAAGATAGTGTAACTGAGACTAATTAATTATTTTTACTATGATGTATTAAAAAATAATTTAAAAATCATGATCGAATAATGCATAGTTTCGCAAATCCCATGTTTTCTTTTTTAATAATAGGAAGTAGGAATGCAGAAAATATAAATTAATATAAATTTTATACAATTTATGGTTTGAACTTAGTCTTGTGCCTAAATTCCTGGCCAATAATTGAGATACGACACATTTCAAAAGTGAAACTAAAAGTTTTTTTTTTTAACATCTCAATCATCGTGATAGCTTTTTATAAATTACCTCTATCATGGGTTGAAAATCTAATAAAATCCATCTGCTTAATCACTTTTTGATTTAATAAGTTATCTGACACGCTTATAATAGCTGATTGGTCTAATGCGTCACTCTCTTGTTAGGCTGGCCTGCTGATGACAGGGAAATCGTGGTTTGAATCCTGGTTAGATATACTGAGCATGGTTTTTTTCTGAATGGTTTCCCATTCTCCTTCCATGTGAATGCAGTTATGTTACCTCTAAAATGTTTCCTTCCTCATCCTTACCTCATTAGAGTAACTATCATATATGCGTATAACCTTAACAAGGATTAAGACGCGATGATTAAACAATTTATATGACACGTGCCCACCAATGTGGGTGTAATGCATTCTTGGTGGCTTATTCAAAAAATTTCTCAGACTATATTGGTGCCCCACGATATACGCTTGGTCCTGGATAGTCACTGGAGTAGTAAGCCAGAATCCTCAAGTTATACTCTCGTTCCCAGGAGTCATTTTTCACTTTAAAAACTATCAAAACTACTTTATGTAAGGTCAAGTACACTATACATATATTTACTAAATACCCCATGGCGTCAGCCCACAAGTGAGATATACCGACTGAGCAGCCGTGGTATTTTGGTGAAGATAGTGCCAACATTTGCGGCTAGAGGTTGTAATGTTGTCAACACAATGAATCTTCCGATTGTTAATCTCATTATCGCCTCATTTGTCCTCGCGAGTTTGAGTTTGAGCCCATTCCAGACTCACTCCTTCACAGAAAATCAGAAAGCACCAGGGATCGAACCCAGGACTCTGGATCCTTAGTCAGGAGCTTTGACCACTGGACCAGTAAGTCGGTTATAATTCCTATATAGTGATCTAAAAATATTATATACATAGGCATATTAAGTTTTGCATAAATCCAATTTAATAAGAGTACAAATATTTGTGTATGTTTTACAAAAATTTATCAAAAGTATCGAACATAGAATATAACAACTTTTTCAAACAGACTAAATAAAGTTAAATCTGCGCTTTGAGTTTGTGTTTCGTGTGTACATCAAACAAATACTATAATGATTTGAAAATTCCGTTTTTTTTTTCTGTTTCTCTTTAATGGTTGTAGAGCTTAAATTTTGCCACCGACAAAAAAAAAAAAAAGTTTTAGTGAAAATGGGAGGGGTGGGATGAGGCCATGATTTGGGATTACATAAAAGAGGGAATCGCAATAAAGTGGCTAAACAACAATAGCTATTGGACGTACCACGTATATGACCATGTATGTGCGCGTAACCTACATCAGCATTGATTTTGTAGGGTTCTTTCCCTTACCCCACCCCTCCCTTACGGTGTATATCGGGTTTTTCAATCTATACTCCGAAAGTATGTACACACGAACGCTTCGTGTACGACCAGCTTTTATATCTGCTCAAACTTCTAAAAGTGGAACTCGGAAGGAGATATAGTGAACAGACACACAGTGATCATTTTAACAGGAATATTCACTAATTCGCATGCACTGATTCAGTATAAACATTCCTTTTTTTTTTAAACAAGAATTAAATCTTAATGGGGCCGTCTCGGTAAGAGAGAAATGTCTGCGCTGATGATCAACTCTAACGCGATATTTGATACTACGATACGTTATTTCAAAATATGGTTCACCCAAAATAAAGTCTTAATGGTTTCCAACAGGGTTCTTTTTCCTTAACTACACTATAATTTGAGTTTTATTAATAGAAAAAAAGTGTGAATAAGTAACATTAGCTTATGTTCAACGAACTCTTCAAGAATATTTTTTGGACTAGAGACTAAAGTTGATGAAAAAGAGCTCTAGATTCAGCCTTCCTTTAACAAATAAATAACTTTTTGATAGGCTAACGAAATATATTTTTTATATGTTTGAAAACTAGCAGCGAGCTTTCCTCTTTACCATAAGCCAAGTTCTAAATATTTATTTCCAATCTTGGTTGTAGGTGAAAGGCGAAAGATAAAATAAGCTTGGACATAATAGACAAACATTTCCAGAGAAGATACTGAACAATGTATTTTAAGCCGTGTGTGGCCTGACAGCGATTGCTAATTTCTCACTGACTGAGGCTTCCGCCTTGAGTCTCGGTACATATGATACAATTTTCTTGTAAAAACTTTCGTACATGATCTTGATCACATTTATCGCACATAAACCGGTATGCACATGGTCGTAATATTAATATGATTAGTTTAGTTTGCTGGTGACAGGAAAGGGTTTGGGGCTTGAATCCCATCCGAGTGTATTTAGTATTCCCCCCCCCCCCCTAATTTGTATAGTAAAAATCTCACTCCATGAAAATGAGAGTAAATTTACTCTTTATTATATTCTCTCATCCGTGCTGCATTAGTGTAATTTATATACAGGGTGTTTGGAAACTCATAGCCCAAACTGCACATACATTTTTTTTAAACCAAGATTCTGTGCTGAAAGTCCTGAGTTAAATCCTTGGTCCCGGCAAAGATTTATCTGATTACCAAACCCTTCCTTCACCTCTGACAAGACATCTTGTGAATGTGGGGAATGCCAGGTCTCCACCGTGGTTCGGATTCCACGTTAAACTGTAGGTCCTTCATTTCATCTCACAATCACCCTACCATTACACATTAGCGTAAGAGCGTATAACCCGAACGGGTAGTAAGACGTGGTGCTAATAATAATAATAATAATAATAATAATAATAATTTAACCAAGAGTAATATAAAAATCCCTATACACTTATATCCGGAAAACTATGCTAATAACATTAAATCGTATTCAAAGTTTGGGCGTACAGTGCCGGGAGAGCAAAGCTGTTCAAGCATGCGTGTACAACAAGTTACATAGGAGCCAGGCGTGCTTTTGGTTCAAACAAACTATATATGCAGTTTGGGTTATGAGTTTCCAAACACCCTGTATATGAGTAAATGGGGAGTGAGACGAAGAGAAAAAAATACATACATATGTTTATCAAAAGATTATTCCCATGGCATATACAGTTGCTTACAATATTTGAACAATAAGATGGCTTGGCTACTTTTTATGATTAAATAAATATTAATTGAATATAAAAAATATATTTACAGTACCATAAACATTTAGAAAAAATAATTCAAATATGAAAATATGTATGGGCATGTCTAGAATGGAACCCAGGGCCTGGATTCACTAACGGGAGCAAATAGTTGCGTCAGTGCAAGTTTGAAATATGTTCCAAATTTTCACTAAAAGGAGCAGGCGCAATTTGAGAGCAAAGTTGCGCCTTTTATTTGCCACCACTCAAGAGTAGGCGCAACTATTAAATCATGACTGTCACTTCAATAAATTTATATGGCGGCATATTATTGTATTGGCTTAAAATACAATTAGTTACATAACTGTACTCCAATTAATAATGAATTAATTAAAATAACAAAACGTATGCAAACAGAAAATTTGTTTCAATTTATAAAGTGGTAACAAAACAATTACGTACCTTTTATTGTTGGATTTTTACATTCAAACAATGCAATGGCATTTCTTGCAGTATTACAAAACAAAACAACGAACTATGTAATCTTCGTCTAGATCCAAAGAGGTTTGTATTCCTCCAAGTCCAAAGACATCTCGTCACTAAATATGGCAGTTAGTATAACTTTAAAATAAGTTTTAAAGTTTCTATAAACATTAATGTTTTATTAATGGGACTTAAACTTTAAACTAATAATATAAATAAATACAAAATAATGTACTAATATTGTTTTTCTAAAACAACCAGAAAGAGGCCGCTTCTAATTTTATAGCTAGTTTATGAGAAAAATGTTTAAAAATCTTTGTATATGCTTTCGTTTTCATTACGGATTTAAAATAAAGTAGCCTTGACTTTGGAAGTAAATTCTTCACAAGGATTGGTCGAAAAGAGAACAATTGTACGTTTATGATGACGTCACCCTATTCCTGCCACCAGTTTGCGCCTTGTTTAGTGAATACGGAAATGGCGCAAATAAATAAGGCGCATCTCGGGGAGCATCTTGGGCGCAAAGTTGCGCCATTTCTATACTTGCGCCGGAACAGATTTGCTCCCGTTAGTGAATCTAGTCCCAGAACACTTAGCTTGGTAGTTAGGCTCACTACTGGTTGATAATATTCTGCTAATGATACTGCTGAAACGCATTAGGTTGTTAACATTTTGTTCATTGTATTTGATGTAGTTAACGTGCATTTTCTTAACCGAGTGATTATATCAGCACACAACTTATAAACTAAATTAAATCTAGAACATACACAACATCCTCCCCCGGCCGTTAATTCATCACTGTGACAGATATTTGGAATAACCATGAATAACTCACAGAACATACCTAGTCAAGATATATACGGTATGGTATACAAATGGTTTAATGGAATAACTTAGCTATAGCTCGGAAACAAGGCCAAATGGGACACCTATTTATTAAAGTTTTTTTAATTGTTTTTGTGTTTCCTGCCCACCGATGAAGTGGGTCCCACATGTAACAGTAGTAGGGCCGCCTACCCATCGCCTCTGGGCATCCACAGCCTCTTCGACGCCCCGGGCATCACTCCACCCAACCTGTGCGCCCACTCCCATTCACAAATCGCAGCCCTTCTGCCCCTTAGCCCTAGTATAACTTCCCTCTTTTCTTGTGTTCACCTCTTGAGGTCTTAGCCCCAAAATTGTAAATGAGGAGCGTTTGGTCTTAACCATAGTGCAGGATTCTGGGTCTTAGCCCAAAACCAGTCTAACCCCTTCCTTTTTTTTTTCTAGCCAGTTCTAGCCCCAAAATTTCGGATGAGGAGTGCTCGGGCTTAACCACAGGGCAGGGTACTTGGTCTTAAACCAAAAATTTCAATCTTGGGCAGGGGCTGCTTTCACACATGTTTGAGTAATTTGGGGGTAGCTATTCTGGGTCTGACAGTCATATTTGCGTCATTTTGGACAGTGTGTTAGTGGTAACCCTTTCGTGAAGAGTTCTCATAGCAAACAAAGCGAACTAGCTACCCCCACACGTGT
Source organism: Timema cristinae (assembly GCA_039000515.1). NCBI lineage: Eukaryota > Metazoa > Arthropoda > Insecta > Phasmatodea > Timematidae > Timema > Timema cristinae. The sequence goes on along the minus strand of JBCFYV010000100.1, from coordinate 27,985,968 downwards.
AAACCAGTATAATTTTTCTTTGTTAATGGACAGGAAATAAGTGGCTCTCTAATAGTTCTGTCGCACATCTACTTTTACTTTAGTCAATAGGTATCTACAACAAATCAACGTTTGTAGATAGCTGTAATTTGCATGGTAGACGAACACAATCCTTGACGCGAGTAAAAATATTACAATAACAAGTAACTAGAGAAATTATGACTAAAATAGTTATTACTAATAAATAAAACCAAAGTTAGCCAAGAGTTTTTTTTTATAAAAAACCAAGTTTTAGAGAAAGAGCTTACAATCCCCCCAAAACGAATCTGTGAAGGTAAGAAACCATCCCACCGGGACTCGAATTAGTCATATTTAACAATATGTATGAGGTTGGAATTGATACAAGTTTTTTCCTGTTTAGCAAAAAAAAAAAAAAAAACTCACATCTTCAATTTAATACTTGGGTTATGTAAAATAATATGATCAATGCTATGGCAGTTACCAGCTTCTTTGTTGGAATATGATATCTGCAAGAAGGCAGGGTCTGTCCATGCACCAACTCCACGAACCATCATATATTTACAAACCCACACTAGAATTTTGGACTCTCTCTCTCTGTTTGCTTACCATAGCCGAAAATATAGTGAAAGCTATACATATTATATTATATACATTCTAAATAAATAAAAGAAACGGCACCAACGTAAAATACGCTTTTTTTTAATATTCTAAAATTCACGTGTGTTATTAAAATATCATTATATATTTTTCTCTTTAACATTTTGCTCAACATTCCGTAATTTATGTGATACGATTTATTATGTATGTCAAACAAATATTCATATATAAATTACTTTTTTCCGAGATATTATTATTTATTTTCCACATTTATTAAATACCCGGATGTAGGTAAAATAAACTAACCCAAAATAATATGGTGAATGCAATGTAAGTAACCACCTCTCCCCACGAATATATTAGGTAATGATAATTAAATACATAATTTAAAATAAAACCATAAGAAACCATGAGTTTATTATTTCAAAACAGTAATTAATAATGAAATATATAGTTTTTAAATAAATACACACATAATTAATAATGTTTAAAATCACATTATAATGATTCATAATTAAAAAACCTAGTAGTAAAGATGTCAAGCTGAAAGCAAACATCCATATTTTTTTACCGTCTAACCTCTCTCTACCCCCCCACCTCCCCCCCCCCCCACCCCCACAACCACCACTATCCCCAACGCCATCTCCACCTTTGATGCTGACGCGGGGATTTTTTTTTTTTTACCACCTCACGTCTCCTCGTGTTGTGTGGACAAGTAGGTTGAATACCACTACACTAAAAACAATCCCCCTCATGACGCCAAACCCACCAATTAAAGTTCGGGTATGTCAAACTTGTGAAATATTAAACGTTAATTTTTCTAAAGTAAAGCGATGGTACATGAAATTTGCCTCGCTGTTTACGGAAAGTCTTGTACTTTACATTTTCACACTACCGACTGTGTTACAAACCACCCCTACATAACTAAGATGATTCAAAGAACCTTATTTCATTAATTAAATTGAACAATTAAAAAATCAACGATTCACGAAATCTAAAATACACTCGAAATCATTTGGATTTATGTGATTCAATTTATTATTGTTATTTCACATTAATTAATAATGATATATTCTAAAACAATGACTAATGATTTTTTTTTTTTCAAAGTGTGAGTTTCTAAAACAAGTAACTCGTATCTGTCAAACAAAATCTCAAATTTATAAATTAATATTTATTTTCCATAGGGATCAATGTATTATTCTATTTTATATTTACTGAAATACTATATTTGCCAATCAAAATCTTCATTTTATAAATCAATTTTACAACTCTATATACTCAGGTACCGTAGTTATTTTTGACTGTGTTAAATATTATATTTCCATTTAAATGATAAATGGATATATTATAAAATTGTTTCTGCCAGACAAAATCCACATTTTCTAACTAAATTTTCCTGTTAATTTAACCACGTCCAAAATCGCTTAGCTTTAAAAAATTTGTATGAGCACTTGATTATTTATTTTAAACCTTTCTTTATATAGCAGAACGCTGTTGCTGATTAGATACACACATAGTATCTTCACCAATACCCTCACCGATGAATGACGACAGCACTTTCAAAAAATTCAACAACCCTCACCTTCAGGGTGATATTTCGTATATAAGCCCCAAATTTTAAATATAAATTATTCTTTAATCATGAGCTCTAAAAGCAGCACATCAATGGTCGATCTCATCGCCCTGTTAAATGAAGGTTAGTAATTAGTAATTTTATATTGATGTCAAACTCGATTCTTTGATACCTCAATACCCTAGATTATTAGTGATATCGAAAGAATCGAGATCGATCTTGATATTACGATTCTCGATTCTTAGCTCTCAATTAAAAACGGCAAAATTGAGAATGAGTAGTAATCGATAATCCCTTGTTTTAGAAAAAATTACCGGTATTTGCTAAATATTTTGGTTCAGTTAACGACCGATTTGGTGAATTTAAAAGTCTTAATGCACTGCGTCTTACTACCCGTTTGGGTTATACGCATTTACGCTAATGTGCAATGCTATGGTGATTGCGAGATGAAATGGAGGACCTACAGTTTAACGTGGGATCCGAACCACGGTGGAAGCCTCGCATTCCTCACATTCACATATAGTGATTAATAATACACGTCTTGTCAGAGGGAAGGATGGGTTTGGTAATCAGATAAATCTGTGCCTGAACCGAGTATTGAACCCCGGACCCCCAGCACTGAAGACTGACACCTGACCGCCAGGTCATCATTAAAAGAAGTATTTTCGACAATAGTTGACTACACTTTTTTTAATTACCAACATTAATATTTTACGCAGAGTTGGTGAGTAAAAATACATATTTATATTGTAATTCCTAATTGTTTTATTAATCATGAATAATACAATTCAATACCTGATAAAATTAATCATTTTCTTTGTTAAAATTAAAATATAATTTTTCTTTTACTATTTAATTTTTTTTTTCTGTGGTATGGAACTGAATAAATACTTTTTATATGAGACAAGATGCTTGAAAAAAATAATGAAATAGGAAATGTTCAAGAATCGAAATCGATAATCGAAAAATTGAGGTTGAGCTTGAGAATCGGAATTGAAAAAAAAAGCTATCGTTACATCTCTATTCTATATTTTAAAAAGAACGAATAAATATTTCAAAATTGGTGTAGTTAATATATATGCGTATAATCTTTACGAGAATCTTTGTCGAAAAAGAAAATAATAATGCTTACATTTCATAGCTTTTTACACAAACTTTATAAAACGTTAGGGTAGTTAAGAAGAGGGTACGCTAAGGAAATGCACCCGCAATAAAGAGGAAAGAGACTGGGGACACCACATTTAAATATATCACTTGTGTTAAATCATTCCAAGTGTGACCAGCTGAAATTCTAACCTAAACCTCTCTATAATCGTCAATCGAATCTATTGCGAGTGTAACGCCTTAATTAATATCCAATTACCCTCGTCAGTGGATGATTTATTTATGGGAGTATTTCTCTCAATATACTAGGCTTCCAATGACGGCGATATCGGGTTTCAAACCTGATTGGGTGTAGAGCTTTTGAGGATGGCTTTTCCTAAACGTTTCTCCTCTTTACTTCCACGCAAATATGGGTACACCTCCTATAATTTCAACCTTACTCGTCCCTAACACACAAGAGTAATTTTTCCATATGGAGTACAGCCTGAATGGAGCTAATAAGAACTTTATTAATATGTAGGCCTAGACTATGATGTCGTTCTCTCTAAGAAATGTATTTTTTAACTTATTAGAGTAGTCATTCCTGTCAATTTATATATTTTTGAAACCAATCAGAGGTTTTTATTTTCACATGCCTACAAGTAGATAATTATAATATATTTTTAATTTTGTAATGCGATGCCTATTCAGCTCCTGCGTTGGGAACAATTATGATCCGTAATGCAGTATTTTAAATGGCCTTTATAGAGAAAAATGAAAACGAAGTATATATTTAACCTCAGCTAAACTATATTATATAAAATTACAATTGGTTTTAAATTATTTCAATCTCTTTTTCATAATAATCTACCTTAACTTATATATAAAATTAGCAGACGTACCTAGCGTTGCCTTAGGTAACCACGCAATTCACTGTGTGGTTGCCCTTGGCAATTCATTTATTTGCTTCAAACCGATAGAAAAAAATCTTAATTTTATCTTTTCTAACCCAGTTATTAATTAATTTAAAAATCAAATTAAAAAAATGGAAATTCCTGTTTCGAGATGCACGTGCAAGTGATAGATATTGAGCCGTATGCTTATGACAGCAAAATAAAACTCTTCATTTCATAATTATTATTATTAGCACCGCGTCTTACTACCCGTTCGGGTTATACGCACTTACGCAAATGTATAGTGGTAGGGTGATTTTGAGATGAAAGCGGACTGGTCACCCTTCATTTTATTAATGTAAAAGATAAGAGAAATGATGTTCGTTGGTAATTATAGCTTATGTACAAACAATATAAATACTATTTGTTTTTATCGGTAAAATAATGTTCATACGATATCTCCATAAAATTGGGCATTGTTTATGGCTACCATAAGTAAACAACTTTTTATGCATCTATGATAAAAACCAATTAAACCGAACATAGCTAAGTTGATTTATATTTTACATGATCCAATTAAATTTTTAATAAACTTCATATTACTACCCGCCTCTGTGGCGTAGTTGGCTAACGCGCTTGTCGTGTTGAGCCCGACTGCTGAGGACGGGGAGACCGAGGTTCGAATCTCGGTCGGGTGAACTGGGGGTGGTTTTTCCTAAATGGTTTTCCACTCTTTCTCCACGCAAATGCGGGTTCACTTCCTCTAATTCAACCTTCCCAATTCCTAATCCATTATAGTAATTAGTACTTAAAAGCGTATAACCCGAACGGGTAGTAAGACGCGGTGTTAAGTATTATTCATATTACTGTTTCCATCTACCCGTGCCACTATTAATGAAGTCTTAGGCGTTAACCTCAAATCATACTGGCTTGATAAAAATGGAAAATCGAGGTTCGAGTCCAAGCTGGGTTTAATGGGATTTATTATTCATACATGATTGATAGCTATGGTTTTCCCTTTTCGTATTCACACTAACGTGACTACACTTTGTCTCAATCCACCTTCTAGGCCTTAGTCCTTAGACTAGCTCGTAAACAGCCTATGAGCTAAGTGTCATAATAATAATAATAATAATAATAAATATAATAATGGGATGATACACTTTTGTGGTTCAATGGTCCAAGGTTATTCTAGTGATTGACTGGACTGTCGATGGATGGTGTTCGAATCTCTGTCCAGTGTAATGAGGGTGGATTTTCCTAAATGAATCAGCCCCAACACTTGTATGATGATTTTGAACCAACGCCATTCATCGGTCAGTCAGTATTTGTTTAAATTTGTTAGATTGTGCGTTTTTCTGTATTACATAGCTGGTTCGTAAATTGTGTGTCTAGTGACTCTAGTCCCATAAATGTTTTCTAAGTTGATACAACTAAAAGAATGAAACGGAAACATGTGACGCCGATTATATATTTTTAAAAAACTGGACATTATATATCAACTAGAGAAGAATGAGAACAGAAACACTACGATGCACGCATCAACTACCAGATGACCCGCTTCGGTGGCCGCATCGTTTAAGGTTCTAATAACACACTATACTAGACTGCTAAAGATGGGAAGATTGGAGTTCGATCCTGGGCGGATGTACTGAGGGTGGTTTTTCCTTAATGGTTTTCCACTCTCCCTCCACGAAATTTGGGTACACGTCATCTAAATTAAACTTTCCTAAACCTTTCCTAAACATGAGTCTAATTAGAACATAGGCGTGTTGCCCAAACAGGTAAGAATTAGTGCTAAAAAAAATGCCAGATAGCACGATATATATATATTTTTTCTAAACTTAAGTTATGATATTTCATGATATTAACCATGAACTTTCTCAGATTTATTTTCCTTGTTTTTACCGCACTACACATAAATATTCCAGGAATCTGACGTATTTGGTAATACGGTATTGCCAAGGTCTCAAGCTGGCTGGATTATATAACTTTTACTATATTTTGAATATCGGTAGTACTAAACAAACAGTTTAAAATAAATATTCTTAGAAAAAGTGAAATATTATTTTGATAAAACCACAGCTTATGGAGAAGGCGTCATCCCGTGTTTTACAGTTACATAAACAAATATAAAATGTGTGTTTTATTTCCCCTTTCGTGTAATTGAAACATCCCATTATAAAGTTTGGCATATTTTACATATAAGTAGGTTTAAAAATATTTATAAATATATCATAAATTTACATTCATTTTAATTTAATATCACAACCTAAAATAGCTAGCTAATAAAATAGACCTGACACGAAGTCTGAACTTAGCGTACAATACCCAGCGAGCTAATTAACTATCCACTTAGCTATCAAAAGCGTCATAATCCTCAAAGAAATCATTCCAATTCCTGCCGTCATAATGTATTGTATTAACCGATTGAAATATTATTTGAGACACAGATCACAACAAGGTAGACAATGAGTGATTGGTTGCTACCTAATTACTCATTTAATCTAGAAACCAAGTTCATATTAGTCTAAAAATTAATGTAAATTTGTCATTTATTAAGCAGTGGTTTTTCTACTGCTTTGCCGTTGGGACTAGTCCTTCCAATTAAAGCTAATGGATCGCATTGTACCATCCTCAAAGAATTCCCAAAGTGGACTTTGCTGACCCAGAAGCACATGTAAAATGTGTCATCAAATAAATAAATGGCACGTGGCAAAGGCGAAGGGATAGTGAGGCGGAGGGTGGGTCGGGAGGGGGGGCAAGGTGGTGATGGTATTAATTAAAGTTGTCTTTATCAACTAAAAAATAATAAAAATTAGTCACTAAAGATTTAACTAAGTTATTTAAATGTTTATATAATAATATTTGAGTGGTTTTATTAAGAAGTATAATATACACTAACTATACTGATTTGGTGTGGATATTTTTTAATCCGTTTCACTAGAGGCCAAATGGTATAAAGCCCTGTTCACACTACACAATGTCTTGTACATAAAGTTTTACAAGATATTAGCCACATTTATTCTACACTTATACACCAATTTTCTTAGAATATATATTTCTGTAAAATCATGTGAGCTGCAGTTGTAACTTTTGATAGATTGTGTACAGTACCTATAAATTAACACTGATAATATGATAAAGTGTTATAAATAAATACCGCAAAAATATTTTAGTATTTGATAATAGTTATTTAAAAATGTACCCTTCGTTTACCCTAAAAGGTGGTAAGCTTATCATGCAATTATATACAATATCATAGTTATAATATAAAGCCGTAGTATATTTCGTCAAGGAGAGACTGCTACCTTTCAAGGTATATTCGTAAGAAAATTAAGGTATAGTTTTATCACATTGTCTATTCACATGGCGTACACTAATGCATACCGGTACACTATTTTGACAAAATGACAGCTTCTTTACTTCTTTACTTATACTGGAATAATCACAAATATTAATATATCAATTAATTAATTGTTTGAATCTTTTGTACTGTGTCTATCTCGCATCGCACATATTCGATAATCGTTATATTAATGAAGTATAGATAGGGGTGTTCGAATATTAATGAGACATTTAGGCATTTGTAAAAGGGGAGGGTGGTAAATTATTTAGGAATTAAAACCCTCATTACAACCGGCTAGAATTCCAGCTCCAACCTCCCCGTTACCGGCCAACCAGAGCATACGAGGTTGACAGCTTGGATCGCGAGTCCACCTATGAGGATATAAATTAAAAATTAATTTTATCTAAATACCCGTTTCGGTGGCCGCATGATCTAAGACGCTACTCTTGCAATACACTAGACTGCTGATGATGGAGAGATATAGGTTCAAGTCTCAGTCAGGTGTACTGAAGGTGTTTTCTCCAAAATTGTTTTCCATTATTCCCTACGTAAATTTGGATACATTTCCTCTAAATATAATCTTCCTAGTCCCTAAAACCATTAGCGTAATTAGTACAGAAGCGTATAACTCAAACAGGTTGTAAGATATCGTGATAAAAAAAACTTTACCCAAGACAGCCCACATTTCTCAACTGCCAACATTATGTGAGGAGTTTAAGGTCCGAATACTGGGTGTTCATTTGAAAAATGTCCACCAAAATATCTCGAAAACAATGCATTGCAGATAAACACGTCCGTCACCTTGGTTGGGTTTGAACCCATGAATATTTTACACCAAGACCACAAAGGTTGATTGCTCAAGCAACATTGGTAATTTAATCTCTAGTCGTTACTAAAATACTGTGTACAAGCTGTTATTTAAATCATTATTTGGTAAATTTAAAAAAATTAATAAGATATTCCAAGTATGTTAATAATATATCAAAGATTTTTTTTCGCATTTTTAGAAATGTTTTGCTGTTGCGAGAGGGCTATGGTGGGTTTCAAAGTCGAAGCGAAGGATATTTGACTTTCGACTTGAAGAACGTGAAGTTCCACACATCCTTTCTTATTTCCTTTGTATCTAAAAGCGTCAATATATTATGGTATTTGTGGTATTTTGATATATTATTTCAAGAGTTCAGTTTATTCCCAAACCACTACGATATTTAGTATGTGTTCGACCAGTTATCCGGTAAAACGATATAGAGAATGGTAGATAGTCCCTTAGCAATGTTCAGAGCACGTAGCGAACTAGCCACTGCCTGATAACGTGACTACGTGAACTGATAGCGGCCCCCCATTGTACGCCATCACGCCTCTGTGTGTGTGTGTGTGAACAGGAATTCTCCCGCCGCTCACATTCGAGACACGATCTTACGCGGTCCTCTAGCGTGCATTGTGTAAACTATAGGTCCATATCCCAACCAGCGTGGCGCGCATACCAAAACCTCTCGCGTCAAGACATTGGTTGCATTGACGCCAACACGTCTTCCTCTCTCATTCTATGAGACGCCCACGGCAGTCATTAGAGGAAGAAGTGATGTTGAAGAGTTTTTGTAGCCGCTCTCATCATTATTACGTAAGGTACAGTAGGCCTGAAATATTTATACAACCCTGATCTCGAATCAGATATTTAGTTTGATTCATGAAGAAGCTATTCACTTAAAGTACATTCACCACCTGAGTTTACTTGGATGACAGCTCAAAAAATTACTAGAAATAGTTCCTAATGTATTCCTACGTAAACAGCTGACATATGCCACTTTGGATGAATGTAATAAAACAGATGATAATGTATAAATGTGATAGTTAACCACAGTAATCTAGGCCAATATTATTTATATTTATTTGAGGTCGAGTACAAAACTTATTTATTGTTTTATTCCACTTATAAAAGAATATTCACAACACTTTCACTAAAACTCTGCCAAATATAACTTCAAAATGGTGGCCGACAAACTTAAACCTTGTGATTGATCATGACTCAAACAAGTTCTTTACAATGGTGAACCCACGTAATTGATAAACATACTTTATTTTGTTAAATATTTCGAAATATAATAAAATAATAATAACATAATCTATTATATATTAAAAAGTACAAACATTTTCTCTTTTCCAAGTAAATACAATGCCTTTATTAAAAAGTATTAATGTATGCTCTATATTTCGCATTATCGATATAATTCCAAAATGAAGAATAATTACTTTTAAATATTTTTAAAATATTGTCTCATAGAGGATAAAACAAATTTTAAAAGTAAATAAATATAGTGAAAAAACTAGTGTTTACGTTATTTTAAATCTATACTAGTCTATACTATCTATACTAATATTATAACGAGGAAAGATTTGATTTTTGTTTTTTGTTTGTAATAGATAAACTCAAAAACTATTGGACCGATTTTAAAAATTCTTTCACCAATATAAAGCTACATTATCAGCGAGTAACATAAGCTATATTTTATTTTGAAAATTTTATTTATTCCTCATAAAAATATCGATAGTATAGTATATAGTCATTGGGAAAAAAAACGTTGTCAAAAAAAATAAGTAAAAAGGTTTTGTTTTTATATTGACATGATGGATAATTTGAAGCTTTGTTTTACAGGATTCTTTACAATATTTTTTTACGGGGAAGGAGGCTAGTGTAAAATATAACACATAACTAAATAACTTATCATTTATAAAAAACAGAAAATCATGAAAGAAATGTTCAAGCGAAAAAGAAAAATACATATTTTGAGAAAAAATAAGGCTCATAAGAATATGTAACAGTTGAGCGCATAACCTGGGCTACAAGGAATAGAATAGAGAAATGTTGTTCTCCCTAGCTTGGCCTGTAGTCAGTGAGCCCACCATGCACGTCAAAAAGTTAGTTTGAGTTCCCTGACTGCGAGTTATACGTATGCTCTAAAAAAATTAATTCAATTTATTATTGTAGCCTGCGTCATTTAATTACCCTTACAATATATTTCAATGAGTATACAGGGTATGTAGCTCATCATAATGTAACCTCTACCACTCTCTACTAACTCCATATCATTTTGACAAAATAATTATGTAATGCTATTTTATTGTAATTAAAGTCATATTAATAATTCAGTATAGCTACGAATATTTGAATTGAGAATTTTTTAAATTAATATAATTAGTGATCACTTTTTAACAAACCAATTTCACAGTCAAATTAGTGTTATTTTGCAGGTTTTGTTTATATTTATCAAAAGTAACATTTTCAGACCACATGACTCTTTTGTATGAGTGCGTTAAAGAAGAACTAATAACTTCTCTAGCTATCATATAAAACATTTTCTATGAAAATAGAATTGTATCACCACACTACTTATAAAGTTAACTTATCTTAAGACAGAACTCCGAATAACACTCATTCAGTGCCAAGACTTCTACCAATTAGATGGAAAGATAAACCCTTTATAATTAATATTTATAATCGTCAATGTCACCGAGAATCGAAAACAGGGCCTTCTAAAGCTGTGTTAGAAATAGATTGTCACTTGACCATGGGATAAGATCTTAGGTTATTATCCAGTATAAACAAAGAATTTAATTTTCTTCACATGCTGACATCATAAGTTGTTGAATATCTGTCGAGGATGTTCTGGGATTTTATGACAACTTTTTCTCTTCATTTAAAAAGTTTCTAATTAATTTTAATGCCGTTATGCTAACTACTGTTATTCTAGAACTGTTGGTATCACAACGTGAAAAAAATTAAAATATTATGTTTTACTGGAGACATATTTGATTTATTTCAACCAAAACATGTTAAGCTATAAGATCTTCAAAAACATTATCCTTAATTTGCTTTCCCCACATTCCCTTAAGAGTACCATTCTTATATATATATAATAACGGTACTCTTATTATATATATATATATATATATATATATATATATATATATATTTAAATCAGTGAGTGTTACACCAAATCAATTGATAAGTTAATCTATGAGGTAAAAGTTATAAAATACATAAGTATTAGCTTGGATAAAGAATGGAAAAATCATCCTTATTACACCCGGCAGAGATTCAAACCTTGACCTTCCGTCACTGTTCAATTATTATATCAATAAGTAGATTTATTTTTTAGAATCTTTTAGGTATAAAATTATATTTGATTTATGGTTGTTTTGATGTTTATTAGGTTGGTTTGAATAGCATTTCGTTTGCAAGAGAATAATCGAACTACAGTACAGGATGAGGCGTGGCGTTTAATGCTCTTGCACAATTGGTGCAGTGATAAACTTTATATCTACTTTTTAACATCCATCACTGTTTCCAACCTGTGTTCTGGGTCAGTTATTTATTCAAGCCATATATTTTCCACTGTCCTATTGTCATGTGCCTTATAATCTATCTTAATACTAGGACAGACACGCTACCAACTGAGCTAAGGTGTCGGATAGATAATATATATATATATATATATATATATATATATATATATGTGTGTGTGTGTGTGTGTGTGTGCGTATATAAACCTATCATAAACCTTTTATATATATTTATATTTATTTATTTATTTATATGTATGTGTATATGTTTGTGTGTATAAACTTATCAGTACAAAAACCCAACAAAATGTAGTATATAACATATACTTTAAGGTAAATAATAGTCTAATATTATAAAACACTCACCGACACAGAGGTAAAAAAAAAAGAATAGAGTACCACGCGAGACAGCCAATCAACGTTACGCCTCCTGTTGATCGCTCCTGCCAACCTTCAACACCCCGTTGTATAGTTGCGGTGAGGATTCAAAGGAGGGAAAGGATTTTGTGCGTGTATGAGTGAGAGAGATTCCCCCCCCCCCTTTTTTTTTTTAAATGTCCCCTGTGACCATATGTGTTCGCACGCTTGACAGACGAGCTGTCCTGTCAGTCGGACCGACTAGCTGGCGAGAGCTACTTCACGTGTACAGAGGACACGTGGTATTGTTGGAGGAGGTATCGTGTGTATAACCTGGTGAGCACAGAGGGAACTGATTGATGATACTTGTGTGGCCGGTGTTGTTTGCATACCACTACACTACGGCTTACAGCACTAATACAAACCTTCTAATGTCCGACAAGAACGATCTAAATCGCATGATATCATACGGTTTAATGATGACTTCTTTTTATAGTGAAACAATAGCCGGAACTATTGTTAATGCATTTTAGTGAGGATAACACCTCTCCGATATCATATTCTGAAAATTGAAAAATGTCATCTGGACACGGGATGAATCCTGGATAGCTCAGTGGTAAGAGCAGTGGCGTACTAAGCCGAAGGTCCCGGGTTCGATTCCCGTGTCCAGATGTCATTTTTCAATTTTCACTTCTTTTTATGTTTGTTTTGAATAATATCTTCTTTTCTTTTGTTACCGCATTAACTACTAGTTCAGGCTGCACGCATAAGTACGATTGATGATAAGACATATAAATATATTAATATTGTTATAGTAACTTTAGCTACTATCATATCTGACACCTTAAGTCAGTCGGTAACGTGTCTGTCTATTGAGCTTATGGTCTTGGGTTTGATTCCCGGCGTGACTGAAAAATTGATCATTGGCGAAATGTGGGCTTACCTCACAGTGATGGATTAACGGCCGGGGACTGGATGTTGTGTTTGTCCTAGCCTTAAGCTATATAACTAGGCATATGCAGCTTCGACAGGCCTAGTAAGCCGGTATTAGAAAATAACTGACCCAGTCCACACTTTGGAAACAGTAATAGATGGAAAGATACGATTCTTCCATCAAAATCAGGGTACACATAAGCTAATGTGTTAGGGATGAGAAAGTTTGAATATAGCTCCATTTTGATTTTCATAGGAGGCCCGTTATTTGAAAAATGGAAACTCGTGTTTACACATTAGGGAAATAAAAATATTACAATTTTGTTTATATTCTTAATTTTTATAGTTAATAGTATATAAAGAGGAATTTTAAATTCATCCATAATGAAAGATTATTGAAATATTTTAATAAAGTAATAAATCAAATAAAAAATATTTACACAATGCCAAATTTTACTAAAATTCGATGTTAGTGGCTGAAAGTGGGCTTCTTATAAAAATTGGTGTTTAGATTGGGGTTTGGATACTTGATTATTATTTTAAACTATTAATAATAACTGCGACTTGACTTATATTAAACTTAAGAATCACTCATGTCTCATATGCTTTCTACATCTTCTAAGACTATGACTTACAGAATAAGAAATTTCAAACAGATTACGTTCACACTTTCAACAGAGACAACTCGTGAATTGAAATACGGTACAATTCAAGTATCCAATTCTATTTTAATTTTAATTGAATGCTTCAAACTGTGGATCACAAGCTGATTTATGGTGGGTCACGACAAATTTTTGAAATGTGATTTATTTTTTATTATCTGAAAATATAAAATCATGAAAAATTGGAATAGTTTCATAGTATATTGATACAGACAAATTAAAAAACATAGTAAATAGTAATTAAATTTAAAAATATGCCCCCCTCTTCCCCCTAACTCATGTCTATTAAATTGAATTGGGTCGCGAATGTTTGTAGTTCTATTTTTATAAATACTTAGCAACCGTATTGGTAAGGTTGAAAATAGAGGAAGTGAACTTGCATTTGCGTGGAGGGAGAGTGGAAATAAATTGAAGGGAAAAAATCCCCAGTTCAACCGACCGAGATTCGAGCCTTCAATATCCCCGTCCTCGGCAGTCTATCTCAACACGAAACAAGCGTGTTAACCAACTACACCACCGAGGTGGGTTTGTATTTCTAAACTTTTGTTTGTGTTTATAAAATATTTGGGAAGTGCTTTTCTATAAGTAATCTGAAGGGATTTTTCACACAAAATATAAATATTTAAAAAAGAGTAGGGGAGTTTATAAGCTAAAGTGACCACATTCGTGAAAACAAAATAAAGTTTGACCATCATACACATTAGTGTTTATTAACATAATAATTATATCACTGTAAACATACTTATTTTTAGTAAGCTAAATAATTATTCTACTCTAAAATGAAGGTAGTTTTATTTTCCTTTTTCATATTCACTGACAAGTGAGGAGTTGGGTATTTTAAATATAACAATTTTATTAATTTTTTCCCCCCAACGTTATTTAGATGGTTCCGATAAATTACTCACTACGTCTTTTGCAGGATCCGTTATTAATAGCTAAGCATACACGAGAACGCAAGATAATTTTGATATACATAGATTGCCGCTTCAGTGGTCAAAAAGTCTAAAGATTCACTCTCGTGTGAAACTGGTCGGCTGATTACGGATTGAATTAGTTCGAAACCCGATTGGGTATACGTAGAGTAGTTTTCCTAAATGGTTTCCCCTCTCCTTCCACGCAAAAGCTGTTAAATTATCTCTAAAATGCTTCATTCCTCATCCCTTCCTCATCAGGGTAATTATCATGTATGCGTCTAATATGAACAGGAAGTAGGACCTGGTTATAAAAGACAAAATATATAGCCGTACCACTTTTGAAAACCTAAATTCTGTATGCAGAATCAGTAAAAGTGTGAAGTGTCCTTCTTTTAAACATTTGTGATCAGCACATTGCGAAAAAGAGTCCCGCGGTAAGGAATCTATTGTGAATCCCGATTGAAAAGATCAGTACATATACTATAAAATGAAAAAAAAAATCCCAGTTAGTAGCTTTACTGAAGGATGATGCTTGTTATCTTGAAGTCGCTTCATCCGTCCCACATCAAAGTAACTTGCAAGAAAGAGAATTGGTGGTCGTCATAGAAACCGATTTATCCCGCCTTGCAAGAATAGTTTTAGCCTGAACACACTTTACTCTTCAGTGTAGCAGCTTCTTCATGTAAACCAAGCACAACCCTAGTTTTTTTTAATTCCAGACGACACTTAAATGTATTTTTATTGTGTTAAGTCATTGGGATAATTATTATTAATCTACTACAGAAGTTACTATTAGAAACATATAGTTACATGTAGGACACACACCATAGCCAGATCCCGGACAATAATCGGGACATTTAGCTAAAAATAGATCAACATAATTTCGTAGAAATAGATTTTCTACTCAGAGAGCGATAGAACTTATAACAATTAGACAACTTAGGCATCATTAGCTGAACAAAGTCATCGGATTACAACGTAATGGGAATTTTGTATGGGTGAGGGATGAATTTTAGGGCTATTTTTTAGTATTCACATAATAAAATATAGTCTTAATAATTGGTTTAATATTTAGTGTTAAGTTTAATAGTTGAGGAAACATAATAATAAAGAGGAAAAATACATAAGTGGAAAGAATGTTTTAATCATATGTTGGGATCCAACAATATGTTGAACAGAGTGTACACTCATAATTAAGAATGTGCAGCTACGGAAGTTCATGGTTAAAACTAGGAATAGTAACAACTTAGGATGGCCGCCTAGCTTTCGATTACATTCCTAGACTTGAGACAATGGCTTCTGTGCTGACCATGTAAATTCCAGTTAATAGGGATGAACAGCCAGTTCATGACCCGGAGTTCATGCAGGGACAAAATGACTGACTAACTATCAGGACAGTTATGTCCGGTACTTCAACAGAGGATGTTGTCAAACTAAAGACCTCTGCATGGTCTAAGAATATATTAGAGTTAGGGTAGTTTACCCAGGGACAGATACCATGTATCAAGCATCTTTTGTAAATAATTGTATATTTTATATTTCATGTTATTAAACTAGTTAGTTATAGATTAGAAACACGAGATTTAAATGTGTGCATGTGCTCTCATCCTAGCTATGAACTGGCGACCGGTCATAACAGACATATTTTAGACTATAGCTTTACTAACTTTTGAACACATATATATATTTCAATTTAAGTTTTAAATTATTGTGACGAAAAATTTGTTAAATGTATATCCTAACACATAAAACAACCATTTTAAAATCTGAGGTAAGGATTGTAATTTCAACAAGTACTTCAAATAATGTAACCTCACATTATAGAATAAAAAGTTTTTCGTTTAATTAGTTGAAATGCAATAGCTAGGCACTTCATGGGACACTTTTTTTCATATATTAGGTACTTGACGTAAACATTCTGAACCGAATGATTATACTAGTACACGCCCTATAGACTAATTTAATCGATACCAGGCACAACATCCAGCCCCTAGGATAGTAATTTATCCCTATGTAATAGGAGCCTCCTGTTTCACTAATTATACATTTTTCGGACATATTTGGAATTAAACCCGGCACTCATAGATCAGTATGCTGACACTAAACAGACTGAGCTAAGGAGTTGTTGGATATAAATGATAGATTCTGGGCAATTATTTGGGGTTACGATATTAGGGGTGGAAATTCTATACACAATAAATTAAAGATTTTAGTACTAATGCATTTTAACAAACATATGACCCGCATTGACCAACTTGTGGTCTAATGGTCAATATTTCTGGCTACTAATCTAGATGTCCCGAGCTCGATTCCCGGTGGTATCATAGGTATTTTTCCCGAAAGGGAATTGTTCCTATGATTACCATGGTCTGGTTAATTTGGCTTAAGCTAGGTTTAAAACCTTTACTAAAACCACACAATCATCATAATCATAATCCCATCATTCCGTCGCGGTAGCGTGACAACACCCACATGGTGTCCCATCCTCAGAAGATGGCTACGGTCAGTAGGAGACCAGGGACATCTGACCGACAAACCCAGGTAGAGCATGAAAATAAAAACTACATTGGTAGGCGTATGGAATAAACGTCAAGTTCATACAATCTGGGCTTTTGGGGATGAGGAATTTGAGATTTAAATCCTAGCTGTGTTTATTGGGGGGACTATTTTTTAGAGGTTTTTCAACTCTCTCTCCACGAAAATTCCCTCTAAATTCTATCTGTACCATCCTTACCACATAAGAAGATCTGAAAATGAAAACCAGCTAAAGAACAAAAACTAAATTTTGAAGATCCACAAAATACCCTTTATTTATAAAACAATATCACAACATTAAAAAACTATCATGACCAATTGAAATACATATATAAAAACTAACATAGAATTTAATGAAATTAAGAAAAAAACAGCTTTTTTAATCTTTTTGTAGTAAATTTTAGAATAGAAATATATTTTGCCATCTCATCTCTACTAAATTTCATATTTTGGTATTTACTTAGTTTTCATTCCCGGTATTCTTGCGAGCCTTTAGGGATATTAGGGTTTAGTATGGTAAAATAACTACTTGATATAGTGGTTTCGACTGATCCATGGTAAATTTGATTTGTTGTCTTTGGATGTCAAGTACTTAAACAAACAATAACTTTGTATTTACTGTAAATATATATGTATAACATTTCAACAAACTTGGTATTGTAGGAGGGTCACATATTGATAAATACATATATATCAATGGATAAAAAAATGTTTTTTATGGCCATCACAACAAACCTTTCATTGGTAAAATGTATTATTTTACACCATTCATTTTCAATAACGTCAATCACTTCTATTTGACAAAGTAAAACAATTTTTTTTTTCATATATATTTTCTTTACATGACAATATATTTGCACTCTTTATTAGATTGACAGATTTGAACAAAACTCATAAATTCATTTTTACTTTTATTTTTATTTTCATGTGATTGAGTATCTTCTTTGTTTGCCATAATCGTGTGTGTGTGCGAATAATATATTTCGTGACAAGGGGCAGGTTCTCCATGTCATAAACATTAAAAATCACGTTTCATTGTTTTTGACTTTCAAATGTCATCCAGATAATGGAGATATATTAATTCATTAAAATATGTGTGTTAATTTTTCTTAAATCAATTTACTTGGATTATATACTCAAAATAAATAAATTTGTTTTAATATTTTTCAACAAAATAAGTATTTTAATTTTAATTAGAAGACTAATTTTGATTTTAATGTATAGAAATAATAAGTTTTGAATCAATGTTTAAATTTACAAAAAAAAGTTTATTTTTGTTTCAGCATTGCGTCCTTCTACTTGTTCGGGTTATACACTTAAGTACTAATTACACCAATGGTTTTAGAAATAAGGAAGGTTATATTTTGAGGAACTGTACCCGCATTTCCAATAAGAAAAATGGAAAACTCTTTTAGAAAAACTACACTCAGTACACAAGACCAAGATTCTAACCTCAATCCAACCGTTATTGGCAGTCTTAACTACTGCGAGAGTGGTGCCCTATACAATATGGCCACCTAAGTGGAAAGTAATAATAATAATAATAATAATAATAATAATAATAAAGTAGGAATTTAAAGCTGAATAATAATAATAATTATTATTAGGCTTTACATTCCTAATACAAGGTATAGGGATGGTGTAAGGGCACTCACAATAATATAGATAGGGATTTGGAAAAACACAACTATCCAAAACCTAAAAAAAAAAGGCGAGTAACAAGGCAATCGTCTGAGTAGAAGTTTAAAACCCCTATTATGGAAAAATGTTCCTATAATCTACTCATTAGAGGGTCAAACCATCGGTGTCAAAGTAAAGTTCCCACAATCAATTATATTACTAAGCATTATCATATATATTAAACAAGGTTTAAAATTTATTAAATACTGTTGTTTGTTTATAATGTGAGCGCTTTATAAATGCTCTATTCAAAGTCTCAAACCTCTTACCTTGATAGTGAATAAACATCATCATCAACTCTTTCCAGCCTGTGGCCGGATCAGTCTAGTAAAATTCCTCCATTTTCCTATATCTTTCCACCACTATTCTTTCATTCATTGCATCCATTCTTCTCCTCTCACTTGCACACTTAATGTTATCTACTCCTGTCATCACTTAGGGTATATAAACTTAAATGCGGGTACAGCTCATTTAAATCCTATCTTTCTTAATCTGAGCCCATTAGAGTAAATAAGTGGATATCTCAGACCAGTAACAATAAACCAACTGGGTGGTCAAATGATCTAAGGCAGTGTTCACGTTACACTAAAGACCTGGATAAACGAGAATATGTCCGCAAAGACGTTCACCTCTAACGTAATATATATTAGTACGACGTCTTAATACCCGTTTGGGTTATACACGTATGTACTAGTTGTGTACTAGTATGGGTTAGGGATGAGGAAGGTTTTATTTAGAGGAAGTCTACCCGGATTTTCATAGAGGAGAGTGGAAAACCATTTAGGAAAAAGGACTCTCATTATCGACGTCACTAAGAGACGATAATGGTTTGCGGGCGTCTTACAATATCTCGCTACTTACAGCAAAATCCGGAAAACCGTATACTACCGGAGAAAAGTTAATTTTGCCAGCCGTTGAAGAGGTTTTAAAAACGGTTTTAACACAAACCCCCATCTGATATCATTAAGAGAATTCCTTTAAGCAACAGCACAGTTCAAAGACGTATTAATGAAATGAGTTATGATATTGAAAGCTTCTTGTGTAATTATTTGCAAACAACCCACAGCTGGACGAGTCAACTTTACCTGGTAATGAAGCATTATTATTGGCATATGTTCGTTTTGTTATGGATCAAGAAATCCATGAAGAACTGTTCTTCGCAAGAACTTTGACAACTGACACCAAAGGCGAATCAATATTTAATGTTTTGAAGAATTACTTAATGGAAAAAGCAATCCCTTTATCAAATATAATATCAGTAGCAACAGATGTAGCACCTGCCATGGTTGGGCGCTATCGTAGATTTATTATAAGCTATTTAAAACAAAATGTACCCGGGGTGTGTCATCCATCGACAACATTTAGTTGCTAAAAATCTGAATGTTAGATTGCACGAATCTCTTCAATTAGTCATTAATTCAGTAAACCGAATTCGAAGCAACGCGTTAAATATGCGATTATTTGCGCAGTTGTGTGAAGAAAATGAAATAGTTAATCAATTACTCCACCACACTGAAGTACGCTGGCTGTCAAAAGACTTATGGTTTACAAGATTTGTTGCACTTTTTGAGACTGTTTTAGAGTTTCTGGATGCTAAGGATCTAATTTTAAAAGAAAAATTATAATCAAGTGGAAACCATACATTGCCTAATTAACAGATTTGTTCACTAAATTTAATTAGGTTAACTTTCAGTTAGTTACAAGGTGACAGTCTAAATTTGATTAAAACACAAGTCCAGCGTTTCTTGCCATAACTAAGCTAATGAAGCAAAACATAGGACGGCGCGAATTTTTTCAGTTTCCCAATTTGAAACAGGCAAACTGTCAGGAAGACGACGTCTCGACCTACGTTCAACATTTAAATGCCCTTTATCCAGATTTTTAAGCTAGATTTGAGGATGTTTTGACTATGGTAATACCACAGTGGATAATCAATCCATATGGTGACATTGAAGAAACGGATGTCATATTACAAGAGGAACTGATCGGAATATACACTAACGAAGAACTTAAGGTACAGTTTAGAAACGGATATCAGCAATTCTGGCTTCAAAAAGACATATCTGTTACTTATCCCGTATTATTAAATACCGCGAGAAAGTTTTTAATTGCTTTTCCATCCTCATACCTAGTGAAAAGGGGTTTCAGCGCGGTTTCTAATTTCCTAACAAAAAAAGAAACAGACTGGATGTCACTTACCGAGGAGATTTGAGATTAAACCTAACTAAATTGATGCCAAATGTTAAAAATTTATTATTAAAGCATCAGGTTCATCCCTCCCACTAAAATTATCTATTTTTTGCTTAGTTATTTTATTTAACCGATACTAAATTTTAATTTGGTTCGTTTTAATTTGAATTTAATTAATAAATATATGAAACTTAACTTTTTTTTTTTTTTTTTAGTTTTTCACAATACACTTCACTACAGTTAGAAATGTAAATCTTTCAAAGTGAGTATCACTATATCAACTGTCAAAACCACATTTGAAGTTGATGAATTTGCAAAAATTTAATATTAGGTAAGCAGGGGGTCTACCCGGAACCGAAAAACATGGCAAGTGGTCTACAAGACAAAAATAAGTTTGGGGAGCTCTGTCTTAGACCATGAAGCGGGTTATATAGAAACAGAACAAGAGTAATGGGGGACGGAAAAATGTTCAAAAATGCACCTACTTTTTCAAACGCATGAGCTACATACTAATAAAATATTTAAACTAGCTTTCTTGACATAATATATTTTAAAACAAGTTCAGACACTTTAGAGCTACAATCTTGCAAAATGACGGGAACATTTTTATTTGGCGGACTGTACTCGATTCAACATAATACATACACAGTATCTAGTAAAATACACTAAATGTAAAACAATATCTGCATCGAAATAACTTCTGCTATTTTAAAAACCTTCAACAATGCTCATATTTAAATAAGAAATTTAAAATAATCTTGTTGAGTATTTTATTTTCCATTATTAGTTGCATTTCAGTTTGTAGCAACCATGAACTCATACAGTTTGTCACACGGTCTAGTAAGGCTTTAGAGTAGCTTGAATATGAGTAAGCATTCTGACTTAGTGGATTGGGCTGATAGTTACCGTCCTTATGGTTTTTACATCTTCCTCTTACACTAATGCGGGATTATTTCTTCTTAACTTAGCTCCTTATTCCAACCCATTAATAAACCTGGTGCTAACGCAACAACAGCAACAACATGTTCTTAGCTTTGGTGGTTAATGGTCTAAGGCATCACCCTCACAATAGACTGGACTGTCAATGACGGGGATATTGGGTTTCAAATCCAGTCGGGTGTACGGAGGATGATTTTTCATTAATGATTTTAACTCTCCCTACATGCAAATGAGAGTACACATCATATAATAACAACATTTTTTCTGTAATCCATTAAAGTAATTAGATTTTTTAGCACCGTATCCTACCACCTGTTCGAGCTATACGCTTATTTACTAATTACGGTAATGTGTTAGGGGTGAGGAAGATTGAATTTATAGGTAGTACACCCGAATTTGCGTAGTGCTAGAGTGGAAAACCTTTAAAGAAAAATAACCCTCACTGCACCTGACTGGGATTGGGCCCTGATCGCCCTGTCCTCGGCAGCCAATCAATTGCGAGAGTAGTGCGTAAGACCATGCGGCCATCTAAGCAGGCTTTAAATAGTCATATGTGTATTAACTGAATGGGTACAAATACACGATGACAAAAATTACGGCTTAGTGAAAAGTTTTACAATCTTTCTCTAACTAATTATACTTTTAAACTTTTATGAATGAGTATATATTGTTGAAAGTTACAAAAGAGTGCGTTGGGTAAGAAGGTATGTTGAAAGTAAGGGCGGATATAACCTACATAGGTTACCAACTTAGTTGCTGACAGTTGTTCTTATATATAAGATGGAATTTCATCTTGTTAGTTCTTAAAGTATGATTTTACAATCTATAACAAAATGTTTGTCTCCTTTGCTCCGATCCGATAAATCGTTTCATTCAGAGAAACCTTCTATATTTTCAGATACCATATTGTATCAAAATCTATTATTTATTCGAAATGATAACATAACTAGTGTTAAAAAATATGTTTTGACGAATGCAACGTGTAAGTAAATTATTAAAATTATAAACACGTTTTACTAAGTTTATACACGTGTAAGTGGACATCACCCTTTTTGGGCTAATTAAATCCAGGGGGTTGGGAGGGCAGCAATTTATAGGAAGGTTCAGACCATCCTAACAGAAAATTTTCTACGCCCATGTTTACCACTTTGTTAGTTTTGAAATAACTTGTCTGTCACTTGATCCACTCTTAACTGGATTCATCTAGATGTTTGTCGAGCAATTGGTCCTCTCGTGACGGCCGCTAGGCTTTCACTTTGTCGTCTTATATGGGAGCTTGTCTATCAGTTGGTCTGTTCACAGATTTGTCCTTTCATGTCGACCGCTTGGTTGTCTATCACTTTGTACCCTTATACATGAGCTTATCTAGCAGTTGGTCCAAGTCGTGTCGGCCACTTGACCCACCCAGCCTTCCTAAGAATTTTTTATAGCTTATCGAGCAGTTTGTCTAGCAGTTTGCATGGTGCCTTACCCAAAGCGGGATTATGTCAAGTACAATGTCACTCTCCGGTAAAGGACGATTTTGACGGCCTCGGCTCGACACCTCTACGTAAAAGAGATATGCAAAAGGCGGACGCCAGAGAAACTTTGGTTCCGTGCGATTTGACTCGGATTATTTTTCCGACCTTTCTACACTGTACGGCTCCGTAACAACGCAGCTACAAACATCTCCCGTGACTTGGCGAGACTTGCTTTTACAAGGTGTGTTGTCACTTCTAAATGTAGCTGAATAAAAAATATAATAAAAAACTGTTCCTAAGGGGGCTTACGACCCCTTAGCCCCCTCCCCCTCCGTTGGTGCACCACTGCTTGCTACCATCTTATTAGGTCAGGAGATGTATAAATTACGGATATATATATATACAAATATAGAACAACCTCCCTATAATATTATTACTGTACATTGCATATCGTCGTGTGTTAGTCACCAACCCCAGCAAACAGCCGGTGTGGGTTGGTCTGTTCTCACTACAAACAGTATTTTTCTTTCTTTTCCTATGTTACAGTAATATTAAAAAACCAGAACAATCACAACATCATATATCACATATATTATTAACAACTCAAAAGAGACAGCTACGCTATTCACGCCACCAAGTGTCTTGGTCATGTTTAGCACCTGCCTCGCTCTGAAGTAGAGTAGAGGCGAGGTATATTTTAATCGAATCACTTGTCTGTGTTACATGTGTAGTCAATGTTGTAATTGTTAATGTCCTTCCTCTCAATAAAGATAATAATTGTGTCCCACCCGATCCTCGAACTGGAGACCGGTGTCTCCCTGTCTAGTCCCTCTTCATCGTATATAATCTCTTCCATATGTCCCCCGTCCATTTCCACTACCTGGTCTAATTATTTGTTTCATCAACTGTACCAAAATGAACCTATAATAGTCTGCCCACTCAAACACAAAAAAAAATTGTTTATTTGTTTCCCCCATTCAAAATGGCAAAAATCTTCCACTGGTGAATGTTTATTTTTTGTTTTCCACTAAGGCTACGTATGGAAATGTTTACGTAGCCCTGGTGGAGTACTAATCGTCCCCGTGACCGACGCCGGAGCCTCCCTCGCTCAGAACACCACCTTACTTTTGTACCAACGGGTCGTTGAACCGGGGTTTGTTGATTGGGTGTCCGGTCCCTTTTTGTCGCATTTGTGTGTCCTCCTGATGTTTCTCCTATCCTGTGAACTATTTCTGTCCACCACTGTTTTTCGTACAATCCAGTACTAACTTTGCATCACACAATCTGTCCACATGTAGTAAGTGGGCAGTACCAGTATTTCTGATAGAACAATAATTTTTATTTATACCGTTTTCTAGTTTTAGCAACGTCGGAGGGCAGAAATTGCCCGCTGCGGGAGTTTATTTTATTTTCACGCAAGGGCTACTACGTATGGGAATGTTATCGTGGCCCTGGTGATGTTCTATTATTTAATCTGACCGACCCCGGCAACTCGCTCGACCGGGTTCTTTAAAACTCTCTACTCTTTTTTGTTTATCTACATCTGGTTCCTTATTTATCCATGGTTTCTTTTCCCTTCCTATACATTTTCAGCGTGGTATGTTTTAAGGTCGCTGTTGACCCCATGTGGGCGATAGGACGTTTTTTAAAAAAAAAATATTTTTCCACCCCTGAATATATATTGTAATCTTATTATCAGTCCATCAGGGTGCTACATGTAATCTTGTTCAGTGCTATAAATGTTCAATGTCAATCAACGGTCGAGAGACCCTCTGGGGCTGGTGTTCATTATATGTATCCGCAATGTTAAATGTGTTATGTGTAAAAGTGTTATATCTGTTTTGTGTTACAACCAAAATAAATCCATACAAACAAACAAACATTGCATGTTACAACCCGTCCTGGCTATCAAAATATTACTACGATAATGGGGTAGGCAGGCATAACTACAAACTTCTCAAAACTATCCCATTTAATGTACAAAAAAATAACTTATACGATTTTACGATAGCTTTGATTTATTTACGATTTTAACACAATAAATATCCACACCAGTGTTGTTAAAACAAAAAGAAAGAAAAGATTGTTTAATTACATTTATCGAGGCTTATGGTACCTCAACTAACAAAAGTAAATAGGAATAGGGTTCATTTCAGTGTGTGTGCGCGCAGTTTTACAGTTTTTACTGATTTTTACCAGGTATTGGTTTTTGTTTTGGCATATTTAGGCAGGGAAGAGGTAGATGGCATTTCGATCAAATGTAGAACGTTTATTATAGTTCTGTTTTTCCTCTTCTCCTTTTTCTCAGGCCATATCATGGTGGAAATATGCCATCGTAAATAGTGGCGGATCCAGAATTTTCACGGGGGTTCGGAGGGGTGCCAACGCTCTCGTGGAACCGTGTTGGGGAGGCTACCCCTCGGAAAACTCTAAAGTAAAAATCCTTCAAAATTTCATAGTAAATTATAAAGTAATTAGTAAATTTGAAGAAAGAAAAAGTTCATCGTTTATTCATGTTTCTTGTAAATTTTTGTTTATTAGGCTAAACTATGTGTTAAAAATGTAAATCAAATAATGACAGTGATTGACATGCGAAGCAACTGGCTACTGAGAGATTACATGACAGTACAACTGGTAGTGATTTATTATAATATATTTCATATTGGTTTTATTTTTAATTTTCTTTGTTAATACTAATTAAAACATTTTGATGAGGTAATAGGGGGTGCACCCCCTTTGTATCAGCCCCTGATTGCAAATTGAAATACATTATTTGGATCGTTTCTATTCAATTGATTAATTTTGCATTTCTGTTATATTTTATTATTAAATTTAGCAACCCCAACCCTGTCGATAGACACGTTCGATAGTATCGAAACTATCGATAGTGCTGACTAACGATATTTTTACCAACCCTATGAGATAACAAAGTTGATTACAAAACGATGGTGGCCAGGAGTCTATGTTTTTTCCTAACTGATAACAAAATATATACTTATCAGAAAGGTATATTTTGAGTTTCAACCACTCTCTTGAAGCAGAGAT
Organism: Timema cristinae; assembly: GCA_039000515.1. NCBI lineage: Eukaryota > Metazoa > Arthropoda > Insecta > Phasmatodea > Timematidae > Timema > Timema cristinae. Next base: position 27,959,414 of record JBCFYV010000100.1, on the reverse strand, counting down.
TAATGAAAACAATGGGTAAATGACCACAGACTGTCATTCACATTCCTGACTGGGCTAATTGGTTTTACGAGTCATTTGCTATAGCACAGAAGCATGTCTACCTTTACTTGCTTGGAGAAAGGTATATTAAAATGTAGGCCTAGTGAGTTGGGTGCATTGAATGTAGGCGCTCCGCCTTGTAATTTGCGAGAATTATCCTCTATTACCCTCTTCCCCTTACAGTCACTTTATGTGCTGCCTAAACAACTCAGGTAGAAAAGCTGTTTCTTCAAGTCATCGTGTTAAAAATAAAATGTTTGATTTCAAATAGTTTTGATGTTAAAATTACATCTTTATTCAGTTTCAGTTTTTTTAGGTTCTCTAAAGGCAAAGTTGAGGGTTTATAATAGACAAAAAGTTTAACACACATTGAAATGTCTGTGGGCTTAGAATAATGATGTAGCCTCACTATAGCCGAATGTTCACTACAACAAAGTCCACTTAAAACATATTAGACTGTTCTTGGGTTAGTTAACGTTGGAATGGATGTCTTACAATGTGGTGGTTTATACAACACATGATGTGATCAAGTGTACACGCATTAGCGTGTTGGAAAAGAGGTCAACTATTTAGACAAAAGATAAATAACTTGAGTAGACCTCATCGGAAATTGAGAAAGAATTAATTAATTTTAAATGAATTGGAGTTGTGGTGGGCCAACTTGATGTACGTGTTATAAATCTATATTCATGTTTATCTGAATTCAAGCCTGAAACGCTATGATTAGTTTACAATTGTAAATGGTGTTTTTGACCGAGTCATGTTTATTAATTCCTAGTTTTTGTTCATATTTTTGAGAATTTTACTTTGAAAACTAGTTTTTATACCTGTCTACGGCAGGTTTATTATGATATTAACCAACATAACGAGACCTAACCTTAAATGGATAAGCCCATTTAAGTATGAAGATTGTTTGTTGAAGGAAAAATTATATTAGTTATTACGATTGAGTGGATAAAGTAAGAGTGAAATAAATTAATCATATGTATATTAAAGAAATAAAAAAATTGAAAAAATCAGTATAAATTGTAAAGCTAACTACGCTAGTTTCTGCTCCGTGCTCGATATTATAAATGGGCAATATTTCATCTTTCTAGCTCATCTAGGGGGTTCGGTTGGTTGTAGAGAGACACTCACATACATAATTACATATATAGATGATACATTTCTAGAAATTTTAGTGTTATGTAACAGGTTCTATGTGATAATTTTTCAGTCATCAAGGTCCAGGCTGATTAGGTTTTAGAAAGTTGAACAGTTGCTAGAAGTATGATAAGTTGTATTTTCGAAGAAACAAAAAAATTTATTTAAAGATAAAAACATATTTCACAACAAACATTAGTATAATGGTTAAAATAGTGCTTTTAGTTAATTTGTATAAAAGTCTTAAATATAATATGTTTTCTCATTTCTTTAGATAATTATTTTTAAGGTTTGCGTATTTTTATATAATCCCATTTCAGACAATATTTTGACAAAGCTTTTGAAAGTTGTCATTATAATTGTAACACATGTTTCCATATTGGCCCACCTCATTCTCCAAATAAGTTCAAATATTATGCAATTGATTGTGTTCCATTTTTTGCGGTATTAAACTTTCACCGCAATGGACGCACAAACTATTTTCCCCTTATTACGTGGGAGCAATAAATAAGTCCCGCCTTGTTAGGCCCACTGCAGTGGACGTCAGACTTTTATTATTATTATTATTATTATTATTATTATTATATTATTATTATTATTACTAGCACCGCGTCTTACTACCCGTTCGGGTTATACGCACTTACGCTAATGTGTAATGGTAGGGTGATTGTGAGATGAAATGAAGGACCTACAGTTTAACGTGGAATCCGAACTACGTTGGAGGCTGGCTTTCTCCACATTCACAAGATGTCTTGTCAGAGGTGAAGGAAGGGTTTGGTAATCAGATAAATCTTTGCTGGACCGAGGATTGAACCCGGCCGCAGCATAGAAGTCTGACACCTTACCCTAGACCACCAGGTCACCGACGACAGACTTAAAAGTCGTTGTAACAAGCGTAATTTTATGGCACAAAAACTAAATTTCTGCCACATATTCACACAAACAGAAAACTAATGAATGACGTAACCAAAACTAAGATAGGATGTTTGCAGTTGTGTATTGCTTAGAAAAATAAAGGGAGGGGGAGGGGTTCCGGAAAGCACCATGTAACACCAACGATTTTTAAATACACGTGTAGGCCTATATAATAAGATAGTTTTTACGCATTCAAATTCCAAATACGATGGAAATAACTTTAAAATGTAAAAGTGTGTACACAATTAGAAAATGGAAATTTGGGAACCATCTACTATATGCTTATTGTATCAAGAACTGGAATATGTGGTCGTAAATTCCAATATTATACATTGGACAATCTTATTGTAAAACATGGAATGAATAGTTGAAGGAGCCGAGGTCTGCTGTAAACGGTAAAAACCTAATAAACATTCAAATACTAGAAAAAGCAGGGGAACGTCATTCCGGCTCAAAAATAAGTACTGGAACGACGTTCCAACCCGTTCCGGCCCCAATACACCATTGGTTGTTTGAAAACAAATGGGGAATTTAGCCTGAAATCATGTTGGCTCACCACATTAAAATCGTTATAATTTGAGTAATTAATAGTACAAACGTTGAATTTTGGGCAAATATAATTACAAACGTATCACTAACGATTGTATGAATTTTAATTCATTTGGAGAACGTGGTGGACCAATTTGATGTAGGTGGTATTTCTCCATGCTATAATGTACTTAAGAACAAAGAATGCATATGTGGTATCAGTGCGATGTTTGTCTAGTGCATTATTCACAGGAACCTCGAGGAATATTGGACAAATACTGCATATATTGGTGGATAGGAAGATAAGCGTCAATTTCTTGGACTTCCCAATCACCAGAATTGACTTTAATGATTTATTTGGTGGGTGGTTATTAAATACAAAGTCTATCGATATGTACCAGCCACGTTAAAAAATATGAAAGAACGCACCTCCCCTAACCACAGACGTCCAATTTAATTAATACACTTTTAAATACCTCTTAAAACTATTTTGAGAACTTTTTATCGTAATTCATGGTAATACAACATTTGTAAACTAGTTTATTTTAGATTTTAGTGTGTAGTCAAAGTAAAAACCACACAACTGTGATAAATTTATAAAATTCTCTTTGGCCCATGAATAAGGGTAAAAGAAAAATGTAAAACATAATATACACTGTTACGTACTCTGTGGCATTAGTAACTAGGAGCACTGTTACAGAAAAATTGAGAAAAGAGAAACATCTTTGTTCACCAGAGAGCATAAGAATATAATTAATTTTCAAATATATTAATTATTAAAAAGTTATATTTGCTTATTATTCATAAATTGGTTCTATAAAAATAAATGTCAAATAAAATATGTATATCTTTAACAGTACTACAACTTTACAATGATAAGTTCTTTCGTATCTTAATTAGATGCGAAGATTATGAAAATTGGAAAATTTCCCTCTTGTAAAATACCCTCAAATTCATTTTCATGATAAAATGAGAGTTTCCATCTTGTTTTTAATGATAAAAAGTGTCTAGATAAAAACAAATGTAATCAAAATCATTATAGAGAATTTTGAGAAAATCTATTTATTCTCTTTTTGCCCTTCAGTTAACTACCCTTAATTTTAGGATTAGAGGGTCAGTTCCAAAACCCTTTGGGGGACCTTATGAAAAGTCCAGATACCAAGTTTCAGGCCAATTGGTAAAATAGTTGGTGCTCTAGCCCGAGATACAGACAGACAGATGGCAAAGCGGAAAAAACCTTTTTTGATTTCAGGGTGTCATGAAACGTCTACATTTATCAAAATTTCCAGTTAGAATTTTTTGACGATCACAACCATTTCTCTCTGAGGTGTCGAGAGAAATTAAAAAACAGGTATATAAGGATCTTCAATTTGGTTTCAAGCTCTTAACTTAGATTACAAACAAATTCACGTGATTTTATGTTGCTTAGAAATTGAAACGAATTTTTAAAACAAGCATTTTATTCAAGCGGTGAAGATATCATATAATCTTCTCTCAACACTGCTTACTCCACTCTTGTCACATGAAGGTCACAAAGGGAGAAGTACAGGTTGGTAAACGACATTCGGCACAAGAGAGGGGAAAGGGAGGGGGACAATGACTACAAGGTAATCTCCGCGAAAATACAAAAGAGGGGAGGGAAGGACTCGAATCCCGCTTCTGGTTCTCAAGCTCACAGAGGGCTCAGCGGGTACCAAACATATCAAGCCTCTTTGGGATAGGTTAATCGTGAGTGAAGAGACTTTCAATTAAACCTTGTAATTCCACCGCCTGTTGTATCTCTCTCTTTCTTACTATCGCGATTCGCAACGGGAGGAAGAAAGTGGGTATACGGTTGTAATGACGTCACGTATTCAATGGGAAGCTCGTGGGGGGGGGGGGGGGTAAAGACACTAACTTCCTGGTAGTTCTATCTACAACCTGCCATAAAAGGCATTCCCCCGTCATGTGTACATAGGACAAATTAGAAACGCCGAAGTGGAGGGAGTCCTGCTTGAGTATCGACATAGACTGCGTGGTCTACTTGTCTAATACGCGCATGCAGTTGTTTTGACAAGGACTTGGCTGATATCGTAATTTGATTATATAGGTACGAAGCGCCTTTAGATAAATCCAAAGATAATAAATCCTGTATGGAAGATAAATTCAGTCTAATTTTCATATATCAAGTCACTTTTGATAGAAAACTATCAAAAACTTTAAAATGCTACAAATGCTACAAATGATATAGTAAAATGCTATGAATCTTGAACCCAAAAAATATGTTTGTATTTTATAAAAGGCCCTTTCAATTAAAATTGGACTACATAATAATGGCATATACTACTTTTTTTTTTTGCACCACGTCTTAATACTTGTTCAAGCTATACAAATGGCACTAATTACACTAATAGGTTTGGGATGAGGAAGGTTGAATTCAAAGGAAGGCTGCCCGCATTTGTGTGGAAAGAGAAATAGTGGAAAAAAATTTTTGGGAAAAAAAACTTCAGTACACCCAACCGGGATTCGAATTCCGATCTTCCTGTCTTGGGAAACCTAGTACAACACGATGACTTCTTAAACCATGCGGCCACCGAAGAAGACCACTTTGCTAGTCTTAAACAACACATTCGACAACTCCAAATGATAGAAAAGAATGAAACTTAGTCGAGAGCAGTGTTTTATGTGTGTACAAGGATTTGCACCCATCCACCTACCCCCCTCCACACGCTACTTATTATCACGTGCTATCTAATGTACCGGCAATACCAGCCGCAACGAATGTTCATTGCTTACAACCGGTTCTTTTGACACTACTTTGCTTGCTGATGAGCTGGTGTAATGGTATTAGCGTACTCTATATTCTTAAATATAAGGAGTACAACAGAAGATGTCCCGTCTTAATCCGATGAGTACTTTTTGAGTTTACTGGAAACAAACAGAAAATATAAGGAACAGACAGATTTAGAGTTTTATTATATATAATATAAACTTAGTTTCAAAGGAGGGTTTGAGATTCAAAAATTTCCTACTAGATATACAATTATTATTTACATCTATTACTATATGCAGCTTATGGCCTGAGTCAGTTTTTTTTTATTCAAGCCAAGTATTTCTCCACTACCGCCTAGCTAGGCCTGTCGTAGCTTCATATGCATTATCTTATGCCATATCTTAAGACTAGGACAGGCACAACATCCAGTCCGCAGCTGTTAAATTATCAATGATAAGGGGTATACCCATATTTATATCAGTGATAGATTTTCGGCCATGCTGGTAATCATCCCGGCTCCTTTAGCTCCTTAGGCAGACACGATACCGACAGAACAAAGGTGTCGGATCTTGATATCTAATTGGTTTACTAAAATAATTCCTTTAATTCAATATTTTACTAGAGATGTTGCTTGCATTTAATCTAGAGCTTTAAAGATTATTATTTTAAGCATTCCATTTCATAATCTTGAATATAATAAAGTTTGAGCTGACAAAGAGGATTTTTCCTATCAATTTTTTTAATTTTATTTATCACTGCTTTATACTAACCGTTCGAGTTATACGCTTAAGTAGTCCTACTAATTACGCTAATAGATTAGGAATTGGGAAGGTTGAATTTAGAAGAAGTGAACCAGCATTTCGTTGAGGGAGAGTGTAAAATCATTTTGGAACCCCTCCCCCCCAGTTAATCCAACCGAGATTCGTACCTCGATCTCCCCGTCCTCAGCAGTCTAGCTCAACATGACTAGCGCGTTAGCCAATTACGCCACCGAGACGGGTTTTTTCGAGCTAAAATATGTATATTATTCAACAATTCCACTAATATTTTTTTATCTACGTTAATTTGAGTGAAATGGGATGTATCGAGGAAGAAACTGGTCTGTTATTTGTGAAATATATTTTTCAGCATTAAACTAGTTTTGGTCATATATGCATATATTCAGTGGGTAACAAGTATTCTTAGCGCCGCGTTTTACTAAATATTCTAGATGTACTCCTATGCACTAATTATGCTAATGGTTTTAGGTATAAGGAAAGTCATATTCATAGGTATGTACCAACATTTGCGAAGAGGGAGAGTAGAAAACCATTTTCGAAAAAAACCTAGTTTCGAACCTTGATTCTCAGATACAGTCAAGTCTAGTGCGGGCGTAGCACCTTAGACCATGCTGACATCGGACCGGGTGGTAACCAGTTGGGAGCCTACTTTATAAATTGTGCCAAGCTATTTGATAACTATTCACACTATCCTACCAAACAAATGATTGCACACGTCCATCAAAATTCTTCTTTTTCTCTCCCTAACCCATTTGTGAAGATGTGGCCAACTCGGACAGGCAGTATGACCAAGAGCTACTAATAAAATATGTTGATATGAATTTGTCATATTTCATACTTCCATTAGTAATGGAGTAAAACAAACACAGATAGGATTTTAAAGGAAGGAAAAATGAAAATATATCTAGGAAAATTTACCTGTCAGCACCCGAAAAGATTTAAACTCCAACACCCCGCAAGGGAATTAAACAATCAATTCAGACAAGATGAATCTGACGCTTTACTCCACGTGCCCACTGGTTCAGGTGATATTCATCAAGAATTATATACCAACTTTATGATTAAAAACGCTGTAGTTCTACTCTTTGTGTATTACAAATTAAGTTTTATTCGTTACTAATACATTTTACATTAATCTAAATCCAACAAATCTAAATTAAACCCACACTAGTGATCGTGAATTTCTTGTCGTCAAGCCCGTGATATACTAGATTGTAGGTGACTACGAGGTCAAGGTTCGAACCTAGAGTAGATGTAGGGTTGGGGGGAGATGACTACTATTCTCACGTGACCCACCACTTTTCATATCCGCTTTTCACACTAATGCAGATGCATATCCTCAAATTATTGTCCTCATAGATTAAGCTGTTAAATAGCCCTTGTGTTATAACATAAACAACCCATACTCAACAGCCATTGATGGGAATATCAAAGTTTGAGTCTCGGGTAGGTGCAATGGGGTAGCTTTTCACTAGTGACCCGCCTCGGTGGCACAATTAGCTAACCGCTAGGCTGGTGTTGAGCTAGACTGCAAAGGATGGGGAGAATCTAGGTGGGAATCTCTCTTGGGTGAACTGGGAGTGGTTTTCCCTGAATTGTTTTCCACTATTCCTCCACGAAAATGTGGGTTCACTTCCTCTATATTAAACCTTCCCGATTCCTAGGCCATTAGCATAATTAGTAATTAAACGTATAATCCGAACAGGTAGTAAGACGTGGTACTAATTATAAAGATATTCTCAAGTGATTTATAATTGTGGGCCTTTCATTAAATATCCTCGCTAATGCGAGTGCAGTTCGTTTAAGTACCCAAATAATCTCTAATTAGGATATTAATTCATTAAATAACACCCGTGGTAAGTATGAACTAAAAAAATGTAGCTATAAAAACCTGGTATAGCCCACTGACTCAAATATTGTGTCCCTTGTCAAAAGGAAAATGTAGAGGTACTGACAGAATCATTGTTTGACTTGAAAATTATTGTTCCGAGATAAATAACATATTGATTGCATCACACTTAGCTTATAATTAGAATACCTTAACCATTGTATCCGTGTCTTGATTGTGTCAATGTTAAAATGTCAGCCGATAACGTCAAGTAGGACCAAAGATTTCCAATGTTTCAACTCACCTTATAATCCCGAGTTTACATCCAATAATTAAAATAATGATGGCCTGTTGTTTTTAAACTTGTCAAATACAAATTTAACTTTATTGAAATAAAACATATTTAATTTACTAACCAAGCACTTTGGTTGATTGCAAGGAATATTAGACTTCCAAAATAAGTTTATCATAATTTCTTCGTGGTTTTGGTCTTGATATAGCCAGTTCCATACCAGAATTAGTTAAAACATATTTTTACTCTTTCTATCACGCTCCAGATAGTTAAAATATTATCAAACTATAGATAAAGTTTATTATAGTATTTTTAATTAAATTATTTAATTTTCAAAATAAACCCTCTCAATTATATTTTAATAGTCGGCCTTTTAATTACCTAAATTGATCAATTTTGTTGATTTTAGTGCAAATTAATTATATTAAAATTCAAATTATATCAAAATAAGATCTCCATATTTTAGGGAATTCATTTTTACCAAACAAAAACATTGGTCAAAATGTGTTTGAACCGGCTATTATAACAGGCGTAATGTGTTAAAAAAAATTGATAAAGAAGAAAAAATAAAAACAACGTTTAAACAAACTGAATTGTATTTTTATTTTTTTTATCTCTCATATTCCGTTTTATTGATATAAAGCAATTTAAGCTGTAATTGTTTTCTCTTTTGCATTCTAGCAAAAAGTTACGAGTAATTTTCTACCTATTTTAACAAAAATAAAATTTTTATTTGCTGACTTATTATACCTAAATCCAACTTTTTAATTTGTGATATTTTTTTTATGTATTTATTAAAGGTATTTAACTTCCACTTTCTGAACCGACTGACTATATCAGCACATGATAACTTTCTATGAGTGAGAGTGAAAAGGCCTACCAATTTTGGCCTGGAATAGTATTTAACATATATTCCAGGGTTCGTTTACACGCCACAATCGACATGGGACCAACGGCTTTACTCCCCCTCCGAAGGGAGTTGTGCTACGGATTTTTTATCACTCAAGAAAAATCCATCGATTTCGTCTGGGTTTAAACTCGTGAACATCGGGTCCTGAGGTGAGCACTTTACCCCAAGACCATCGAGGTCTACCTTATTTATTAAAATACAATTATTTTATTTGTCACAAAATATAGATCTATACTTAAAGCCCACTCAGGATATTCACAAATTTTCATTATTGGAGTAAGTAGAAAAATACTTTCTCAATTTACATTCCCGTCACCGGAAACAAAACAAAACCTATTTTTGGTTTTAGCACCGCGTCTTACTAACCGTTCGGGTTATACACTTATGTACTAATTACGGTGATTAGATAAGGATGAGGAAGGTTAAATTTTGAGGAAATGTATCCGTATTTTTATGGAGAAAAAAAGAGATAAACCACTTAGGAAAAACTACCCTTAGTAAGTACAACTGCCCGAGATTCGAACTTTGATCTCCCCTTCATCGGAAGTCTAGTCTAGTATGAAGGTAGCGCCTTAGACCATGAGGCCACCAAAGTAGGTATACGATATTGGCGCCTTTTTCCGCGTGACACTGGTACTAGGTAATACATAAATTAATGTGCATATTTTGTTTACAGGTAAATTCCCTAAACCAGAAACACAAATTCCTTGTGCTACCATTAGGTTTGAAGTGTATCTATCAATAGTTGCCAGATTATGCTTTTATTTGTGTTTGTGTACTAGGGTTGATAAAATAAAAAGTTAGAGGAAATGTACCTTCATTAAACGTGGCAGAGGGTAGGAAATTGTTTTAAATAAAATCCACCCTAAATGCCTCTGACCGAGACTTGAACCCCGTCATCCCCGTCATTGGCAGTCCCGTATTTTGCGAGGGGAATGATTTAAGATCCAGGCCATGCGACCACTGAAGCGGGTTCTTACTTTTTAAAACAACTATTAAATAACACAATAAGTAAAAAAAAAAACCGAGTTTATTGGGTAACGCAATAAGACATTTTCACCAGAATTATTAAAAAAAAAAAATGTTTACCTTTATGTTCTTATTTGTAGAACTAATTGGATGTTTCCGTGTCATTAACGAGCAGTTAACTTCGGTTAATTGGTAAAGTAGTGGCTATTACTAAGTTAGTAATGCTACTAGATAGTGATAGAAGGGCGATACCGTTGGGAATAATTTATCATTCCCGAAGTGAGGGTAGTATTTATTTGCGCATGGAAAATCGAAACGGCTCTTTATTTTTTAAAACAGCGTAATGTGATGTGATAGTCAGCTAATTATTCATTTTATCTGTAGTTGGAATCGGAATTTTAAACAACCACAATCCAGAATTAAATTTAAAATGCATGGCTCATGTGATGTCTCGTTTGTACTTAGGTAAAGTATACATATATTTATTCATTCATTCACTGTTTTTCTCAAACATTCAGGGCAAAGGTGTGAAAAGTTTTTCCTCTCTGATGACATTTAACAAAAATTTAAATATTACAATCGAAAGGGACACAAGTTAAGTTTATTTTACTATTTATAAATAGATAAAACTAAATTTGATATCAACTTTTAATTATCCTTTCTTAATACAGAATTAATAATTAAGAAAAAAATAATTTGAACCTTAAGTGGTATAATTACTTATGTATACATATTTTTAGGACACTAATTAAAATAATATTTATAATCTTTAAAAATAATATATTATTATTATTATTATTATATTATTATTATTTATTACTATTAGCACCGCGTCTTACTACCCGTTCGGGTTATACGCACTTACGCTAATGTGTAATGGTAGGGTGATTGTGAGATGAAATGAAGGACCTACAGTTTAACGTGGAATCCGAACCACGGTGGGGAATGCCAGGCCTCCACCGTGGTTCGGATTCCACGTTAAACTGTAGGTCCTTCATTTCATCTCACAATCACCCTACCATTACACATTAGCGTAAGTGCGTATAACCCGAACGGGTAGTAAGACGTGGTGCTAATAATAATAATATATAATACAGTTTAACGTGGAATCCGAACCACGGTGGAGCCTGGCATTCCCACATTCATAAGTTGTGATTAATACACGTCTTGTCAGAGTTGAAGGAAGGGTTTGGTAATCAGATAAATCTGTGCCGGGACCGAGGATTGAACCCCGGCCGCCAGCACAGAAGTCTGACACTTTACCCCTAGACCACCAGGTCACCTACAAAACAAGAAAAAAGGTGGAAAGTCTAAGATTTAAAGAAATGAACCATCAAACGCTATTAAGATTTTTAGGAAACCAAAATAGAGTCGTTGTAAAAACCATCCCTATTGCACCTGACCACAAGATGTGCAATACTAATTTTGAAGAATAACTAGATTATCTTTATATAGATATATTTGTATGCGCCTTTTAAATGAAATGATGTCCCTCAAGCCTTTTTAATATTACTAATTAACGCATTCTATGAAACTGTTATCACAATTTCTAATAATTTACAAGTAATTTTTAACTAATCTTTGAAATTATTTAGTGAATTTAATAATAAGACACTATGCAAATAATAGATATGATCATTTAAATTCCACACTAACATATTTGTCTTTTGCGAATATAATAGCCTATAGATTTTTTTCATCACGTCTTACAATCTATCTAGCTCTCCATATTTAATTAAACTACACCAATACGTTAGAGATGATAAATATTTAATTTATGAATAGTGTAACCGTATTTGCGAGGAGTGATGGCTGGAAACCGTTTAAGATCAAACTCACCTAGTACACCCGCCAGGGATTTGAACCCTGAGGTAAGCGCCCACTGGGTGGTACCGCACGGACGGGGACTCTGTTTGGCTGTTATCGTTTGCGTGCTCAAGGAATTACTGTTTGCGTTTCTGTTATTGATGGATTTGTTTCATGTTTATGATTGTGCTTTTATGAGTGATATTTCACCGTATTATTTAAACATGGAAAAGAAGGAAGAATTTGTAGCCATTAGTTACCTTTTTAATTGAAAAGGAGGGAAGAAAAGGTAGGAAACGAAGATTCTGGGTTCACAACATCAACAGGAAAGAAAATACTTATGTTTGGCGAATACCTCACATTATTTCCTGATCTGGTTGAAGATGACAACAAAAATTCTGGACCGCAATTGATTTTAATTCCCTCGCTCAGACTTTCTGTCAAATGGCGGAACGGCGGAGAGTCTGTTACCGGTGGTACCGACGTAGTGGGTGCATCTTGTTTACAAATAATTCTACAAATTAGTTATACTTTCCCTTCCATCCTTGCGGGCATGCGGTACCGACCCAGTGGGCGCTTACCTTAACTTTTCTGTCACCAAAAAACCAGACCAGACTAGCGTATTGTTTAGTCAGCGTGGCTACCGCCACGGGCACTACAAAGATATCATCATCAATCATACACATCCCGAACTAATTAGAGTGACTTGTTCAAGGATTGAAAAATGATTTATTTTTTCTCCTTATTCGATAAGTTTACTGTATTAAACTATACACCAAAACACAAACAATTTCAATACAAACCGTGTATGAGAGTAAGAAAAAAGAATTAAATTTATTTATTAAATTTATGTCTAAAATTAGAACAAATATATTTTTATCTTTCTATTTATTTCTCTCTCCCTGATTAATTCAATTGACATTAAATGTTCCCTAATTTTATTTCTCATCTCCGGCAGACTTCGGGAGTGATTAAATAGTTCCGGCTTCCTCGACACACAGCATTCGTTGTGAATGGGAGAAGTGGATAGAGAGAATTGAAGACAACGTAGAAAGGATGCGACATATGTTCCCGAAGTACAGCTGCATTGAAACGCACTTCATCAAGAAGGGATAATTTTGTGTCCTCACAATGCACGAGCAGGGGTTCACAATGTGTGTGTACTTCTCTCTCTCTCTCTCTGGCTTTGTCTCTCCACCCCCCTACCCCATCTCTACAGGGTTCACTTTAATTACATCCATGACGAGCTTATACACTCCACCCTGTGTCCCCCTTTCCAACGTTACTCATTTCAGACACATATTGGATTCCGCGTGTCAATGGCGTACTAAAACTGAAAACGGTTACAACGCCAATTTCAAACCTCCCTTCTTTTTTTTTTTTTTTTTCCACCCCACTACCTTCCCTATACGTCGTAGTTTGTAAAAGACAAGGATAGTTCTGTTGTACTCGTACCTTTGTTAAAATTTGGGGCGACATGGTTGTTTGACAGTTTGTCCACCCGTCACCCCCACCCCCTCTCCGCAACCCCACACCACCGAAAAAATTAATTAGCAAATGATGAATGTTATCGTGACACGAATGGTTCATCACTTTAGATTGAATTGAATTTTGTAATGAGAGAATGTGTGTGTGTGTGTACAACGGGAACACTATTTTGACAAATCAAAATATAGGTGTTTCTAGAAAGAGAATATAATTTTGTGTCACAGGCTACACGAAAACGCTTTAAACTCCAACTTTGTTGTGTTTTAAACTATGTCCAGCTACTCCTCCAGGTTACTCGAATTTGACCATACAAATAGGATTAGGAAGGTATAATTTAGAAGAAATTTACTCGCCAGCTGTGAATATGGACAATAAAATGCCATTTAGGAAATAAAATATCCTAAATATACCGGGCCGATATTCTAACCCCAACCACTCCGTCACCTACAACCCCGACATAGAAGAGCTTGACATTTAGTCCACATGCCCACCGATACTGGAGTTTATTTATTAATTTAATTAATACAAATACATATTCCTTCTCATTTATACCCACTTTGATTAGAATCTTCCACACACGCTCTTTGATCAAAGTAAACAAGTTGGACTGAATCGTGTCTTTTAAGTATGAACTAAAGGGAAATATTTCCAAACTGCTGTATTTATAATAGAGATATCTGTTTGGAAATATTATTATTACTATCATCGCTATTATTATTGGGAGGTCACGTTTTACAATCACCAATATGTAAAGACACGGCCCTATACTCTCTAGTGAAACTACAGTGTGTTGGGGTCAGTCAGGATAGGTTGAATGAATGGCCGACGATTAATACTATTGGGTTTATTAACATAAAATGAATTAATATACGGTTGTCATAATGACGTAGGTTAGTGTCAGCCTGTAATCCAGTCACCTGTGAGATCGTCACATTTTATATTTCGGTCTAATGTCCGCAAATTATCCAAAAAGTGCCACACATAAACACTCACATGGCAAGAGTCTAAGACACTTTAGAAACTTACTCACTCTTGGGCAACTGCTCACAATCAACTGTCTCTAGCCAATACATTAACCATGGTGTAACCATTATCTTCAAAATTACAATACTCATGGTGATCACGACACTCTTATCATTAATGGTATCATAGTAAATGACACACTCTGATGACTGTCTAGAGCCAAATGTCCAGAGCTCTGCTCTAGGATAAACAAGCTAGTTTCTGCTAAGGCTAGAAGATTACTCCGATGACGGAATAAAGCATCAATCGACGACGAGTTTCTATTCAATTCATGAAATTACGTGATAGCTAATACAGCGATTCCCACAGAGCCATTCATGTCTCAACTAGACTAGCAGCAATCAGCATGCGTGCCGCTTTGACAGGAAATGGCTCCTATTTCAAAATCCTGACCCTACCCTCACAAGCCACTCACCAGTACTTACAATAGATACAAATCCCGTTGAGAATAAAGTCATAAGTTGAGAAATTCACATAATTATTATTATTATTATTATTATTATTATATATTATTATTATATAAGTATTGTGTTAGAGGTTTTGTTTTACGACATGTATGGTTCTTTTGTCATTGAATCTAGAACGTAAATGCCCCCTGTCCTCTGCCTCCTCTTTAAGCACCCAAAATTTTCTGGAAACATAAACATTACTTAAGAAAACCTCAATCATATTAGAATGTTGTGAATATTGTGAACATATTTTAAAATATTTCAATTGTTTGAGGAAGGATGTATCTATATTTATAACCAATTTCTTTGATATCAGAACTGTAACATTTAGCGTGAATCAATCTTGAAAATGAGCAAAAATCACCTTTTAAATATAATTTTTAAATAAAAATTTTTGTGATATAGGAACATGTTGATATCAATCTCCACAATTTTGGCGTGGATTAAATATTGAAATAACATTCCACTTATTAAGTAACGCCGAATTTCTGAAAGTCTGCAACTTCTTTCATGGTTCTGTTAGGGGTCCTATACAATTCTAGGTAAATGTGCTTTAAGTAGTTAGACTCACATCACCTATTGTTCCATTGGTGGTAACTTTCGATCTTGAATCACGGCTGAGTGAATTAAGGGTATTTTTTCTACGTTTGATTTATCACTTTGATTCTTTCATTCTCTTTCCACGCTCTTTCAAGCGTAGGCAAACTTCTGATAAAAAAAACCTATGCTTTTAAATTAATCCCTTAAAGGACCATTGGCTCAACTTATTAATTAAATAAATAAAAGGCGTGTTTGAAATCCATAGAGTGCAAGTACGCTTAAAATAAACCGCGCCTCTTACTAAAACATATGAAAAAGTAAAAAAAATCTGATGTGTCACTAAATGACAGTAAAGCTTTTGATTACAATTTAAATAGTATAAATAGAAGATTTTTTTAAATCACTTTCAGATTTATTCTTTGAAACTGTTTAATCCTCTATATTAGATAGGACTTGAAAAGCTCAGGTGGACAGGCAGAGTTTCAAATGAAGAAGTCCTAAAAGGAGTGGGTGAGAAGATAACCATTTTGGATGTGATTATTCGGCAATATGGGTCGGACACATCCTTAGGAGAACCTTATCTTCTGCACGGCTTCATAGAAGAAAGATTGAGGGAAAGAGGAGCTTAAGAAGAAGGAGGATTAAAATATTGGATGACTTGAAGGAAATAAGAAAATTCTGGAAAATGAAGGAGGAGGCATTGGCGGTCTAACACTGACAAAAGGAATGGACATGTTGTAAGACAGAACATTCAATAATAATAGTAATAGTAACATTAAGTTAGTGAAATTATTGAAGATGATTCTGAAAGAATATTATTTCACGCCTAATGAACTCATTATTTTATAGTAAATTTGTCAGTTATTTGATTGAGTGTCTGCATGATTTCTGGCCTAAATCTCTCCCAATAGACTGCACTGACGTTAACTGATTTAAAATCCCATTTGCGTTCCCTGAGTGTTTTTTTACTAAATGGTTTTTCCATTCTTCCTTCATGCAAATCTGGGTACACTACATGTAAATTCAACTTAATTCATCCCTAACTTATTATCGTTATTAGTACATATACATATAGCCCGAACGGGTAGTAAGACGCGAGGATAAAATTGCCATTTTTTGCTACTTTTGACTTACTACCTGTCAAAGATATTTAAATATTTACACTAATGAGGTAAAGATTAGTGAAGGTTTGATTTGAAGGAAATGTTTTAGAATTTGTGTGGTGGGGAAAGGGGAAAACCCTCCACGTTCTCAGTAGATTTGAACTTGATTTTAATCTCGGACTTTTTTTTGTGTGGAAAGAGGGTAAAACCCTCTACTTCCTCAGTAGACTTGACCTTGAGTTTAATCTCGGACTTTTGTGTGGAAAGAGGGTAAAACCCTCTACTTCCTCAGTAGACTTGACCTTGAGTTTAATCTCGGACTTTTGTGTGAAAGAGGGTAAAACCATCTACTCCTCAGTACACTTGACCTTGATTTTAATCTCGGACTTTTGTGTGGAAAGAGGGTAAAACCCTCTACTTCCTCAGTAGACTTGACCTTGAGTTTAATCTCGGACTTTTTTTGTGTGGAAAGAGGGTAAAACCCTCTACTTCCTCAGTAGACTTGACCTTGAGTTTAATCTCGGACTTTTGTGTGGAAAGAGGGGAAAACCCTCTACGTCCTCAGTACACTTGACCTTGATTTTAATCTCGGACTCCCCATTACCGGTGAACCCAACCAGACGTTTCTTGGTGCATCAAACCAATTATATTATTTATATATTTTAAATGTGTTTATTTATTCTGGCGAAGTTAGGGTTCTACACATTATCTTATACTTAAAAAGGCTACAAAATAGGTAATTTAATTAATGAAAACATTAATAAAATCAATCTTAAAAACTGAACAATAAGAAAATGTTATACAAATCAACCCGACCGACAATAGTTATTATCTAATAGATTAATATAAATTATATCTTATTCATACACCATTGATTAATTGATAAATTTAATAAATCATTCATCCATAACAATTTGAATAAATGTATATGATTATAAACAATTAATTTTAGAAGAACAATACACACACAAATATCGAATTTTGCTTTCAAACAACTCATTATAAAAGCTGTAAGCTAAATATATTATTTCATAAATGAAGATAGTTCTTTTTACTTCATTATGTCAAGAGAAAGTATTGTAATCGTCAAAAGTTTGCCTTTAGATTATGTTTAATATTTACGTTTTATGTGTGTTCAAGCCTAACAAATTTGATTTCACCATTCTCTCTCTCCTCATGTCTGTCTGACCGTCCCTGACAACAGATCTGAAACGGTTCGATGGAATTTCTTCAAACTTGATATTTAAATGTTGTATATGGCAATATCTCAAGGTTCTGTTTTTATTTTGATCCTAGTGCTTAAATATTTAATAGTGATTTTTTATTCCAAATTTTTCATAAGTGGCTTCAACGATTTTGTTTAAAATGGATTTCTAGGGAGTTTTTGACATCCCAAATAAGCCGTATACTTGTTTATTGGGTAAAAATTTGTTAAAGAGTAGTTTACTGATGAGTGATTATCGAAAATTCTTAATAGTTTGAAATGGCTATAACGATAACTCTAAAATTTCTATTTGGCGAATGTTTCGCATGACAAACAAAATTGTATGCCACCTTTTTGCGAAAAACATTTGCTTAAGGGTAGTTTATTATGGATTTTTTTAGTTGAATATTTTATTAAATGTATGGTTTTGAAAATTTGGCTTAAAATGAGAATTTGTAAAAAAAATTGCATTATATATAATTATGTTTTTTTTCCTTATGAAATTCATTTAATGGTTGTTTATTGATTTCTGATTTTCTAAATAATTTTAAATTTCGAAAGTGTCTTCAAAGAATTTGTTCATAAAGTTGTATTTGGAGACTATTTTAAATGATAGTAAACAATTTTTCTGATTTCTTCCAATTAAATTAATTTAAGGGTACTTTACTTATGACTAATTTTAGAAATTTTTTCGAAAATGGCCTTTAAATTGAGTTTGTCAAAATGGTTGTATGAGAATATTTTTTTCATAATAAATAAATATATGTTTATATCTAAAAATATAAATATTTTGAGGTTAGTTTATAAATAGCTTACATTTGAAAATTTTGTTTCAGCTTTAATGCACTATGTGTAAAAGTATTTACGATTGTTTCATACCATTTATTTTGAATGCAGTTAGAATATTTAAATCTCTGGTTTTATCAGGTAGCTCATTCCCTGCCCGGGATGTCGCTAAAATGTAGGACTTGGATTTATGTAAAGATAAACAGAGAACTCTAGTACGTGTATTAAGACGATGGTTTTTTTCCTCGTGAGCTGAGACTGGTTTTCTGGTGCCAGTATAAGTCTTAGGGAACCAAACCCAATGCCCCTAGATCAATAGCCAGGAACACTGACTACTAGATATTGATACTAGATATCAAAAGTGACCGCTCCAGTTTACATGACTTGACGTATGAATACTTATAATTATACCCAAGTATCTTCCCTTTCTATGAAAATTTAACTGTATACAGACTCATATTGTAGCTTTATTCTTAGTAATTTAATCTATAGATATGGTGTGTCATGTCAAAGGTTACGAGCTATAGTAGTTTTCTGATAGGAAGGCCCATATCTGACAGCTACACATCTATTTTAATACGTCCATAAGTCAATTCATATGATCTACAGCTGTTACTTCTGATAGATGGTAAAGAGACCGGATGTATTGTCCCATCTCTCTAATTAAATGCTGTAAAGCCCATCACCTAGGAGCAAGAAGTTATGTTCCCAACCATCTGTGTAAGAGGGGGAGATTGCAAACATGTTTTAAAGTACTATTGGAAGCATAAAGAGAGTGGCGTAGCTATAGGGTGGTGTAGGTGGCAACATTCTGCAAGACTGCGATCTAAATAGGGACCATTTACCCAGTTTACCCAGGCCCTCCCACCCAAAATTAATTTGTTAAAAAAGAAAGTGTTGTTTTGCAATAAAAAAATTAATCCGGTGTCACTTTACTGTGTATAATTTGATACTTTACAAATAACTCTGCAAATATTTTTTTCTGTAAAATCTATATTTAACATGGTGGAAGTAAATTCAAAAAAGAAAAACTTGAAGGTGATTATAGACAATCTCGCAGATATCAAGGCAATAATGAAAAGAGTTTTAAATGCCGGTGTTTGTTTAGCCTCTATATGTGTTTATATTGATTATAATTTTGTTCATAACATTTATTAATATAGTCTTATTCTATTAAGATTATTTTTTTTTATATTGCTAGTTTCCACTTTTCAATTGACAAATGTAAACCTTTATGACGAAATTTTTAAAGAATTCCATTAATAAATAATAATGTAATTTATTATAATCTATATTTTTTTGGGAGGGAGGACACTTTTATTTTCTTGGAGAAGGGTCCAACATGAAGGTTTTGGCACTGTTCCATTGTCGCCTCTTCATAAAAACACAACCGAGTGAACGGTGGCTGTTATAATTGACATTAGCTCCTAGTAGAACCTTTTCCTAAGAACCTAAAGGTTGGTTTGATGTGATTTAGATCCATCCGGAGCTGGCCATGCCCTCCTTCCTTTGGCTGGTTAGTGTTGCATGCACCATCTGGTAGAAATCTCACATACTAGGGTAGTTCAGAAATTGTGATGGTTCCCCATTGGTTCCCACACTAAATTTCTATGAGTTAAAATGGGCCTACCCATATTTTCTGGGAAAAGTATTTTCACGTATTTTTCCGGGTTCTTCTACAAGCCACAATCGACAGGGATCGATGAATTTCTTTACCCCAGAAGTAAGTTGTGCTACGGATTTTTATAGCTCAAGAAAAATCCATCGACCTCGACTGGGTTTGAACCCATAAACATCGGTCCTGTGGCGAGTACTTTACCCCAAGATCACCAAGGTCAACTTAACTTAATCAATGAGTGAAGAACGACCCTGCGCATGGTACAACCCCTGTATGGCCAAGTGGTAATAACATTTGTGTACTAAGCTAAAGATTCCGGGCTCGATTCCCGTGTCAAGGTGTCATTTTTAAATGTAGGCCTATTTTAATACTACTAAGGTTGATCTCCATAATTATAATCGTTCATCTCCCAATTAGCCTTTCATGTAATTACTCATAATTTTATCGCGTTGTTTCTTACCATGTTTTTAATTGTCTACAAATACAATATAACTGATATTTTTGTTATGACTGGTCACCAGTTCATTGAGGATGGGGCGCATACGTATTTAAATAAACACTATTCTAAAATTGACTATTTAATAACAAAGACTCACCTCGGTGGCGTAGTTGGCTAACGCGCTTGTCGTGTTGAGCTCGACTGCTGAGGACGGGGAGATCGAGGTTCGAATCTCGGTCGGGTGAACTGGGGGTAGTTTTTCCTAAATGGTTTTCCACTCTCCCTCCACGCAAATGCGGGTTCACTTCCTATAATTCAACCTTTCCCATTCCTAATCCATTAGCGTAATTAGTACTTAAAGCGTATAACCCAACGGGTAGTGAGACGTGGTGCTAAATAATATATAATAAAAAGAATATAATTTCCAAATATTGACTAAAGCTAATAATTTGAACTTTGTAACTATCTACGGGTAGAACACACTAACACTAAAATATTCCGAGACTATACAGAGGTCCTATGTTTGGTTACACCCTCTAATGAAGTACCGGACACAAGTGAACTGTTACTCATTCAGCTTGTCCCTGGATGAACTCCGCTTCATGAACCGGCCGTTCATCCGTACCTGGAATGTACACGTTCACTGATCACAAGCCATTGTTGCATGACTAGGAATATCATCCTAAGCTAGGTGGCCATCCTAAATACCCGATGATTCCTAGTTGAAACAATGTGTTTTTGTAAGTGCACATTCTTAATTTTGAGGAGATCCTGTTAATACTGTTGGTAACCTTTCGGCTCCCAACATATTTTAAAATAGTTTCTGTTTTTTTCTATCCATAGGTGAACATAGGAATGTATCTGTGAGCTATTATAGAACCAGCTAAAGGTATGTATTCAGGCAGCGGAATGTTGTCGAAGGAGGAGGGTGGTAGGAGAACTGTATTGGGGTGAAAAAGGGGGGGGTATAAGAGGGAGCATGAGTAAGGGTTGCAAGTGTTTCAATCTTACCAGTGAGCCCCTCCCCGCCCCCTACAGGTTGACTTGATTAATATTCAAGTCTGATACGAAGAGGGGCATCGCATCAAGCGCCCACTGCCAACCCTCCCACCGCTCAACCCTTCCTGCGTATCCCAACCAAGCCACAGTCTTCCTGTTTTATTTCACCGTCGTTTCGTGTCGCCCGGCAATCTCTACGACTACTCTCTCTCTCGCACACGACGGAGGTTTTTATCGTTTGTAAACAACTTCTACAAGTGCTTGGGAAATGCGTCTTTCCCTCTGTTGTTTCTTCCTCTAATGTCTTTGTTTGAAATTTGGTTTAGGGCCTTCTACTTTTGTTTAAGGAGGTGTGAAGATCTAGGGGACTCTGGTTTGATACCAAGTGACATCTAAACATGTTTTTTTGAGTCCACGCTAGACCGGTTGCCCTGCTATTCAAATAATCAAATAAATAATTTTTAAATATTCATTATAATTGTAGTAAGGAAAAATATTGAAATATTTATTTGCTTTCCTTATATTATTTAAATCAAATAAATAGTTTGTAATCAATGTTTAGTTTGGTTAAGGGTCTATTTTTTCTTATCGGGGTTTATTTTTAGCAATAGCTGAATTTTTTTTATCACTTTAAGTTTCTTATCAGTGTTTTAAGGCATTAATTTGTGTCGACAGTGTTTTTAAAGAAGGACTTTTTATTACGAATAATTTTCCATCATCCATTTATGAGAATACTAACACCACTAGCCTAAAGAAACAAATTGCTAGTATCAGATTTAATTTATTACAGGAGGTGATAAACAGAAAAAAATTCACAATACTAAACAAAAGACGATCTTCCTTACTTCTATGACTATATATACGTACCTGACTCTAGAGAAAACTCTCATCGTCTGCTGATTTGAATTTGCCAGCATATCACCGAAAAGACAAATTGATCACTTCAGACTAAAATGTACCCTTAACTATTGGCTAGTGTCAAAACCCGACTCAACCAGCTCGAGTGGCTACAACAACCAATCACCCAATTCATCTCAATACTCGCCCAAATTTGTATTAAAATCACCTTGCATCATGCAAGTAATATCAAGGCCAATCACTAAAATTGATAATTAATAATAAAAAATGTATTATAAAATAAACTATTCGCCACATACCATCCACAAAACCGAAGAGATGAGGATTGCTTTCAATAACAATATATAGATATATATAACTTACAGATGTTAAGATATCTGTTTTTCTTGATTACGATTTTATATTCCGACTCTCATGCTTAACCTCGATTTTTCAATTCTCAATTTAGATTCTTGAAGATTTCCTATTACATTATTTTTTCAAGCATATAACTTCATATAAAAATATTTATTCAACTTCGTATCACAGAAAAAATATCTAAAAAATGTAAATATTAATAAAAACTATTATTTTTATTGGAAACAGAAAATTATCGAATTATCAAATAGAGAATTGTATTATTTATGATTATAAAACAATTAGGAATTACAATAGTAAGTATGTATTTTTACTCACAAAAAAATCCTCACTGAGTCAAACATTTGTTAGTAATTAAAAAAGGGACAGTAAATTATGGTCGAAAACACAAGTCTTTTAAATTCACCAAATCGTCGCTAACTAAACCAATATATATATATATATCAAATAAACGAAAAATTTATTTAATATGAGGGATAATTGATTAATACTCATTCTCAATTTTGCCGTTTTTCATTGAGAGCTAAGAATCGAAATAAAAGAATCATGATATTAAGATCGATTTCAAGTTATTTCGATATAATTAATAATCTAAGATATCAAGGTATTGAAGAATTGAGTTTGACATCCTTAATATTACACACACACACAATATATATATATCCTTCCTTTATTTATATATGTATATAGGTTTAAACTGTTTACACTTTAAACTGTTTTTAAATGACCAAATTAATTTTTCACTCACACATTAAAATTTTCAAATTCTAACCACCCCAGATATTTAAGGTCTCTTGACGATATAAATATTGATATGTATACAACCGTCCATCTGTAGGTGATAAAAATCATCCTAAATTAACCATTCAATCTCATTTTATTATTTACAAATCTCAAGATAAGGTGACATCACACGAAAACATTGCCACATCGCTCGGGTGTATAACCAAACAAATTTATTGTGTTGAGTGTACTCTATTCCTCAAGTCTGATAGCAGATCGTCAGGTGGGTTCAAAAAAGGTGAGGGCGGACATATAACATAAAGATAAACGTTTCCCTCGGAGAAAAACGTGTACCAACGGCACCGGAAGAAAACTTCCCCTCCTTCCTCCAAACTTACCTCGGGTGGAATGTTAACAAACTTTTCCACGTGGAATAAATCGTTCATTCACAAAAGAAACGACGCGTATTTTTTAGTTTTAATCTTCAAAGAAAAACACTGCCCTTTCCCCCTTGAAGTGTAATTTCTTTTTAATCTTCTTAGAATATTTCTTACGTTGGTAAAAATATTTCTTAAATTACGGAGTCTTGTATTTTAATTTTAATAGAGCTTTTGGAAGTAGAACTGGATGTGTTGTTTAATGTTCATGGTGGTTCTTAATTTAAAAAATCAACTAAGAACATATAAATTAATTTCACTGTAATGACTCAAACGGATAAAAAAAATATTTTTAAATTAAATGATAATAAATGAAAAAATGAAGACCGGAAATTACTGTATCAAAAGAAAAATTTGCTTGTCAAAATAAAGCATATTATTTTTAAACATTGAATGAATTGTACTTAATTTAATTTTAAAAGAGTTAATAAATTTACAAGCAATGTAAACCATACTGACCATTTCCCTTTTATAATAATATTTTAAATTTAATCAGACAGGTCTTACATAAAAACTTCCTCTGCCAAATAATATTTGTTGAATTTAATAACTGAAACAGCCCAAATAAACAATCTTAGAATGATTGAATAATGGTAGTAGCACTCTATTGATGAAAGTGTATTTTCTAAACACTACTCTTTTCTCCTTTAATCCCCTATTTTCACTGAAGGCTTACAGCCTTTCATAATAAGTATAAAATAACGTTCACTGATTGCGAGCATAAAAAAGGTAAGTCTCAACTCGAACTAAGATAACCTACATTTTCTTTAGCACCACGTTATACTACCTGTTTGAGGTATACGCCTATGTACTAATAACACTAATGTTTGGGATTATGACAGCTTAATTTAAGGGAATGCACCCGCATTTGCTTGGAGGGAGAGTTGAAAACCATTTAGGAAAACCACCATCAGTGCATCCGAGCGGAATCGAACCCCAATCTTCCCGTCTTCGGCAGTCTATTCCAACACTATAGTAGCGCGTTAGACCACACAGCCACCGAAGCATGTTTAATCGTACTCATATCACTCACATTGAGTTTTAAATTTGTTTCAATTCCAAGATACAAAGTTATGTCTTTAAAATGAAAGCATGAGTGTTTTGTTAAGTTTGAATTATTTTATTAACTATTCATACGTTCTACACTAGATCTACCTGCATCGGTGGGCACGTCGACTAAGGCGTCAAGTTTATATTATATAGACTTCCAGGGAGGGGCAGGTTGGGTTTCAAATCCCCACTAAATATTATGCCGACTGTAAGTTAATGGGGTAATAGGTTTATTTTTTCCTCCACGAAAATGATGGAACATTTTCTTTACTTTTAATCTACACATTTTACCCAATTAGTGTAAATATATGAATAGCCAGGATGGATAGTAGAATGTGGTGCAAAAAAAAAACTACCCACCCTCATCAGTGAACATGGGGACTAAATGTAAGTCTCATATAGTCCAGTTTGTTAGTGATGGAGAGGTTAAAATTTAAATTCCGGGTGGATATACTAATTTTTTTTTAACTAAAAGTTCTACCCACTCTTCTTCCACGCAAATGTGGGCACATTTTCTATAAAAATCGGCCTTCAGAGACATACCCCATTAGCGTGGTTAAAACTCGTAGGGTCTATATCCCATAGACATATTTATAGGTGGGGTGAAAATAAACAAGAGTTTACAACTACTTAATTATTTGGGTAGGAAGAAAATGGACACTTGCAGGGGTAGGCAAACTTTCGTAACCCCGACCGACTTACAAATCTACCAAAGATCCGCGATCTTCAATAATTTCTCCATTATACTTAGATTCTTTTCTTTTGCTTATACATATTATATTTATTACTTAAAATAAACTTCCCTCAAATACTTATGTTTCCACCCTTAAAGGAAAAAATCCAGAATAAATAAAATGTATATTTTCATACTAAACTATTTATTTTTCTTATATTTAATATTTATTTAGCACCGCGTCTTACTACCCGTTCGGGTTATACGTTTTAAGTACTAATTACTCTATTGGATTAGGAATTGGAAGGTTGAATTTAGAGGAAGTGAACCCGCATTTGCGTGGAGAGAGTGGAAAACCATTTAGGAAAAACCACCCACAGTTCACCCGACCTAGATTCGAACCTAGATCTCCCCGTCCTCAGCAGTTAAGCTCAACACGACTAGCTCGTTAGCCAACTACCCCACCGAGGCGGGTTAATTTTCTTATAAAATTAACGACTATTACCGGTCAAATTTATTTTATTTACACCAAACCATTATTTTAAAGTACTAGTTTATTTAAAAATTCAGGAGATTCAAAGATCGACTTTAATAACGATGTGGCTTTCTTACGCGATTGACTGAACATTGCCATGAGAACGATCCATCTTTTATGATCGACTTGTTGTTGACCCATGCTTTAGTGGATTTATAATAACTGCATTAGAGGGGAATAGTGATAGTTATACCACAAGGATAAATAATTTGTCAAAAATTACAATCAAAGCACCCAAACTGCAACCAAATATAACATTATTTATTTGAAAATTGAAAAATGACACTTGAACACGGGAATTGAGCTCGGACGGACCCGTGTCCAGGTGTAATTTCTCAATATATACGAATATGGTACCTGAAGCAGTTTTACCCGTAATCTAGGATTATTTTGATCTTCCTGGATTCCCTACTCATATAAAATTGATTGTACAAGTGTTTGCTTTCATTCTAGTAGTATTTTGTAAAACCATCTTTCTTACAGCTGGATAGATGAGGGTGGTGAAGAGGTCAGGGCTTAGAGTCCAACCAGGAGCACTCTGAATGGTTTTTCCTTCCTGAATACCCTCTCTTTCTCAGTGAGAATATAGATACATTTTCTTGAAATTATAACTTTATCAGGTGACCTGGTGGTTTAGGGGTAAGGTGTCAGACTTCTATGCTGGCGGCCGGGGTTCAATCCTCGGTCCCGGCAAAGATTTATCTGATTACCAAACCCTTCCTTCACCTCTGACAAGACATCTTGTGAATGTGGGGAATGCCAGGCCTCCACCGTGGTTCGGATTCCACGTTAAACTGTAGTCCTTCATTTCATCTCACAATCATCCTACCATTATACATTAGCGTAAGTGAGTATAACCCGAACGGGTAGTAAGACGCGGTGCTAATAATAATAATAATAATAATAATAATAATAATAATAATAATAATAATATAACTTTATCACATCCACTTTGAGGGCCACATATAATGAGCCATCACTTTAGAAATAAATTGGACTGATGATGATGTGGGCATAGATGTTAGATCCCTGGTCCTGTTTATTGAGGGTAGTTTTTTCCAAATATATTCCCTCTCTCTCTCCTCTCTCTCTCCAAGAAAATTTGATTACATTTACTCTAAATTCAACCTTACTCATTCCTAACTCACTAGCGTAATTAATAAATATGCTACCCCAACTGATAGTAAGACGTGGTGGTAAAATTAAATACGCTAATGAGGTAGTGATAATAAGTGTATTATTTTAGCGCCAAGTCTTACTACCTGTTCAGGTTATAGACGTATGTACTAATCATGCTATTAAACTGTGAATGATAAAAGTTGAAGTTAAGGTAAGTGTGCCCACATTTTCGGGGAGTGAAAGTAAAAAAATATTGAAAATCCCACTCTCAGTACACCCGACCAGGATTCGAGCCCCAGTCTCTTTACCTTCGGCAGTCTAGTCCAACATGATAGTGACGCCTTAGACCATGTGGCCACCAAAGCAGGTTCTTTAACGTAATTAAAATGCTTATATACCGAGAAAGTAGTAATACACGGTGAGTAAGAAATTAATTGAGAACTACAAAGAGCTACGTTGATAAAACAGTGAAATGGAGAATAAAGAGAAATTTTAAATTAAAATCATGATAATAAAAAAACAAAGAAAGAGCATAGAGACATTCAAATGAAGTGTAAGATCTATCTTTAGGTTCAAACCCCTTTAAGTCATCCATAGACGGGGCCCCAAGAAAGAGCGATATCTAGAAGTTTGTGTAAGCGGATTAAAGAAATGACGCATCTCACCTTTCCCTCGTTTGGAAGGTAATCATTATCTCATTAATCTGTGATGACTGCTTGTGCTATCTCACTTCATTCCCTTCTACCGCTTCCATTCTCTTTGGCGTCAGGCGTCTCTCATTACCTGCAGCTTACCTTCTACGAAGGGGTATCCACCTTCAATTATTAACTACCCAGTACCCATCCTCGGTACGTATGCCGCGCACACAGTAAATTATCTTTGCATCTAGTAGTAGGTTCTAATTTTCTCTAGACTTGTAAGAATGTAGACAGTTATTTACATTTAGAAGGCCTATAGCTCCAAATAAAATTCTACCTGGATGGGTACGTTTTTAACCGGGGTGGTGGGCCTGAATTTCTCAAAAATCTCGTTTAGAACTACTAGAGACGTTTAACTTCATCGAGGTATGGAAAGTTTTCTGAATTTTGGTCTGGAATTCATGTTACTGAGTTACGCATAGAAAGAATAAAAGTTTCTTGTAAGTAGTCAATTTGGGAGTGTTGTTAAATTAATAAACAGCGTAGTTAATATATTTCATTTATTTGAGTTTAAGCCTATTTAACGTGCATTTTCTGAAGTGACTGAATGAATTATCAGCACATGAGAATTCCTATGAGCGAGAGTGAAAGGGCTTACCAATTTTTCTGGGAAAGTTATTACCATATACCTTCCAGGGTTGTTTTACATAACACAATCGACTTGGGACCGACGGCTTTACTTCTTCTCCGAAGGCAGTTTTGCTCTAGATTTTTATCACTCAAGAAAAATTCCGTCAACCACGGCTGGATTTGAACTCAAGACCACTGGGTCCTGATGCGAGCACTTTACCTCAAGACTACCGGGGTCGACTTCAGTTAAAATTGGTTAATGAACGGATTGTTTGTTTTGACCATGTAAGACAATGAAAATACAAATAACATCTCCTTCAAGACCAGAGGTCAGTATCCTCCGGCCTGCGGTTCTGATCCGGCCCACTGATTGGTTTTATCTGGCCTGCAAACGATTTAGCAAACACTATTGTTTTCATAATAATATACTAATGACTAATTACCATATGAGATATATAGAGCTGAGATTTTTTGCCCAATATTGACTTTCTTTAGACCCCTCGGAAAGAAATGGCTCTTCTCATTTTCCCATCAAAATTACTTTAAGGGTACTTTACACAAGCGAAAATGTCCAATTTTTATCATATCACCACAACTATTTCAGATAAGAAATAACTTATGTTTAGAAAGTCGTATTATTGTTAATAATAAAAAACTGTTTTTGAAATATATTTTTATAAAACCGACAATTTCTGAGCTATAAGCAAACATATTTAAAAGCATTGTTTTGGAGAATTTGATATTTAAATTGATTGCTATGATCTTTGGTGGATAAAGAAACTCCTCTTTTCAAAATGTTTCCGTGACAGTGTAGTTATTTCATTTTTCCTCTTTGGTGGGGTGTTTCTGTAACAATTTGTATACCCGCTACACTGGTATCTTGCATAGTGTGAGGTGTTACTCTCGCTGAATACTAGACTGCCGATGGCGGGAAGATTGAGGTTCAAATATCGGTTGGGTACACCGAGGGTGTTTTTTCCAAAATGGCTTTCCATTCTCCCACCACGCAAAAACTGGTACACGTCCTCTAAATGTAGCCTTCCTTGTCCCTATAAACCATTAGCGTAATTGGTACATATAAGCGTAGTACAACCTGAACGGGTAGTAAGACGCTATCCAGGGTTGAGCTAATCCAAAGGTCTCAGGATAGATTTCTCTTTCCAGGTGTCATTTTTCAATTAGGTTGAGTTCAAGTAGTATTTAAAACAAATCTTAATATAACAATTTTTGAGAATTTGACTAATATCTTGTATAATCGAATGCTAATCATCAAAGTTTTATAATGTTAAGTTAAAATATAAAAACGCCCTTTAACAAGTGTGGGGTCCCTTGCCCCTTGTTTTATGTTACTATGCCACTTTTCATCTCGTGTCCTCTGTACTTGACACCGATGTTCTTTCGTCCCAGGGAGAGCAGCTCATCTATAAAATCAAGTCACGTGATCCCTTCACCCTCCAACAAACAGTGAGGCCGCTCCACCCCTTTAGACTCCCATAAGCCTTCCTCGACCATCAAGTCCTCTAAAAAGATCACGAAAGTCCAAACCGTAGCGTCACGAAAGCTACTAGATCGGAAAATTGATCATTCTTAAAAAAAAATAATTAAAATCTGACAAGATATATTTCAAGCGATACATTTATCACTTTATTTTAGATTATGAAGGTTTCAGTGGCCTAGTGGTAAGGAAGATCGATTATAGGTCAGAGAGTCTCTTGTTTGGTCCCAGGAATTGTCTTATTTAAATAAGTACTTTTTTGTAAGATCACAAATATTGCATTAGACCAGGAGTTAGATGAGTAGAGTTTTAATAAGAACTCCGTAGTACGAATAGTATATGAAACTTAAAAAAACTTCTGGAATTATTTTCATATTTTTATATTCAAGGTCATCCGATCTGTAGCTGTAACTCTCAATGTAAAGTCTCAATACCTTTAAAATAATAATAATAGGCCTATCTATAGTAAATATTTATCGATACTGACCACAAAAATAAATTCTTAATGTTTCGAAAATGCCCTTACTTCCAATATCTTAATATTTGTGTTTTGTCTTAGGTTGATACAGTTAGATGTAAGCTGATATAAATAGGGTTTATATGTTTAAAAAGTACGATAGAATATTCATGTAAAGAGCTAAGCACATATATAATATTGTATATATCTTTTGTTTTTTATGTCGTAGCTTAAAAGACAATAGTAGTTTATCAAAGATTGGTAAAAATTGTTAGTTAATTCTTTTAAGGACTATTGGGGATTTGGGGGTTAGTATTGCTTAAGTACATCCATCGACCCCGACAGGGTTAGAACCCACAAACATTAGTTCTTGAGGTGATCACTTTGCCTCAATATGACCGGAATCGACAAGTATTTGCTGTATTATTAAATTTTCTTCTAGGAGATTCTGGTTTAACTCCATGTTGGGAATAATTTCTGTGTTTTTGTGGTGCAAAAGCAAACTAGGCACGTGTTACTTGATCGTCAGAATCTGGTTCCTGGGCCAATAAACCCACTGCTTTGCAACACCCGTAATTATAACCTTAAATAGTCAAGTGGTCTAAGATTTAAAAAAAAATTTAATACTTCAAATAAGTTTGGAATATTATATACATTATATTTTTTATTAAATATCCGTGTAAGTAATTATTTTGACGAGAAATATATTCATATAGAGGGCTATATATAAAAAGAGATCAATAAATAGAGCCAAAAAATAATAATACTCAGCCAAAGAGATACTTTAATACCATCATTTTAATTGTTTAATTGAATTTAATATCTCAATTATTTAAGGTGAAATGTAATATTACCTAACTTAAGGGCTTTATTTTTGAAGTTTTTATGACAAAAAACATTTTGTTTAAAATAATTAAATTTTAATTTAGTAGATCGCTTACTTTAAATTTCTACATAATGGTGATCTCAATATTTCTTGAATATTTGCCATGTGCAACGCGGCATTTCACCAGAAACCGATTAAATGAAAAAGATAAGTTCCGTTCAAATTCCGCAATGCCCAATACCAATATTCAAGATCTGTTGAGACAAATATGTGTAGTTACCTCGGTGGTCTTGGGGTAAAGTGCTCGCCTTGGGGGTCCCGATGTTCTTGGGTTCAAACACAGCTGAGTTCGACGGATTTTTCTTGGGCGATATAAATCCGTAGCTCAACTTCCTTCAGTTTCTTGTCAATTGCAGTATGTAAAAGAATCCTGGAAGGTATGCGAAGACACCTTTCTTGGCAAAATTGGTGGGCCTTTGCTCTCGCTCATAGAAATTCTCGTGTGCTTATATAATCAGTCGGTTCAAAAAGTGCATGTTTAATAACTAAAATAAATAATACTATGTGTATACAATTAATACAAACTCATCTACTGGAGCAATATTTTATTTATTTTAGCCATTTTTTTTTTTTGCCCAAAAGCAGAAGAAAAAATACGGCCCCTCATCTCGCGCCTACTTTTATTCTAACTTAAGCCTTTTTACTTTGATATCATATCCCCCTATCCCCTTTCCACGCTCTCTTTTACGTCACTTTCTATTTGTGCGATGACAAAAGGACGAAACGCACTAGTCTCTTGATGTTTTCATTTTGTTATACACTCCTTTACTTCTGCTCACTCGCTCTTTTTCGTATTATCATCGCTTTTCTACTCTCATTTAATCAATTTCTTTTATTTGTATTTTTTTATTTCTATATCTATGGTTTGAAAAGAACGAGTAAGCACAAAAATAGCAACTCTTCCACCCACTCCCCCATTTGATCCTAACAATCTGTAATCACCTCGATTTACACTTCTTTTTTTTATGTATTCTTCGTTATTATTGAATGGCTGATCTGTCTTCCTATTACCGAGAGTGGGGCAGACAAAGGATAAAGATGGTAAAGAAAAGTATTTTGTAAATATGTAATCAAACTGATAAAAACCCTATAAAAATTAAATGAAAAATCAATTCAATTGATATATTCTTAATGCACTTTTCTAACCAAAATGTTTCATATGTTATACTTATTTTTTGTGACTAAGTGATAGCTACTTTTTTAAATTTAATATTTGATTAAATAGACCTACATTGCTCAGAATAAATAGCTAGCAAACCATATATTTTTCTATAAACCTAATAACCGCTCTAGTGGTCGCATGGTCTAAGGCGTCACTCTTACAATGGTTTATAATGCTGATGATGGGAAGATTAGGGGCTCAAATTCTGATTTGGTGTACTGAGAGGTTTTCCTAAATTACTCTCAACTCTCTTAATGAAAATGTGGGTACACATCTTCTAAATTTCACTTATTTCCTCCTTAGTCCATTAAAGTAATACAGTACAGTACCCACGTCGGTGGCCGCGTGATCTAACGCACTAATCTCAAAGTAGATTATTCTGCCGATGATGGGGAGATCAAGGTTTGAATCTCGGTCGGGTGTAATGAGGGTGGTTTTTCTAGAATGGTTTTCCACACTCCCCCCACAGAAATGCGGGTACACCTTTAATATAACCTTTCTATTTCCTAAAACCACTAGCGTAAGTATTATATAAGCATAAAAACCGAACGGGTAGTAGTACAAGGTGCTAAAAAAAAGATATTACATAAACGTACAACATTAATAGTTAGTAAAACGTAATGCTTTAAAAAAACTTAATGACAAACACTTGAGGTAGTGGCTATGTTGTCCTTAAAGCACATTGAACTCACAATGATTTTGGTAACCATTAGTAGATAGGTCGAGGTTCGAGTCCCAACTGTGGTCTCCACAGATGTTTGGCCTGTGTAGTAATTAACTGGTGGTGTTTATATATTCTCTATGTTAATGAATCAGATAGCCGAAGCTATCATCTATGCATTTTAGTAAGGCTAGCACCACTTAGATATCATATTCTGAAAATTGAAAAATGACACCTGGACACGGGAATCTAACCCTGGACCTTCGGCTTAGTACGCCCAATGCTCTAACCACTGAGCTATCGAGGAATCGTCCAGTGGCCAGGGTCATTCTTCACACATATTTTAAGGCAGAGTCTTTGATGGACGTGCGGAAGCTCAGTGGTAAGAGCATTGGCGTACTAAACCGAAGGTCCCGGGTTCGATTCCTGTGTCCAGGTGTCATTTTTCAATTTTCAGAATCTTCTCTATATGTTAATTGCCCACAATGGTGTCAGGCTTGTCTTGTGACGGGAAGGTCCGGTTTTGATATCCAACCGAAAAATTGAAGCAATTTTTATTTTAGTAATTTCTTACCCTTCTTCTACGCAAATAATGATACACTTCCTATAAATTCTACATTTATGGTCTCTAAACACTTATAGCGCAAGTGCGGGCAGACCGTATGGTGCACACAAAACCCAACACTATTGCTGGTGTATTTCCTCTAAACTTACTCCTCTTAGAAAAAATAATCAACATGCATATATGTGCACGCGGATTAAATGTCAGACTCATCTAGTCTAGTTTTCCAATAGACGAAGAGGCTGGGGTTTGATACCTGTCAGGACATACTGAGGGATTTTCTTCTTCTTATAAATGGCTTACCACTCTCTCTCCATGCTTTTGAGAATACATCTTGTACATTCCATATTTCATTAGCGGAATTGAATGTGAATTCCTAAACAAGGGTATAACTTGGCGCAAATTTTTTTTTTAATGAAACTCTTCTTGAACGTATTTATTAAAATATGTTTAAACAATATTTAATTTTTAATTTGCAAATTTCAAACTATTTGTTTGTTAGATATAGATTAGAGTATCGATGGTTCGATTTGAACTGGACCTGGTCCATATTTATCCATCTAAAACTCGAACTACCCGGAATAACCGGGTAAAACGTAAATGATTTAAATTAGTTGAAAAAGACACCTGGACCCGAGAATTAAA
This sequence comes from Timema cristinae, assembly GCA_039000515.1. Classification (NCBI taxonomy): domain Eukaryota; kingdom Metazoa; phylum Arthropoda; class Insecta; order Phasmatodea; family Timematidae; genus Timema; species Timema cristinae. Next base: position 27,924,916 of record JBCFYV010000100.1, on the reverse strand, counting down.
CGTGGGACTTTGGGTTTAGCGCGCGAATGCTCAACCAATCAGTTACCCAGGATTGGTCCAATGCTCAAGATCACTATTCACTAAAAGTTTTTTTAAGGCAAAGTCTGTGATGGACGTACATACATCGTCAGCTATATATGAGCGATCAATTAATATCTTGAGCTATCAGATACCACTCGGTAGGGCTGTTATGCTACGCTTTTCCTGGATAGATCAATAGTAGGGCATTGACGCGCAAAGTTTAAGGTCCCGGGTTCGATTCTTGTCTCATTTTAAAAATAATTTCTAGATTAATTTAATTTTGGTATCCTCCATACGGACATTTCTGTAATTGCAAAGATCTGCAACTTGTATGTTAATGTATGTGGCTACATGATTTAAGTATTTCATTTTTGAATTATATTTCTTGAATTTCTATTTCAACCAAATTATCACATCCAGCATGTCATCTCAGGAGGAATGTAAAGTTAAACAAAAATTATTCTGAGTTATCATCAATATTAAAGATCATTCTTATGCTAAAGGAAACGTGAAGGGTACACTCATACTGAGACTTGAACTTAAAACTCTTCCGTACCCCTTAAATCTTGTGAATTTGTTAAGCACTGCGTCATACTACCGTTTGGGTTATACGCATTGTATACTAACTAACCTAAGGGTACCCTTAAATCTTGTGAATTTGTTAAGCACTGCGTCATACTACCCGTTTGGTTATACGCATTGTATACTAACTAACCTAAGGGTGGTACATAGCAATGAGAAGCGTTGCAGACGCTTAGAAATCCCAGATTGTTTATGAAATGGTTTAATATTTTTAAATATTGTTTACACCAAAATATATATGAAGGTTTCTACTAGTTAAAAAATTTAAATTTATTTAAAAAAAATCTGCGATAGCTTACTTTACAACTTTATATGACAATCCCATATTATCTTAACATTTTCTATTGTGACCATAGAAAAATATTACTTAATTTATAGCGGAAATCTAGATCTAGGTTTATAACCGTTTGCTAATCTCAGAAGTACAAATTTCTTCTTAAGGAGTCCTTGATTTTTTTTTTTGTTTCAAGCTTAGCATTTCAACTTTTTAACTGGTCTGAAACCTGCCGATAGTCTTAGCCTACATTTTGTTATAAAAGAAATTGAAAAATATCAAACAACTTCTTAAATAATATGGAATTACAACACCATGTAACACCCTTAATGTGTTAACAATGAGGTTAAGTTGAATGTAGAGGAAGTGAATTCTAATATTTGTGGACTTAGAGTGGAAAATAATTTAGGAAAAACCATACTCATTACACCCGACTGGAATTCGAACTCCTATGTCCCCGTTATTGGCAGTCAAGTCTATTGAAAGAATGACGACTTAGACAATGAGGTCACCCAAGCAGGTATAAAGAGTTTTAGATGACTAATTATTAATATTGTTTTATCGCAATAACTGTATTAATGAATATGTATAATATATATATTATATAATATATAACATATATATATATACATATATATATATACATATATATATATATATATATATATATATAAGTTTTGTTTCTGTTTTTAATAATCTATTATAAAAAGGAATATTGTACGTGGATCTGAATACTAATCTTTCTACTACTTTGTTTTAAATATTTGAATAAGAAGTATTATATGATAACACAGATAACACAAAATGGGGGAAGATAATTTTTAGATTACTTAAAGCAACATATGATTTCACAGGTTTACTGAGTTCAAATATTTAGGAATTACTTTATCTAAAAACAACGGTATCGGATTAGAAATAAGGAAAATAATAGAGTCGGGAAATGCGTTATATTATTCGGTTAGTAAGCTTTTACCATCTCGCCTGCTGTTAAGGAATGTAAAAATCAGAATATACAAACAAAATAATTTTAGCGGTTATCTGTGGGTGTGAAATGCTGTATCTTGCCTTATATGCCAAAAACAAATACAGAGTTTTCGAAAACAAGATGCTTAGGAAGGTATTTGGTCCAAAAGGAGATGAGGTTACTGGAGAGTGGAGGAGGTTACATAATTATAAGTCATATATTCTCTACTTATCACAAGATATTGTAAGGATAAGCAAGTCTCATATATTGCGGTGGGCAGGACATGCAGCGTAAATGGAAAAATCTACAAAAAAAGGTTCAGGGTATTGACCGGCAAACCCATTGGGAAGACAGAGGAAAAATGGACCTTAACGAGATAGGGTGTAATACGGTGAACTGAATAGATCTAGCTCAAGTTAGAGATAAGTGGCATATTTGTATAAATTTAGTAATTAACTTTAGCGTTTCTAATGCCTTAGAGTAAGTAACTAATTATAAGTGATATTTTAGACTTGTGAATATTAGTCTACTATTGGTTTGATATGAGAATATGAAGATTTTGAGACACACTGTATATAAAAAAAACGTGCCGTCACTGGGTTTGTCCACAGAATTTTTTTTCAAACTCATGTGGGGCCCCAAGACACAGAAATATAATAAACCTCTCATACATCCGAACAAATCTTTTCCCTTTGGATGCACCCTCGTTTTACGCACAGATGAGTTTAATCCTGCGTTACACTTAATCTCTGGATATTGTCTCGTTCTTGCAAAGACTTGAAATATTCTCTAGTAATACTTCATATTGCTTCCCTGAGACGTAAACGCGATATAAGATGAAACCCTCTTTTTATGCTGCTCATGTTTCTTAGCGTCCGAGTAATATCAAGGGATGCGTTCTCTAGTTCAAATGAGGGGTTGAAAACAAAAGTCAGTTAAGTGACACAGATACTTTCTTCAACAAATAGTGATCAACCATCACAAATAAAATTAAAAACAATACCCTTTGATCGTAGTATTAGTTGTTAAGAACATTTTTGTACAATTTTCATATAAAGGTCCTTTAGGTTGGAATTTTGGGAACATAAGAAAAGGTTAGTGTTTTTTGAAGTTTTTAGGGCTTGCTTTTTTTTTTTTTTTTTTTTTTTTTGTCAAATTAAAACAAATATTTCTCCAGTACAAACATAGTGTTTAATTTTCTTCACATGGCGATATCAACCATTCTTGAATGTCTGACAAGTGTCCTGAAATTGAATTACATTTTTTTCTATTAATTTAAAAAGTGTCTCATTTAATGCCGCTATGCTCAATAAGATATTCAATCGCTGTTGATATAACCATAATATGAATATAATTAAACTCTGTGTTTGTATTAGAGAAATATTTAATTTACTGGCCAATTTTATTATTTTTGCTATAAAAATGCAAAAACACTTACCTTTTCTCATTTATCCTTACATCTCCACCTTAACTGACAGATAGAAAAGCTGCTAGATCTATCTTCACGTGTTCATATTTAAAGTCATATTATATTTAGCGGTATCTTTTGGTATATCAATATTTATAAAATTACACTAACAATATAGTTAAATGTTATAAATGTTGTCAAACAAATATATATGTTTGTATTTTCTAAAATGTTCTTTATATGAAAATTGTACAGCACCAACAACCTAGTGTGCTTCTGTAATGTTTTAAAATATATGTCCTCCTTTATTCAGCGATGTGTTTTTAATGAATTATTGTGGAGTCAGAAGCCGGAAATAAGGAAAGTTCAGAGAGGGTCATATAACATTTATGAACAATTTATATTTAAAGGGACTTTTTAGTCTGGAATAGAATTAGCCAACTCAAAATGGTGGTAGTAATATTATAACTTTCTTCACTCTTGTTTCCGAAGGACATCGAGGAAGGGTAAACAATGTTAAAAGTGGCGTGTGTGGGCCCTTTTTTTAATACCATAGTAAACATTTTATCAAATAATAAAATTCAAATAATAGCATCAATTATTTAATTTAAAACTATTTCTCGTTAATTAACTAGATCAAGAAAAGGATATGCAGGGGCTTTAGAACCAGGGTTGCCAGTGGGCTTAGGCCCCTCTGTTTTATTTTAGGGGGCCTAGGACTTTCTTAAGCCTTCACCAGTATTTTCCCACATATATTCAAAACGATGTATATACATATTTAAAATTATCGTTTAACCAATAGACATCCTATTCTCACTATGGTTAATTGATATTTGTCACGTATTCTAATATACTAAAAATATAAATATTTATCATAAGTACCTGTCACCATCAGATTGGTAATTTTAAATAGTAATTTCGAAGTCACGATATATAATTGTAGTCAAATAGGACCAGAAAATTGTCCTGCCTTTCCCTTACACTCCCTAAGAGTTTGTTTCGAAAGACTTAACAAAAATTACACAATAATCTCCTCGATAGACCGGTAGACTATATACATTATTTCTATTATTTTGAGTAGGTCACATGATAAGACTATCTCTGAGCTATAATTTCATGCAGGCTTATAATGGAAGGGATGTATTATTATTGTTGTCAAGCGTGTTTATTAAATACGTATTTACATGGGGTCCATATAAATTATCTACATGTACAATATTGTTAACATAATATTACCTTTAAATATTTAATTGAATGTTCATTTTAAATAAAGTACTAAAATATAATATGACTGTCTTTTCCGTAAAATTTTGGAATTATTAAATAAACTCCACTGGATAAGTTTTTATTATTATTATTATTATTATTATATATTATTATTATTATTATTATTATTAGCACCGCGTCTTACTACCCGTTCGGGTTATACGCACTTACGCTAATGTGTAATGATAAGATGATTGTAAGATGAAATAGAGGACCTACAGTTTAACGCGGGATCCGAACCACAGTGGAGGCCTGGGGTTCCCTACATTCACAAGTTTCGATTAATACACGTCTTGTCAGAGGTGAAGGAAGGGTTTGGAAATCAGATAAATCTGTGCCGGGACCGAGGATTGAACTCAGAGAGTGTGAGAAACTTACTTAAGTTCAGTGTTTTTGCAATTTGTATAGCAAAATATTTGTGTGATCTAAAGAAAACAAATATGCTCCAGTAGAAACGTTTTATATTTCTTCAGTTGGTGACCTCAACAATCCATGAATATATGTCAAGGGTATCTTAAATTTGACGACTTTTTTTTTAAAAAGTTTGTCACCTAATGGTGTGATGCTCATGACAGATATTCATAAACTATTGATACCATGATGTGTAGAAAACTAAACTCTATGTTTCTCTTAGAGCAATATTTTATTTATTTTGTCCAAACAAATGTTTTGCTATAAAAACTGGAGAAACACTGCCCTTAGCTGACGTTAACTATACTACCACCTTAAAATAATTATTATTCTCTTTCAATACAAATCAATTCAGAAATGGTCCTGTATTTCAAATTCACGAAGGTAATAGAAACCCGTCACTATCTTGAAGTGCAAATCAATGCTTTGTTGTCATCCTATTCTTTTTATATGAAAGTGACTGATGCACCATTGCGGGCAAGTGGGGAAACTTTTTGGGTGAAGTGAAGCATCTAAAAAAGAATAAGTCTTTTTTTTTTCTTACCTCCTCGTCATCAAACTTTTCAATTTGCGGCTTCAGTCGGGGTGAATTAATTTTGCTCTCTTTACTTATAAAAAAAACTCTTGAAAAAAATCGCATTTTCTTCTTAGAAGAGAGGTTGAATAAAACAAAAAATATATATTTAGAAGTCTTATGTTATTTTAAAGAAAGGATAAAGCTAACAGAATTTGGTACTAACATCAAAATCTGATTAATATGCCGTTTGGATAAATTGAAGAAAAGAAAAGCTATAACTACTGCTAAGTTGTTTCATTAGTAAGCTCTCTTTGCCATTTGTAGATTATTATTCTGCTAGAAATATTCTGTTAGTAATTATTGATTTTACCAATTTTGCAAAGAATTGATAATTTTTTGATTTGGTGAAAGGTCAAAGAAGTAATTTTGGATTTAAAATAAACAAAATACTAATTTAAAATATAAAGTTTAACATGTAATACTAACAACTCTTCTAAATTATTTCTTATTTTCACAAGACTATAACTTAGATATCAATATTAAATCGAGAATAATTACCAGATATATATTTGAAATATCGATATTTTTACACTTCTTATTATATCGGAATAGATTCTTCAGGGGGGCCTACTTTAAAAACCATGTTATTTAATACACCTGGTAGTATTTGAGCTCAAAGAATATACCTCGGTGGCCTTGAGGTAAAGTGCTCTCTTCAAGATCCGGTGCCCGTGAGTTCCAACCCATCTAGAGTTGATGGTCTTTTCTTGAGCTATAAGAACCCGTATTACAACTAGTTATAAGGGGAGGTAAAGTAGGGTCCCCACGTCGATTGTGGCATGTAAAATAACCCTGGAAGGTATGTGAAAATACCTTTCTCGGCAAAATTAGTAGGCCCTTTCAATCACGCTCATGGAAACTCTCGTGTGCTGTTATAATCAGTCGGTTCAGAAATTGAACCTAAAATACCTACAAATAAATAGAAATAAAATATATATTTATTCCACACTTTGGTTGACAAATTTCATCAGTAACCAAATCAAGCACATACACATCTATAAAAACGCTTATTCAGAAATTGATTAAATTTTAAAATATTTATTTCATTTTTCATATAATATTTACAAACAGGTTTCGCGCAGAGGTGAATCCTGGATTAGTAAAAAATCCAATATTCAAACTCAATGCACTTAAGTCACATAGATTTTTCTCTAAGTAGTGTCTAGTAGTGTTATTGCCACGATCATCCTTATACTAATAAAATTAGCCTGAGGTACCCGGATTTACCCCGAAGAAATAAATTAACTTTAAGGTATAAATAGTAAAAAGGGCAAAAAAGAAAATAGTAAATATAATCAATTTACAAAAAGGTTAACCAAAATGGGTAAAAGGTGTAAAAGGGGATTAAAATACTTAAAAGGGTAAAAAGGTCAACAAGGAAAAAAATTATTTTATTTTAGGGTAAAAAGGAGAAAAAAAGGGTATAAAGTAAGTATAATAATTTTTTCCAGCATTATTTACAAATTAAATTACACTCTATACCTGTTTATCCTTTTCGCTCTTCTTGCACTATTTGCCCTTTCTAACCTTTTAATCATTTTTTATTTGCTTTTTTTAATAATTTCACCCTTTAAAAACATTGTGTTCTTTTTACCATTTTGCCTTTTATCCCTTTTCTCCCTTCGATACTTTTATCCATTTTGCTATTTTTATCCTTTATATCCCTTTTACTTACGCTTTTGATTTTTTGAAATGGGTTAGATTTATTTCCTACACCTTTTTTAAAGCTTTTCCCAAGATAAGTATTTTACAGTAAAGTGATTAACATGCTCAAAAAGGTTAAAGGCTATATCTAATCAAAGATTTGTTTAAAAAAGGTAGATAATTACGGTAAAAAGGATTAAAGGATAATACGTAAGAGCATAAAGTAAATCTAAGAAAAATAAACAGATTATAAGGGCTAAAAGAGGTAAAAAAAACCATACAGAAAAGTATTATTATTATTATTATTATTATTATTATTATTATTATTATTATTATCACCACGTCTTACTACCCGTTCGAGCTATATGCACACAGAAAAAAAGAGTAGAGTAAAATTCTTTGAAAGCATTCCTAGTTGTATTAAATCTAAGTTTCTCTTTTAATGTCACAAAAGCTTCCCTATGAAATAATGACATTCACTCTTGATGTGTAAATTACGTAACACAATTAGTAGAGTGGGAGGGGTGACCTGGTGGTCTAGGGCTAAGGTGTCAGACTTCTGTGCTGGCAGCCGGGGTTCAATCCTCGTTCCCGGCACAGATTTATCTGATTACCAAACCCTTCCTTCACCTCTGACAAGACATCTTGTGAATGTGGGTAATGCCAGGCCACCACCGTGGTTCGGATTCCACGTTAAACTGTAGGTCCTTCATTTCATCTCCCAATCACCCTACCATTACACATTAGCGTAAGTGCGTAGTAAGTGGGTAGTAAGACGCGGTGCTAATAATAATAATAATATAATAATAATAATAATAATAATAATAATAATATAATAATAATAATAATAATAATATTAGAGTGGGAAGGGTGTCAAGCTAAATATATACTTATTCGGGGTCAAAAAAGGTAATAAAAAATTGTTACGTGGCTTATGAATGACTCCTAACTTCAGTAATTTTAATATCCACTAAATACAATAGACTTATTCACAAATAAAATAATTCGGCACCACCTGGAAGCTAACGATAATCTTTCAGATATCTGTGGCTTGGTGTTAAAAGGGCCAATGTCAAAATCTTAATTTTTCAGGAGAGGCTTTCAAAGATTTTGCTATTTCTTCTAATGATAATTTCTTCTACAATTATTTCTCAATAAAATTAAAGCTTCTGTGGCTTAAGAATCCATCAAGCACCCATATAGATAATACATATTTTAGTTTCAAGGTCATTCAGTACTTAAAGTTAGACGTGACATTGGTCCTTGTTGCATAAAGGAATATAAAGAAATCAATACATTACCAAGTAGTCTATCTTTGTAACTACTCAGCCTTAGAAACGGTTTTGTTTAAATTAAATTAGTATCATCTCTTGACCCTTCCTGGCTTCGATCCCATGACTCACACTCGGCCGCATCTCAATCGGGCTGGATTCCAATCATTTCTATCAGTTGAGTTCTTATCTGCATGCTTGCTACCTGGCCACCGTGACTATCTGAGCATGCGCGCTATTGTACTATTGTCACGCGCGTGTTTATGCACCATTTGAGCCGCGATGGCCTGTGTCCCATGACGTCACTCTGTTGAGGTCGAAAGGAGCTTCAACACAAACGTTCTCCTACAGCTTATCTTATTCATTGGTGCGTCTACCAGGTGCGTAGGCCATCTAATGCTCTAATATTGGAACCTACTGGAATATTTAGTGGGAAATTATTGATTTTAGTAACCCAATCTCTCAAATCTAGGAAGTTTTATACATTTGACCTTTATTCATACCCTAAAGGGCAAGATCAAGTTCATGCACGATGAAAGGGCAATTGAGGTTCGAATCTTGGGCGAGTGTACTGAGGGTGGTTTTTCCAAAATTGTTATCCACTCTTCCTCCACGCAAATAAGGGTACACGTTCTATAAATTTAACCTTCCTCATCCCTAAAATTATTAGCGTAATTAGTATATAAGCATATAACCCGAAAAGGTAGTAAGAGGCGGTGATAAAAAAAAGTTTTGTCTAAAATTGCAAGTTTTCAGAAACTTTTTTTTTTTTTTTTTAAAAAGTGAGTTTTGGTAAAACATCTAATTAAAGCAAGCTAGTTTTGCCAAACTGCAATAAATCTTAAATATTAATTGAATAATACCAAATTAAGCTATGCAAAATCGGATTTCTCGTGAAGAAAGTTGCTTAAATAAAATATATGAAGGAATATAAAACTAAATTTTAATATTTAGGGAGAAAGCTTGTTTTGGTAAAAAAGACTCCTCAAATATTTCACTTACTTTAGACATTCTCCTTCTTTCATTCCTTATTGTGTGTGTGTGTATTGTCAAGATGTTGCTCTCTAGGACAATAGACGTTGCACTGAACGAAGAGAGGAAGAAATAAAGAGCACAAGAAGAGATGAAGAGTAGGCCAGCAAGGCTATGAGCTGGAAAAGATGCAGTGGATCAGTTGTGCGGAAATTGGCCTCTTATAAGTCCGGCTGGATGCTTCTTTTCTTGTAGTGCCTTTCCACTTTCTTGAGTCAGATGCCTCAACTGAGCGTGGAAAGGAGCTCTGGGGTTTCATCTTCCCTTGGTCGTTCGAGAAAAAGATTAACTCGGCCATTTTTTTTTTCCATAACAGGGTGTTGGACAAATCGTGAACCACATGATGAATCAATCGATCGATTGGGCTCAAAAAATTTACAAACTTTTTGTAGGCAAACAATTTTTCTAGTCACCAACTAAAGTGTAAAATTAATGTATCCTATGTTATGGTTTTTGCATCGTGTCTTTATACCCATTCAATATACCACCATTTAATTACACTAATGAGATAGGAATATGAAATTAGAATTTAGATCAATTGTACCGACGTTTGCGTGTAGAGAATAGTAAGCGATTTAAGAAACCCAAACTTAATACACCCGCCCGGTATTTTAGGCCAGATCTCTTTGTTACTACTAAAAAAAATAGACCATTTATTTGTATATGTTTCGAAGATGGTTAGATAAATTGCGCGTACTTGCCACACGTAATTGAAAGTAGACCATAAAATATTATGTAAAATAGAAAATACCAAATAAACCAAACCAATTAACAGATAAACTTTCCCCTGAGATGTATCACTCCAAGCTAAAACTAAATGTCAGCAACATTATAGTACTGTTGTTGCATTACTGTGAAGTACTCAAATGCTATAATGCTCCCTTTATTATGTATAATTTATTCTCCCTTAAACCTCCGAAACACGTTTACGAGAAACTAGGGAGTATAAACTCACTAGATATATTATGTTAAAAATATAAGATGAAAAAGTGACAAAATAATTATATTGTCGGGCGTCTCCTGAAAGATATATTAGGGTTGCCTACTGTGTATTATTGTATCTATGTCATAATAAGAGCCTAGACTTTTTAAACGCTTTAACTGGTAAATAAAGATTTATTTTATTTGATAAAATTCAATAATTTAGTGTATCTAAAAATTAACGTTTTTGAATAATTTCTAGTTGCCAGGGGTGACCATATTTTTTATTCTCAAAATGTGATTATATGTAACCAAATAAATTAACATCATTGTATGAATCGAAATTAAATCATCAACGATATTGTATGGAAACGACAATTTCTAAACGTATCCTTTAGTTCAATACACACCGAAAGTATTAGTATTGAGTAGCAAAATAAATTAATTTGTGTGACTTAAATTAATGTATAGTATATTTTCAAGTAAATTCACGATATGCTATTTTTAAATACTTTACTCCAGTAGTTCTTAAACTATAAGAATATAAGCAAAAGTACTGGCACTAACAAACATCAAAACTGAGACAAAACATCAATTAATTAGTGCACAATAAACATAACTATGTTTTTATATCACCCACATCGATGGACACGTAGTCTAAATATTAAGAACAATTTGTTTGGTTTAACAGTGATGGGGAAGTTGGGGTTCGAATATAAGCCGAGTATACTGATATCGCTATTCTCTAAATGGTTTTCTACTCTCTTGTTGCTTAAATGCGAGTACTTTTTCTCTAAATCCTACCTTCCTCATCCATATCTCCACTTTTTTTTTAAGTTCACCAAGACTTATCACCCGTTCTGACTATTGTTTCAATGGGGTAGGGTTTCGTGAAGGTGGGGGAGTGTGAAACCACATAGGAAAATTACCTTAGTTCGTTCAGTCGGGATTTGAACCCTGACCTCCCCCTAACTGACAAAATAGACAGATGCAGGTCCGCTTAAAGTGTTCAGCACCCCGTCTTATTACACAGTCACTAATTAAGTTAGTGAGCTAGTGATGAGAGTATAAATTTCGAAGAAGTGTACCTAAATTTGCGTGTAGGAAGAGTGTAAAACCACTTGTGAAAACCAAACTTAGTACACACTTCCAGGATCCAAACCTCGAGCTCCCTGTCGTCGGAAGTCTAGTCTAAAACGAAGTGACATCTTAGACCATGCTGCCACTGAAGCAGGTTGTTTAAAGTTAAACTAAGGAATGTTTAAATATTCTTATTGTGTTTAGAAGTTAAGAGTACATGTGGAAATTCCATTATAAGAACCCCCCCAAAAAAACATTTTTGTTAAAGTTACCATTAATTTAAATATGTCAAAACCTTTTTAACCATAGTACAAAGTCTATTATAAAAGTGTCACGATTGTATAGCATTAACTCAATTTTAGTTAAAATTGGAATTTCCACATTTCCCCCTGTGCTCTTCAAATTAATCATATGCTCACTATCCCTCTGATAATTTTTTTTTTTTATCTCAAACATGCTCTCAACGCTAACGCACTTTGCTGACGAAGTAACACGATTACCCACCCCTGTTTCTTGAGTTCCCTGGATAGAAGTGCAGGTCACAATGACGTGCTCCATTCATCTCCATCAGTCACCCACCATGAAATCCATTAACTGTATCGCGAGATAGCTCCGACTATGGCACCTGCACGCAAACACTTGACACGCCACCCAGAAAACAATACAGTGTTTAACCCGAGAGGTAGAAATCCTTACAAATCTAATTTCTTGAACCTTCATTCGTAGCCTTACGTGTCAGGTTCACAATATATTGGATTGCTACTAGGATTTCGAGATGTTTCAATATAATTTTATTTCACCCACATCTGTGATCTGACGCGTCAGGTTTATAATAATGATAATAATAATATTTAGCACCGCGTCTTACTACCCGTTCGGGTAATACGCTTTAAGTACTAATTACACTAATGGATTAGGAATTGGGAAGGTTGAATTAGAGGAGTGAACCCGCATTTGCGTGGAGGGACAGTAGAAAAAACATTTAGGAAATCCACCCCCAGTTCACCCGACCGAGATCGAACCTCGATCTCCCCGTCCTCAGCAGTCGAGCTCAACATGACAAGCGCGTTAGCCAACTACGCCACCGAGGTGGGTCAGGTTTGCAATAGAATGGATTGATTGCTACTAGGGTTTCTTGATGCTTCCATATTTATTTTTTTACACCCGTATCTTTGATCTGACGCGTCAGGTTTAGTCAATTAACAAGGCGTCCCTCTTGTGTTAGACTGGACTGCTGATGATAGGTATATCGGGATTTGAATCTTAAGTTTATTATATTGAGTGTTCTCTTCCTGAATGGTTTCCCACTCTCTTTGCATGCAAATTCGAGTATATCACCTCTAAAATGCTTCCTTTCTTATTCTTACCCCATTAGAGTAATTTATCATATATGAGTTTAACATGAACAGCTAGTATAACACTGTTATTAAAGAAATAGGAGGTATTTAATATTTGAGGATTTCATTTTTATACCGAGTAGTAAGACGTGGTGCTAATAATAATAATAATAATAATAATAATAATAATAATAATAATAATAATAATGATTTCATTTTAATTTATGATTTTAAGCCCTTGATCCTTTAGAGCTAAGGTGGCTTTTTGAGAAACACCCAGTGGGATTTTGACAAGTATAGCACATTAGTCAATCTAGGTGACCTGGTGGTCTAGGGGTAAGGTGTCGGACTTCTATGCTGGTGGCCGGGGTTCAATCCTCGGCCCGGCAAGATTTATCTGATTACCCAAACCCTTCCTTCACCTCTGACAAGATGTGTATAAATCACAACTTGTTAATGTGAGGAATGCCAGGCCTCCACCGTGGTTCGGATTCCACGTTAAACTGTAGGTCCTTCATTTCATCTCACAATCACCCTACCATACACATTAGCGTAAGTGCGTATAACCCGAACGGGTAGTAAGACGCGGTGCTAATAATAATAATAATAATAATAATTAATCAATCCTTACACTATTGTCTAATTATTCTTGAATGTTCTCATAAATTATTTTTTTATGTTATTATGAATCACAAATTTATTTTGAAGTCGTATCTTATATCCGTTAGAATAAACCTTGGAGCTAAACGTAAAAAAAAAAGAATAAATGAACGCTTTATAAAGTATCGTAATGTTCTATAGCTATCAAATAGTAGTGTATAATCATGTCAGCCTAAGAGCCCGTCCCATAGTGTAACCTAGGTGGGGATAAAGCTCGGCTCAGGTATCGCATTGTAGTTTCCATCAGAGCATGATGAGTTAAGGGTTCCTGGCTCAATTCCCCTCGTGGTCGAAAATATATTACTGAGGAAATGTGTGTTTTCCCCTTTCAATGTGATAAATTGGGAGATGTATCTGTTCTAGATTCAAGTTAGTTTTAAGTCACGTAACATTATAATCAACTGGTTTAGAAAGTTTTCGCTAAGTACCTCAAATTAATAAATCTAGTATAAAGTTGAATTGGATATTTGAAACTATTTTAAGGGGCCATATATGTATTACGTAATGCACTAGAGCGGTTGGGGGGGAGGGGGGGTCCATCATAGCATTATGCTGCGTGATATGGGGGATGGGAGGGTTCAGGCTAGCGTAATGTAACCAAGCTTTAGTTTAAAAACAAATAATGTCAATTAACAATTTGTTTGAATTTATCAAATTAAATTCAATGAAATAGGTAGGCTACTAAAAAATATTTCATTCAGTTTTTATGTATATTTTTTCACGTATTAAGATTTTCACACTTTTAAAATCGTGTTTTTTTTAAATACAAATAAAGCAGTTTGATTAGAAATTGATTCTTTATTCAAAGGCATATTTATTTTAGACTTAAAATATCTGAAGTGAAAATAACTAGTCTACTAAAAAAAACAAAAAAAACAGCCTATTTAAAAATGGCATGAGGAAAAGTTGTTTTTTTATAGTCGAAATTGGAAGCGTTACGTAACTTAAGGGGTAGAGGGGGTTTGCCAAAGCGTTATAGAGCTCGATATGGAGTAAAGGGGGGGTCAGAAATAGGCATAAAACTGCGTTACGTAATACATGTATGGCACCTAATATATTTGTATTTTAAATAATACAACAAAAAAGAAATATAAATAACTAGGGATTTACGAGTACTCTAAAATTTGAGTTCTTATCGAGTTATAGCAGCTGCTATTTCTCGACACGAAGATTTTTATGAAACTTGGAAAATTTGTTTATTCAGAATCTTCCATTTGTTTCCAAATTTTTTCAAATATTATTAGTTTAATTCAATTTTTTAAGAAATTATTTCATATCAAATAGAGACCCACAATATTTACTTTTTTCAATAATTTGAAAAGAATTAAAATTTACATTTATTATATTTAATATATTTCAAAATGCCAATTCGTGTGATAATTTTTTAACAAAAACAATTCATTCTAAAAAAATATGTTTATACTTACAGTTTATTCGTGAACTTAATATAAAAATTCAACTTGATACATTTCTAGTACATATTTGTTCTATATTACTTTCACTCGCAAAATAAAAGTTTTAATCCAATTCTACTTTAAGTGACCCCTAATAAAATTATAAAAATGAAAAAAAAAAGTATTTCTATCTCGTTGTTTTCAAATGAAGAACGCAGAAAAGCACATTTAAATGCGATTTTTGGTTCGGACTTAATCGTCTATTAATTGACTATATTGGTTAATTGGCCGTGAGTTAGGCTCTTGAACCATTCAAAATTTGTTTTTGACCAGATCAATGCAAGGATATGATAGCTTTGTGTCCATCTCTGTACAGTGGTGTTTCATTCTGGCACGTATGAGATCCCTCACTGGCGCTTATCACAGCAGTGTAGCTTTCAGCTACCTTTATCCAATAGGAGAACGTGTCCAATGGGTTTCCATGACGCTAAACTTCAGTGCATATGGGAGGAGTCGTGTGATTCTATATTGAGAGTTGCCAGGGTATACAAACTATAACTCTCTGCTTCTTGATCAACGAAACTATTATAAGCCAAAATGGCCACGGATATGGAAAACCGGAAGTGCCGGGAAATCACAGGGAACTTTTTCCAAAATCTTGTAGAATTACTGGAATATCCGATAATTTGGGACATTTAACTTTTTTTTTACATCCATTTCTCTTTCCAACCTGTGGCCTGAGTCAGTTGAGACATCTTACTTACAGCCAAAATTAGGGAGTCTTTGGATAGACGAAAGATTGTACTGAAGAACTAAGCACGCCGATAACATGTCTTCATTATCCACTAAACAAGGGCTGTGAAGCGAATGAAGGTATATCCCACCATCAATATTTAATAATCCTGTTTTAAACTTAATTTACATGAATTCACATTTAGTCAGTTTGATGAATAATGAATTGTTTCAATTCTGCTCTTCAAACTAAGTTGTCTGAAAGAATAGGAATTCCTGTTGGAAAACTTGCAAAACACAACGAATTTGTTAGTAAGAAAAAGAGACAACCCTAATAAATTTAAGGTCAAAGAATATACAATCCCATGAGAGCTTTCATCTAGCCCACACTGGTGGACATGCGGACTAAATAAAGAGCTTTAATACTATTGTTTTCCGGTAATGGGGTGGTCAAGATTCTAATCATCATTGGTTGTACTGAGGTTCTCCACTCTCCCTCCATCATGAAAATGTGAGTACACTTCTTCTAAATATAACCTATTGATTCCAAAAACCACTAGCGTACTTAGTACATAAGCGTATAACCCGAACGGGTAGTAAGACTCAGTGCTACAAAAAGATAAAGAACATTCAGTTTTCCTCTTCGACAGTAATAAATCTTTGGTTAAGAAAAAATCCTGACTCCACTTTAGAGTTAGGAAAAGTTAGTTTACAATTCGAGTGATGATATATTTAATCAGTTATTCATAAAATGCATTTTAAATGGCTTTAATAAAATAAAATATTGAAATGAGTAGCATGGAAGTTTTTTTTCATTAGATTAGCACCAGTTCAGGGCAGTAAGCACTAGAGAGCTCTCTTATACTGAATTTGGAATAATTATTACTTCAGATGATTTAGCAGTATGCGAAGAGTTAGGGCCGTATTTATTATATAAGGTCCAGTTTCATAGTCATATTTAATATGCTTTAAGTGAGGCGTTATGCTAAATACAGGACGACACCTACCTAGACCAGAATTGAATGGGTCATTTTCAAATGTAAAACTGGCCCATTTAATTCAAGTTTAAGTACGTGTCATCAGTCTTGTAGGTCTTGGGGTAAAGTGCTTGCCTTTT
This sequence comes from Timema cristinae, assembly GCA_039000515.1. Classification (NCBI taxonomy): domain Eukaryota; kingdom Metazoa; phylum Arthropoda; class Insecta; order Phasmatodea; family Timematidae; genus Timema; species Timema cristinae. Next base: position 27,908,225 of record JBCFYV010000100.1, on the reverse strand, counting down.
GACTCGATGTTTGTATGTTCAAAACCAGCCGGTGTCGACGGATTTTTCATGATTGATAAAAATCCATAAAACAACTTCCTTTGAAGGTAAGTAAAACCAAAGCTCCCATGTATATTTCACCATGTAAAAGATACCTAGAAATTTTGTGAAAATAATTTTTCCAGCAAAATTGGAAAGCCCTTTTGCTCTCGCGCGTTAAAATTCTCGTGTGCTGATATAATCAATCGGTTCAGAGATTGCACGTTAAATATCTTAAATAAATACATTAAAAAAAATTAGGTTGGTGTCATCTTGTATTTAATATATCCCCTCACTTTAAGAGAATTCAGACTGTCTATGAAACTTTCCCCTAGTCTCGGGAGTCCATCAATCGTCCTGTATTCGAATAACAAGAAATTCAGGTATAAGGGGGAAATTGGGTGTCGTCCTAATTTGAACTAGATACTAGGAAGACTTTTCATATCCTTAGGTTTAGGCCGATAATTTTTCCTCCTACACTCCTTCCATTGCTTTAGAACTTTTTATATATAAATGTTTTGGTCAAATGAGCCAAATAAATCGATATAAGAAGAAAAATTAAACTATAACCGTCTAAACTTAAGACTCTATGAAACCTCAACATATAAATAGACGAAACAACAAAGCTTTTTATAGGAAGTTGTGCAGTGCTTCCGTTTTAGAGTAAATGAGCCGGTATGTACGGAGAGAGGGAAAAGGAGACAGAGAAATATAGAGAGGTAGAGAGAGTGGGAAATCGTTTAGAGAAAAAACTGCCCTGAGTACATTTAATGGGGCTTTGAAACCTAACCTTACTGGCAAACCAGACGAAAACTACGCCCAATTTTGGTTGATAGGTCATCATTACTCTTATTATTACTGTACTTTGATCATCTTCATCATTTATTGGGTGTTAATACGTGCGCTTTCATGGGTAGCATGTTTGTATACTAAGCAAAGAGTCGCAATTTTTGTGATGCGGGATTCCCCTTTCACAATAATGAACTAACGGCTTGGGGCTGAGTGATTTGTTTGAATAGTTTTGATTGGTCGTACGATGTTGGAAGCCGCACGTGTCCCTCCTGGGATCTTGATAGGGTGGGGTGTAAGGGGACGCGAGAGAAGGCCAACGTTTTTGCACTATAACCACTTATTTAAATAGTGATGGGATACCGTATTTGATCTTTAATTGCGCAATATTTATCACTTTCGAACGAAAACTAATCGTAAGGAAATGTTTTTTAACTAAACTTTTTTAATTAAAAGGTATTAAATTAGTTTGTTTATCACAAGCAGAGTGCGTTAGCGTGCTGGTTTATTAAACCAGAAGTTATCATCAGATAGATGGAAATCTTGATGGTAACAAATTTTCAAAAAATACATAACATTTTTTTTAAAGTCACTATTGACAACATTTTACTATATTATTAGTGCTATGTTATGGGTATTGATAATATCTATCAAACATGTTAGCCACAAATCACATGACTTGACGTATGAATACATTAAAGCAGATCAAGTGTTTTTTTTCTTTACTGTCTGATAAGACCCTCCCTATAAAAATGGTTCTGTAGTAAATTCATGATTCAAAGCTCTACCTTTCAAGGGATATTTGCCCAGTCCCTTGTACAGAGAGTTCGCGCGCTGAGGGTAGGAAAGGGTCAGTGAAGAGTAAACGGGAAGGGGAAACGTACCGCTCCCTGACTAAATTAAACCTCCTACTAACTCATGTTCTCCTGGGGGACCGCAAACACAAACTCTGCCCGGTCCAGTTAGTCATTACATTGCTCCAGGCTTAGTGAAAACATGTGAGCAGCAATAGTGCTGCTCTCTCTCTTTACCCCCCTCTCCACTTGCACCCATCCCTCTCTCGTTACCTATCAAGAATAAATACACCCTCTTGGACTCTCTAGTAATATGGAGAAAAGGGTTGTGGCTTAGGGGTGGATTCAAACGAGCTTTTTCATTATAAATAAATAAACTTACGACTCTAATATATAGCTCGTCTACAGTAAGATTGTAATTGAGTGACAGCTTGAAGACTTTATATTGGAAAAATAGGCTAGAAGTATTATTAGAACCGTTTGATAACAATTTGTATTGATAATATATTATTACTAAGAAAATAATAACTATCTCCACATATAACATTACTATCGTTCAGCCAATGTTTGCAATAAAAAAACATTCTGCTAGCTTACCAAAATTACTACCGTAGATGAGCTATAGAACAGAGCGCATAGTACCCGCTTCATTGGTCGAGTGGCCTAAGGCGTGTACCCTTGTGTTATCACTAGGTACAATTCCACGACACAGCGTAGTACCAATACGTCAGTCATTAAACGGTCACGTCACCTCGCTGGCCAAAAAAGGCCCACTAAATGAGCTTTAGTACTCGGTTACTAACATCCACTATTTTTTTTTTACAAAATAAGACTGATCCACTTGTAAATAAAACACAGTGAGGATAAGTTCAACATATATTAATGATTAAATTGATTAACTATGATAGCCCACAATATTGTAGGCAGTGGTGGCTCGTGTATAGGCACTGCGGAACTGCAGCACCCCTGATTTTCACTTGAAATTATCGATAACGTTTATTATAATGAGTCTTTATTCTTTAATTCTTTATTTTTGTAATACAATATATATTCCTTAAGCTTAATGTCAGTACTTCAGTAGCCATCCCCCAGTTTATGAAAAAGATACAAAAATATTTGTATGGAACTGTGTGCTTCACAGTGCCAGCGACGTGGAGTTTGACTGTTTTGCGCATGCGCACATAGGAAGGGGGTGGGGAGGAAGGCAGGATGGCCATTTAGAGCGAGCACTGTTGCTATCGCAGTGCCTACTCTGGGATGATGATGGAAGGAACTTTTTTTTTTACTCAGCGTGTGTTGTGCTTAAAACCGTGTACCATATTCCTGAATGTGAGAAAGTGTAGAAGAGTGTAGAATTAGATTATTATTCTGCTTCCAGCTATTCTATTTGATTCATTTTTTTCGGTTATTTTATTTAACAGTAAGACTAAATGCGCTTGCAGTACTTTCAATGGAGAAAATTTTTCTCAATTGTCATCCAGAGATCAAGGAGAAAATTATTGAATTTTTTGCGCAAATTAAAACAAGAAGAATGGATTTCATTTTAAATGAATAAATCAAGCTTGAACTGTAACAATTTAAGAGTAAGTAAAAAAGTTTGGTTATTTCTGTTAAGATTTTATCAAATTCCTGAAAAAAATATATTTTATACACGTTTTTTTTCTTTTACACAATTTTAAAACAAAGGCTAACAATTTTCTGGAGCAGCACCCCACTAATTTTAGCTACGAGCCGCCACTGATTGAAGAGCAAATGAAACAGAACATACCTAAACACTCTAATACACTATCCCACTGGTCAAAGGGCACTCAAGAAACGTTTTCGTCTGACACACTTCTACCTCGTGTAGTGCACGGGCTAGCCCTGACCTATTCAACAATCCATACATCACTGACCTATTCTTCTACACTCCACCTCTGATCTCAGTGGTCGTGAAGTGCCATCTATCGGCACACATTTCAAATAGTCCACAAGGGGTGTGACGTACATGGTACAGGCGTCACTCTCGTGTTAAGACTGGCCTGTAGATGATAGAAAAATTGGGGTTCGAATCCTGGTCAAATCCACTGACAGTGGCTTTTCCTAAATGGTTTTTTTGATTCTCCTGCCACGCAAATACGGATATTTTACATCTAAAATGCGTCTTTTCTCGTCCCTAACCCATAAGAATAATTATCATATATGCTTATAAACTGAACAGGTAGAAGGATGGTGTGATACAAAAAAATGCACCTACTATTACACAGTACACACCAGTCCTAGAACCTAGATATCTACTATACTTTGATTTTCTCACGAATGGACATTTAGAACACCTTTTAGGGCGGCTGTTGTATCAAAACACAAGCATAGTTTTTCGTTCTGGTCTTTTTACGAAAAAAAATATTAAATATTTGAAACAAGAAGACCCACTCACGTCTTTAGGCAACCGCTTTCTCTTTCTATATATATATATATATATATATATATATATATATATATATATATATAATTATACACAAAACTTTGACATTTATATATATACATATAATTATACACAAAACTTTGACATTTCAATAATCAATTTTATGAAAGTGTTTAGTAATCAGGGTATTGGGTTAGTGGAAAATTATAGATCCATAGTTTTTTTATTTAGCACCACGTCTTACTACCCGTTCGGGTTATACGCTTATATACTAATTACTCTAGTGGATTCAGGATTAAGAAGGTTATATTTAGAGGAAGCGAACCCGTATTTGCTTGGAGGGAGAGTGTAAAACCATTTAGGAAAAACCACCCCCAGTTCACCCGACCAAGATTCGAACTTCGATCTCCCCGTCCTCGGCCGTCTGGCTCTACATGAAACTAGTGTATTAGCCAACTATGCCATCGAGGTGGGTGACCTAAAGTTATTATTATTATTAGCACCGCGTCTTACTACCCGTTCGGGTTATACGCACTTACGCTAATGTGTAATGGTAGGGTTATTGTGAGATGAAATGAAGGACCTACAGTTTAACGTGGAATCCGAACCACGGTGGAGGCCTGGCATTCCCCACATTCACAAGATGTCTTGTCAGAGACCTAAAGTTGACCTTCCTATTTACAAACGATAATGGTGTGTAGAATAAATCCGTGTTCAGTGATATTAATAATATTTGTAAAGTTATTAAAGTTCAAACTCATTTGCAGGCCACAACCCAAGAAAAAACTTCGACAAACGTAAATTGACCATTATTATTATAATAATTATTATTATTGTTATTATTATTATTGATTTGAATTAGAATTACAATTATTATTTAAATATGTATATAATTTAATGATTAAGTAATATTTCTAATATCACCAATTGTTTTGTCTTATTCCATGAATAATTTGTGTCAACGCCCCTCCCCCTCCCCCCTTCATTTCTTTCCCATAATTCTTTAAACTCGACAAAAAATCAAGTAAGGACCAGTGTGAGCTTCTAATTAAACTAGTGTCTATCAGACCCCCTTTATTGTAGCCTCATTGCTTCCCTTTGTCCAGAATTGACCCCACGCCACTGAGATAAGGCCCTCAATAAAACAAGTGTATTTTGTTCAAGTGATATTTGTATTTCGTTGGTCTGTATCTTTAACACACATATTCCGTTAAGTTAATCAACGTTGAGATCAGAAACAATATATTTATAAAATAGTATCGCAGTAGACTAGTTCACCGATGACGAAAAGATCGAGGTTAAAATCGCGATTGGGTGTACTGAGGGAGATTTAAAAAAAAAAAAATGTTTTACACTCTCCCTCCAAGCAAATTCGGGTACACTTAATTTAAATTCAACCTCCCTCATCCTTAAAAATTAGCCTAATTAATACGTACGCCGTACGCGTATAATCCTTAAGGCTGGAAAGACGCGGTGCATTCACTATGATGTACAGTATAGTCAATGCGTGGTGCTCAAATAAAGAATATAAAGGTTTTTTTTATCAACATATATTACTACCTGTTCAGGTTGTAACCATCTGATAATTATCTTAATGGGGGTAGGGATGAGGAAGGAAGTATTTTAAAGGTAATAAACCCACATTTGTGTGGAAGGTGAGTGGGGAACAACTTAGTAAAACTACCTTCAGTAGACACCACCGGGATTTTAACCCCGACCTCCCCATCATCAGCATGCCATTCTAACATGAGAGTGACACTTTAGTCCAGGGCCCGGCAAACTTCTATTAATGTTGTGCCGAATTAATATTTTAAAGTCGCTCATCATGCCAACCAGACTAAGTCCAACCAAATCGCTTATATATACTAGTTAACTAGTACAACACTATTAAAACCAATGTAAGTTTATCTTGTGAAATATAAATGTGACAATATGATTCTAAATCGAATATATTAAATAACTAATGTTTCTTGAACAGTTAATATTTTAATATAAATCAGATGAATCGGAATAAATACAAAAGTTATAAATGTGTTTTGCTAAATTTAAGAGCTGAAGATATTATTTTGAAATTTTGAAACAAAACAATTGAATCATTGAAATATAAACCGAATTATTAAAATTATTACTCACATCTATGGTTTTAAATAAAAATAAAAGCTTAATATTATTTGAACTCAAATCGCTCAACGTGTTATTGAAAATCGTTTCGCGTACCACTCTTGGCACGCGTAGCGTAGGTTGCTGACTCTTGCCTTAGACCATATGGCTACTAAAGCGGGTATATAAAGGTAGTTTCTTTTCGCTTAAAATAAACAGCTAAAAAAATTAGTTTAACTAATTAATGTATTTACAAGTTTGAAAAAACTCAAATAATTAAACCAAAACTTGCCACATGCTATCAATTGAAATCTGTAAAGTAAGGTTTCCACCATCAAACTCTACAGCGGAATACACTTCATTGATTACATAGATCCACTCTTGTGTTTTAGTAAATCGCTTTATTCCAAAAAGCACGATTATATAAAAAAAATATAGTCTACACATCATGTAATTGATATGCAACCTGTCAATTAAATAATTGCAAACAGTTGATATTGGTTTTTCTGCTTAACAGATTTCATCAATCACATAAAATGTTGATTGCAATGCTTTGAAGCGACAAATGAAAGGAAAACTAATAATATATATGTTGGGTTCAAAATATTTCATTCATCCGAAACAGAAGTAAAAATAAAATTCATATCGTTGTATGAAGTATATCAAAATTCAATTAATGACATAGTATTAGAAATATAGTCCGTAAATATAACGAAATGTTGAAACTATAGAAGGGCTTATTATTGTTAGACCCAAAAAGAATTATATAGATTTAAAGCTATTATACATGTACATAATAGTTTAATATAAATTGAAACCACTCTGGTGGCCGCACGGTCTAGAGCGCTATTGTCGCAATAGACTAGACTGCTGAATTTGTGAAGATCGTGGTTCAATTCCAATCAGTTATACCGAGAGTGATTTTTTATAAATGGTTTCTCCACTCTCCCTGTACGCAAATTCGGGTACACTTTCTGTAAAATTCACCCTTCCTAATCCCTAACAAATTGGTGTAATTAGTATATAGACTTATAGCCTTAACGGTAATTTAGATGCGGTGCTAGAGAATATATATATATATATATATATATATAAATTGAATAGGAATAAGTTCGGATTAAAATACACTTAGATACCGATTTACACCAAAAATTTAATTTTGTTTGAACGATAAGCTATTTTAAAGCTGCCAATAACTTAATCATTGTGTTTAAAATGCCAATTTAAAATATTTCAATTTTATTTTCAATTCATAAGCAACAAGGTGCAAATTCTTGGTGTTGACAGGAAAAAAATAGCCATTTAGGTCTAAGATTAAAATTTTCTCTTTTATATTCATCGGAACAATCTGAACGTGAACAGCTATTGTATACAAAACAAACCTGTCATTACACGATTCAAATATTCAGTCTCGCAAATAATATATTTTAAAAAAAATGTATGATTTCCACACCCTCAGTTTTCCAAGGTGCTGTACGTCTGTCTATTTACAGCTTTCGAAGTTCCTTGATTTTGTTGCTAAGCTCACATTGGTCCCATAGTCTAAAAACACAGACTTGCAATAAATGTAAAATTAAAACAAAAGTACCAAAGGTGCGTATCTGCAAGTTTTTCTAGTTATTAGCCTTCACAAACCCATTTTGGGGCGCAACCATTTTAACCTGGATGTTGAGTATCTGGGTATAATATTTGCCTGTGCCCCGTGTTAAATTTTTGGCTTTGTTAGTTATACTGTTTAGTGTTCACGTGGATTAAGGCATCAGGCCATGATTAGATTGAAGCGTTAAAGATATATCCCTTATATAATTTCTTCTGTACTAATGCAAGTGCTTGAATTTCCTTCTCAAAGTTAATTTTACAACAAAATTCAGAAAAAAAAGTTATATTATTAACTTTCTTACTTAGTCATCTTATTTAGAACGCTCGTAGAGACGGGATCTAAATGCCAAGCTCTCATAGTCTGGTTTACAGGTGACGTGGAGGTTAGGGTTCAAATCCCATCCGGCTGTACTGAAGCGGGTTTTCCTAAATGTTTTCTTACTTATCATTTAGGTGATGGCAGTTATATTTTCTTTAAGCTATACCTTACTTGATTATTATAATTAAAATCCACATACTATGGACATAAACGTCTTAAGCCGAAGATAAATACACCTTACAATGTGCTTAAACTTAAAGCTCATAAATTTCTAAGATTTCTATCTCGCTTCCAATTGAATAGTCTTCATAGTTCTCTCCCAATCTCCTTAAGGTAAACACCCACTGGGTCAGTACCGCATGCCCACAAGGATGGAAGGGAAAGTATAACTAATTTGTAGCATTATTTGTTACCAAGATGCGCCCACTATGTCGGTACCACCGGCAACGGACTCTCTGCCATTCCGCCATTTGACAGAAAGTCCGGGCGAGGGAATTAAAATAAAGTGCGGTCAAGAATTTTTTGCGTCATCTTCAACCAGATCAGGAAATAATGTGTGATAATCTCCAAACGTATTTTCCTGTTGATGTTGTAAATCCAGAATCATCGTTTCCTACATTTTCTTCTCTCCTTTTCAATTAAAAGGCAACTAATGGCTACAAATTCTTCATCGTTTTCCATATTTAAATAATACGGTAGTATCTGATATGGCACCTTAAAACAGTGCTCTGATGGGCTGAATTTGGTCACGGGACTACGTCCCTCGCTCTCTGATTGGCTGTTGATTTTCCCCTCCCTTCCTCTTATACTGACCCCTCCTTCATCTTGCCCCCCCTTTTCATTGTTCCAAACTTGTTTATTCTTGTCTCATTTGTTTTTTATTTGTGCTCATAGCTTTTTTATGTATGCTCAGTGGTTATTTATGTATGCTCATTGCTTTTTTATTTGTGCTCATTGGTTTTTTATGTTTGTTTAGGATTTAGACGGGCATTTGGAGTTTTTTTTATTGGTGTGGGGGAGTTTATTATCGTAGGATTGGGACAGGGCATTGGCGTTTATTTATTTATTTATCACTAGTGAGCATCTTCTTTCTCTGGCCGGTAACTTAGCGAAGAGTGTGACCACCGAGCATGGCCTCTAATTTTGAAACGTGCGAGTAGCGATTCGCTAGCGTATTTTTATAATCTCGCACACAATCTCACAAATTCCTAATTTTGAAACTACTGCGCTGCGAAAACTGATGTCACATGATCGAATAGCGAGTGGATTCTACTCACCAGCCTCACACCCTGCGAGGGAGGCCTTATCTGTCGAGTAGGCAATAAAATAACAAAGTGGGTGCCATTCCCCTCTTCGGTTGCAGCTTTCTGAGAGTGATTTTGTTAAAATAAACCTACCACTGTAAAAAATAGGTTTACAGAAGAAAATAATATGATAGCTTTGTTCACTTTATGCAATCCTTCAATAATATTATTTGTTTGGGTGAAAACATAATTATACATTCAAATTTTTTAAGGTTCCCTTAACCGTTAATTTAGTTGAGTCAGTAAAATGGCCGTATCATAATATAAAGTTCACGTGTTAAAGTCCCGTCATCTTCATTTTTTTTTTAATTTATCAGACTTTAAACTTTAAATTTAAATGATCGTATTAGTTAGTAAGCATATAATTTGTTTTAAATATTTGTATAGAAGTATACAAGGTATTTGAGCCTACTATACTAACATAAAAGCCATTAAAAATAATTCAAAAATGTAGTATGTTAAAAACGCTAGGCATATATTAATTTAGAAATTTTGTATGTAGGTGATTATTTAAAAATTAAATTAATGGGGTTTATGACATAAAATTGACATATTTTAAAATAAGGCTAAGCAAGCTAATTATTATTATTCGCATAGTAAAAATTTTAAGACATATTTATGTTTTAAAAATAGTTGCGAGGATAAAATAATATATTACTGAATTCTAATTACTAAAACGTGATTACTTTCAGTTACGTATCTTGTATAGTGGTGTTTTGTGGCATCTCATCGCCTCAATCCTTTGGCACGTCATGATTTTACAGTGTTGTCGGATTGAAAACTCAGTCGCAAGCGAAACAACACTACACTGACTGGCACGACAGAAGAAACCTTTCAAAATTAGCTCTGTTTCAGTACAGCCTGCGATTTGCCGAGTTCATGAGTTGCGAGTTAGCTCACAAGCGAGTATGTTTGCAAGTTTCAAAATTAGGGGTCCAGCTGACAGCGTGTCACGGCCGTAAGGCCCCTTTCACTCTTTCCTCACTTGGCGCATAGGTTGTGGCCTTCTGAAGGTCGCCGGTTCAGATGTGTTTTAAGGTGCCATACTAGCTACATTTGGTGAAACATCACTCATAAAAGAACAGTTATAAACATGAAACAAATTCAAATATACAGAAATACAAACAGTATTTCCTTGAGCACGCAAAGAGAAGCTCACCTTATGGCTCGAGAGTAGCTGAGAAAACTGAGTCTCCGCCCGTGCCTTCAGGGCGGATAGTGGGCGCACCCCCCTAAAGTGTGCGGCTCGTTCCATCCGTGCGGTACTGATCCATTGGGCACTTACCTTTAAACGGATATTCTGGTACATTTTCTCTAAGGTCTACCTTCCGCATCCCCAAAATAATGATGGGTCTAAACGCGGATCGCCAGGATGGATAATAAAGACGTTGTAAAAAAAATGTGTGGAGAAAGAGGGATCAAAAAGTGTTTGAGAGTAACCACTCATGGAATAGAGCCATTTGTGTGTATCACTTTCAGTTTTTTCGAACACACACACAAAAACTTAGAACTGCTCGTGCTTTAACTCAGCAATCAATTAATTCCGGTGCCATTTTGTTCAGACATATCGCAATCCTTTCATCACCACATGGATAGAGAGAGAAGAAGGGACGAGTTTAATGAAGGAGATGCTAGCATGTCGAATGGGTCCATGCAGCGGCCAACTAGGGAGGTTTGGAAGGGAAGGAGGGGGGGACGATGAAATTAGCATTAGCAGTGGTGAAGAGCTCCGTTACCCGCCAAACGTCCGCTCTTCGTTCTGATTAGAAGCCCGGAGAGATAGGTTGGGGGAGCGGGGTGAGGAGGAGGGAGGGAGGTAAAGGAACGGTTGGGTTTGTAGGGGTAAGAGGGGTGAAACTGGCAGAGCTTGATGGGGTGGACAGCCCATTGTTCACATGTACCAGTGGCTCATTTTGAAGGTACCTGAGTTTGGACTGCCATTTCATTGTCGGATGGGATCATTCTTATTTTTTTATTTCCCTTAGACAGTTTCTTTCGAGGGCTTTTGATTACGATTACTCTGAGTTTTCTTACCCTTTTTAAAGGCATTGACAATAGAAGGCGTGAATGAAATCCTAACATATGTTCTCTCTTTCCTTTGGTTTGTCAAGATAAGTTAATCTGCTTTGTGATTTATTAATAGAGTGTTGAATGTTAAATTAATATTTATTAAACGGTGTAATTAAATTTTTTAAATGAATATCCCAAAACATTTAGATTTTGGGCTGTCTTAGCTTATTTTTAGTAGCTCTATTTATTAAATGTAAATTAGTAAATCAGTATACATATTTTAATACAACAAACTATTCTTACACGCTACAACACAAAAGTGGGGTGGCCAAGTGGTTTAGGGGTAAGGTGTCAGACTTATGTGCTGGTGGTCCGGGGCTCAATACTTGGTCCAGGCACAGATTTATTTGATTCCCAAACCCTTCCTATACCTCTGACAAGACTTGTATTACTCACAACTTGTGAATGTGTGGAATGCAGGCTTCGACCGTGGTTTGGATTCCATGTTAAACTGTAGGTCCTCCATTTAATCTCCCAATCACCCTACCATTACACATTAGCATAAGTGCGTATAACCCGAACGGGTAGTAAGACGCGGTGCTAATAATAATATTAATAATAATAATAATAATAATAATAGTAATAGTAATAGATAATAATAATAATAATAATAATAATAGTAATAGTAATAGTAATAATAATAATAATAATAATAATAATAATAGTAATAATATCAATAGTAGAAAAACGGATATTATCGTCGCTAGAATTAGTTTTATAAAGTTTAAAAAACTAAGATAAAGAACAAAAAATCTAAAACAACTTAAAGAGTATGGCTGCGTAAGAGTGAAGGAAAATGACCACTATAATGACTCCTTTTTTACACGTTCCACAATGGATAAACATTTAAGTGGGCCACCTAGGTAAGCAATAAATTGCTAAGTAGACGTTCAGCTCTAAAAGTGGGAATATAGGGAACGCGATAATAGGCTAATTTATTTGTAGTTTTTATAGCAAAACCTTTTTTTGTTGCTAAAATAAATAAAATATTGCTTTACTACAAACATAAGGTTTAATTTTCTTACCATGGTGATATAAACAGTTATTAAATATATTTCAAAGCATTGTGACATTGGATGACAAACTTTTTAAATGAATAGAAAAAGTTGTTCTTAAATTTCTGGACATTGTTGACATATATTCAAGAAATATTGAGATCACCATGTGAAGAAAATTGAATTAGATTGTTGTTCTGAAGAACTATTTGATTTATTTGGGCCAAAAAAAGTTTGGATACAAAAAACCTGCAAAAATAGACCTTTTATCGCATTCCCTACATCCCCACATTAACGAAATATTTAATTCTATTGTGCGTTATTTTAAAATATGGTACATGGCAGAATTGAGTTAAAAGATTTTAAGAATATTTTCTTTTTCCAATCAACCCCTTTATTTAGAGAAAAACTGTGGGAAAATATGACATTAGCTCATTTTCAATGACTTTTTAAGCATATTTGCGGGACTATGAGACTAGGCTTAATACAAAAGTGCTTTAGATTTAATCTTCCTCTAATAAAAACAGTATTTATTGATAGGCTGACAATATAATATCTATAGATATTTGAGATCTAGCAGCAAGCTTTCCTCTTTACCTCGAGGTAAAGAGTTTAGTATTTTTCCCCCTGTATTTTATTCACATGACAAAGAGTGGTTGTAGGTGATGCGTGTAATGAACTGTTATAACCTTAGACAGAATATAGATGTAGTTGAAGAAAACGACACAGACCATTGTCTTTTAAGCCGTGTAGCCTGACAGCGATTGATTTATCGTTGATCGAGTGAATAAGTTCTTATACTTGAGAATTGGTGTTTTAGGAGGTAGACAACATCAATAAATAAAATATAACATTCCCTCAAAATAAGGCTCAAAACTGGATGCAAATGAAAGGAGTATAATCATTTTATAGGCGTAAATTTAGTTATTTGAATTGTTATCATAAAGTTTGTCTTTTATATTTTTGGTTTTCAATTACTCCACACGTTTATTTTTTGCTGAAGGGGCTATATTAAGAAGTCATGTAGCTTAATAAGAAATACTTGTTTGATCAAGTATTTATTTATAATGTAGTACTTGTAGCCCTGTATAAGAAAACTACCAAACCCTTCCTTCACCTCTGACAAGACATCTTGTGAGTGTGGGGAATGCCAGGCCTCCACCGTGGTTCGGATTCCACGTTAAACTGTAGGTCCTTCATTTCATCTCACAATCACCCTACCATTACACATTAGCGTAAGTGCGTATAACCCGAATGGGTAGTAAGACGCGGTGATGATAATAATAATAATAATATAAGAAAACTCTATGGTTGGAACCCGTAAGTGAGATTTACCGACCGAGCGGCCGCGACCATTAGCGATGAAAGTGACAACATTGGCGGATAAAGGGTGTCTTGTCATCAGGACGAGGAGTCATCTGGCCGTTAACCTCAGTTTTCTAAACCATAGATGCTAATTATTTACTCAAGTAGCTCCTTATTTGACCTCACAAAGTTTGACCTCGTTCCTGACCCACTACGTCACAGATAAATATTGGAAATGCCAGAGATCGAAGCCAGGACATCTGGATCTGTAGCCAAGAACTTTTACCACTAGACAACATTATGTTCTATTCCACAACTTAGAATTCAAGGAAGGCCTATACAGTTTCTAATAATTTTAGTGATTGCACAATTTTAAAAGTACATTTATATTGAATGTAAACATTAATGTTCGTTTAAATGCTCAATTCTACGGGCCTTAGGTGAATTAACATAAAGTTAATTTACTCTACCACACAACGTTTAATACAATTTTCATAGGAAGGGCTTTTTTTGAAAATACAAACAATATTTTTGTGGTGGAAATTGATAAAATGTTATTACACTTTTTTTAAGATCAGCGTTTTACTAGACGTTAGGGTTATACACCTATGTTATAGTTACATTAATGTGTTGGGTATTAGGAAGGCTTAGTTAAAAGAAAGTGCACCCAAATTTTCACTGAGGGAATGTGGAAAAACATCCAGTAAAAATTACCCTCAGTTCATCCGGATGGGATCGAACCCTGATCTCCCAGTCTTCGGCAGTCTATTGAGAGAGTAGCGCCTTAGACCATGCGACCATCGAATCAGTACTACAATATTAATATTATTTTTAGAGGTGTGAGAAACTACAAAAAATTTGACTTCGTTTAGAATATTCGTCAGCTTCGACTTAAATTCAAAAGTAAAATTATATATTCTATAACTACAAAGCTTGACCAAAAAAACTATTTAAAGTTAAATTGTAAATGTATATTTGATCTTTCTGTCTCCTAACCCCTTAGAGAGAGTATTGTTGTAATCGTAAAAAATATTTAATCAAGATTTTGATAAATATCAACGTTTCATGAACTCCTGGGCTTGGATTCACTAACGGGAGCAAATCTGCTCCGGCGCAAGTATAGAAATGGCGCAACTTTGCGCCCAAGATGCTCCTTATTTATTTGCGCCATTTCCGTATTCACTAAACAAGGTGCAAACTGGTGGCAGGAATAGGGTGACATCATCATAAACGTCATCAATTGTTCTCTTTTCGACCAATCCTTGTGAAGAATTTACTTCCAAAGTCAAGGCTACTTTATTTTAAATCTGTAATGAAAACGACAGCATATACAAAGATTTTTAAACATTTTTCTCATAAACTAGCTATAAAATTTGAAGCGGCCTCTTTCTGGATGTCTTAGGAAAACAATAATAGTACATTATTTTGTATTTATTTATATTATTAGTTTAAAGTTTAAGTCCCATTAATAAAATATTAATGTTTATCGAAACTTTAAAACTTATTTTAAAGTTATACTAACTGCCATATTTAGTGACGAGATGTCTCTGGACTTTGGAATACAAACCTCTTTGGATTTAGACGAAGATTACACAGTTCGTAGTTTTGTTTTATAATAATGCAAGAAATGCCATTGCGTTGTTTGAATGTAAAAATCCAACAATAAAAAGTACGTAATTGTTTTGTTCCCACTGTCTAAATTGAAACAAAATTTGTGCTTGACATACCTTTTCTTATTTTAATTAATTCATTATTAATTGGAGTACAGTTATGTAACTAATTGTATTTTAATCAATACAATATGCCGCCATTTAAATTTATTGAAGTGACAGTCATTATTTAATAGTTGCGCTTACTCTTGAGTGGTGGCAAATAAAAGGCGCAACTTTGCTCTTAAATTGCGCCTGCTCCTTTTAGTGAATAGGGATTTGGAACATATTTCAAACTTGGCGCTGGCGCAACTATTTGCTCCATTTAGTGAATCCAGGCCCTGAAACCAAAAAAGTTGTTTTTGCGTTGCCATTTGTCTGTATCTCAGACTATAGCCGAAACAATTTTACTGATCGGACTGAAGCTTGGTATTTAGAGTTTACATAGGGTTCCCCCGAGGAGTTTTTGTAATTACACAATATCTAACCATAACATTTAGGGTAGTTAACTGGAGGGAAAAAAGAGATAAAATCGATTTTCTCGGAATTCGCTCTAACGATTTTGATTAAATTTTGTTTACCTATGAATTGTTTAGCATTACAAATAAACGAAAAACTTTTCTCCTTAAATGACTTTGAGGATTCCTTACATAAATGTTAAATATCCTATTTCAATCATGTCCCCGAAACTATTTGAAATACGAAATAACTTATCATCGTAAAGTTGTATAATATTAAAATGTTTAAATGTTTCATTTGAAAGAAATTCTTATAAAACCCACAGTCTCTGAGCTATAAGCAAATATGAATTATTATGTTTTATGTATTTGAAACGTGAAATTTATTATTTTTTAATTCTCTTTGGTGCGTTTGTAATTTTCACAATGTTTCTGTAACTGTGTGTATTCTTTCACATTTGTTCTTTGGTGGAGTGTTTCTTCAACAATGTTTTACTGTATATTATTTCGTTTCACAAATCTTACGAGTTTTTATTATCTGTATCTATTTTAAGATAAAATGAAATGTATTTACGTTGCATTGTACCACTTATTATTTATTTGTGCTGTTATTTAGATCACTTAATAATGTTCACATGACAAAGATCTAATACAAAAATATACATGTGTGATAATAAATTTATTTACCATTTTAGAACGAAATATTAATCTTGTATGAAATATAACAGGCCGTAAATCATATTTAACATTTAAAGTTATGTGTGATATATATGTATATATTTTTCCAACATTAAACTTTTTGACTTCCCAGCCTATAATTTGCCTTGGGAATACTTCACATTATTCATGTTGACTTTACTTCTAAATAAATATAAGTAGACTTCACAAACTCCTAATTTTTATTTTATCAATCAAAATTGACACATGCAGATCAGATGACCTGACGTATGAATAAGGGAAAATGGATCTAGTAACTTCTATTCTAATCAGATAAGGCTCTTGCTATGAAAACTGCACTACATTTGAACCTTAAATCTGAATATTTTCAAAGAGTGCCTACAATTTGCCACGTGAGGTTCTCAGAAGTACATAACTTATTATTAGAATATAAGTTAGGTATAGACCGTTTACGATAGTTTTGACCTTTTTCTGAAACCTTAAAGAGGACTGAAGACATTTCCATAATACCCCTCATCAAAATAATTAGTCGGTATATATTTTGTCATTTTGACTAGTGAGGTCAATTTACATAATTTTTCAATAACAATAACATTTTATAAACATCTTATTGGTAACAAATATTTGGATACAAATTTACAAAGACATCGTATTATAACATTATGCTATCGCCTTATATAGCGTCAAAGACATCGCCTTATATCGTCAAAAATATTGCCTTATAGCATAAATGTCATCAGTCATCACCTTATCATATCTAATAAATGTCCTCATATTGTCAAAGTTACCAACTTATATCATCAAAGACATCACATTATAACATTAATGTCATCGCCTTTTAGCCTTAGCACTACCACCTTATAGCACAACATATATCGCCCTACAACGTCGAAGTCACGGTCTTATAGCGTCAAAGTCTCCTTCTCAAATAAATTAGACATGGTACGTCCTTTCAGGTCCAACCAGCAATCGGAATCATGTTGGTATTGTTTAGATTATGTTCCTTATGCACACAGAACCGGCCCCCTACGAACCCTCAACC
This sequence comes from Timema cristinae, assembly GCA_039000515.1. Taxonomy (NCBI): domain Eukaryota; kingdom Metazoa; phylum Arthropoda; class Insecta; order Phasmatodea; family Timematidae; genus Timema; species Timema cristinae. Next base: position 27,890,701 of record JBCFYV010000100.1, on the reverse strand, counting down.
TCCTCCTCTACCCTGTCCTTCCCCTTCAGTGTTTATCATGTTTACACAGTGAGTTTGGGGACACAACGGAGCTCATTTGAATTTCATGATGGCGTTCAGGATGAAGCGCAGAGCTGCGACCATATGGCGATTCCGTACGCACCCACTGGTTCTCTGATGATAGGCCATGGGGTGCTTCCAAGTCAACATCCAGCTAGAGGACAAATTCACGACTAGTTTCTGGTAGAGAAAGATTTGAAATGATACTTGCCTTAGTCACTGACATTGTTGACAGTGAGGGCTAAGTACGATTTTGGTAAGAAGAGCAGTACCTGTGAGCTACTAAAGTTACTAACACAGTTTTAATATATTCATAAATCAAGTCATGTTATCTGTTACTTTAGAAAGAATATATCGATATCTATAAAATAGCACTAATAATATAGTGCAATGTTATCAATGTTGGCCGCTAAGAAATATGTTTGTATTTTTCAAACTGTTCTTCCAGACAAAATAAGAGTATATTTATCGATGCACTTTCATTTGACCTACAGCATGAACACCACAGAATTTTTTTTATAAAATTCTAATTTTAACTGTGGTAAATATTAATTAATAAAATGTTATTGTATATTTGGTGTTATGTATAAGAATTGATAATTATCTATAAAATATGACAGCTGCAGATTGATTGACTTTATATATTAAATGTCTACCTCTTGTTTATTCTTATATTTACGCTAATGGGGTAGGGATTAGGAAGGTATAATATATATAAAATGTGCTTGTACATGCGTGGAAGTATTGAGAAAACATCACTCAATACATCTTAGTCAGCTGGGATTTTAACCTGGAGCTCCCCGTCATCAGCCAATCAAACTAAACGTGACTAAAGCCTTTGTCCACAAACTCAACGATGTTAGCTAAATACTTATTCAAATAGGCCTATGTAGTATTTAAAATTATTTGACTCCAAAATACCGAGACTTAAACTGTCATATCCTCCAACTCAATGATAACCGCTTCGATGGCCACATGGTTAAACGCGTCACTCTCGTGTTAGACTAGACAGATGAAGTGTGAAAGATCGGGCTTTGATCCCAGCCAGGCGCACTAAGAGTGATTTTCCTAAATGGTTTTCTAAAATGGTTTTCCACTCTCCCACCACGCAAATGTGGGTCGCTTCCTCTAAACCAATATTTTCTAATCCCTAACATATTAGTGAACTAATACATAGGCGTATAACCCGAACGGGTAGTAAGATGCAGTGTTAAAAAACTCAATGATTATATTTTATTATTTAAGAAATATTCTTAATGAACATGAAGTTCTTTGTGTCCTGAATTTGTGTACATAGGTGGTATAATATTTTAAAACGTAAACTATTTCAAGTCAAATTTTATGGTGGGATGGAAGGGGATATGAGTAACAGTAAATAATTTTTTAATTTTTAAATCAAAAATCTTTTGTAGCTAAAATAAACCAAATGTTTCTTAAGTGCATACGTTTAAATTGATTTATTACACAACGTAGTTAGTCTCAATAGTCCTTTTATATTTGTCATGGAAAAAGCAGAAATAGTTTTTGATCAAATACTTCTATCTCCATATTAAATATTTAATAAATGATTATATTACTAGAGGGAAAGGTCCAAATTTCGATTAGGCTCTAAAGTACGACTAGTAGGGTTTGACGTACTGCGAGGTGTTACAACCATGCGGGAAAAATAGTAAACAGCGCTCCATCACTTTGTTGTTTTGTGTAAACTGCAGTTCCGCTCACTCAACCTTGACAGTGCACTAATCAAAACTTCACTTTCGGCGATTTCAAAAAAATTTCAGGCATGTGTTCTTGATTATTTTTACTCGTAGTGTTTTAGTATTAGCCGTAAGGCCGTTAAAGCATTGTGTTAGGGTACGTTTTAGGCTTTTACATTCTCTTTTAGTTTAATCGATTGCCTCTCGTTCTAGGCCGTACGTAACCTCAAAGTTTTAACCAGCAGTGGTTTAAATTCTGACTACTGCTAGTGGTCTTAAGTTCAATTAGTAGTCGAACTTTGGACCAAAGCCCCCAAGTAAAGCTAATACTCACAGTTTTTGTTTCAGAATGCCTAGAAAGAAGCCCAAATATGTTCCTAAAAATAAAAGACGTCATTAGGGTGAAGAGGACATGGCAAAAGCAATCCGTGCCGTTAGGGAAGAACAGATGGGTACCCTTAAAGCATCTAAAACTTTCAACGTACCTCGTGGTACATTCGCGATCTTAGCAAAAAGGTTACGTATCACCTTCTAAATTAGTGACAGCTAAGATAGGAAGGAAGCCAATACTGGGAGATGAACTCGAAAAACAATTAGTTGATTATTTACTTCATATGGAAGCAAAATTTTTTGGGTTTAACCTAGGGGACCTTCAACGTATGGCATTCCAACTTGCGAATAAAATCGGCGTGAATCACCCTTTCAAGCAAGGGCAAGCAGGCCGTGCTTGGGTTGATCTCTTCCTAGAGTGTCACAAAGATACGCTGTCTCTGCGTAAACCCCGTGAGACTTCTTTTTCTCGTGCCTTAGACTTCAATAAATAAAACATTGGTGCTTTTTTCCAATTATTAGAAGAGGCCTACCCTAAACACAAGTATCCAGTTGATCGAATATACAAAATGGATGAAACAGGCCTGACCATTTTACAAAGTAAACCTCCGCTTGTAATTGGAAGGAAAGGTAAACGTCAAATTTATGCCCTCACATCTGCAGAGAGAGGAATGACAGTCACAGTGATATGATGCATGAGTGCCTTTGGGTATTATGTTCCACCTTTCATTATATTTCCCAGAAAGAACATGACTGACCAACAATGAGAGTGGCTCCCCCAGGCTCATTTGGAGATGCACACCCATGAGGTTGGGTTCTAACCAATATTTTTACCGAATGATCCCAGCCTTTCGTGGAAAAAGTGACCCCATCTGAGGACTCTCCAGTTCTCCTAATCTTAGATGGACACTACAGCCATGTTCGTAATGTTGATGTGATTGAATTGGCACGAAGTAATCATTGGACAATTGTGTCATTGCCGCCACACTGCTTGCTCAAGCTTCAGCCTCTGTACAAAACCTTCATGGGACCCCTGAAGACACACTACAGGGAATAAACAAGACAACAGCTTCTTCATTCAGACAGGCCGTCGGTTCCATATGACATGATGGAGCTCTTTGGAAAAGCACATTTAAAGGTGCGAACCGGAGTGATCTCCATGAGCGGTTTCAGCAAAACAGGCATTTTTCCAATGAATAAACACCTTTTCACCGACGATGATTTTCTGGCTTTGGCACAGGAATCGGCGATATCCTGCAGTCCTCAGGTGACACCACATGAACATAATCAAGATAAATCTCCCTCTGACAACCAACTTCTTGCTTCTAAGCCACGCGAGTCGTTGATTGCAGATCATCCTGTAAGTTCTGCCAAGGATCCTCAACCCAGCACTTCAAGTGGTCTGAAATATGTCAGTCCGTATATGATCGTCCCTGTGCTATCAAAAAAACCAAAAGTGTGCAACAGAGGCCGCAAGGCTATTGGAGCTTGTGTGATCACTGGAACCCCCTACAAAGAAGCCCTTGTTAAATCAATAAAAGATTCTGCCGACAACCCAAAAAATTTCGTCAAAAATAAATTAAATTTTGAGGGAATACTTCGGAAACCAAAAGAAGAGAAAAAGAAAAAATCTAAAAAGAAGCCACAGAAGACCCTTGATGAAGGCAGTTCTTTGGAAGATTCTGATGGTGCCAAAAATATTGTCGAAGACAGCATGAGGGATTTGTAGTTTCCCATGGGTGAAAAAAAGACATATTATGAAGATGCAGCCTGTATTTTTTTGCCAAAGACTGTTTTCCGATTACCACAAAGAAGAATTGTGGGTAATGTGTGCTATGTGCCACCTTTGGGCACATAACGGATGTTCTGGCACCGACAAAGACATTTATATGTGTGATTTTTGTAAATGAACAACGAATTATTGACTTTTTCCATTATAAATATAAGTAATATGCATGTAAACTTACCTTAAAATATATTTTTTTATATTATTATATAATAATACAGTGAAATACAAATATTTTATTCCTTTTCTTTTATTTCCTGACATCCTGAAGTCGGTAGTCAAAATTTAGAGCACAGTTTCAAAATCATGAATTGTGACAACTTTTACAATAACAAAAAATGTGCAAAAAATGTGTTATTTTTATAACATTTAAGTACACAGGTTCGATGTATAATCCTTCCAGCTATACATGTATATTGTTGCGTCAACTTTTATGATAATAGTTCAGTAGTTACAAGTGAAAAACCAAGTGGTCGTTGAAATTTGGACCTTCTCCTCTATGTGTATTCTAAACTATTACTGGTGACGTACTTGTTTTTCACACCCTCTTTCCACTTTATTGGAGGTGTATTTCCTTTATTAACTTTTCTTATTTATATATCATGAATAATGTCCCTAAATATGTACGTAGCATGTTAAAACTTAAAAACTTAAAATAATAACATTTTACTCTTCAATTCATTGTTTTTCACTGAAAATATCTAGAGAGTCAAACCTTATTGTTAACTGTGCTAAAAAATGAACTAGAAGAATCTTAATTTTTTTAAATATTCAATTAGTACATTATTGTTTCGTCATCCAGGATAGAAGAAATCAACTATATTGTACACCCCTAATAATGCAACAACGTATTTCCTTTAGGTGTGCACTTTTATAATTTAGTCATGCTTGCCAATATGCATCAATAAGATGGGCTGAAGGTGGATATGTTGAGAACAAAAATTAAAAACTGATTTTTTTTTTGCGTTTTTGCAGTTTTTATAGTAAAAATAGTGAAGTCTGAAGAAAGGTAGTGAGGATGGATTAAGTACGGAGTTGTTTTTGGAGTTATATTCACGGTTTCTTGCTTACCCCACAAGGGAACGGTGGGATTAGGTATGTAAGTATGTACAGTACGTATAGCAAAACCTCTATTTTGGCCAAAATAAACATAGATATTAATTTTCTTCACATAGTGGCATCAACAGCTCTTAAATATCTGTCTAGGATGTCCTGGAATGTATTGGTGATGATAGATATTCAACAAATGTTATACTACCATGTTAAAAAATTAAACTATAATTTTATACTAAAGCAATGTTTTATATATTTAGGCCAAGAATGTTTTGATATAAAAACTGAAAAACACTGCCCTTAACTAAAGTTCCCTACGTCCCCAACTGAACTTCTTAAATTTATCTTTAAATCTCTTACAAACTTGGTGACCTGGTGGTCTAGGGGTAAGGTGTCCGACTTCTGTGCTGGCGGTCGGGGTTCAATCCTCGGTCCCGGCACTGATTTATCTGATTTCCAAACCCTTCCTTCACCTCTGACAAGACATCTTGTGAATGTGGGGAATGCCAGGCCTCCACCGTGGTTCGGATTCCACGTTAAACTGTAGGTCCTTCATTTCATCTCACAATCTCCCTACCATTACACATTAGCGTAAGTGCGTATAATCCGAACGGGTAGTAAGACGCGGTACTAATAATAATAATAATCTTAGAAACTTATACATCTGAAACATCAGACTGGGATCTAAATGTCTATAAATGATTGATTCAATTGAAATGTAAATTGATGTCTAAAATCTTTAGATATATTTGCCTCGAGTGGCTGTCCATTGGGCTCCATGTATATACCCTTCGTTTACCTTTAAAATTGCAAGCTTGTCCTATTATATTATTATTATTATTATTGGCACCACGTCTTACTACCCGTTCGGTTTATACGCAGCTTGTCTTACATGGCTTAACTACGGTGCAGCTCATAAGATAGGCCCATAGTATATAGTCCGTTTATGTAAGGCGCCTTATAAAGTAAACGTACTTTTCATAAAAACAGATACATTTCGTAAATCTAAACAAATTGACTACAGTATTTGGCTTTAGCTTCGTCCATTATCAAAATAAAACCCAATTACAATGCACTACTAATTTCCCAGTAGTTAAATTGATAATATTATTTTAATTAATTATTTCACTTTTCTTTTCCTAATTTTTAAATAATTTTAGGCCAAAATATTATATTGACTCTTAATGCACGACCAATAATTTAAAAGGTATGTTAATGTTATATAGATTTTTTTTACTGATCATTCACAAAAAGAATTATTCCTCTTCAAGCAATAAATTTGATTATTTATGTTTTTATTGATTTGAGCTATAGTTTTGGGTCAAATATTTGTCAATATACTTTGTATATTTGTTATTGGATCTTTTACAAAATATGTTTCTATCCAAGCTATAAACCCTACATTAAAATTTATTGACAACAAAATGTTTAACAAGTATAAATAAGGTTTAAAACTAATAGGTTTTTGTATAAATCATATTCCGATACAGAAAAAGAGAAACAAAAGGGTTATGCTCTCTTAGTTTTGCCAATAATTATTGGTACATTTAGTTATATTGAAATATTAGATGACGGCTGTATTTCCTTTTGTGACTTTAATAATAGTATGCAGAAATATTAGCAAAATTTAGAATTTAATACTTAAATACCAATATGCTGAGGCAGTACAATCCCTGAAGGCAAAAATAAAATCCTTTGTTTTAAATCTTTACAATAAAACTGGTTATTTATATCGAGGGAAAAAATCAGAAAGTGTTTTCTGTGTTCGTGTAAAGCAGGATTTGGCTAACTGGTGACGTCAAACCATAGGTTTGGTTTTCGGCTTTGTTGAAAAGGATTTACTGCTAAGCTGTTCTTCGAATGGGTTTTAAGGGGGCTTGAGGAGGAAAGGGTGTAAAGGGGAGGGAGGAGAAAGCCGTTGAGAAGATGGTCGGCTTGAAGGCGATGGAACCATTAAAAGGTAATATCCCGTGATTTAGAGGAGTTATTTTGGAGTTCCATCAGGGTTTTGGCTAGAAGAGTTAAACAAGTATGCCTTGTGAGCCTTGTTTTTAGGAAAATATTTATATTTATAAAGTAAGCCTTTTGTAGCAATCACGGTTGAGGGGTTTGGAAAATAAGTCAGTGCACTTAGGAAAGTAATTATTTTGTGTAACTTTATACAGTTATAAAATTATATCTTCTTTATTATTATTTTTATTCTCTTCTACTTATTTGATACTAGCTTAGTCTTCTATGACATGTTTTGATGTTACACCATCTTTAGGTCTTATTTATGATAAAGATGACTTATTTTGAATAAATACTATCGGAAAGTTTGTTAAATTTGGAGGTATTATATATGCAATAAACTTTTTGTGGGATGAAACAATTCTGACTAGCAATGCTTTTTATAAATCACAAAGTTAGTTTTGTGAGTAAATCAAACATTTCAAGAGAAATAAATTTTTTTAAGCAATATAACAAATATTGTATATAATTTTAGAGCGTGTAAAAGGGTTAAATACAATACGTGCTATATTAATTACAACATTTAACATTTGCGTATGTTTGGTATATTTACAACCATAATTGTTTAAACAATTTCGTGTTAATTGTTCACGACAAAGTCGACACCAAAATTATACTGTTATTATTCACATAAACAAATAGCTCTTACGCTAGATGGCTGTACAAACTTAATCTAGCTGTAAACAACACAAACACATACATACGCGCATGGATATGACGTAAAACAGAAACGTATTCAAACATGCACAATACTCTAAAATAGTTCCCACAAAAACCCTGTGATATTGCTACAACTTTAGCCTCACACAATCTCAAATTATTATACATGTTAAAAATATATTTTGTTTACGTATTAAAAATGTTGGTCTGTTTACTTTTGTTATATACAAATATTCAATATTGGATTTATTTCTATGTACATTTTTCAATGGATTTTTTAAGTTTTGCAATATACTTAGTATCCATGCATTCTCTTATTATTTATCAACATCCTACTTTAGAGAGTTTCTAAATTAATAATTTTTTGGAAAGTACTCATTTAAACTCTAGAGAAACTTTTGATATAAGAAACTGAAAACAAGATGAGGTAATCAGAAATGAAAATATTTTCTTGGAGAAATTAAGTAAAAAAAAATCCCTGTGACGTACTCAGAAACCAAACGTTGGTTTTCATTAAGTAATTACAGGAGTTAGTTTCTTTCAAAGTTTTTTCTTTGGTTTCTGATGTTAATATCAACTCACCACAGATCTAGTACAGGGGAAGACTGGTTATGAAGTTTTGGGTGCTGTGTGTGTGTGTGTGTGTTGTGTGTGTGCGCGCGCGCGCGCCGCGCTTTAGGAAGTTGTAAGTTCCAAGTATTCAATGTTTCACCCACGTATTTCAGCCCTAAGTAAGCACAAAAAAAGTTCACTTGGAAAACATTGCAATGGTTAAAAACTTCAGGAGGGCAAGAAACGTAATTGTTTGTGATTGAATTATAAACCAGAAATTCTCAAACTTTTTTTGTTTAATCCTCATATTTAACTCCCTCTTCATCGTCATTTTTATCGCTACCTGCAAAACATCAATTATATTTTTGAAAATATTTTTTTAATAATTGGGTGGTAAAATATAATTCAGTTATAAATTGAAAAGAATGTATATTATATAATTGAAAAGAAAAATATATTATATGAACGTTATATAAAAAAACTAACATTTTAATTAGTTTAATAAGGTAGTTATTATGTATGAAAATTATTGGCAAGAAAAAATAAATTTGATATAAAAAATGTGAAATTCACAATTATGTTATGGTTACCTGGCGGTCTAGGGTTAAAGTGTCAGACTTCTGCGCTGGTGGTCCGAGGTTCAATTCTATGTCTCGGCATAGATTTATCCAAATTTACCAAACCCTTCCTTTACCTCTAAAAAGACGTGTATTATTCACAACTTTTGAATGTGTGGAATTCCAGACCTCCACCATGGTTCGGATCCCACGTTAAACTGTAGGTTTTCCATTTCATATCACAATCACCCTACCATTACACATAAGCGTATGTGCGTATAACCCGAACGGGTAGTAAGACGCGTCGCTTAAATAATTATAATAATAATAATAATAATAATAAACACAATGTTTAGTAAAAAAATAAAAACATTTAAGAAACACTAAAATACAAATATCTTATATAATATATAATTTAACACATTCATGCATAAGATGTCTTAAATCAAATAAATTATAAGACTAAAATAAACATAAATCTTAGGTTGTTTTATGTAATGCCACTGTTGGATAATACTATAATTTAATTTATGTTTAATTGAAGGTGTGGGAGTGAGTGTATCTATATCTATGTAAATTAAAAATTATCAAAATCCATATATTTTATAATGTCTTGTTCCTTGTTAATGGCTGATTTCTACGCACGATTTATCACGACTAGTTTCAATGCTCGATGGTCACCGTTCTCATCCTCAGGCCTTATTTGAAAGAGAATGCACCATATTACAATTAATAAACATGCTTTAACACAGTGCATAAAGGGTTTAAGAAATTAAATAAACCAAGTGAATGTCGACTGTAATATCAATTTAAGGAAAAGTTGTAAAAGTTTGACAAAACAAACTTAATAAGCTTATGAATTAGTATATGTGATTAATTTCATGATATATTTGTCAAAATATTTATTGAAAGATTAAAAATTGTGTATGTTCAACGTGAAAAATGTAGAAGCTCCTACGAGTTGCTTGAACAAAGTCAGAGATAATGAAGGTATAAAAGAGGGGTGTTGTAGTAAAGATATGATGTTAATGAGAGATATAGATAATATTTAAACTGCCTTTCTTAATTTAATTGTAAGGGTTTAAAGTCTAATCCATTCGTCATAGGAGTGGTGGTAAGTAATAGATAGAAAAATTTACCGGATTTACTTTCATGTATTAATTTGCCAAAACATATTATCAACAACAACCCCATATATTGATTTGTTTTACATTTTTGCACTCAAAACTTTCACAAAGAACAATTTATTTTTTGTAGTTATATTTTTCTTTTAACCATATTTACATTTTCTACTAGCTGTCAGCTACCATCACTTCTATGGTGAATATACTATAAATGGACGTGTATAAAAAGTTAAGACTAGTAAAGATACTGTATAGCAAAGGGAGGATGGAGTAATATTCTAATCTTCTAGACCAGTAGTTCCCAACCTTTTGTGGCCCATCCCCCCTTTCTGGAGGTTGACTAACACCTATCGCCCCCTTTTCATTTTCATTGTATGCCTAATTTTAATTTGAAGTAAAGTGTAAATAATAAAGCAGTTTTATTATTTTAAACAATTTTAGTACCGTGTATAAAAACAACCAAAGCAGTTTTATCCGGTCACTCTTAAATAAAATAGAAAAAAATTAAAATGTACATTTTTTACAGATTTGTTTTAAGAACAAAGAAGTGAAATAATTAACTAAGATCATTGACGTACATTTAAAAAACAGGAGTACATGTTTTCATTTTAAAATTTGAATCTGGAAAAATTAAGAAAGTTGACAGTTAAAATTTGAAAAAATAAATGAAAGTTTGAAAACTTTGTTATTGTTTTATTTTACCTTTCAATGGCTTCCTTGTACTTGGATTTCAGTTAAAGCTTGAATATCCGGCTTTATGTTCGTCAAGTTCAGGCGCAAGTCTCCTTTGAGGCAAATGTCCAACTTATTTCTTTGTTTTGTGAGGAGCTGGACAACATAATAAATCCTTTTTCAACTAAATATATTGACGGGGACGAGATGGGAAGTGGTTCAGTTTTTCCCCACAGTTGTGGATAAGTGTCCATAAGCTTCAACCAGACTATCTCGTAACCGCTCTGCTTGAAAATTATTTTCGCCTCACAGTCATACTTCAGATCTAGAAACTCTGTCTGCAAAGAGTTATCAAGCTTATCCACAGCTTCAAATGAGAATGGATCTAGAATCCAATCTGGGATTTGTAACTTGGTCATATCTTCAAATCTTGATTCCATGTCAGTTTTTAACTGGTCAAGGTGATCAGTTAAAATTAAGATTTTGTCTTCTGAGAGTTCAGGAGTCTCGTTATCTGACACTGAGTACTTTTTAAGGGTCGGAAACTGAGTCAGCTCTTTACAGCCAATATTTACCTTGTGAATATCAAACTTGGCGATAAATGATGAAATAATTCCTTTGGCCTTGATAAGGTTCATCTTGTTTCCTTGAAGCCTTATATTGACTTCGTTCATTTTTTCGAAATTCTCTGTAAGGTACGCAGGTTCCAACTTGCGTTGCTTCAAATTCTCACTTAAAACAGGATCAGACGTGTCGAGAAACTCAGTAACCGTGTCAAATAATTCGAAGAAACGTGCAAACAGTTTCCTTTGGAAAGCCACCTCATGGCCTTATGTAGAAGCAAGCGTTCGAATTCCTCATCATTTTCATGGCAAAGTTGTTGGAACAGACGGTCATTGAGGGAATTAGCTTTGATCTTGTTGACACCAGTAATTACCAGTTGTAGGGTTTCATGCAGGACACTACTAAATTTTTTCGCAGCGAAGTGTTGACGATGAATGACACAGTGAATAGCGATGACCTCTGGCACTTCTTTATTAAGGTGGGCTAAAAACCCAGCATGATGACCTGACATGGCAGGAGCATCGTCTGTTGCTCAAGCGCTCACGTTTGTTAGGGGAATCTGTTTTTCCTCCAAATAATCTTGCACTACTTTAAAAATCGATGATCCCTTCGTATCAGTGATCAAAGTTCTAGCAAACAACATTTCCTTGGTAATTTCCTTTTGTTCATTGATAAACCTCACATAAGCTAATAAAATTGCTTTGTTATCAATCACAGTTTATTCATCTATCTGCAATGCAAATTTACTTTTTTAAACAAATTGGTGAGTTTGGATTCAACGTCCGTGGCCATTTCGCCAATTCGCCTGGAAACAGTATTGTTGCTCAAAGGAACCGATTGACTTATCTTATTACTAGGGCCCTCACCTAGCATGATTTCAACAATTTTATTGGTAGCCTGTAAAACAAGAGTTTTCACCAATTGTGTGAGGTTTACCACATTTAACGATCAATAAAGACACCTCGTAAGAAGCAAGAAGACCTTTGTCAAGATCAGTTACTTGTTTTTTAAATAATTCACTCACATTAGGCCGTCTATCAGCTTTAGTTTTGAGGTGTTGAAAATAACTAAGTTCTTTACTCACTTTATCACTGTGTACTCTTGATAAATGAGCTTTCATTCGCGAAGGCCTCATGGCTTCATTACTAGTAAATGTTTTATCGCACAAAAGAAAATGTGGAAACTGCACATTTTGCGGTGACGTGATAAAACCTAATTTTAAATACTCAGCTGAGTATTGACGACACTTCTTCTTTTTTGAATCCATTGTGCATGAACTTCTACACTTCAAAACAAACTCACAAAAACTGATGGTGAGGCACACAAACGCTAGTGAAGACTGAAGACGAATGTAGGTCAATGGCAAGTGTGTTGTGATGGCAGGAGGGGGAGGGGTTGAGTCCCCAGTCGGCCGCGCTGAGCAACAACAGGTAGGGACTGTGGAGAGGGGGAAATGCAATGAACTCACTGGCTGAGAATAGCCAGTAACTCGTGCTACCCGGCCGGCAACTTCTACTTTACAGTACTATTTTAATTTTTCCCCCTTTGAATACTCATCACCCCCAAATCGCCCACACTTATTTATTGCCCCCCTGATAAGCCAAATCGCCCACTTGGGGGCGATCGCCCCCAGGTTGGGAACCACTGTTCTAGACACTGGACCGAACAGGTCTTAGCTACTACAGAAGTAAGAGTGGTTTAAAGAACAAGTTATTTTATGTTGGCGTTTTTTAAGATTTCTACAAGGGCTTGATTTTCAAAAATAGTTTGTTCACTGAGAAAATGTTCATTGTTTAATATTACATTTCTGATAGAGAAGTTTTCAGTGGTATTAATTACGATTCTTTATAAGAGTTGTATAGTAATTTCACGCAGTTGTTCACAGTGGTTGTTGGCGTTCAGATAAACTGGTTAAAACTATCCTTCTTGATATATCTAGTGATAAATTGAGAAAATAGGGGTGGATTTTAGAGGGTGTGCACCCTTATTAGCGTGTAGAGAGAAAAGTTAAATCTTATCATAAACAACAATGTACCTTTACATTTTTATTTCAACTAAATTAGTATAAGTGAGTAGCTTAAATTAGATTGGGACTGTTGTAGTTTATCGTTTCTTATTTATTAAGATAAATAATGATTTGCATACAATTCAAATGTTATTATTAACTTGATCCTAATTTACCCATTCTATAGTTCCTTGAGTTTATTCATAATCTGACGTGAATAGCAATAGCAGGGTGACCTGGTGGTCTAGGGGTACGGTGTCAGACTTCTATGCTGGCGGCCGGGGTTCGATCCTCGTTCCCGGCACAGATTTATCTGATTTCCAAACCCTTCCTACACCTCTGACAAGACATCTTGTGAATGTGGGGAATGCCAGACCTCCACCGTGGTTCGGATTCCACGTTAAACTGTAGGTCCTTCATTTCTTCTCACAATCACCCTACCATTACACATTAGCGTAAGTGCGTATAACCCGAACAGGTAGTAAGACGCGGTGCTAATAATAATAATAATATAATAAAATAATAATAATAGCAATAGCAATGATAAAAATGACTATTTCATAAGTAATCCAAGTTCATGTCCATGCGGATAGAAATACTTAATAAAACTTTTATTTCAGATGCATTATCTCTTAAAAATAATCAAATAAAAATTAACTACTAAATGTTTATTTTAATACACCTTATAAATATATGTTAGATACAACTCTGTAACACTATCGGCTTAAACAATTTTAAGAATGATACATTAGCTCTCGGAGCGACGGTATGGCCTAGCTTAATTTTGAAATTATGATATATTATCTACTTTATTTTTGTATAAAGGGTTTAGCTTTCTCTCCAAAGGAAAAATTCCGTTTCAAGTTATCTTATCTTTTCCCGCCTCATATTCAACGGCTTACTTTTAGGGCTTTTATTAGTGTTTCTATGACGAATGTATTCCATTCTTACGGGCAGTTTCCCTCAAATGTCTTCATCGATTTTTAGAATGTTACCCTAACACCATTTCAAAACTCTATTGTGCTCAACACACCAAATAACTGGTGTTGCGAAGAAATCTTCCTTCGGAAATGCATTCCAACCCTTCTCCTCCAATTCTATTCTACTTCTTGAACGGAATTCTGCACATTCTTCTTTGTTTTATACGTCACATTCCTTCTCCTTCTATCCTACCAGACATGCATTGTCTCCTATCAACACGATTCTCCTCATGTTAAAATTTTTCCAATATAGTACTTATCACTTCTTTCTTACTTCAACCCCCCTTCCCCCCTCCAATTCACTTTTATTTATTTACTCTCTGTTAGCTCATCCTTTAATCAAAATCCATCCACACGTAGGGGAAAGGCGTGAGTCTCGTCTAGTCTTGTTTTCTTGTTAAGAGAAGATAGGGGATTCTAGTGACTGCTGGGTTAACGCTAACGTGGGACTTGCAATTGGTGGGATTTACGACTGCCAAAAATAACGTCTTGGGATTTGCTTCCACTATATAGAAATTTGTAGCACTAAGCACGATTCAATATGGATTATATTCTGGAAACGTAATTTCGATCTGGGAGATGAAATTGGATCGCGGAAATGCTCTAACATTCGAAAGGCCTCATTTCAATGCTTATTACATTATAAGAGTTTATTACGGAAAATCCAAGATCTTGACCTTGTGCGAGAGTACAAACAAAACTAGGACAATTCTTCGGTCTAGGGGTCTACTCTCGTAATAGACTAGACTGCCGATGACAAGGATACCATGATTCGATTCCGGTCTGGTGTACTGAGGGTGGTTTTCCACAGTTGGCCAACGCAAATGCGGCTACACTGTCTCTACATTTGACATTCCTCATCCCTGAATTATTAGCTTAATTAGTATATAAACGTATAACCCGAATGGTTAAAGGAAAAAAAAAAGATAAGAACAGTCAACTAATATGAAAAAGTTTGTAGACTTGTCCCGGCTCACACCTTAGCTCACACCTTAAAAGTTTTCCCACTCTCCCTCTCCGCAAATGATGAAATGTTTCCTCTGAATTATATTTCTCACACCTGACCCTAGGATTAGATTCTGAATCTATCTAATCAGAAAGCTGCTGACTTTAATTTGTAGTCTTTTACCTTAGATCGGTCAGTAAAGGCCCCGACACAGACTCCTTATCCGTAGGTCCGCATCTGTATCTGTATCCCAATCCGTAGGTCCGTGGTCCGTAAGAAACCGATGCCACACTATCAGATTGCTCTGACCAGAGTCCTTATCCGTATGTCTTTACTACGTAGAAGTTGCTCAACTTTAACTTTCTACAGGGTGACCTGGTGGTCTAGGGTAAGGTGTCAGACTTCTGTGCTGACGGCCGGGGTTCAATCCTCGGTCCCGGCACAGATTTATCTGATTACCAAACCCTTCCTTCACCTCTGACAAGACGTGTATTAATCACAACTTGTGAATGTGGGGAATGCCGGGCCTCCACCGTGGTTCGGATTCCACGTTAAACGGTAGGTCCTCCATTTCATATCACAATCACCCTACCATTACACATTAGCATAAGTGTGTATAACCCGAACGGGTAGTAAGATGCGGTGCTAATAATAATAATAATAATAAAAACTTTCTACAGACTAGTTTATACGGACTACCAATCACAGCTGAGTAAATTATGTGCATGCGGATTGAAATGAAAGAACGAATTGCAATAAGAGGATCTGTCGCTATGGAAACATATACAAAATTAAAAGATTGCTACACGTAGAGTTATTTCAGAAACATTTTTCTAAAAATCAAAACACCCCGGGAAGAGCGGCTTCTAGGAAAATGTTTTCTGAGACATACCAAGCTCTCAGAAATATTGGCTTTGCTTTTGTAGGTTCAACACTCCTATTATTAAAAATATTAAAAGGGCTTGTTTTGTTTTCATCGAAAATACTCAAAATATAAAACAAATCAAAATACATTTGTTTTGCATTTTCAGGCTATTGCAAACACTTATTTATTTTAAATATAATAGTTAAAATCGAGCTGTAAATATATTTCAGGTGATTGTACTTAACATACATTTTAGTATATACGGTAGTTTACTCAACAAAGTTATTTTTGGTTTCTTTAATTATTTTATGATCTTATATGACTTGTCTCTGATATGATCAGCTGACTGCTTGACGCTCTTTGCTTGCTGTAAACTATTTTCTTTATAATTTATTGATCAGACGAAGTCTCTTACTATCTCATTGGTTTAAATGGTCACGTGATTACGGATATTGACTCTCTAATCGCGAGTAGAATTTCTTATGGACCAGGAACACGGATTATGGACCACGGACCTACGGATATGGTGTCTGTAATATTTCTACTCACTGGAATATGGATCCCAAGTTTGATTCCAAGCATAGTCGAAAAATGTTTTACTAGTGAAATTGGGTCTTTCCCTTTCACTGTGATGAATTAACGACCGAAAACTGGTTGTTTTATCTGTTCTAGATCTATGCTAGTTCATAAATCGTCTGATAATATAATCAGTTGATTCAGAAAATTAACCTTAAATGACTCGAATATTTATTTTTTTAAATTGGTTTTTTACACTGAGGAATAGCACATCCTAAGTGAACCAATTTTAGGACTGAGCATTGGCCTCCTGTGTTGAAGGATTTGCAAACCACTAACCATATCAGTTAGTAGTGCCTTAATGCTTCAATTCAGTCAAATGGATTAAAAACACAACGGTTCATATATGCTAGTAGGTGGGGGAATGGGGGAGAGAGGTTGTGATTTATTTACCTGAAATCATTATCTTGGCAAACATCAACTAATTCATCTGGGAAAGGCATATTTTCCCAAACTCGTACGTGGATAATTGACCAAGCGTTGCACATGTCTGTGTGACAGAACGTGGGGGGGAGATAATGTGATGATATGTGGACGATATGTGATGCACGGTGGGGCTCGTCAAAACAAACCTAGGGTTAACTGGTTTGGTCACCTGCCAGGAATAGATTACTATTGATCCACAGACGTAATGGGTTTGATTTTACTGCGACTTCTCTGGCCGGTACCTCTCCCCCACCCCCTCTTACACCCTCTTCCTTCCTACTGTGGAGTCGCTCGGGTGCTTGGTGCACGGAATAAGAGAAGAAAGGGACAAATAAAACAGGAAGAGAAACGCTTGTGATACTGGAATAATTGGGTGTGCGTTTGTGAGTTTATAAGCTAATTCTCCACACGGATTGTCTAAAAGAAAGAAAATTTATTATGTTTGTCATGATACCATGGTGGTTCTATCAACCGTTTTGCTTCTTGTTTATTGAATAATAAAATATAGCTTATAAAATAACCTGCATCTTAGGCACAAAGCTGCAATTTTTTTTTTTAAATTTGAGTTGTAAAAAATTTGCAATCCTTATAGAATCCAGGCCAAGGTATTTTAAAGCGTGTTTATCAAGGCGCGTATATTCAACGCCTGATGAACCCACTTTGGTGGCCGCATGGTCTAGGGCGCTACTCTTGGGTTATAATAGACTGCCAATGATGGAAATATTAAGGTTCTAACCTTGGTTGGGCTTACTGAGAGTGTTTTCTTCCTAAATTGTTTTCCATCCTTCCTCCACGCATACGCGGTACACTTCCCCTAAATATAACCTTCCTAATCCCTAAAACTTAATTATTTCTCAAGCATAATATCAATATGGGTAGTGCCGATATCACGTCATCGGACGCCAAGGGTTTCACACAAACCTCCGCGAGCGCACCTGGCCGGGTCGTGGAGGGTTTTCTCCTGCGGGAAGAAGTAGTTCGGGTAGTTTACGTCAGGATGTAGCATGGTGTATGTGAAGCAGGATTGTCTCGGGAAGTTAAGAGGGTGACAACCACCCCTATTGAACTGGCGGAACGGTTTGAGAGAAAATTGTACCGAAAAAAATTGTAAAGGTGATACAGTGCAATAAAAATATGCTTTACAATAGTTTACTTCGTACAGGGTAGTAAGACGTGGTGCTAAGAAGAAAATAAACACCTGGTGTGACTCGTGGATCTTCTATTAATGAGTTATGTTTTGGGTTCGAGAGTAAGGGCCGTTTCAAAACTGAAGCTGAGTGGGTCGGTAGTGTGAATGGAACATTAGTGGCGTTGATTAGCATGCCAGGAGCAAGACATGACGTCATGACGTGAATAGTGCAGAGGTGCAATCACGTACACATTATTTATACACTAAGATTCCACTCCCACTACGGTGACACTAAGGGCCCTGCACAAGAACTTGACCAAGAGGATGCTTAGTGGACACTAGCAAGGGTTTTACTTGCGTCATCATAGGTTAAAAGGGGGAGCGATAGTGTGTTTGGGACCACACTATCTGTCCACTAAGCATTCACTCTTGCATACCGCCCTAAACTTAACTCACACAACTGACTCGCAAAGCTTAGTTCTTGTATATCCCAGCCCTAGGCACGTGTTGTGTTGTTGCCGGAAAATTACCGCGATCGGTTTAGTTTGTAAATTATTGAGGCGCAGAAGGGTTATTCTGTTGAATTAATTCGTTATGTACCTGAAGCTTGAACCGTGTTCAGCAGTTTGGAACTACTGGTGCAGTGCAGTCTAGACTAATGTTGACCACACTGCAGCTGCATGGAGCAGATAAAGGATTCGGAGTGCAACGGTCAAGGGTTAGTTACTCATATTCCCATTTGACCTGTATGATTCCTAGAGACGGGAGGTAAAAAATAAATCCAATTAAAGTTTTCTGTTTTGGAAAATTTGGCCTTTTATTTTCTGTTTTGGATAATTTTTTGTGGAAAATTTTTAGATATTTTAACTAAACAAAGACAATCGAGATTGCACAAGACTAAGATCATATAATTATTGTTATTATAGTCATAATAACTGCAGTCATTATAATTATACTTATGAAAGTTATAATAATTTTACTGTGCTATCACTTTTTGCCTCTTACAGTAATATTCCATTTAGATTCTCACACTCACTTATCGACTACAGTGCTTGGTGGTTGAATCTGTCACTAGCGTCCATTCTACCATACTTATTTTATTTATTTGAGATATATAACGTGCACTTTCGGAACCAACTGATTATATCAACACATGAGAATTTCTCTGAGCGAGAGTGAAAGGGCCTTCCAATTTGGCTTGTAAATGTATTTCACATACCGTCCAGGGTTATTTTACATACCTCAATCGACATGGCACTAAGTCCCCTCCGAAGAAAGTTGTGCTATGGATTTTCATCGCTCAAGAAAAATCCTTCGACACCAGCTGGGTTTAAACCCAAAAACATCGTGTCCTGAGTCCAGTCTGTTGTAGAACATTAGGTTAATACCTAAATATTATTATCAAAGCTTTATCAAGTACATCCCATTCCTTTGGAAGCCAATGATCTGAACATTTTCATCTCTAATGATTTATACTACAATAAAATTGCCCAAAGGGTTAGGAAATATAGTCGATGGGGTGTCATTATAAAATTTACTTAGGTGGGGATGTAGGGGACGTGAGTTAGGGGTATATTTTCTGCATTTTTAAAGCAGAACTTTTCTTGCCCAAAATAAATATAATAATACTCTAGTAGAAACATGTAGTTTAATTTTCTTCACATTGAACTAAGCTGTTCTTGAATATCTGTCAAGCGTTTCCTGAAATTTAATGATTTTTTTTCTTTATTTAAAAAGTTTATTATATAATGCTGCTAAGCTATCTTATTTAACAACGCCACTATGACAGATATTCAACACTTGTGGTATATCACTATGTGGAGAAAATTAAGCTCAATAGTTTTACTGGAGCAATATTTGATTTATTTTAACTTTCCCGACCAAATTTCCTTAAGGTGCGGCAGAAGAGCGCACAAGTAATTTACAGTTTTATAGCATTAAATTTTTATAGCATTACAATTTTTTGACCAAAATAAATCAAGTATTTCTCCAGTAGCAACATAGAGTTTAGTTTTCTGCACATTCTGATAATAACAGATCTTGAATATCTGTCAAGAATGTCCTGGAAAGTTGTCAAAACATTTTAAATAAAGAGAAAAAGTTTTGACAACATTTCAGGACATTCTTGACAGATATTCAAGATCTGTTGATATTAGCATGTGCAGAAAACTAAACTCTATGTTGCTACTGGAGGAATATTTGATTAATTTTTGCCCAAAAATTTATATTCTATAAAAACTGAAAAATACTTGCACTCCCTTCTGCCGCACCTTAATGTCTACACTTTATCAATTTGTATTAACATGATATTAAAACTATAACAGAAATAAAAGCATGTTTTAAATTTAGTTGTTCTACAAGAGCCTGGCCCTAAACAATAGTAAAAAGAAATATAGTTTCCTATGTGCATGTGTTCTGATTTCCGGAAGACTTGTTGCTATAAAAGGAATATGTTTGGGAGGTTGGGGTCCCCAGAGAACAATAAGGGAGGTGCCTCGGGCAAACTACCTCATTTGGAGCCCTCTCTAGGATATGTCTATACCACAGTCTCCTCTAAACACGCAGAGGATGCAGGGGGCAATCAATAGCCAAGAGACGGAGGTGGATTTGTAGGTATGCGCAGTAGGCGCAAAAGAAGGACCTCATTAGGCTGGGTGGACGCTATATTCCAAATAAATATATATCGTATTAAAAATGTGTTTATATTAGGAATCATTTTTTATTTTACTATCACTTTTTGACTCTTTCTTTTTTTTTAGGTGTAACCAAACAAATTGATAAAACTTTCTTAGGGCGCACTTTGTCCACGGTCACGTGTCCTGACTGTGTATCACACACTTGATAGTGTCAAATTATCACACAATTAACTATAAATGATTTAAATGTTTAATATACAAATTCTTAATATACAAATGTTTAACTTGTTGTAATTTTAATTGTTTTGTTTTTAGCACCACGTCCTACTACCCGTTCTGGTTATGCGCCCTATAGTTGTAATTTTAATTATTTTCTTATGAAATTGAGAATTAATTACATCTATAAATAAGTGTATGCATCTACATCAATAAAATGAAGAGTTTATTGTTTACCTGTAATGAGAGTTGCGCGATATCTACCACACACAGAGGTTTGTAATTTTAAAATTAGTAGCCCCAACGCACGAACATACACACCTTGAAGCCATAATTTTAAAATTCGGATTTGATTTTTTTAATTAATTAAAAACTGGGTTGTAGGAAATAAAATAAGAGAAATACTTTCTGTTTGTTTACTCAGACTATTTATAACTTATATAAGTAATAAACCAAATAATGACAGAGGCTGCTTACCAGTATTTACCCATCTCACCCTATGGATAATATGTAACTTAAATAAATAATACAGATCGAACCAGGCTATGTATCGTAGCTTAGAGTCTTTACTATAAAACATTAGAATTGAGATCAGTGAAACAATATTACCATTATTATTATTATTATTTCTGTCTCAGGACAGGTCCGTTCCTTTTGTGAGTGAACTAAAGCCGCCAATGCATCATGTCCTCTGCCTCCATTTTCAGCTACCAGAATGTTCTTATTTCCTTCAAGTCATCCAATATTTGAATCCTCCTTCTTCCTAAGCTCCTCTTTCCCTCAACCTTTACTTCCATGACGTCGTGCAGAAGACAGTTCCTCCTAAGGATGTGTCCAATCCAGTTTGTTTGCACCGAAGAATCGCATTCAAAATGGTACTTATATTTTAAAAAAAAATATCAAAATTGAAGATTATTTATTTAAAGAAAATAAAACTATTTCCCTGATCCTAATTTTGCTTTTGACGATAGGATGATGCAGAAAACTGCATTTAAACACGACATTCGGTTGTAGAGTAGCTTTGTATCTTTATGCCCGGTTCATTGGCCATGATGTGGCCCTGTTTTATGAAAACATTTACTTGCTTAGCGCTGAAAGTAAGACAAGCAGTGAAACAAGCTGTCGCGCTAGTAAAATAAACAAAAAGTTGTTCTATCTTAGAGCGTACTTGCCTACCAAATAAACTGATCTTGACTTGCGTCTTGTAAACCGGGCCTGGCGGAAAAGGAGAGATGATATTTGGTTGCTCAAAGGCCGTGGTACACATTCGCCCCATTAACTCAACCTTCTTTGTCAAAATCACACGAGAATCAATAATGCAGAGCGATCTCATACTGATGCCCCATTTGACGGCCAATAATTTCTCGTTAAATTCTGATGGCGGCGTTATTTTTTCACAAAGGGGTACTAAGAAGTTATTATTTACAATTTGTTGAATACCATGGTAAATAAAGTAGTTTAGGAGTCTGTAAAAATTAAACTATAAAAACTTAATATGTTAAATGTTTGTACTAAATATAATATGTCCATCAGTTCGAATATATATATATATATATATATATATATATATATATATATATTATATATATATGTGTGTGTGTTTTTGTATAACTTATAAGTTCAATGCGATAGACTTCAGACACATTATCCCAGCTCAGTTGTTTTCACATTTATCTACTGATCAAAACTTCCCTAGTTTGATTCTCATATATATAAGATAACCTATGCCAAGGTAAGGCTACCCCTTTTAACAATAATTTATTGATGGTAGAGGGACTGTATTTTGTATCCATTCTAGAATCATGTTCTTCTGAAAATAGTATCCAATACTAATAAAATCAGTTGGCTCAGAAATTGCACGTTTTAATAATATAAAATAGATCATTAACGTGATTTTTTTTTAAACCATTAGGAGATTTCAGATGCAATGGTGTGAGCTAAGACCTAAGAAATATATAAAATATCTATATCTAAATTAAATTACTTTTTTAAATCAAATGGAGAAAAATATGTTTTATAGTAAAATAATCTTAATAATAATAATAATAATAATTACTGTTAGCATGTTGAAGCAAATATAACGTTTCAACTAAGTTATTATCAAGGCCTAAATGTTGGCATGCATTTTTTTGTTTATTGCATATAATGTTCATAAGTAGATACTTTCAGTTCATGAGCCCTTGGTTGTATAAATGTATATTTTATTGTTCATTTATTTAGATACCTTAGCGTAATTAGATTATGTGGGTGACCTAACGGTTTAGGGGTAAGGTGTCAGACTTTTGTGCTAGGGGTCCGGAATTCAAGCCTCGGTCTCGGCATTGTTTTATTTGATTGCCACACCCTTCCGTCATCTCTGACAAGACGTGTATTAATCACAACTTGTGAACGTGTGGAATTCCAGGCCTCCACCGTGGTTCGGATCCCACGTTAAACTTTAGGTCCTCCATTTCATCTCACAATCACCTTACCATTACACATTAGCGTAAGTGCGTATAGCCCGATCGGCTAGTAAGACGCGGTGCTAATAATAATAATAATAATAATAATAATAACTATTATTAGTAGTTGTAGAAGTAGAAGTAGTAGTAGTAGTAGTAGTAGTAGTAGTAGTAGTAGTAATAGTAGTAGTTAGTAGTAGTAGTAGTAGTAGTAGTAGTAGTAGTAGTAGTAGTAGTAGTAATAGTAGTAGTAGTAGTAGTATATAATCGTACAACCCGAATGGGTAATAAGACGCGGTGATAAAATTAATAACAAATATTAATATTTTTATAAAATCGTAGTAAATAATTAATTTAGAAAAGTTTAAAAAAATAATGTAACCAAGAAATATCCCCTATCACCCTTTTTACATGTCCATTAAAGCTAGGTGAGTCACGAAAGTTTGTCGTTCTAAACATTTGTTCATGTATCTAAAATGTTAGACACTCAAGCATTTATAAGTAACGTTTTTATAGTACTTTATCTTTACTACTCGTTCTGGCTATACATTTATGTACAGATTCCGTTAGTGTGTCATGAATGAAGAAGGTTTAATTTAGAGAAAGTGTATTCTCATTTGCGTAAGGAAGAATGGAAAGTAATTTTGCAAAAACACCCTCAGTTCATCCGACCATGATTCAAACCCTGGTCTCCCCATCATTTGTGGGGCAGTATTTTGTGAATAACGCCTTCTACTACGTGGCCTCTAAAGTTGGTCTAAGTAATGTTATTATTATGTAATGTGTGTGTTGGAAAATATATAGAAGTATAAAACTAAACAATTTTTATGTGATATTTAGCAATAGTATCATGATGGTTTTCTAGTTAAAATATTTGATTGATTTGTATTCAAATTAGATTATATCTGGTCCCTTTTGTTATTATTATTAATAATTATTTATTATTATTAGTATTATTATTATCTGATTCAGAAAAATAAAATAGATTTTTTTTAATTTGACTAACCGTATATCGTATTATTTTAGTCAATACATAATTATTTGGGCAACAAGAATTTAAAATAATCCCTTCAATTAAATATAAACTTAATTCAAATAAAACCATTAACAATATCAAGCCAAACTATAGGGGATCTGAATTCAACCATTTGCATATTTCCTAACAATGGACCAGTGAATATCTATTTTTTTATTGTGACATGTTTAATTTGTGGCAAAATATTATTTCACGGAGAATTTAACAAAGCAGTTATAAGTAGTTATGTGGATCAAATACTCAGTTTGTTTACCTATTTATTAAGAAATTTTATGATCGATTTAATATGTTCCCACGTGATTTGGTGTTCGCGCGTTCTAACGCGTCACTCTCGCAATAGACTAGACTGCGGATGACGTAATAAACACTAATAAAATTGCATTCGACACGGATCACATTTACAAGTAGAATATTCACAGTATTGGTTGGGATGTGCGTTATCCCACCATGAAGAACAACATGTTTGAAACCTAGCAGAGATTCGAACGTGCCTGGTCGAACTAAGTCAATCGACTTATTACAATTGATGTAACCCTTTAAGGTGGTAAGATCGCCGATGATTGAGACTTTCACACCACTCGAGACTTCACGTCTCTAGAATTGATATAAAGCTTCCAGCTCATTAGTACTCGAAGGAACGAATTAATTTTTTCCACCGCAATAAGATTTATCTCTACGTTCTTAAATGTTTGGTATGAAATTAAACGTTGACATATTGATCAGACCAATAAACCATTCCTCATGACGATTATCTTTTCCCAGAAGAATATGCGGACAAAAATGTTTTGTCAAATTTGAACTCTGACCTTACAGCGTAAGTGTCTTGTACGTGTTTACCAGAATGAGTCGTTAGTGAGATTATTTAAGGTAAGTTAGACAAAGATGTCCACACAATACAGTACCGCACTCCAAATAGCGTTCATGATTGTAGATGGTATTCCTCCGAGATATTGTACGAGTTTGAGTGGTGGTCTTAGATCGCTGAAACTGTAAAGGTATTCCACACGTTGTCCTTGTTTTTGACAAGCCACCCAATGCGTACCCTTACCGTTATCTCTATAGAGATTTATAATGGCACACTCATTCTTCCATGGTGATCCAGTGGGTAAAGCGTCTCTCATGAAAGTTCCTTTAAAGTGCGGAATTTTCAACTCTTTATCGTACCTGTGCAGATCTTTTTAGGTAAAGGCTCGTCTAAGTAGCGATTTAATTAACTTGTTGAGTATGGACAAAGATACATCCCTTTGACCATCGTGGTAGCCTCAAGGGTACGATTATATCTATAAGTCTCTTTCGTGTTTGCCTTGGCAGTTTGCGCGGATTCGTGATTCCTGAAAACCCCTCCTGCAATAGTTTCTAATGCGGCAATCAAAAGGTTTATAGGTAGGAACACTCTCTTCTTATTCTTCCTCTTCTTCGTACAAGAGTTGGTACTAGTACGTCATTTATTCGCACGTTGATGACAATGACGTCCTTTTGTTAGACCACTACCCATCTTAACTTTAGACTTCATCACGTTTGCTTCAGCCAAAGCCGTAGCTTTCTCACCCAACTTTTAATCGGGTGTGAGTACTCTTTTCCGAGCTTTCTCTCTAAGTTTTTGATCTGTGGTATGATGACCAGACAGAGCTTTTACTTTGGAGTAGCCGATATCGTGCTCTTTATCAGCTTGGTTGAACTCGTTAACGCCGCGATCACCTTGTTCCAAACGTTTTGTCAACATTTTGGACCTGGCCCATAGTATTGATATTCAGGTATATGCGCGCCAAACAGTAATTTATTGACCATCCTATTCAGCAGTTTACTTCCCTTTCTTCCATTCATGATACTTACTGATTGAGAATATATATATATATATATATATATATATATATATATAGCCGTGCTTGTTGACATTCTGCTAGTGAGACAGACAAATCCGTTACCCATGTGTGATAACGATCATGATGAAGGTAAAGCCTCACCTCAGAGGCACGGTGCATTGTTACCTGATACTATTATTCACGTAATTTTTGGACCTTCAAATTGCGGGAAGACAAATTCTATGATCAGTCTGATTGAGAACCCGAATTGATTTCAGTTCAGGAACGCGTACGTTTATTCTAAATCGTTGTACCAACCTAAGTATCAACTTTTATCTCAAGTCCTCGAACTCGTTTAGGGGAAGGGATACTTCCTTTTTCTGACAACGATGAGACAAACCCACATTCCGGTTCTAAACCTTATTCTGTATTCATTTTAGACTATGTCACTAGCAATAAACAGTATAACATAAAAGATTATTTCAGAATGGGTAGACTTTTACTATTTAAGTCAGAACTAACCTCGAATCCCCAAGCAGATGCTGAGAGATTACTCTAACCTGTTCATCATTTTCAAGATGGACGATACAAAATTGAAACTTGTCTATGTTGATCATGTCAACACAGATATGACCTTCAGGAAGCTTAAGAAAATGTGTTCACTATGCTGGAAATACAAGTATGACTTTCTAGTCTTGAGTATGGATTACGAAATCGATAAGGGACGTTATTAATTTAGGTTCGATACTTTTATCTGACCCGATTAAAATTACCTTAGATTCAGTTTATGGTGAGACATTATGTTGTCCATATTGAAATTCAGATGTTTCTACCGATTTTGCCGGAAAAGGTATTTTAACATGCCACAATCGACGTGGAATCGATGGCTTTACTTCTCCTCCGAAGGAAGTTGTGCTGCGGATTTTTATTGCTCGAGAAAAACCATAGACCCCAGCTGGGTTTAAACCCACCAACATTGGATTCTGAGGCGAGCCTTTTACCCCAAAACAACTGAGGTTGACTATATTTCATATATTCCTGTATCCAGGTGTCACTTTTCAAATTAAAGAATATAATATTAAGACGTTACTATAACAGTTGGGCTAGTTAGCCCATAAAACTAGATAAGCCACACATTCGATCCGCATCGCCAAAGATGCGGGTGATCAAACTATTTCTCTACAAACCTGTTTTCATTGTTTGAAATTGTAGATCCGGTCATAGTAGCAACTATATCCGGCGGTTGTAATAGCTGAGGTGTAGTTTGTTTGATAATGGTAAGACTAACACAGTATCAAGGGGAAGAAGCGAAAAGGAAATTGCGGTGCTCCTAATGCAACGTGGTCGGTGGAAGCGAAGTGGTAGGACAACTATGGGTGGTGTTGTGATGGTAACAACAATTGGAGGTTTCATCGTCGAATCAAGGGTCTCGTTGAGGATTGTAAGGGTAGCTTATAATATCTGGGGTCAATAGAGGGGGACACCTCTATTTTGTAGGTCAGAACTCTCCTCTGATAAGATTCTCTTCGTTAGCTTGCCTTGTACTCCAAGGTACGAGCTTCGTATAGTAGCCAAGCAACCTTTAGAATAACTAGGGTTCGAATAATGGTAGGCTTGAAATCTTGTATCCAGGATGTATTAATTAAGGATTGACCCACTTCGGTTGCTGTATGATCTAAAGTGCTACTCTCACAATTTACTATAGACTGCCAATGAATGAGAAAGATCGTCGTTCGATCCCGTAAGGGTGAGTTTTCCTGACTGGTCTCCTATATTATCCACGTAAATTCGGGTACACTTCCTCTAAATTCAACCTTCCACATCCCTAACCTATGATCGTAATTAGTACACAAGCGTATATAATAATTCCAAAAGGTAGTAAGATGGGGTGCTAAATGAAACAAGATTGATACTAAGGATTTGTAAATACTAATTTTCTTAGGAAGGTATTTTATCTGACAGCTTAAAAAAAATACTTGATTCGTTGTCATATTTTTACTTTATCTCGACTCCTCGGATAGAAAGTATTGTGGTCGTAAAAAAAAAATCGAAATTGAGATTTTGATAAATGTCGACGTTTCGTGACCCCTGGAAATCAATAAAGTGGTTTTGATTAAATTTTATATCTAAACACTGTTTATTATTATTATTAACAAGATGGAAATTTCCATTTTTCATGATGTATGGTATTAATATAAATATAACTTAGGCCTATTTAATTCAAAGTCCATGGGATATCTAAAAAAAATCAAAATATCCTAATTTCGAGTTAAGCATTTTTATTAATATCTAGGCAGCTGGTATACAATTAATCAATTATCTCAAAATGTGTTACATTTAAACGCACACATTTTATAATTTATAATGTTATGTAAAACCCAAATCTTAAATAAACAATCTATAAATACATAGAAAAACTAGAAAAAAGTATACACAAAATATAAATGTTGGAGAATAACAACATATAGTATAGTAAATGGTACGGAACTCCGCAAGGACTTTCTCGCTCTATTGTTTAAAAATGGAGATATTTACTCAAAATTCGTAGTATAATATACACTAGTGAACCCGAGAAAAAATTGAACAATACATATGTAAAATACTTTTTAACTCACGGTTTTAAATTTTATAATTTTATTTGTAAGGAATTAACGCTTTCATTTGCAGATTTGGACCAATAAAAGTATCGATATTGGGTACCCAAGGGTCAACACTGAGTATTAAAATTTTAACTTCCTGTTAAAATGTTCGTTATTTTATTAGGGGATGCACATCTTATAGCTATCGCATTGCTATTAAATTTCTCTTTTATCAATTTTGACCAATAAAATAGGTAATTATTGACTATTGAGTCTAAAATGAAAGTGATAGAATTTTTATAACCAATTTTGAAAAAATGGATTTTTTCTCTTTTCACCCTTTAGTAAACTGCTATTAATTTCAGGGTTAGACAGACACACAGACAGACGGCGATGCAACAACAACTTTTTAGGGTTCAGGGGGTCATGAAACGTTGACATCCATCAACATTTCAGGCTAGATTTTTTTAACGGTCGTATCACTTGGTTAAAGCCAATTTTGATAAAAACCGATTGTTTCTCTCTCTGCCCTTAAGGAAACTACCCTTAATTCTAGGGTTGGATATACAATTCCAAAAAATTCCTCGGGGTAACCCTATGAAAACCCCAGATACCAAGTTTTAGCCCAATCGGTAAAATAATTTCGGCTCTAGCGTGAGGCACAGACAGATGGACAGAAAGACAGATGGCATTGCGAAAACCACTTTATCGGATTCGGAGGATCATGAAACGTTGACATTCATCAAAATATCGATTCCAAATTTTCTGACGATCACAATACTTGCTTTACCTCTAAGGTAGCGAGAAAGTATAACTATTGATATTGGGTCCCCATGGGTCAACACTTCGTATTAAAATGTCAAATTCCTGCTTAAAATTTTTGACATTTGAATTGCTATTAAATTCCTAATATATAAATTTTGACCAATAAAATAGTTAAATATTACTATTGAATCTTAAATGATAGCGATTGATCATTTATGTACAAACATTTCCCCTAAGAGGTTGAAAGAAAGCGAACATACACTTTTTGAGAGACTTACTCATTTCTTACTCTATGGCTTTAGATAATTATTGCGTTAAAACTTAAGTAGTATCTCTTTACAACTAAAGCTCACAAAACTATATTAATATATTTGCCAATATCTCAGAAAATATTGGTTTTATAAAGATATATTTCATATAAAAGCTTCTTTTTTTTTTCTAACAGTACTACAATCTTGCATTGCTATTTATCATCTCAAATAGTTGCGGGGATACGGAAATTTCCGCATCTGTAAATTATCCTAAAATTCATTTTCATGGTAATATGAAAATAGCCAGTTTATTTATAATGTTAATCAATGTCAAGATACGAATTTTAATCAAAATCGCTATAGCCAATTTTGAGAAAATCGATTTTTTCTTTTAGCTTTTTATTATTATTTAGTACCGCGTCTTACTACCCGTTCAGGTTATACGCACTTACGCTAATGTGTAATGGTAGGGTGATTGTGAGATGAAATGAAGGACCTACTGCTTAACGTGGAATCCGAACCACGGTGGTGGCCTGGCATAGCTTTTTATTAAACTACTCTTAATATTAGGGGGTGACCTGGTGGTCTAGGGGTAAGGTGTCGGACCTCTGTGCTGGGGTCCGGGGCTCAATCCTTGGTCCAGGCACAGATTTATCTGACTGCCGAACCCTTCCTTCACCTCTAACAAGTCGTGTATTAATCACAACTTATGAATGTGGGTAATGCCAGGCCTCCACCGTGGTTCGGATTCCACGTTAATCTGTAGGTCCTCCATTTCATATCACAATCACCCTACCATTACACATTAGCGTAAGTGCGTATAACCCGAATGCATATTAAGACGCGGTTCTAATAATAATAATAATAATAATAATCTTAGGGTTAAACAGACTCACAGACAGATGGAATTTGAAAAACAATATTTTAGGCTTCAAAGGTTCATGCATAAGACGTCGACATCAATCAACATTTCGGGTAAGATTTTTTTTTCTTTTAACGGTCGCAATACTTTAACTTTAATGTTCGAAAAGTTAAAATATAAATTTATGTGCATATATCTTGAAAGTTATTGGTTTTATAAAAATAATTTTCAAATAAAAGATCTCTATTATAAATATATCTACATATTTGTAATGACAAGTAATTTCATATCTAACATAGTTCTGTAAATATGATAAAAATTGAGAATTTTCACATCATACCGGAACACTTAAAGTCATTTCGCCGAAATATTGAGAGTGAATATTTTGTTTGGAATATGTATGAATGTTTTTAAATTAAATGTATTCAGAATCGTTAGAGCCGATTTTGAGGAAATTGATTTGTTCTTTTTGCCCTTCAGCAAACTACCCTTAATTTTATGGTTGGATATCAAATTCCAAAAATCTCTCGGGGCAACCCTATGAAAACACTACATACCAAGTTTTAGCTTAGGCTCTAGTTTGAGGTACTGACAGACAGATAGACAGACAGGCGGAAATTCAAAAAACACTTTTTCTGATTCTGTGAGTCATGAAACGTTGACATTCATCAAAATCTTGAGTTCGATTTTTTTGACGATAACAATAATTTATCTACCTGTAAGATAGCGAGAAAGTAAAAATTGCCAACTTAAATCAGTTTTTTTCTATTACGTTTAAAAAAAATGTTTTTCTTGGTTTGATGTAATTTGCTTATCTTGACAAAATATATATACAATCTTCAAGTTCACTATATTTATTTAAAAGTTTATATTTTATATATGGTTGCGATTCAGTGAATCTTGTAAGTTTTTTTCCATTACTCTAAGTGCTTCAGAAACTGATGGTATTAGTTATTCTACTTAGATGACTCTGCTGGCTTTTTCATCAGAGTATGCTTGGATATTTTTGTTATTTACTTCAAGTGTCTCCCCTTATGTTATTGTTCCATCGTCGTTAAATTAGGTTTTAAATGATTAGAAACCCAGAAAAATTAACAATGGATAGGCTTAGAACTATCCAAATATTGTCTTCTAAAATTCGAAATAAATGTTATTTTTATCACTGATATAGATATGAATTTCATGGTGGATCAAGGAGGGTTTGAAATATCCAATAACTCGAATTAACCAATATCGAACTATCCAAATCCTACTCTACACGCGTATACAGGTTGTTCGGAAACTCAAACTCAAACTGCACATATAGCTTGTTTGAACTAAAAATCATACCAAATCCCTATACACTTACATCCAGAAAACTATGCTAATACCATTAAATTTTGTTCAAAGTTTTGGCATACAGCACCAGGAGAGCAAAGCTGTTCAAGCATGCGTGTACAACAAATTTTATAGAAGTTAAGTAGTTGGCACTTCACATGTAATGATGGCAAACACTTTCTGTGGTGTTAATCATGAACCTCAGAACGTATCATATTTATAAAATACTGGTTTGCGATTTACTATTAATTGTTTGTTCTGATGCCGTGCTCCAAGCTTTCTAGGTGTTTAGTGCCGTGCACCTAACTCTTATGAAACCTGTTTTATACGCATACTTGAACAGTTTTGCTCTCTCCTGGTGCTGTACGCTGAAACTATGAACATAATTTAATGGTTCTAGCATAGTTTTCTGAACGTAAATATACAAGAATAATGTATTACTTTTGGTTCAAATAAGCTATATATGCAGTTTGGGTTATGAGTTTCCGAACACCCTGTATACATAAGCGTTTGTTAGTTTTTCATACTTATTCACATGAACAGACTTTTCAACAAGTGTTTTGATATAAACATTCAGACTAGCTTGAGGTGAATTTGTCTAAACAGAGTATACTTCAGTAACTTCTCCGATAGCCTTTCACCCTCCTTCCATACCCCCTCTTACCCCTACTCCTCCCTTATACTGTCTAGCAAGGTGACTACCCTACCCACCCCTATAAATCTTGCAGGATATACTTTCGGAACCTTCTCTTACCCTAATCTTGGACTTACCTCGATTCTTACTGGCAGACGCCAGGCTAAAACGCCCTGCATCCTACTTGAACTTTTGGCCTCACGGAAAACGTTACGTTTTACTTTGTGCCTGGAAGAGAAGTTATTACGAGGAAGAATAAAGGAGAGCTATGTTCTCTCCGTTATTTACCTCACGTTCTAATTTAACAGGATCACACCATTTCATAAACAATTACGGAGAAAGGGATATTAACCTCACACACACACAAAAAAAAGCTATTTAGAATTTACCAAATACGTGAGTTTTAATATGGTTTCATGGTGTTAGGGGAGGAAGTTTATTATGTTGGGGGTATTAGCTACCTTAGTGATTAATTTAGTTAGTGCTATTTTAGCCGGTTTAAGGAAAGGGTACAGAGTAAACAACCACAAGGTGTTTATTTGTCTGGTTTTAAAGTTTTAAGTGAAGTATAAACGATTAATAATGTAGTTCAGGTTTGAACCTTTTTCTTTTTGCTAACCTATACTCATTAGCGTTGATAATGAGCTGTAAACAAAAAGTGTTAACAGGAAAAATAATTATTTAAGTATGTACTTATTACAACATTATATAGTACCACTTAAAATATTATTATAGCTTAAAATATAAAGTTAGACAAAACAATTTGTTTGAAGCACCATAAAAATATAAACAGTTCAAATATATTTGTAGTGTTTCGGTGGCCGCATGGGCTAGGGCATAATACTAATGTTAGACTAGACTGTGTATCATAGGGAGCACGTGGTTCAAATCTCGGTCAGGTTTACTAAGGGTGGTTTTTACGAAATTGTTTTACGATCTCCTTACACGCAAATGGGGGTAAACTTCCTTAAATTCAACCTTCCTCATTCCTAGCTCATTAGTATAATTAGTAGCCTACAAACGCGTGCAGCCTGAACAGTTAGTAAGGCATTGTGATATATATATACATATATATACATATATATACATACATATATATACATACATATATATAGACATACATATATATATATACATAGATATTTGTATATATATGTGTGTGTATGTGGGTGTGTGTATATATATGTATTCATGTCCTCAAGTGCAAGTAACGACTATCATCAACTAACGTGGACTAAACGTAAGTTTGTCTATTTGAATTCTTAAATTTAAAAATGACCCCAAAACACGAGAATTGAGTCTTGGACAATTGACATCGCACGCCAATTTTTTTAACCACTCAGCTATCCAATGCGCACATTTTCTCGGTCATAATTTAATGCATAGTCTGTTACTTAATTTTTACTTTCTCTCTACCCCTCGGATAAAATAGTATTGTGAGCGTAAAAATAAATTAAACTCTATGTTTTGATAAATAACGATGTTTCATGACCCCCCTGAGTCCTAAAAAGTGTTTTTCGTGATACCGTTTGTCTGTTTGTTCATCTGAGTGACTGTACCTTGGCCTCGAATTGAAACCACTTCACGGATCGGAATAAAACTTGGAATCTATGGTTTTCAGAAATTGTTTCTCCAAAAAGTTTTTAGATAGTATTATTAAAAGTAAAAATAAATTATAGAATATATTTTTATAAAACTGATAGTTTTTGACCTATAAGCAAATATAAATTTGTTTTATGGAGATCTTTAAAAACAGAAATTGACCGTTATGCTCTTTAGTGGATAAAGACATTTCTCTTTACTTGAAGTTTCTGTAACAGTGTATATTAGGTGTATGCTCTTTGATGGAGTGTATTATTTAGTTTCAAAAATCTTAGAAGTTTTTAATAAATGAATTTTTATTTTTTAGATTTTAAGAGAGAAAGACTGTGCGGTGCACCGTACAATTTATTAAATCTATAAATATGTCACATAATGCGGCTACATCCATTTCTTAGAGATCATTTTCATCTTCTAAGCTTCGCCAATCATGTAAGCTACAAATAATAGTAAATTTGTTAGCTATATTCGATTGTCTAACTAGGTTGGCCGATATCAGTCAGTGTTGGGGAGGTTGGAGTTCGATTCCCAGCTGAATATATGGTTTTGTGTCTTTTAGTCACAGAAATATTGTCACGTGTGGTTGTTATCACTACCTCTCAATGCCATACATTATTTTCTGTCATTGATGAACACACGTCATAGCCTTATTTCATCACATACATTTTGTCAGTAAATAGTTCCTTAACTTATGTTTTAATACACTGTGAATGAAGCAAACATAATGTGAATTAGTTTTATCTAAAGTATGGACATATAAATAGTATTATTGTAAAGTAAATACTTTAGTGAAAAACAAAATTCAGAAGGCTTGTGAAAATTGATGCCCAAGAACACTTACAGTCCAATTTTCATAGTAAGACTCTTTCACATCTGACAGTTATAATAGCTAGCCGATCTATTTTCACGTAATCATACATAGGTTAGTATGATTTACAGCTGTAGCATTTTGATTAACAATATCAATACATATTAAATAACAAAAATAAAAGAGAAGCCTTGTGAAACTTTCTCAAATTCAACCTTACTCCACCTAAAAAAAATGAGTCAGTCTTTTGTTGGGTTGTTGAAATTAAATACTCAGTGTATACACAAAATAGCAAAGAGAGTTTATTTTCGGTAATTGATACAAAAAAATTGTTAGATTTTTCTTTTAACTCAAATTTTAAATAAACAATGTGTTTTAACGTAAAGTGAGTGTGCTATGTCAGAAGTTGGTAAAAAAAATCCTATCCACTGACACCTTATTCATCGCTGTATGTTTTGTATTAGTTGAGAAAAAGGGATGTTGACAACAAAAATAGTATATAGGATAGGCGTAAGTCAAGAAGTAAAAAAAAAATATTGCTCTTTGCATAAGAATGGTGTGTTGCCTTATGTGTAAGTGAAACATGCTCCATAGATAAAATTGAAAAAAAGATATATTAAAAGCATTTGAAATATACAACAAAAGAATGTTGAAAATATCCTGGCTAGAGAAAATAGCCAATGTGAATAAACTAAGAAGATCAAACAAAGGAAGAATGATCGATTATGGCAACCTCACAGTTTCCAAGCTATAAGCAAATTTCTAAAAGACTTTACCTACCTGTGACGTCACCACAGTTCAATATGGGAATTTTAATTAATCTACGTTTTATTAAGTTAGTTATAAAGTAATAGTGTTGAAACAAAAACGATAAGTTATTTAATAATTCTAAATATAGTGTCTACAGCGTGGCAAAATTAATATTTTTATCTTGACGTAGTTTTTGGTAAATGTATTTATTATAGATCCACTACACCATAGGCTATTTGGCTTGGTCACGAAAATGGCTTGTAGGAATATTCCTGCCAGGATGTAGATTAAAAAAGAATAGGAAACAAGAGAAAGGTAGTTTTAAAAAGCAAGTAAATTTGTCTTTCAAGGAGGAAATACTAGTGTGAGTGTATAAACTCATCATAGGAAGAGGGAAAGTGTTATCGGTAAATAAAAAAGAATGGTGAAATTCTCAGATTATTCCTTCCCTTTCTATGTTGTACATTGGTATCTATGTGGGGTAGTGTTTATATTGCTTAGATGCGTCAAGATAAGATGCAATCGTTTTCGCAAAACAGCTTGGAAATCTCCGAGTAGGCAACGTGTTTAATTTCTGGGTAAAAGATCTAGAAAATATGTGACATGCGCCGTACCATTTATGTGTGTGTAGAGCCGGAAGAGGTGCATTGTTAAAGCCAAGGTTGTCCAAACGTTATTCATCCCAAGGGCCGAATCTAACTATCAGTTTGCACCGCAGGTCGACGTTATATTTAGTAATCCCATCAACATAATTTAAGACTACAAACATCAACTAAATTATTATTTACAATACTTATTTTTGGTTGGTAGAATTTTTCAAATTTTACTGCCAAAAAGAGTTTATTAATCTCCCAAAAAAATGTATTATGAATAATCCACGAACATACACTTTCACTAAACAGCTTATTCTTATAATTATAAATAGTTTTAATTAAAATGATTGCATAGTAAAATGCAACCTTAACCTTTTTAAATGTTTTTTTTTTCCTTAATCACTAGCTACCACTATTTCATATCTTCCACCGAGCGTTTCCCTTTAATTTTCCTTTTGTGAGGGCCATAATCTCAATAAGCGCGAAACTAATTTGGCCCACGGGCCGCTAATCGGACCACACTGGATTAGGCAATGACCTCTAAAGGAATATACGACTAGTGAGAGTTTAGGAACTATGTAATCTGATACAGTGTTTATCACAGCTTTGGTGATGGAGAACTACTAAATGAAAGATATAAGCAATGAAGGACCAGCAGAGCTCATGGAGAAGGATATTATTATTATTATTATTATTATTATTATTATTATTTAGCACCGCGTCTTACTACCCGTTGGGTTATACGCTTTAATTACTAATTACGCTAATGGATAGGGAATTGGTAAGGTTGAATTAGAGGAAGTGAACCCGAATTTGCGTGGAGGGAGAGTGGAAAACCCTTTAGGAAAAACCACCCCCAGTTCACCCGACCGAGATTCGAACCTTGATCTCCCCATCCTCGGCGGTTGAGCTCAACACGACTAGCGCGTTAGCCAACTACGCCACCGAAGCGGGTTGTAGAAGGATAGAGTGAAGGGGGGGTTGTTGTTAGAAATTCACGCAGGCAAAAAATAAGTTTTATTTAATTTCATTTTGCAACTATAATTGCAAGATAAAAGCTCAATTATTAAATTAAATGTTGAAAAAATATCAAATAACTACATCGAATTAGTAAGTGATAGTTTTTATTGTTTTTAACATTTTAAGCATCATAATTTTTTTTATAAATAGTTGTTCAAATTTGTTGACTTATGACAGGTATGAATTTCCTTTTATATATATAACTAGTGTTTATTAAAAAAAAACATAATATGGATATTTCATATATAATATTTTGCACTTGCACTTTTGTTTTTTAATTATGTGATTAACATTTATTAATCATTCATTATTATAACTAAACTTCTTGGGTTCCTCGGGGCGTTTATATCCCACCATGGACCACTGCACTTTGAAGATAACTGTTCTAATAGAATGGTGTTGTACATTTTACAGGAACCAATATTTATTCTAAGAGTCATATGTGTTAGTAAAAAAAACTAGCCCAAATTATTAGTATTCTAACTATTAAAAATATAATTTGGCATAGCACTCAAACAAAAAAATTTAATTGAGAATATAAACTCAACCACATACACATAGTCTCAATTATATTCTTAAACGGCCCTAATGACATCATTGTGTCGATGGGCCTCTAAACACCAATAATAATAATAATAATAATAATAATAATAATAATAATATATTTCTAAATATTTTTAAAAAGTTTATTTAAATATATACTCCTTTTTTTTTGTTCACTTCAAGTTGGCATGGCGATAAATAATGTTGCCTTAGAATATATTTTTAGCTTTAGTTATTTTTTGTTTATTTTATTTAAAAGTAACTTAGTCAACTTTTATCCATAAATGTGTATATAAATGCCTAAACCACTACTTGGCTAGCAATTCCATTAATCATAAAGACCTAAGTCATGTTTGAACTTAATTCCCAGAGTCATCAGTGAGAAACAAGGCCTCAAGTAGGAAAACAGATGAAATGAGTCTTAATCAAGCTTCCAATTTCTCTCAGAAGGCGTTGGGGTTGTGTCTATTGGAAGTAGGGGGTTAAAGGGAGTATAAGAAGTGCATACAGGGCAAAGAAACCTATTTCCCATCATTTCCGAATTCTATCCCCTTTTCTTTGTATCCATTCATCCCTCTTCAACCAACCCTTTAATGGCAACATGTTTTCCTTTCGAACCCGCCACTACTACTGCACTGCTCTAATTTAAAACTTGTTACACAATATTGAGAATAATGGATGACAATGTTGATGGGTTAACGTGTTTCATACGTGTGAACTGAGTTTAAATTGGAGTTAACACAACCAAAATCAGTTTAAGTGCATTTTCAACTTTTTTGTCACAAGATACTATTAATATCTATAAATACAGGGTGGCCCATGGAAAAGTAGTCCACCTCCTATATCCAGCAGGCGCCTCACTCTGAATTGAAGGAGGTCAATCCTCTTCCACCCATATTGTGACATGAAGAATGAACAAGTGAACTGCTTGTCTAAATCTTTATTGACTCATTCTTCATGTCACAATATAGGTGGAAGGGGATTGACCTCCTCCTCCAATTCAGAATGAGGCACCTGCTCGATATAGGAGGCGGGCTAGTTTTCCATGGGCCGTCCTGTATAATAACACTCAAAATCTGTCTGTAGGTTTAATTTTATCTATTTGTTGATTTCCAATAAATTCATAAGTACTCATTAAATATAAATGTAACATTTTCTGTTGCATTCCTTATCTTTAAAAATACAGGGTTCTCGACAACCCAATATCTCATTAGCGAGCAAAGTTGTGTCAAAAAAACAACTGTTAATGTGCCTACGTTTACGTTTTAAATTTGTGACAGTCAAACATGTTAACTTTTAATGTATACATCTTCCTTGTAAGTATCCCTAGCAACGATTATTTTGGGAGTGTTTTCAGTCATTTTATGCATTCACACTAGAGATAAATAGTGTTTCTTTAGCAAATAAAGGACGGGGAGATCGAGGTTCGAATCTCGGTTGGGTGAACTGGGGAAGGTTTTTCCTAAATGGTTTTCCACTCTACCTCCACGCAAATGTGGGTTCACTTCCTCTAATTCAACCTTCCCAATTCCTAATCCATTAGAGTAATTAGTACTTAAAGCGTATAACCCGAACGGGTTGTAAGACGTGGTGCTAAGTATTATTATTATTATTATTATTATTATTATTATTATTTAACAAATAAAAACTGCGCATATTAAACAGTCACCTGCAATTTGATAATTGATTTACAAATATAAGGCTAGGTTTATATGCATGACTATCACTTATTTATTAGAAACGGTTCAACACCTCAAATCAATCGATAGCACGTTTTTCTAATGACCTAAGGGTCCTGGGTTTGATTCCCACCATGGCAAAAAAAAAAAAACGTTAAATGTTGGTTGCACATTTCACAGTGATGAACTGAAGGCTGGGGGCTCGATGTTGTGTCTGTTCTACATATAAGTTAGTTTATAAGTCGTGTGCTGATATAATCAGTCGGTTCAAAAAGCGCACAACAAATACCTCAAATAAATTAATATGAAAAATAGAAAACATCGCATAGTGTACAGTACACAGTTCTTATTAAAATACAATGATTTATAATGTAATGTAGTGTAACGTTATTGGCCACCCTCCCATGTGTTTTCCTATATTTTTCTAATTTTTGTGAATAGTTTCCAATTTATTTTCTTTTAAAATTAAGCACTTCAAAGTTCGACCGCCGCCTAGCACACTGTATTGCCGGCCTGACAAATAATACTATTTACATCCATTCAATAAAATAAAAGAACGGAAGGAACAACGTATAATATTGTTTTAAATAATTTAAATAAGGAATTTTAACCTAAGGAAGAACACTTACCTTTTATTAAACATACAGTATTAACTATCCTTTTAAGAAGTTTGTTGACTCTTATTTTATTTATTTGCAATGTCGGCCATGATTTATTTCAACGCATGTGCAGATCTGTCAAACAAGTGAGTGGTGGGTCTCGTGATTGTAAAAGAAGTAGCAGAGGAAGAATTTAAATAAATCTAAACTAGCACGCTTTTCAATTTTGACAGATAGAAATAAACATTTAATTCTTTAAGAAAACATTGTTCATATTCATTGTCATACAGTTCATTCTTTATCTTAAATTTGCATTGTATTTGATTTTTATCTCTAGTCCATAGCCAACATTTTATCTTTTGTTTTTAATATATTAGTTCTCTCTTTGGACTTGGAAGTAAAAAATAGAACATTTTTAAATTTGATTTTGGAAGACTTTCGGTAGGAGACTGGGTCTTCTTCCTCGGTGTTGGTCTAACATGGAGCAAAATCTGTGGAGCTCTTAATTTAATTTTTTTAAGTGAATTAATAGTTGTAAAGTAAAGTGCAAGTAGCAAATGGAAAGTTAAGTGTATGTGCAAGAGTTAGACTGTATATATTTTTAAGAATTGTGGACGAGTTAACATTAATAAAGTGAAACAAATTTCTGAAGTTGGTGTTGTTTCAACATGGACCAATTCATGGGTGAGGTCAAGCCAACTCTTCTACTTTAAATTCATATTTTTTTCTTTTATCAAAAATCAGAATTCATATAAGAACTTTAAGAAAGACTATCTAATTTAGAGAATTTTAATTAACATTTTATTTTATGTCTAAATATTAATTTTATGGTTATTTTATCTTATTTATTTTGTTTCAACAATACTATTTTATTTTGTCAAATTAGAATTATAGCTATCCGGAATTCCATAGGTAGGATTGGGATGTGGTAAAAAAGGAAACAATAATAAACCCACAAAAGTTCCAATAATTGTTGTTTTATACATTTTTTAATTGTAGTCTAAATTACTACATTTTATTTCAACAGCCCATTTTTATTTAAATTGTTCATGTTTTATTTTAAGTACTCCCCAGTGGTCTCGCGTATTGAGAGTCTTCGTGCCACTGTCTGAATTAGACGAGGTAATTTTTTTTTTTTTCCTTTTGATTATTGTTTTTCTCCTAGATCCTAGGAGTGGTGCCCAACAAAAAGCACATTTTTTTATAACTCTTGACGTTAACTGTTATTAAGTAAACATAATAGAAGACACTGAAAGTATGCTAGAAAGGTAAAAAAGTGAAGAATGTTTTTTCACCACAGTAGTGACTAAGGTTTTATAGTAAATAATGTATAGGCCTATATGTTTTATTGTGTTTTATTGTTTGCTATTTAGCACAGTGTCTTACTATCCGTCCGTTTTAATACGCCTATATCAAAACTACGCTAGTGGTTTTAGAGATTAGGAAGGTTATATTTATAGACAGTGTACCCATATTCGCGTGGAAGGAAAGTGGAAACCCATTTTTTATAAACCACCCTTAGTACACCCAAATGTAACTCGAACCTCGATCTCTACGTCATGGGTAGTCTAGTATACTGCGAGAGTAGCGCGTTAGACCATCGAAGCGGGTATTTCATGGTTAATTGCACAGTGTCTCCACGTAGGAGAGCCACTTTTAGTGTAGTTGCATTTGCGTCTTAAATTTAAATATGTTTTCATTCATTTTATACTGTTGCTTGTTATTTAGGTTTATTTAGTTTTATTTCTTGGTACTAAATCAACATCACAATTTTGTCTGGTGTGATAGGGCACTTACTGTAGAGTGCATCTTTCAGTTTACTTCAGATTTGTTTCTTAAATAATAAATTTACACAAATAGTAAAAGTATCCGGCCCCTCAGCTAAGTCGGTTAGCAAGTCTTCCTACTGAGCTAAGGGTCCCTGGTTTGATTCCCGGCATGACCTAAAGTTTATCATTGGTGAAATATGGATTTAACCTTTCACATTGATAAATCGACGGCCGGGGACTGGATGATGTGCTTGTCCTAGTCTTGAATTAAACAATAAGTCATCTGACCCATGCCACAGGCCGGAAACAGTGATGGATGTAAAAACATTTAATAAAAGAGTCTAAGATTTTAAGGCGCATTACAATTTTGTGGAACTTTCCTTCTTTTTTTTCTTTTTTTGTAGTATACCAAATAATACGTGTTTTTATAATGTTTGTGTCTATGCTTGTTGCGAGTGAACTCAAAAAGTGTTAGTCGGATCGAGACGAAACTTCTTCTGTTGAACTCATTATATTTCAGTTAACCATTGTAATCTACATACCACTAAGCTGTCTCATCAGAGAGCGAAGTAGTGTTGTAAAAACTGGGTGCAAGTAGTGATTATTGGTCGCGGCTGGTATTGTGTGTACAGAAGATTACAAGTGGTACGAGCAGTGGTGTGCAGGGGTGGGTTTGTGTTTATTCTTGAATCTTCGTGAGCACATAATACACTGCTATCGAATAAGTTTCATCCTTTTCAATTATTTGAAATTTTCCAATATGTTGTTGACGTATTGTTTAGTGTGAACAAAGCCACGGGAAAATGCTAGTTAGTTAATATTTGGAGATGCTTTGATTTTACAGGATACCTTTAAATTAAACTACTAGAAATAAATTAGAGGAGAGATTCCCCCCTTTCCTCTTTCCCCCCAAAAATTGGATTTCTCCATTATCTTTGTCTCCATGTCTGTCTGTCCCTGCCACGTATCTAAAAGATTTGAAGTGAAAAGATAATCTAGAGAATTCGAAAAACTAATATGTGTTTATTTAATTGCTACGTAAGAACAATCGAGTAGTGAGGAAACCTTCCCTTTGATAATTTTATTGGTAGAAAACTGAATATTATCTTTAATTAGAAAATAAAGATTTTTAGTAAATGTCAAGAAGGCGTTCTGTTATAGTTGAAAATCTGTAGATATGCTCATTAATAAACTATCGAGATAGTTCCCAAGCCCTCAGACGCCCCCTGCTGTCTCCATAGTGACTAAGGTAATGGTCTGACATCTCCTTACCCCAAATTTCAACTAAAAATATATTTAGCTACAATTTAAATTATTAGTTGTAAAATAAAGATATATTATTAAGTATTACATTAATAACACTATACTTGTACTATATAATATTTATTGTTTTCTACTCGGATAATATATGAGATCTTAATTGGTAGTCTAACAATTACTCAAGATATCACATATTGGCTGCAGACGGCTACTTTTGGGGCCTCGGGCATCACGAGAAACACGGAATGGATACATTTATTCGATAATAGAACATTTAATTCTTATTGAGAAAATACATTTGGAGTATAACTTTTATGTTTACTAAATGGCTGACAATTTCTTCGTTTTTCCTTTGATGTTTCATATTATTATTCATAATAATTGATTTATAATATTTGTTTAATCTGGTAAGAGTATGTTTTGATGTTTTCCTTAAAATAAGCAAACAGTCAATAAATTAAACAAATTTCGCAAATTAAACAAATCTCCCAAATTATCATCACATCTATATAGTTTGTTTGTCCCCATGTAATATGTGTGTCTATACTTGGAGCTATGTATGAAACTGTTTGATGAATTTCGTTCAGACCTAATATATAGGTGATAAATAGTCATATCTCGATGTCAAATCCTAATATTTCTCTTAAATTAAGGTATATTTGCTGATGACTAAGTTTTGAAAATATCAAGTTTTTAAATGAACTAAACGATTTTTTTTTTTCCAAAATGTATAACAAAGGCAGGGGTTTGTAACCTTTTTGGGTCCTCATTGACTCCCAAACTTATCAAATTTCCCGCGATCTCCCATAATTTTTCTGCTCTAATTTAATATACTTATGTTTCATCAATACCTCTTATAGTTATTCCCTAAATTTATTCTTTCCTTAGTACCAATTTCTTCTATAAAAAGAAAATATAGAATTGATAAAATGTGTATTTTATAACTAAACTACCTAATTTTCTTAAAAAATTAATAAAGCTGCATAGTAAATATTGCACTGCTATGAAACATAAGAAAGGCAGATACGTTTGAATAATGGCTAGTTGCCAAAGGCCAAGTGTTTCCAGTTCAACTTTATTTTGGATTGTAATGATTTTTATTTACAATGTAGCAGAATCGAAATAATT
This sequence comes from Timema cristinae, assembly GCA_039000515.1. Taxonomy (NCBI): domain Eukaryota; kingdom Metazoa; phylum Arthropoda; class Insecta; order Phasmatodea; family Timematidae; genus Timema; species Timema cristinae. Next base: position 27,846,443 of record JBCFYV010000100.1, on the reverse strand, counting down.
AAGGACATAATGAACTTGCTAAGATTTATCTTCAACATCACAAGGATATAACTAATTTTAAATAAATATTGCAACTGGTTTTAGTTTTCCAAACTTCAAGTAAACTCGGATCTCAGATGATCGATGATTTTTAGTGGTTTTTCCATATCTATAATTTTGTCATAAAATCATTAACAAATATTTTGTATTTTTAACTTCGTCTATGTATATATTTGGGTTATAATTTGTAGAATATCTTTTTATCTGTGCCGTCATATTTGAAAAATAAGCAAAATTATTCCTCTCAAGCTTTGACACAATAAGCTTCCATTTAAAAGTATTTACGCAACTTATCATTTCAAAAATAAATCTATACATGGCTTGTAGTTCAACATTTAAAGTATTGAGTTTGAGTGTTATGTTTGTTAAAAAGCAAAGTCTAGTTTTTCAAATATTGTCCTCCATTGGCTTGTATTCTCCACCTATAGAAACAATAAACTCTCTGATTTTAAAGATGTGCAAGTTGTTACTTTTTCTTTGAGTATTTAAATAAATAAAATATCCTAGCAAAATATTCATGGGCCATAACATTTAAATCATTACGTGATCGAACTTACTTGTTCTACTGATGTTTAGGTGTTAAAAAAATTAATTAAATATGGGTTTATATATATTATTATTATTATTATTATATTAATTATTATTATTATTATTAGAAACGCACCTTCAGGTTATACGCACTTACGCTAATGTGTAATGGTAGGGTGATTGTGAGATGAAATGGAGGACCTACAGTTTAACGTGGAATCCGAACCACGGGGGAGGCCTGGCATTCCTCACATTCACAAGTTGTGATAAATACACGTCTTGTCAGAGGTGAAGTAAGGGTTTGCCAATGAGATAAATCTGTGCCGGGACCGAGGATTGAACCCCGGACCCCCAGCACAGAAGTCTGATGCCTTACCCCCTAGACCACCAGGTCACCAATGGTTTATAAAATTCGGTAGTCACCTTATATACAATTTTACACAGTGGAAATGTCCTTAAATAAAAATCACATGTGAGAATGAGTACAAATATATAATCAAGCCTATGTGACTCCTCTAATTTATATCTGTGCTCGCCTCTGTGCTTTGTACACACGTGAATAAGATTGTAACTTATGTGTGCCCTTACAGAGCCCTGCGAGAAGACGTACTGCCAGTTCGGCGCGGATTGCGTGACCCGCCCTGACGGCAGCGCCCACTGCGAATGTCCTACCAGCTGTTCCACCGTGTTCACCCCGGTGTGCGGTACTGACGGGGTCACCTACTCTAACCACTGCCTCATGAGGATGAGGGCTTGCCAGGAGAGCGAAAACATCCGTGCCCAGTACAGCGGAGAATGTGGTGAGTGGAGAGTAGAAATATATACCTATTTGCTTCTTGTTGGTCTTCCTTCGACGTCACTGGCGCGAGAGTTAGCAACAGACTCTGAGGAGAATGCAGGTATAGATGTAGAATATATCAAGATTCTCTTTATCAAACTTCTCTTTCTTTTCTTTATCTAGTTTTATCCCCTTAATACCCATTCTCTCTTCTTTCTCCCTTTTTATCATTTTCCCACTATCTAACCTCACACTCACTCTTATTTTTCCCTGACTCTTTTCTCACCCTCTCCTCTCTCCCTTACTTAACCTGTCTTCCCCTTTCTCTCTCTACTATATTTTTTCCTTTCTACCTATACATATATCTTATCAATTTCAATATCTTTCTTTTTTACCATTTCTTTCACTTTACGCTTTCTCTCTCACACTCCTTAGCCCTATCTCTATTTTCTTCACTCTCTCTCTCTCTTACTTATTATTTCTGTTTTTCCCTTTATATTCCTCCCCTCATATCCTGAACCTTCTATTAATATATATTCCTACCCCTCTTTATTCTATACTTTTTCTACCTCTCTCTTTTCCTATCCCTTTGGCTTTCTACACTTGTCCCCTATCTTAGCCCATTTCTACCTTTCTTAATATCTCGTATTCCAACCTTTCATTTTCTCTCTGAACATTTCTCACGTTTAATATTACGATTATCTCACTCCTTTACTTAGCCCTCTTTATATATATCTCTCTCTTCTTAATATATATATATATATATAATATATAATTTCTCTTCCCTCTGCTCTTCTATTACTTTCTTCCTCTCTCTCAACCTTTATTCCTACGCAACCTCCGTTTTTTACTCTTCTCTCAAATAATTGTTTCCAAACCTCCCTCTCTCGTTTGTTAAGATGGGAGGGTAGGGAACACAGGTCAAGGCCAGTGTTTTTGAAATTTTTATAGCAAAACATTTCTTGTGCAAAATAAAATCAAATCAGGAGAAACGTTTAGTCTAATTTTCTTTTTATAAGTATGTCCCAGAATATTTGTGGAGGATGTCCTGGAATTTAATGACAACTTATTATCCTTATTTAAAAAGTTTTCTCATCTTATGCCACTATGCTCATGATAGATATTCAAAAATTGTTTATAACACTATGTGAAGAAAATTAAATTCTTGTAATGGAGCAACATTTGATTTATTTTGATCAAAAATATGTCTTGCTATAAAAACTGAATTACACTGGTCTTTTCTCGCGTTCCCTACATTCCACCTTGAAACGAAATTTATGAAGCCAGGAAAAGGAAATACAGGCATCACCGACAATCCAGGGTTGCAAGATTCTCGTCATATTCCAAGACAGGTAGAACGAGATTTATGAAGCCAGGAAAAGGAAATACAGGCAACACCGTCAATCCAGGGTTGCAAGATTCTCGTCATATTCCAAGACAGGTAGAACGAGATTTATGAAGCCAGGAAAAGGAAATACAGGCAACACCGACAATCCAGGGTTGCAAGATTCTCGTCATATTCCAAGACAGGTAGAACGAGATTTATGAAGCCAGGAAAAGGAAATACAGGCAACACCGACAATCCAGGGTTGCAAAATTCTCGTCATATTCTAAGACAGGTAGAACGAGATTTATGAAGCCAGGAAAAGGAAATACAGGCATCACCGACAATCCAGGGTTGCAAGATTCTCGTCATATTCCAAGACAGGTAGAACGAGATTTATGAAGCCAGGAAAAGGAAATACAGGCAACACCGACAATCCAGGGTTGCAAGATTCTCGTCATATTCCAAGACAGGTAGAACGAGATTTATGAAGCCAGGAAAAGGAAATACAGGCAACACCGACAATCCAAGGTTGCAAGATTCTCGTCGTATTCCAAGACAGGTAGAACACCTGATAGCAATACAAAAGTTTTCGACCTTTTATCTCATAGTGTACCCCTTCAATTATAGACAATCTTAAATACCACAAGGGTTAACAATTTTATAATTAATTTAATAATTCACTTTATCCCTTCTACCTACTCTTATCTATGTTTTAACTAATCACTTATTTTATTTAGATTAAAACATTTATTTAAGTATAACTCTCCATTATTCTACGTTTCAGGTCATAGCGAAGTAAGACTTTTACAAATTTGTTATTTAGGCCAAATTTATATGCAGATTACGCGTTAAAAGAGAGTAATGTCTTAAAACATATTACTGAATTAAAATTTGAATGAAATACATAAATTATATAGCTAATGATAGCCCTAGACTATTTTCATAAAACACTATTATTATTTATATTACACTCAAATTAGTCTAACTCGTTGAAAAGTGGAAGCCTATGTTATTATTTTTGTCTTCTCTCATGTGTAGTGTGCCACAGGTTGAAAATCACTGCCCTACATTAAAGATTGTAGCTCCCTAAGAAATTACTTGTATATATAAACCCCCAGAGAGTTTTCTTTGCAAGTGAATGTAAACTGATGTAATTCCAGAGCAATTTTTAGATAGGTCTTACCTTTTAGCCACAAGAGACCTCCAAAGAAAGGTCTGCATCAACTTTAAAGTTGCTCCGACATTTTGAATTTTTTTCGGGGGATAAAAATTATTTTTTTGACTTTTTGGAATTTTACCATTATTAACAAATTATAAGTTAATCTATAAGTTTGCCAAATTTCCAGTTTCTAGCTCATCTGGAAGTGGGTAAACATTAATGTCAGTGAGTGAGTCAGCCATGTGGCTTTATAGTAGTATTATACGTGAAAGTCACATAAGATTTATTTAACTAGGCCGTGAACTAGGCTCAAGACCGAACACATTAGTTTCAATTCTAGTTACGGCCGTGAAAGCCTTCGAAACAAAGTTTCTTCAATCGAAAGATTTTACTGTGGGTGCTTGATTAGATAACGCCAGGTGTGATGTTGTCCCGCTCTTTTGGGCTATGATCTTCCGGCCTCAGATCTACTCGTCCAAAACCTCTACAGGGTGCCTCCATGTTGGCGGCTCTCGAACATCGTCCTTACTTGCTCGGCTGGGTGGTGGTTCAAACCATTTTGTCAGGAGGGGTTGGGTGTCTGTCTCTCTGTAGAGTATTTGTGTAGGGGTGGAGCAAGGTGAGAGTTTTCTCAACTTCCATACTCTCAGCGGTTGGCAGTTAGTACCCGACTTTAGCAGGTGATAGCTGGACAGGACACCTCCAAGTGGTCCACGCTGGGCAACTTAGGTTCAATGCTTTGGGAAATAGAAGTTATACCTAAGTCTGAATTTATGACTTCCTTTTTTTAAGAGAGGGTTGCACTTAAGGAGGGGTTAACTTCTCCCACCAAGTCCTAGGAACGTTGTAGGGTGAAAGGGGCTGGGGGTAAGGGGTGTTCTCCGCTACTTTGTGATGACGGGATCGCCAACTAGATAAAGAAAGGTTGGTGGTCTCAAACTGCTAGCTGCATGTGCTTTCGCAAGTGGCATCGCTCAGAGGTACTGCCACAAGTATGGTTGAAGGACACCTTGTGATGGGGTGTTTGTTCCCTCCGTGTTCACCAGGCATGTTGCATCCTGGTTTGATGAACAGATTTCGGATGATCCTATTGCGAAAAAGCCTATGTCATAAGTGCAAAATGCTAGAAAACCCCTTATAGGTTGGATATAGTGTCGCAGTCCAATTGGAGGGAATCCTTAATGTGGGTGTTTGCTGCAGTCTATGAAGATCAACAGCTCAAACGCTCCCGACCACAGCCGAGATCCACCAGTCAAATGGCTTGAATCATCGCCTCACGAACAAGGAAGGCCCTTTTTGCCGGCCAGGTTGTGGGACCACAAAGCGACCCTTTTGCCATTTTATTCCAGACCCTTTCCGGGTCAACAACCTTGCTCTGAAAAAAATGGGGGTGGGGGAGGAGGATTGGCACAAAGAGACGGTGGTTGAAATCGATGTGGCATTTGGCGTTAGATGATGACCAATCACATTTTAGAACCTTTCTTTCAAATTCCGAGAAGATCAAAAGTCACGTCATCACGTCTGATCAAAGCGAATGAGGCACTAAATCTTCAAAAAGAAGGAATTTTTTTAGCCCCATGTTTTACTATCCATTTGGGTCTTAAACATGTGTTATTCTTACACTAATAAATTAGTGATGAGTACAATTTAATTTAGAAGAAGTGTTCTTGAATTTACGTAGAAGGCGAGTGGAAAATCATTTGTGAAAAAAAAAATCTCAAAATACCTGACCAGGATTCGAAACTCAATCTTCCCGTCATCAGAAAAACGGTCTATTGAGATAGTTATGAGACGATTCAAGCACTGAAGTGGGTTTTATAATTATTAAAGTCAAACTCGCATTAAATCGTCAAGCTCGTCTAGTCGTTTTCATTTATTCGAGACATTTAACGTGCACTTTATAAACCTACTGATTATATTAGCACATGATTAATAAACTAACTTTAATCCACAACAGATACAACACCCAGCCTCCAGCCTTGAATTCATCACTGTGGAAGGGGAAACCCACATTTCACCAATGATACATTTTGCGGCTATGTAAGGAATCGAACCGGTGACTCTTAGCTCAGTAGACACGCTGCTTACTGATCTAAGGTGTCGGACCTTTTTTATTCTCATCTTCTGGTGATAGAAAGGTCAGAGCTTGAATCACTGCCAGGTGTACCCAGGGTGTTTTCTTCCTAAATTGTTTCCCACTCTTCTTATACGCAAATACGGATACATTACTTCTAAATTCGATCATCCTTATTCCTACCCTATCATTGTAGCTAAATGTGTATCGCCCGGGCCTTTAATAAGAAAGGGTGGAAACAAATTAATGTTTATATTAACTGATATTTAAGTGGTAGAAAAAAATTCACCCTCACTAGCGTGGAAAGAGAGTGAGAAAACCACAGGTGTGAAACCGCATCACTGTCAGATTCGAGTCCCGACCTTCTCATGAAAAGCGGTGAAATTCAACGTGAACTTAATGCCTCAGACTACTCGACCACATATTCTTCTTTTGATACTTAGGTTGGGATATGAATCTTGTACCAATTTGCATATGAAGAAACTTATCTGACGAATAAAAGTTACTAGATCTTCTATAACATATCCACACGTCAAGTCATGTTATGTTATCTTCAGCTGTCACTTTTGATATCACTGATAAAACCAACAATTTAGACAAATAATATTTTCCTATTTTCTAAAAGTCTCTTCGTATTAAAATCAGACTCTAGTGATATCTTTAAATATTTATAAATATTTGTCATAATGATTCCAAGTGCTTTTCCCCTTGTTCTACGTCTTACTACCTATCCGGGCTATTCTCATGTTATCTTTACTTGCCTATGGATGAGAAATTTTGAATTTAGAATAAATTTACAAAAGAGCTTTTTTTTATATATGAACTGCTACCGCAGTACCCCCAGCAGTATTTTGAATCCCGAACTCCCATCGACAACAAACAGGCAAAACGAGACCTGCACCCTTGTTCGTGAGCCCACCGGCGTGGGTTTTGGTTTTATTGAGGCACACTAAATTCACACTTAAGATACTATACAATATGGTAGAAATTTCTTCTTAATAAATTGTACAAGTTGTACAACGCAAGAACAAGGCATTGAGCACCTTGGATAAGTAGGTAACGTCTCTAGGGAGCGTTGCTATGGCTGGGAACGGATGTGACGTAGCACTTACACCTGTGTATAAACTAATATCCCCTTAGTAAAGCATATTGACTCTACACACATGAGCAATATTAGCTTTGTTAATACTATATTACTAATATATATATATATATATATATATATATATTTTTAATAATAATGGTTATATTATTTTAGCAATAATACTAAACCTATTAAAATACAAACTAACTACAAGAAGTAGGTGACCTGGTGGTCTAGGGGTAAGGTGTCAGACTTCTGTGCTGGCGGCCGGGGTTCAATCCTCGGTCCCGGCACATATTTATCTGATTACCAAACGCTTCCTTCACCTCTGACAAGACATCTTGTGAATGTGGGGAATGCCAGGCCTCCACCGTGGTTCGGATTCCACGTTAAACTGTAGGTCCTTCATTTCATCTCACAATCACCCTACCATTACACATTAGCGTAAGTGCGTATAACCCGAACGGGTAGTAAGACGCGATGCTAATAATAATAATAATAATAATAATAATAATAATAATAATAATAATAAATACAAGAAGTGATCAAATTATAATATTAATGGTTTTTAAAATAAACAACGTATTATGATGAATCGTGTCTTGATATGATTTATAAGAGAAAATGTGTATCAACTTCGGGTCGAATTAATTTCAGATGATATTATATTTCATTAACTGTTGCATTAAACACGATCAAACACCCTTGCTTAGTAGGGCACACCGTTTGTCTACAGGGCTAAATGTCCTGACTTTGGTTCTAGACACGGTTCACAATTTGGTGAATTTGAATTTTTTGAATGAGTTCTGGGTTCGTGTGTACATCCAAGATATGAATTAGTTTGTAATTCTTGTACTGATATAAACTAATATAGGCTATAATCGGTACAAAAACATATAAATTTGAAAAAAAAAAAAAGCTAAACTAAAGTCGAATTTTCATAGTATGGACCTTTTAAAAATACAAACATATTTTTTGTGGACAAAATTGATTATATTTCATGATATTATTAGGGTTATTATATAGGTAGTGATAGTTTCTAACAAAAGTGACATCTAAAGCTCACATGACATGAGGTATGAATAATTCAAATTTGATTCAGTAGCTCTTCTAGATATCAGACTAGGATCTTCCTATTAAAATTAGATTGTAGGTGAATTTCGAAAGCCGTTGATATATTTAAAAAATGTTTCTTGACCCAGGGTTTGGACCTTATATCTTCGGTTTAGGGCGTCACTGATCGCTCTTCCAAGTATGCCTTCCAAGAGAGGAAAGGAATGTTAGACCAAAGCTTCAGGGCTGACATATATTTCATGCTGGGTTCACGATTAACTGATCGATCACATAACGTTTACTTAGTGTTCAACTAACGTTACGTAATGAAAAGGTTTTCCTCCTGTTTGTAAATGGAGGTCAATCATCTAACTATTTAACTAGAATTGCCTAAGGAATAACTTTCACGTTAAGTAAACGTTAAGGGAAGGGTACCACGTGTTCTATATAGATAGCTTGCAGCGAAACAGGTCTATATAATTCATAATTTGTTTGTTCATCTTAGGCAAACGACTTCTTAGGTAAAATTTGTCCGCATTTCACGAACTCTTAAAGTGTCGAAGCCTCGTGTTTAACTTTTTTTTTTTAATTCAGTAAAGCTTCAATTGCAAGTTCTTGCAGACTAGTAAGACCTAAATTCTTGCGTTTCATTTCGGTGAACAATTTGTTTTCAAGCAAGCCAAATTCCCTGTCAATGTTTTCTTCAAGTTGTTCCGTTACATAAATCCTGATCAAACACCGTTTCTTTACATGAAGTGAAAGTCGCATTAATGTCAAGTGAACGTTGAGTTGATTGTAGTGTCGGTATCAAATGGCAGAATATCTGAATTTGTTTGACTGATATGCAGTTGTCTGTTGTTGAGGAACATGTGGGATGATTGACATGTGTGATGGAATCAATGTGACTTCATGACACAAACACGTGTGTTTATCGCTATATTGGGTGTGCTGTTAAACACAACTACTAAATATTTGTTACCGTTTATGTCGGCCGCCTTGGTAGTGAGAAATTGTTGCACAATCTTTCAACTCTAATGCAATATTTAATTATATGATGCGTTATTTTATTTATTTATTTATTTATTTATTTATTTATTTAGCACCACGTCTTACTACCGGTTCGGGTTATACACTTAAGTACTATTTACGCTTATGGGTTAGGAATAGGGAAGGTTGAATTTAAAAGAAGTGAACCTGCATTTTCGTGGGGGTTGGGAGTGGAAATCCATTCAGGAAAAACCACCCCCAATTGTTCACCAGACTAAGATTCTAACCTCGATCTCCCCGTCCTCAGCAACACGAAACAAATGCGTTAGCCAACTATACCACCGGGCGGGTATGCCTTATTTTAAAACATGGTTCACGCTAAAATAAAGTAAAAATATTTCAACATGGCTCCTTGAGTTTTATAACTAGAGTTAGATGTGTGAAAATGTGACATGGGCCCATTTTCGACTATTTTTAAGCATTGTGTGGAGCTACATGACTAGGTTTGATGAAAACGAGCGCTAGATTTAGCCTTCCTCTAACAAATACACTATTCTTTTGATGGGCACACGTCATCATTATTTTTTTAGGATATTTGGGATCTAGCAGCGATCTTTTCTCTTAACCTTGAGATAGGAAGTTTCATATTTTATTTCCATTTATTCTTATTGGTATAGCAAAGGGTGGTTGTAGATAAAAGGGGAGGGGGTATAAGCTTAAATAAAATAAAGAAGTAGTCCTAGAAAACGACACAGACCATTGTATTTTAAGCTATATGGCCTGATAGGATTGATACTTTCTCGCTGACCAAGACAATCGCCTTAAGAGGTCAACCTAGAAGATAGATGATACTCGTTGTGTACGTGAAGAAATCCCATGTTATTAAGAAGTGGTTTGTTATTTCAAAATATTGCTCAATTTTTTTTTTATTTTACTATGAAAACATAGAAATATCTCATTTCAGACGACATTTGCTGTTCTTTTATCAAAGTAAATTGATATAAACAAATAACTTGCATTCTTAAATAAAAAGAGTATTTTTATTAGGTAATAGCAGATAATTCTAAACTATTTTATGATTGTTTTGACAGTTTTGAAGTTTTATAACTTCCATTACAATCATAAATACCACAGTGTGAGGATTTCTCCAGGCGGAACCCTTTATTGGCATACGAAATCACGATATCTGTTAATCTTGAGTCTTGTTTTTTTTTTTTTTTATCGTTGAGGCTTCTATAATAACTTCAGATCTAGTTTTTATTCTCGGCTGGGTTGAAATATTTCATTTATTGGCTCGGAAGTACTGAATCTGAATTATAAATTATTCGGAGTTAAATATAAATTCCCTTGAGTTAATTCCATATAAAAATAACTTTTTTTTTATCACCGCGTCCTACCACGTGTTCAGGTTTCACGCATAAGTGATAAATACTTTAATGGTAGTAAGGATGAGGGAGAAAGCATTCTAGGGGTAATCTACCCGCATTTGCTTGGAAGGAAATTGGGAAAATGTTTAAAGAAAACCACCCTCAGTAGACCCAACTGGAATTCTTACCCATATTTCCATGTCTTCAGCAGGCCAGTCCAACACGAAAGTGACGCCTTACTCTATTCAGCCACTGAATTGGGCGATAATAATTCTTATTGCTTATTAAATAAATTAGTTTTTAACTTATTTCCAGTATACATTGGCATAAATGTTTAAATTTAAATTATTTAAACTAAGTAAAGAATTTGAGGAGGGGATTGTATTCAAAAAGTCAGCCAGCGTTTTAGACAGAAATTAAGTACCATATAGTGGGGAAAAGCATCTTCAGATTGATCTTCCCGAGAAATGAACTACAGCCTCCTAAGATAAAGTTAAGTGTTCGTATAAATCCTTAAGTTATATCTTTTTCTAATTTTAAAATATTTTAGTCTATATTAAAATAACAGGACTTACTCTATATGAAGAATGCTATGTTTTAGTTTTGTCACCAAATAAATTTAGTTAAATTAAAGTTCACAATAAAGTTTTTAATAGCATCGTTATTATAAAATGATTCAAAATAACGACTTCAAAATTACTAAGCTAACTTACTAATAAACTACCTCGCTACCACAGTCTTAAAAATCGGACATATTTTTAGTATTTTATTTAATAAAATAGCGTTTTGCAAAATACAACTATTTATAGATATTATTTAATTACTGTCAATTTCTGTAATTAATGAATAATTAAAAATTAAAATATTATTTTTTTCAGTAAGAATTTATTGGTTGAGTGGTGGTAGTACATTTACCTAGTTTTTATTAATGAGATTTAAATCACTGTTTTAGTAAATACGTTATAGTCATGGATAACAAATCAGTTTAAAATATTACATAGGATAAGCTATAAACCCTTAGTTTATTCAAATAATCAATTTAGAATTGCTGGTTTAGTATAAGCATAATAATATAATTATATCAGTTTTTGCTTTTAATGGATGAGGTAATTAATCGAATCGAATCAAGCACAAGAGGAAACAATGTATTTACTCCATTGATTTTGAATTTACTGTTAGTAAATTTTCTATACATTTTTAATGTTTAATCACCTGGAAGAAATTTTAAAAGCTGTAAAACCTATAAAGCGTATGAATATTAACACGTTTGTTTGTCTATTGAATCCAATGACCCCAAATACTAGTTTTAACACTAAGATTTATCAAATGATTACCAAACGATTCGTGAAATATTAGACTAACGTCATTTGAAGAAGTAAAATTACCACCATTATGGTGGCCCCATTGTCTAATCCACTACCTTCGCAGTAAATTAGACTGCTGAAGAGATCAAGGTTCAAACCTTGATAAGGTGTACTGGGTGGTTTTTCAAAAATAGTTTTCCACTCTCCCTGCACGAAAATGTGTGTACACTTCTCTAAATATAGCCTTCATATTCCCTAAAACCATAAGCGTAACTGGTACAATGGGCGTATAACACAAACTTCAGTAAGACACGGTGCTAAAAAACCTAAAACTACCATACTAATACGATTGTATTAGTAGTAATAGTAGTAGTAGTAGTAGTAAACGTAGTAGTACGTTTAATATATGTCTATTAACGACTTAACTTAAGGTTTAGAGGCTAGAACGGTATATTTGAGAAAACTCACCCTATTACCTTTAGTATGGTAAAACAAAATGTTATTTTATTTATTATTTATAATATGTATATAACGTGCATTTTCTGAACAGACTTATACAATCAGCACACTATAATTATTGTTATGAGCGAGAGCATAAGGTCTAACAATTCTACCGGTAAAGTTATTGCACATACCTTATATGGTTCTTTTACATTCCCCAATAAATATGGGACCGACAGCTTTACTTCGTTCGCTTGAGAAAAACTCGATGACCGAGGTTGGGTTTGAACCCACGAACATCGTGTCCTGATGTAATCAATTTACTCCAAGGCCACAAGGTTGACACCCACATTGTGTTAAATGACAGGAAACAACTCCATCCTCAGTTAAGATTTGAACTCTAACCGCCTTACTCTCATAAATCCAGTGTATAGTGAGCCTAACGTTTTAGACGCTACTACCACTGGTTCTGGTGCTTTAAATTTATTTAGTAAACAGCAGAAATTAATGTTTCATATGTTTTCATTACATAAATTATTGATGATAGTAAAATATAAACATCTGATATGACATTTTATTGCAGTGCATAAACAAACCTTTAAAACCATTACAAATGTGTATTTTATTATAATATCTAACCGGCATTGCATTTAATTATATTGTTTTCAAATAAGGAATCTTGCAAAAAAAAATTGCAAATAAGTACCTAAAATTTTATTTGTATAAACAGGGATGAGATATATAAGGATAAATAGCTAAAGGTATTACGTATAGATAGATTGAAGGATGGATATAGATATGGAAATATATAATCACTTTGTGGTCTTCTTTGGAAATGAATTAATTCATCTCAGTGTAGCTCAACTATTTTTGTGGAGGTTATGCCCTTGTTCGTTGGAAAACCTTTATTCTTGGTACCAGTAATGTGTGTTATATAGATTGAAGAATGGATATAGATATGAAAAAATAAATAAATATATATATATAATTACTTCGTGGTCTTCTTTGGAAATGAATTAATTCATCTCAGTGAAGCTCAACCATTTATGTGGATGTTAAGCCCTTGTTCGTTGGAGAACCCTTATTCTTGATACCAGTAAAGTGTGTTTTGAGGGTAGAGTTTGCTTAGGTCCATCTAAGGTTTTTTTTAAAGTCGTGTACAGCTATAACCCTCTGTTTAGAACGTGCACGTTAAATTCCCCGAATAACACAAACGTAGTTCAGAAGCACACAGTATGGTGAAGTTATTTGTATCTCTCTCCCGGGTTCCTTCTCATAATCTGAATTCTAAAAAAAATTCTATGCACGTAATTGTAAAAGCTCGCGTCCTTCTAGCCTCGTCATAAGCCAAGATTTAAAACAATTCTGAGCGGAGAAGGAAGCTACCAGAATCTAAATGGCCTGGGAGTCTAACATGTTTGAAGATAGCGTTTCCGTGTTGAAAATGTTTACCACGTTCTCTCCACTAAGATATGTTTTTTATTAAATTATATAGCTTAAATAAAGTCATATCATATGTGTTTCAGAAATAGGAAAGAAAACGGTAAACGAGCAAAGAAATCAGAAAAATGTTGATTTTATACAGGCATTTTATTTTATTTTGGTGACGGTTATATTTTACAACTATTTGTTTTTTATATCTTCTTTGTACAATAATTGTTTTTTGTAACGTGTATCATTACTCATCCACGATAGTCGCATTTAATTACATTATAATTATTAGAAAGGTAGAACCTAAAGGAAATGTACCCACAGTTGCAAATATGATTTGTATTGGGCTTTATTAAATTATTATTAGCACCACGTCTTACTACCCGTTCGGGTTATACGCACTTATGCTAATGTGTAATGGTAGGGTGATTGTGTGATGAAATGGAGGACCTACAGTTTAACATGGAATCCGAACCACGGTGGAAGCCCGGCATTCCCCACAATCACAAGCTATGACTAATACACGTCTTTTCAGAGGTGAAAGAAGGGTTTGGTAATCAGATACATTGTGACGGGACCGAGGATTGAACCCGGACCCCAGCACAGAAGTCCGACACCTTACCCCTAAAACACCAGGTCATGGCTTTATTAAATAAGTTGTGACAAATTTCAATGTGTAAATAGTGAATACCAACTAACAAAGAGAGAATTTTTGTTTTAGATCTCTGGTTCTGTTAATTACGATTGGTTTCATAAAACCTTATTAGTGTTTTAAATCTATAATTACTTTTGTTAGAGTAAAGTTGACTTCTGTGGGCTTTTAGGTAAAATGCTTGCTTAAGGACCCAATTTTCGTGATTTCATACCCGGTTGAGGTTGATGGATTTATCTTGAGCGATAAAAATCTGTAGCACAACTTACTTCGGAGGGCAAGTAAATCTGTCGGTCCAATGCCAATTTTGGCTTTCAAAAGAACCATGGAAGATATAGGAAAATACCGTCTCCTGCCAAAATTGTTAAACCCTTTTGCTCTTTCTTACCCATATAAATTATCGTGTGCTTATATAATAAATCAGTTCATAAATTGCACATTAAATACCTCAAATAAATAGAGTTAAATATGCATGTATATAATTTCATAATATGTGTTCGTTTTTCCACACCCTCCAGAAGCTCCAATGTGACCTTGAAAGCTAAACTTTGCATACTTATAGTATAGACCAAGGGAGAGAAACCTAACTTTGGCCATACTTTTCAATTAATTGTTTTTGTTTATTTCATAAAAAAATACAGTTAATTTATTTCCCTCTCACCTTAAACACGCTTATGTAATAGTTAAATGATTTTTTTTTACATACAAAGCCCTTTCTTCCACGCACTTATCAATTATTGAAGGTTAGGTTTTTTTAGGTTAGCTGGTATTAAAAACCAGTGAAAACATAATTAGGGATTAATCTCAATCTATATGAATTTATGTCATTGTTTATGATAAATTTAACTAGCCCAAGCTACAATAGTAATTAGTCAATAAACATATTTTAAAAATACTATACACGTAAGAGTGGCTGGGTGACCTAAAGCATTAAGCTCATATTCTACTTTGATTCTGTTAAAGGGAGGACAGGTTTCAAAGTTCAATGTTGTTGACCTGTCGTAAAGCTTCAAAAGCTTGGTAAAGGTCAGCTTCCACTAGAGATTGATGTCCTTGTAGTGCTCTAAGAAACTTTGTTTTGTTTTATTTAAAGAACTTTCATCGGTGTGAGGTGATTTCTTTTATTTTATATTTTATCGTTTAAAAAAAATTATTAACTGAAATGTCTTAGGAAAAACCAAGTTGTAGTAGTTATTGTTTGAAATGACACAATTTTACTACTTTTTTTTTTTAGAGCCTGTTCGTAGACAACACATATGATATAAACCTGATAAGGATTCCAACAATGTTTTGGGAACGTTAAGCGTAATTTGGAAACATTTTCAGGTTGCTACTATAAAAAAATTCATGGCAAAAAGTAGTTATTTTTTTAATAAAATTCTACCATAAAAAGATATATTTGCCGAAATGTTACCATTTGGGAAATATAGTTACAATGAAACTGTTGAAGATGTATTTTTAAATCAAGATGGATGAGAGAGAAAGCGAGAGAGAGTGAAAAGACAGAGTAAAAAATAAATAAAAAATTCTACCGTATTGTCTCTTGAGGAACCCCCCCTCTCCCCCTTCCCAAAAAAATAAGTTGGAATCATCTGTAATAAACATGACATATAATGGTACTCTAAGGAATTGGTCACACAAATCCCTCCTCCCCTATTTCTTTACTTACCTTTCTCCTCCTATTTTTACCCTCTTCTTCCCTCCTCTTCTTCTCCTTCCCTCTACAACATTCGTAATTTTTGTATTTTTTTTCCTTCTACTTATTTTACCCGCATCCCCTTGATGATTTGTCGCTGCCTTGAACCAGAAGAAAATTCAACATTTATTTGTCTCTTGGATCTTTCTCTATCTTTCTTTGTCTCTTTAGATGTGTGTCTCTCTGTCTTCCGTCCAATTTTCTTAAATCGAAGATTTTTTTTTTTACTTTAAAGTGCGTTGTTATATATAGTGGTACCTCACCCTCTCCCTTCGTCAACTTATTGCTTTTAATCGATTGCTGAACGCCCGTAATGGATTGGTAGGCCAACACCTTAGGACGTAATAGTCTTGGAGACAAAACCGGTCCTTCACAAAAGAACGGAGCCTTAGTCCTGTTTAGGAGAATAATAGAGCAATAGCGAGTATTTCAGGACTATCAGCAATTATCTTATCGTTATTTTAGGTGGAAAAAAATTAACTATATCATTTTTTTATTGCTATACATCTCGTAGACTTACGGTGGGCAGGACATGCAGCATGAATGGGAGATTCTAGAACCTTTTTCAGGTTACTGATTGGCAAACCCATGGGTAGAGACCATTGGGGAGACCTAGACACAGATGGGAGAATAACATTAGAATGGACCTAAAAGAGATAGGGTATAATGAGATAGACTGGATAGAACTAGCTCAAGATAGGGATAGGGTGTAATGAGATGGACTGGAGAGAACTAGCTCAAATATAGGTATAATGAGGTTAGTAATAGGAGGTGAACTGGATAGAACTAGCTCAAGATAGGGATAGGCTGTAATTAGGTGGACTGGATAGAACTAGCTCAAGATAGGGATAGGGTGTAATGAGATGGACTGGATAGAACTAGCTCAAATAGGGATAGGCTGTAATGAGGTGGACTGGATAGAACTAGCTCAAGATAGGGATAGGGTGTAATGAGATTGACTGGTAGAACTAGCTCAAGATAGGGATAGGCTGTAATTAGGTGGACTGGATAGAACTAGCTCAAGATAGGGATAGGTGTAATGATGGACTGGATAGAACTAGCTCAAGATAGGGATAGGCTGTAATGAGATTGACTAGATAGAACTAGCTCAAGATAGGGATAGGTGTAATGAGATTGACTGGATAGAACTAGCTCAAGATAGGGATAGGGTGAATGAGATGGACTGGATAGAACTAGCTCAAGATAGGGATAGGCTGTAATGAGGTGGACTGGATAGAACTAGCTCAAGATAGGGATAGGTGTAATGAGGTGGACTGGATAGAACTAGCTCAAGATAGGGATAGGGTTGTAATGAGGTTGACTGGATAGAACTAGTTGATATAAAAATAGTGGCGTAATTTTATAAGTGTGGCAATGACATTTCAAGTTCCAATGCCATAATCATAGACGAAGTAAGTAAGTACTATTATATTACTAATTTATTTTAATTTATCATCTGTGGCCTTGGGGTCAAAATTCCTGAATACAGATCCAGAGGTCCAGGGCTCGATCCCTGTTGCTTCCAAATTTGATCTGTGAAGCAGTTGGGCTGGAACGGAGTCAAACTCAGCCAAATGAAGAGCTACATAAATAACAAAGTAGCACCTTCGGTCTATAAAACTGAGATTAACAACTTAAGGATATGTTGTGTTGACCACATGACACCTCTATCCATAAATGTTGGCACTTTATCGCTAACGGTGGCGGTAGCTCGGTCGTTATAATTTTCTTGTGAAATCACACCATGAAGGTTTTTATTATGGTTTTTATAAATCATAAGAAAAATTTCTTCAAACTAATTTAAAGGTTTTTTGTATTAGTTTTCAATCAGTTAAAATAATTCAATTAATGTCAAGTAAAAAAACTAATTTGCATATTTTGTATTTGATTAGTTTTTATTTAGTTTCAAATCGGTGAAGAAATACAAACAGAATATTTTTTTTAATATTTTCCTACAAACTAGATTAAATTTATAATGTATTTGTTTTATTTAGCTTAAAATCTACTAAAAATATATAATTAATTTCCTTCAGTTTATTTCCAACTTTCCATCACTATAATTATTACATTGCTATATATCAATTTAGCAACAATTTATTATGGTTCTCTTTTACTCAGACTCACACACATACAAACATTTTACATATTAGCTGGTTTCTTTTTCCAATCGAGAAAAAATATTCAATTATGTCCATTAAAAAACTGACTGAGGTAAAAAACTTTATTAGCTCTACAATAACTAAATTTCAACAAAATATATCCATTAAATATTGATATCATGACTCATATTTTCGCCCTTTGGATTTTCAAAATTTTTTATATATACGTATCAGGAATAAAACATCAATTACTTAATTTCGTTACTTGTATATTATTTGATGTAGCATTGTAATTTATAGTAATATGAATCTGGAATCTCAACTGCGTATACAACAGCTTTTTTTCTCTCTAACATCACGTCTCGGAAAGATTTTATTTAGAGGAAGTGAACCCGCATTTTCGTAGAGGGAGAGTGTAAAAACCACCACCCCGGTTCACCCGACCGATATTTGAACCTAGATCTCCCCGTCCTCGGCAGTCTAGCTCAACACGAATCTAGCGCGTTAGCTAACTATACCACCGAGGTGGGTTACACCAGCTGTTATTTTCCTAAATGGTTCCCCGCGCTCCCTCCACACAATTGTGGACATGTTTTCCATTAACTTCACATTTCTCGTCCCTACTCGACTTGTGTTGTTAAATACGTACAACCCTTAAAAGTAAGGAGACACTGGGTAAAAATAGTGAAATAGAGTCATGTCCTAAGATTAATAGGTTTGTTAGGTGCTTACTTTGAGTCAAATCCAATATTTGTTTATAAGAACAAGATAAAACATCTTTGAAGTGTATATATAGTGTATTTATAGTGTATTTATAGTAGATTTATAATGCATATATATATATTTTTCTTCTCTCAGCATGCGATGAGAATATATTTTTTGTTTGTTTTACTACCACGTCTTACTTCCTTTTCAGGTTTTACGCATATATGATAATTATTCTAATGGAGTAAGGATGAATAAAGAAGCATTATAGAGGTAATCTTCCACCATTTGCGAGGAAGGAGGTGGGTGGGAAACAATTTTGGAAAAATAACCCTCAGTAGACTCGACTGGGATTCTAACCCTGATGTTCCCGTCATAGGCAGGCCAGCCTAACACGAGAGTGGAGCCTTAGACCATTTGGCCACTGAAACGGGTGATAAAAGTAGTTAAAGCTGTGTGCGCTGGAAGGGTATTGCAGTGAATTCTTAGGGTTCGACCCTTGAAAATGGGTATTTGGGAATCTTTTTTTATTGTAAATAGTTACCCGCCTCGGTGGCGTGGTTGGCTAACGTGCAAGTTTCGTGTTGATCCAGACTGCTGAGGACGGGGAGATCGAGGTTCAAATCTCGATTGGGTGAACTGGGGGTGGTTTTTCCTAAATGATTTTACACTCTCCCTCCACGAATATATGAGTTCACTTCTATAAATTAAATCTTCCCAATCCCTAATCCTTTAGCGTAATTAATACTTAAGCGTATAACTTGGACGGGTAGTAAAACGTGGTTTAAAAATAATAATAATAATAATAATAATAATAATAATAATAATATTGTACATAGTTGTTTGTAAACGTATCCCCATTCGAACGCTTCTTTGTGTATTATAAGGTCACTCTTCATATCTTGTTTACCTCGTAAGTAATCGTGATAGTGTAGACTGATTAAAAATATTTTACAAATTTTATTATCTAAGAACTTCCGGTATATTCCATTATGCCATTCAATTTTGTCAACTACTTGCAAGTAAGGTTCATGTCATAGCCATGGTCGAGTTTTTTTTATTATTATCTAGTTTTACCACCCTTAGAAATTAAAACTAAGATTTTTTTTTAACAAGAAACAGTTAATTTATACAATGTTAATAACCTTAAGTATTTTGCTACCTGTGTAGTCACGTCCTGTCAAGATAGGATTTCCCACGTTAATTAATTTACGTTTTACTTGGCGAATTTTAAAGATATAACGTTGAAATAAAAACTATAAATTATTAAGTAATTCTAAAAATAGTCCTAAAGAGTCACAAAATTATTATTTTTATCTATAACTAGTTTTTTTGTAAAAGTATTTTTTATACATCCTCTACAACATAGGCTATTTGGCATGGTCACGAAGATGTCTTGTAGGAAATATTCCTTCCAGGATGTAGATTAAAAAAGTTCGTGGAAGCATAATATCTAGCTATAGTAGGAAACAGGAAAAATGTAGTTTTAAAAAGCAAGTCAATGTTTTCATGGCACAATGGTATAATGAGTGTGTAAACTCGTCAGAGAAAGAGGGTAAGTGCTATAAGAACTTAGACAAGAGCCCTCTAAAGATGAAACTCTCACTTTCTTCTCTTTCTATTTCGTACATTGGCATCTAAGTGTGACAGTGATTAAACTGCTTCGGTACATCAAGTTAAAATGCAACCCATTTCGCCAAATAGCTTTGAAATCTCCAAGTAAGCAATGTCGCTCAAATTCATATTTTATCACTTTTAATATGGATAGTATTAAAATGAAACCCCTAAAGGCAAGAGTTTCCACTAATGCTACTGAAAACAAAACCTGTTGTGAACTTAGAAAGGCGCAGGAAAGGCATTTCGCCACGTCCACGGAGACGCCTGAGATCAAAGCAGTCTGTCACCATTATGGTGTGTGGCTGGCTACTTTATATAGGTACGGGTGTGATTTAACCACCAACAAAAATAAATAAATTCCCTCCATTGTCCAGCGTCGTTTTGTGTCACAGTTAGGGGTATTTTCAACCCCTAACTACCAGCTACCCTCTTAGATATTAATACTTATTAATCTTAGTTTATTTAAATATTTTTTTTAAATTGATTGTTAACTCATAATTATCACTCTTTGGTGTGTTTTTATATAAGTTAATCCTGGTTGGTTTTTAAAATACAAAATTAATTCATGGGCAGTGATGTCTAAATATTTGAGTGAAGATGATTGTTTACATAGTGACATTTTCAAATGGTATCACCTAAATACTGTATGTAACTATACTTCATTTAAAATATGTTTAATCATTTCTGAACTATTTTAAATTAATCAAGACCTATTATTATTATTATTATTATTATTATTATTATTATTATTATTATTATTATTATTAGCACCGCGTCTTACTACCCATTCGGGTTATACGCACTTACGCTAATGTGTAATGGTAGGGTGATTGTGAGATGAAATGAAGGACCTACAGTTTAACGTGGAATCCGAACCACGGTGGAGGCCTGGCATTCCCCACATTCACAAGATGTCTTGTCAGAGGTGAAGGAAGGGTTTGGTAATCAGATAAATCTATGCCGGTACCGAGGATTGAATCCCGGCCGCCAGCATAGAAGTCTGACACCTTACCCCTAGACCACATCAAGATATAAAACGCTATTATATATAACCTTGTTGCCAAAAATAAGTTTAATTCGATATTTTCTATACATTTAAAACTAGCCATAAATCAATAATATCAGTTAACAAATGTTTTATCTTCACTTTAAAAGATTAATCTTACTGTGAATACATTTTATCTGTGAATTGAGGTATTACTTCGTAATATCGTAGATTATGAAACTTTTCAACTTGAAACTTGATATTTGAATGAAATAGCAGATTTCTGTGTTTGAGACTATGTGCTTAGGTAATATGAGTATAATACGATATATAATAGCCTCCCAACTTGTTTGAGACTCAACGTAAACAAACAAAAGAGGGAGATGAAGTTATTGTGACCGGAACCGGCCTTTGTTCAAATCATTCTAACCGCTTCGGTGGTATAACGGTTTAAGGCGTCCCTCTCGTGTTAAACTGGCCTACTGATGACACGGAGATCGGGGTTCGAGTCCCAGTCGGGTCTAGTGAGGGTGGTTTTTCCTAAACGGTTTACCACTCTCCTTCCACGCAAATGCG
This sequence comes from Timema cristinae, assembly GCA_039000515.1. Taxonomy (NCBI): domain Eukaryota; kingdom Metazoa; phylum Arthropoda; class Insecta; order Phasmatodea; family Timematidae; genus Timema; species Timema cristinae. The sequence continues at coordinate 27,824,541 of JBCFYV010000100.1, read as the reverse complement.
AGTATATTAACTCTGAAACCCTGCCGTCCTCATCCTTAAACCATTAGAGTAACTACATATACTTATAACCTGAACAGGTAGTAAGACACGATGATAAGAAAAAAAACCATTTTATCATATCTAAATATGTTTGTGATTAAAATAAATTAGTGGAATCTTTCTTTTGTACTACCGCGGTTTTAATATCCGTTCGGGTTATCCGCTTATATACTAATTACGCTAATGGTTTTAGGGATTAAGTAGATTATATTTAGAGGAAGTATACGGTAATTTCTCGGGGGAGGGGAGAGAACGGAAAACCAGTTCGGAAAAAACACTCTAGAAAACCTGAATGAGATTTGAACCTTGATCTCGTCAGCGTCAGTATTGTCTACTGCGAGAGTAGCGCGTTAGACCGTGAGATCACCGAAGATGGTAGTGTAATTATTTAATAATAATAATAATAATAATAAATAATAATATTTAGCACCGCGTCTTACTACCCGTTCGGGTTATACGCTCTATGTACTAATTACGCTAATGGATTAGGAATTGGGGAGGGTGAATTAGAGGAAGTGAACCCGCATTTGCGTGGTGGAAGAGTGGAAAACCATTTAGGAAAAACCCACCCCAGTTCACCCGACCGAGATTTTAACCTCGATCTCCCCGTCCTCAGCAGTCGAGCTCAACACGACTAGCGCGTTAGCCAACTACGCCACCGAGGCGGGTGGTGGAATTATTAAAATATATTAAATTTATTACATACTCTTAGATAAATTATCGATATCAAACATATAAACTATTGATAATATTGTCTGAGTAGAATAAGTGGGGCACGTAAGATACTGGCACTGCCAGCTGATTGTATTGGTGACTGGATGATCGTTACTAGCAGTTTCCAGAACATGGTCCTCTTATGATGTGAACTCACACGTTGGACGAACAGTGTTGCCATTCTATAGTCTCTAGTGATAGTATATGGACCTGAAATAGATTGTATTTATATTAATATATTATTATTAGCACCGCGTCTTACTACCCGTTCGGTTATACGCACTTACGCTAATGTGTAATGGTAGGGTGATTGTGAGAGGAAATGAAGGACCTACAGTTTAACGTGGAATCCGAACCACGGTGGAGGCCTGGCATTCCCTACACTCACAAGATGTCTTGTCAGAGGTGAAGGAAGGGTTTGGTAATCAGATAAATCTGTGCCGGGACCGAGGATTGAACCCCGGCCGCCAGCACAGAAGTCTGACACCTTACCCCTAGACCACCAGGTCACCTTTGTATTTATACCGGTAGGATACTACTTTCTGACATTATATTGATAACCCACCGATTTTCATAATAAATAATAATTGATGTAAAATTTGTTACTTTATAGCAGGGTCACAGGATATTACTTTTAGAAAATATCCTAGAATAGGATTGTACAGGTGGTGAAATTATATCAAAAGTAGTATCCATATCGTACAGTTGGCAACACTTTCGACGAGAGATAAGAGCAAAATTGTAAATGTGGTCACGTGACTAGCTCTAAACCATTCACAAGAAATTAGCGTTCACTGCGTAGGCCCTTTCGCATTAGTAAAAATAAACCCACAGCTTTCTCCACTCTTCTCCATAGAGATCTGCGTGGGAAGAACCGATCTAATTCCAAAACCAACCGGCTTAAGGGTGCTACTCGGGAGAGAAAACGTTTACCGAAAAATTATGAAGGAGATTAATATGTTTAATATTGTTTTCAACAAAATGTAGGAGAAAATTCTGATAAGCTAAAAGAAAAAATTAAAGTATTTTTTAAAAATACGTTAAAATTTTCATGAAACCTATCAAGCAATCTTAAATTATCTTAAAAATTTATTTCGTCGTCCTATTAAAACATGGTTTTATTTAATAGAGGAAGTCTAGATATAGATTTCTACACTTTTTTTTTTTAAAATCTCAGACCAAATAATTTTTTTCATGGAAACCGTCATTGAATTTTTCTTAAACGCTCATATCAGTTTATTAAGCTGGACAGTTGATGGAGACAACTCGGAAAGAGAGAAATTGCCGTGCTGACGTTCAGCTTTTACCAAAATAAAGTCGAAAAATTCCATGGACCCTGTAGTTTGACTTTTATAAATACAAACAGTCGTGTAAGACTAGACTGCCAATGATAAGAAGATTTGTTTTCGAATCCCTGTTGTGTGTACCGAGGGTGTTTATTTCTAAATAGTTTTACACTCTCATTTTCACGCAAATATGGGTAAACTTCCTCCAAATTCAATCCTACTCACATCCTAACACATTAATGCAATTACATATGCGTTTATATGTAGAATGGTTAGTAAGATTTATTTTTAAAAAACAACTGACAAATCACCTGGATAAAACCACCCTCCATTAAATGAGATTATTTCACCAAATCATTTTTTAATACTATAGCTTTGGTTGTCCCCCTCCCTCTCACCCTTTTTTTTTTTTAAAGTAAACATTTTATTGTCCAGCGCATTTAGTAAATTTATAATTAATTCTGCGTTCATTTATAAATCGATAAACTGCACGCACATGCTTATATTACTGCGGTAAAACCGCACCGCACCCCCCGATCTGTGCCACTACCTTTCCAAATAAAGCTACAAATTTGCGTGGGGGGATGGGACGGTTTGAACTGCCAAACCGCAGCCCGCTGTGATTATTGACGGGTCAACCACAGGTGTATGCCAATACGCTAATAACCTTTGCATTGTTGCATTTGTATCCCAATAAAAATAAAGTATACCACTGCTCATTGATAATAATACCCACACCTGTGAGCACGTGGTCCACATGTCAAACTCATCTAGTCTAGTTTTACATTTACGGGCAGGTAAGAATTGGGATTACTTCCGGGTGCAGTGAGGATTTTTTTTTTTCCCCTAATCACCGCGTCTTGCTACTTATTTAAGTTAAACGCGTATATGATTATTAATCTAATGGGGTAGGGATGAGTAACGAAGCAATTTATAAGTAATGTGTATATGACCTGGTGATCTAGAAGGTGTCAGACTTCTATGCTGGGGGTCCGGGGTTCAATCCCCGCTCCCAGAACAGATTTATCTGATTACAAAATCCTTCCATCACCTCTGACAAGACGTGTATTAATCACAACTTGTGAATGTGTGGAATGCCCGGCTTCCACCGTGGTTCGGATCCCGCGTTAAACTGTAGGTCTTCCATTTCATCTCACAATCACCCTACCATTCCACATAGGCGTAAGTGCGTATAACCCAAACGGGTAGTAAGACGTGGTGCTAATAATAATAATGGTAATAATAATAAAGGTAATCTACCCACATTTGCTTGGATGGAAAGTGGGAAACTATTGAGGAAAAACCACCCGCACTATACCTGAGCAGAATTCGAACCCTGATCTCCCCGTCATCAGCAGGCCAGTCTAACAAGAGAGTGAGGTCTTAGATCATTGGACCACTGTTTGCTAAATAGTCTTCCCAACTTTTTCTCCACGCAAGTGCGAGTACATTTCCTCAGGTTAATTTGGGGTGGGAATGGAACACGAGTTTATGTCCGTATTTTTAAAGTTTTTAAAACAAAAAGCTTTTTTTGGTCAGAATATATTAAAAATCGTTCCAGTAGATGAGCTTAGTTTAATTTTCTATACATATTAAACACAACAGTTATTCAATATTTATTATGAAAATATTGTCATTTGAACAGAAAATTTTTTAATGTCAAGAAAAAATAACTTTTGAATTAAGAGTTTTATTTTTTAATTAAGCAAATTTATTAATTGTATGCTTTTTTAATATAGATTCTCTCAATATTTCATGTTTTTAGTTAAAATATCAAATTTGTATTTAGTTTCAAAATATTATTTATAAATTTAGATTAAATAATAGACTTAAATAAAATATTTTAGATTCACAGATAAATCCTTTCAATTGCTAAGTGAACAGAGTGGCTAACCACAAGTTTAGTAAATAATGTATATATTTGGGACGAATATATTCTATATTGGTTCATCATTCTCTGCAATTAGTAAATATTTAGTTACATCGGCCGTGTGAATACTATTAGTACTAAACAAATTGTTCTAGGTCAAGTTAGCCTGCGAGTCATGTTCTGATGTAAAATATGTGCTTAGACTTCAAATATCCCCTAGGGATCCGACCATAAAGTTAGGTACGAAATCTATAAGAAGAAGCCATACGGTCAGATACCTGGGAGTTACCCTAGATGAAAAGAGGAACTTCACAGCGCACATGGAGGGAGTGATGGGGAAAACTCTGTCGGTGATGAATAAAATTATAAGCATGGGACAGAGGCGGTTTTATCTGCCTATGCGGATAATAAGGACATACCATCAGATGATCCTTCTCTCCATTGTGAGCTATGGGGCGTGCATCTGGGCTCACAGACTAACCAATGTCGCTCCGGCTAAGGCGATTCAGGGTCTGCAGAGGAACATCTTATTGAGGCTGACGGGAGCCTACCGGACTGTAGCAACGGATGCATTGAGTGTGGCCCTAGGTGTATGGCCGTTGGACCTCCTCATAAGGAAGAAAGCTGTGGCGTACTGGCTAAAAAAGAGAAACTTGGAGAAGGTGAGACTCCTCACCACACACGATGTGAGAACTTTTGGAGAGGCGGAAATAGTCCTGTTGGAGGAGTGGCAGAGACGTTGGGAGAGAAGTGGGACAGGTAGGAGGACTTATCAATTGTTCCCAAATGTGGTTGAGAGACTAGAGAATAAGCACCTCCAGCCATCTCGGGGTCTTGTCCACTTCATCACGGGGAAGGGACCGTACCCGGCATCTCTAAGGAAGCTGGGATTGATAGAGTCGGGGAATTGTCAATGTGGTGAGGAGGGAACCCCTGAACATGTGGTGCTTGAGTGTGTCATTACACTAGAAGCAAGAAGGAACTACCAGAGAGAGATCCAGGGAAGATTAGTAGGCGAAGTACTGAGGGACCCAATCTATTGGAAATTCTTAGACCAGATTGCACTGGAAGCGTCAGATAGAGCAAAGACAGCCTACATAGACAGACTTAAAGAGGCACAGGGACGAATAAGACGGGACGTTGACACTGACAATGACGAAGAAGATGACAGCGACACGGAGGGCGGGACTGACACGGACACTAGTGCGGTCTCAGCGGGGAGTGAGTAGGGAAAAAAGGATTGTTAAAAGGGGATAAGCGGTAACAATCCTTGCCGGGAAAAAAAAAATGTGTATGTGCTGGGAGGAGCAAGCGCGAGCCCTGGGAACTGGATTCCAGTACGACTGAGTGTCTGAAGGAACACGGGGGATGCCCTTGAGATCCAGAAGACAGTTTTCCAGTCGTATGAACAAAAGTTAGTGGAATGATTATGAACTCTGAGGGGTTCCCTGCACCGTATGACCCACCACCTTGGAAACAAGAGAGGTGGGTTATGGTTGATGGGCCCTCAGAGTCAAGATGGAGAAAGGCGGCTGCCCTGCAGCCCTCTGGGTGATGGTGTTCCCCGGCAGTAATGGGAATAGAATAGTTTAGTATTTTAGCTTAGCTTAGTTAGTAGTTAATATAGATAATTAGGGACGGGGGAACTAGATAGGGGGTAGATTAGGAAATTCAGCTGCCAAGGGTAGAAAGTAGGCGGGGCACCAACTCTGATAGGGCGCCTCCCCAGGTGGTTATTATGGTGTTGCCCACCTCTGCTGAGCGCTTGGCGGACTCGGGAGTGAAATCCCGAGCATTGTGAAGGGCCTAGCGGGGGAGGGTACCGGAGGCGTAATATACCCGGGTGGATCAAATTGAGCTAAGGGTAGTTGAATTTCATTTAAGTTAAGAGCCAAAATATGTGTTGTAATGTTAAAAAGGAAATTCATTTTAAAATTGTGTAAATTAAGTAAAAGTTGTGGAAAAAACGGCCCGGATTTAAAGATTGTAAGATACCGGGCCTGTAAACACTGAATAAATAAATAAATAAATAAATAAACTTCAAATATCCCATTCTAATAAATCAACACAGGAATCAGCGTGAAGAGTCGTGCTTAGCTCCCTTGATTTTATTTTTAGCTCCTTTACCTGTAGCCAGTGGCGGATCGTAGCTAAAATTAGTGGGGGTACAGCTCCAGAAAAAAAAGTTTAGCCTTTGTTTTAAAATTGTGTAAAAGGGAAAAAAACATGTATAAAAAGAAAATGTATTTTGTAATTTGATAAAATCTTAACAAAAAAAAAACATTTTTTGCTTACTTTAACTAATATTGTTACAGTTCAAGCTTGATCTATTCATTTAAAAATGAAATCCATTCTTCTTGTTTTAATTTGCTTAAAAAGTTCAATGATTTTCTACTTGATCTTTGGTTGACAATTGTGGGATTTTGTATCCATTGAAAGGACTGCAAGTGCAATTAGTCTTTCTGTTAAATAAAAGACCCGAAAAAAATTAATCAAATAGAATAGCTGGAAGCAGAATAATAATCTAATTCTTCACTTTTCTACACTTTATCACATTCAAGAATATGGTACACGGTTTTTAAGCACAACACACGCTGAGTAAAAAAAACTTCCTTCCACCATCACGCCAGAGCCGGCACTGTGAGAGCAACAGTGCTCTCTCTCTACCTGGCAGTCCCGCCTTCCTTCCCACCCCCTCCTATGTGCGCATGCGCACAACAGTCAAACACCACATCGTTGGCACTGTGAAGCGCACAGTTCCATACAAAGATTTTTGTATATTTTTCATAAACTGGGGGATTGCTACTGAAGTACTGACATTAAGCTTAAGGAATATATATTGTACTACAAAACCAAAGAAAGAATTAAAGAAAAAAGGAATCTTTATATTAAATGTTATTGATAATATCAAGTGGAAATAGGGGGTGCTGCAGTTCCGCAGTGCCTATACACGAGCCACTACTGCCAGTAGCAGAAGTGGATTTGCAGGTTTCAAGTGGCCCGGGACCACATGTATAACCACTCTCCATTCATAAAAACCATTATTTTAGCTTAAGATGAAGTGGTGAGGTGACGTATTCTTTTTTTTGTTTTATTAGTAAATTTAATCCCAAGGTTAATTAATTTACATCATCGATGATTAAATCGCTATTCTCCACTTAAGATAAAAATTTATACTTTCAACTGAAATGTGCAAAAATACTTATAAATTGTTAGACAATAGCTTAGTGTCTATTTTTTATAATATATTTAAGTGTGTAAAATTCACTAGTTGTGTAGCTTACAAAATTAATAACGGTAGTTATTCACTAAATAAATGCTTTTTTACAATGGCTCAAGAAATTGTCTACAAACATCATCAAGAAATCACAAACTGGATGCTTTTATATCTAATACCATCGTATATCTTCACAAATTATGTTTTCTGGGCAACCTCAGACTGACTCACAGTAACTTTTGGTTACAATTTTTTTTAAACATGTTTATATTATTATTATTATTATTATTATTAGCACCGCGTCTTACTACCCGTTCGGGTTATACTAACTTACGCTAATGTGTAATGTAGGGTGATTGTGAGATGAAATGAAGGACCTACAGTTTAACGTGGAATCCGAACTACAGTGGAGGCCTGGCATTCCCCACATTCACAAGATGTCTTGTCAGAGGTGAAGGAAGGGTTTGGTAATCAGATAAATCTGTGCCGGGACCGAGAATTGAACCCCGGCCGCCAGCACAGAAGTCTGCACCTAGACCCCCAGGTCACCCAACATGTTTATAGAATTTAATGTTTTAGTTTAAAGTATTTTTTTAAAGCACCGTGTCTTACTACCCGATCGGGTTATACGACTATTCACTAATTACTCTAATGGTTTAGGGATTAGGAAGCCTTAATATAGAGGGTTATACGACTATTCACTAATTACTCTAATGGGTTAGGGATTAGGAAGCCTTAATATAGAGGAAATGAATCCGCATTTTCACGGAGGGAAAGTGGAAAACCATTTAGGAAAAAAACTCAGTACACCCGAAAGGGATTGAACCCCGATCTATCTATCTTCTGCAGTCTAGTCCAACACGAGATTAGCGCATTAGACCACGCGGCCACCGAAGTTAGTCTTAAGGTAGTTAGAGCAGCCCGAATAAAATCGCCCCACCGTGATATCGACATGTGTCCCAGAGGCCCAGTCTACCTCTGACCACAATAATATTATATATAATATTAGCACCGCGTCTTACTACCTGTTCGGGTTATACGCTTTAAGTACTAATTACGCTAATGGATTAGGAATTGGGAAGGTTGAATTAGAGGAAGTGAACCCACATTTGCGTGGAGGGAGAGTGGAAAACCATTTAGTAAAAACCACCCCCAGTTCACCCGACCGAGATTCGAACCTCGATCTCCCCGTCCTCAGCAGTCGAGATCTACACGTCTAGCGCGATAGCCAACTACGCCACCGAGGCGGGTATCTCTGACCAGCGGCTACAAATTAAACTAAACAGTTTTATGTATTATCATTGATCTTGGCCAGGTACAAAGTTTCATACGCCTTTGGTATTAACTAAAATTTTCACCCCACTTGTATTCTGACCATCCAATCGCCTATCTATCCATTACCCTGCCTACCAACAAGCTTACCCATTCCTAATCCTAAGGCGTATAAAATTTACTTGCAAAACGATGTCTCTAGATGTTGCTACGCCAGTGAAAATAAAATTATAATGAATGTTTGGTAGGCCTACCTACAAATTAAATAGATGGTGGACGCTGAAATCACCAGTAATTATATAAAATGTAGTATGAGTTTTATTATTATTATTATTATTATTATTATTATTATTATTATTATTAGCACCGCGTCTTACTACCCGTTCGGTTTATACGCACTAGTATGAGTTTTAAATATAGTTGGAGTAAACAAACAAACAAACAGATACGTCTGTTTCACCACTTTCAACACAATTCTAAGCTCACATGAAACAAATGAAAAATTATTATGCATGGGCTGGGCACCCAGTTATAATTGTTCCTCTTTTCTTCAACAGTTAAATTTTCTTCGGTGTTTCTCTTTGTATGTTCAAAAATATTATTAGTATTAGATGTAAGATTTAAATATTGGCATTTATTAGTTTAGAAATAAAATTTTGCTTATTTAATTTAAATACTTTATTGAACACTAAAAAAAACTAAATTTTATAGGAATGCGCCAATAGAATCTTTGGAAAGTAGGTGACCACCTTATAGGTTCCAGACCTGGATAGTGTGGAAAAATTAGTGAATAACATTAAAAATAGCCTAAAAACTAAATATTTTATTCTTCAATTAATTTTACAAAGTAAGTAACAATTAATTGGGTGACCTGGTGGTCTAGGGGTAAGGTGTCGGACTTCTATGCTGGCGGCCGGGGTTCAATCCTCGGTCCCGGCACAGATTTATCTGATTTCCAAACCCTTCCTTCACCTCTGACAAGACATCTTGTGAATGTGGGAATGCCAGGCCGCCACCGTGGTTCGGATCCCACGTTAAACTATAGGTCCTCCATTTCATCTCACAATCACCCTACCATTACACATAAGCGTAAGTGCGGGTAGTAAGACGCGGTGCTAATAATAATAATAACAATTAATTTTACAAAGTAAGTAAGATATTTTTTTTGTCGTGGTATTGGGAACATTTCTTAATAGTTGTAATAATTAATCTATTAGGTGACCAATCAAATATAAGATGCTCGTACACATGCATATGTTTATTTTCAATCTTGCAAGACTCCGATTTGACCCCCAATAATTATCCTCTCTATACCCCTTCTCCCTTAAGATACCATTGCGGCCACGTGCAACATCCCAGAATTTTCAACTCTTAACTCTCAGAGAAATTAAACAGATCTATCGACTTGAAGTGGAAAAGAATTTGATCTGTCAAACCTCAAACACAATATGTATTCAAGTACTGATGAAAATAAAAGTGCAATCCATCACACTATTTTTTTTTCTATACCATTATGCTGCCAGTGCTACATTGATTTTTGAATAACATAAAGAAGTGAAAAATAAAACAATAATTTTCATAAACATTCTAAAAACTTTTGAGAGGGTGGGGATGAGGGTTAGAAGGTTGTGGACATTTGAAGATCTACCAAGGGGAGCGTTAGTTGAAAAAGTCTGGAAATCATTGGTCTAGGAAGGATGGTCTGAAAGGCCTTATTTCTTATCATAATTATACCATATAGTAGGATTTTGGTAGGACATAAGACCTTTCAGGCGTTCTTTTCTACCATGAATGAGGTATAGGTTTGCAAAATTTCCTGTATTTGATACATAGGGCTTATATCTTGGTTTTTTACTCAGGTGCCAGTCTTAAGCGTCTATAAGGTCTTAAGCGTCAAGCGTATTAAGGGTCTTAAGGTCTTAAGTGTCAAGATTATGACAGACTGGAATGCCAGTGACAGGGAAGTCAATTTTCGAATCTCTAATGCGTTAGCTAGGGATGATTTTTCACCTCTGATGTGTCATAGTATTTTTGCCCAACCTCTCTGCACTCAAATGAGGATACACTATCTGAAGAGTCTACTTTTAATTACATCCTGAACGAACTAAACTAATTGTTAGATCATTATAAAACTAAGAACAAACTTAATAATTTATTAATCAGTCAGTACTTATTATTAGCACCGTGTCTTACTACCCATTCGGGTTATACGCACTTACGCTAATGGTAGGGTGATTGTGAGATGAAATGAAGGACCTACAGTTTAACGTGGAATCCGAACCACGGTGGAGGCCTGGCATTCCCCACATTCACAAGATATATTGTCAGAGGTGAAGGAAGGGTTTGGTAATCAGATAAATCAGTGCCGGGAACGAGGATTGAACCCCAGCCGCCAGCATAGAAGTCCGACACCTTACCCTTAGACCACCAGGTCACCTCAGTCAGTACTTGATCTTTAAGTTGGTCCTAGAATTTATAGTTGTATTTACTTTAATGAAACCTTTGTTTAACTTTATGTAAACATAATAATTTACATTATTTTTATAAATTTGGTGTACTAATCTTTGTTTGGTTATATTTTTAATCACTTTCACCCAAACGCATTATACCCTTTAAAAGAGTTTAAAATAATTAAACTATATTTTAAATTGGTTTTACTCTTATAATAACAGAAACAAATGTGATTCTTTGACATAAATAATAATAATATACATTATTTTTAATCATCGCTTGGAAACCCGACAATTTAAGAAAGTTCTAACTATTGGAAATGTATTGAATTTTATTAATCCACACCATTGTTTTGTGTTTATTTTAGATGAAAATAGTAGGCTATAAATCACACAACCCAATTCAAACCCCCCCCCCCTTTTTTATGTTTGGTTTTGGTTTATTTTACCTTAATTTTGTTTCGCAGGTGCCCAAACCCGACCAAAAGGCCGCCGTGGCTGAGCTAAGCCCTCGAAACGCTGGGGACGAAGGGATACTACTTTTACTAATTTTATTATTTCTTTAGTCTAAACAAAAACTAATCAAATCAGTTTCACCATTCAAAATTACTATTCATATCTAAGACACACTAAATTTATAAATATGTATAAAAAAAGATTAAGCCTGATATAGCACTGAAAATAATGACTATTTTGTTTGAAAATTGCAATACATTTTCGTTTGAATCCCATTTAAATCATTTAAAAATCACAATATAAATACAACCCTGTCATTTTGTTTTTAATTATAGTCATAACTGTATTGGTCGTTAATAATACTGACCATGATTATTCTGGACCTATATTTGTACAGATGCATAATTTATGGGCATTTTTCAATAATTCACTTTTAAATCCTCTCTTGGAAAATAATGTTACATTTCTTAATATTTAGCAACTTAATTTTAACCCTTTGAATTAATATTTTTTTTAATTAAAAGAACTATCACCCTGGTATTAAAAGCTAGTTACACAGTTAATTTATCAATCAGATAACATAATTACAAATTTTGGCCACGAAAAAATACGTAGGTTTTTTTTAGTTAATTTACACCCAAGGGTATAGCCCGAATGGTTAGTGGTATAAAAAAAATCCCACACAAAATTTAGCTATACAAATAGGCGTTACTCCCAAGATAAATCATACAACCTAATGTAATAATGTGGGAAGAAAAAATTTTAAAGATGTTAAATCAAAAAATTGGTTGGAAATAAGGGTAGATGGGAAATCATAGTACACTCAGTTGGATAATTAAAACCTGTTTCCGATTCAAATCATGCCACTTATTAAAAATCTTCTCTATTCTCCTTTACCCCTTGTTTACAAAAAATAAAAAGATTAAATGTTGGTGATTAAATGTATTTTATTAATCAAAATCAAAAATCATTTTATTTATCGTCGTGTTTTTGTTATTTACCTATATATAATTTATTTTAAACAATGCCACTATATTATATTTTAATTAAATTAACTTGGCTAGTGGACATTAATGCCTGCGGATTATAATTAATATAAAATTAATGGTTGTACAAGTTATACATCTCCACCATACATTTTTGACTGTTTTTTTTTAAACATTACTTACCTTGAAATCTTCAATGGATGAACAATAAATCTTGACATTGGTGATCTTGCAGTCTTGGTAATGGCATAAAATTATTATTTCCTACATTTGGAGTCGTCATTTATTGTTTATGGAAATATGATTTTAATGTGCGGCAGAAGGGAGCGTAAGTATTTTTACAGTTTTTATAGAATTGAAATTTTTTCGCCAAAATAAATCAAATATTTCTCCAGTAGCAACATAGAGCTTAGTTTTCTGCACATTCTAATATCAACAGATCTCGAATATATGTAGAGGGTGTCCTGGAATTTTGTCAAAACTTTTTAAATAAAGATAAAACGTTTTGACAAAATTCCAGGACACCCTTGAAAGATATTCAAGATCTGTTGATATTAGCATGTGCAGAAAACTACACTCTATGTTGCTACTGGATAAATATTTGATTTATTTTGGCTAAAAAAATGTAATGCTATAAAAACTGTAAAATTATTTGCACTGCCTTCTGCCGCATCTTAACATTTAGTAGGGTAGGAGGAGGGTATTTTAGAATAAGTGTACACCCATGAACGTGGAGAGGTAAAGAAGGATAAGCTACCGTGCAAGCGACAAAGATTCAAACCTAAGTCTTCTCTTAACTTGCAATTGTTATTAAAGTCTGACACCTTAGGCCATGTGACCACTAAACCTGGGTAGATTATTGGAAATAAAATAATACAATTGGTACCAGGCCATAATACTATAGAGCAGGGATCGAATCCTGTTTAAGTGCACTGGGACCGACTTTGTTTTTCGAAAGGAAAACACAGGCAAATTTAATTAAAATTTCGGGGTGACCTGGTGGTCTAGGGGTAAGGTGTCAGACTTCTATGCTGGCGGCCGGGGTTCAATCCTCGGTACCGGCAAAGATTTATCTGATTGCCAAACCCTTCCTTCACCTCTGACAAGACATCTTGTGAATGTGGGGAATGCCAGGCCTCCACCGTGGTTCGGATTCCACGTTAAACTGTAGGTCCTTCATTTCATCTCAAAATCACCCTACCATTACACATTAGCGTAAGTGCGTATAACCCGAACGGGTAGTAAGACGCGGTGCTAATAATAATAATAATAATAATAATATAATAATAATTAAAATTTCATCTTTCAGTCACTTTTAGCTTATATTGGAAATAAAAGTCCACAAAAACACATACATGGCCAACTACTACCAATATTTATATTTCACTAACATGTTAGAATCAAGGCTTCAAAAACTTGATACTATCTAAACTTACCCTCATCAGTGGGTAATTGGACTAAACGTCATGCTAATTTAGTTTGAGTTACTGGTGTTAGGGGGTCAGGGCTGGAATCCCGGTTGGATGTCCTGAGAGTAGTTATTCTAAAATTGTTTACCACTTCCCTTCCACGCAGATGCGGGTACATTTCCTTTTAACTACTACGTATACCGACACTATTAGTATAGTTAAATTAATATAACCTGGAACCTTCTTTTGTGGTTGCATGGTCCATGGCTCTACTCTCACAGTAGACTAGGCTGCCGATGGCGGGGAGATCGAGGTTCGAATCTCTGTCATGTGTACTTAAGATGGTCTTTCCAAAATTCTTTTCCATTCTCCCTCCACGTAGATGCAGGTACACTTCCTATAAATATAACTTTCCTCATCCCTAGAACCATTAGCGTAATTAGTGTAAAAGAGTAAAATCAAACGGGTAGTAAAACGCGGTTTTAAATATTTACACTTTTGAAGAACAGCATATATATATATATATATATATATAATATAATATATAGAGAGAGAGAGAGAGAGAGAGAGAAAAGAAAGAGAGAGATAGTAGTGGATAGTAAGACGGGGTGCATACTTTTTTTTAAAACAATGAATGGTAGAATAAAATTAAATGTTAAAAATCGATTTAAAGTGGCATTATCTACCGCAAAACCTCATACTGATGGTACTAAACCGGATATTAGGTGAGGGATAGCTGTTAATAAATTGGTAATTAATGATGTTCCTCAAAATTATTTCTGTCCTGAAGGTATTGAAATCCTATAAAAGCTGTGGATAAGTATATGTAAATAAATTATAATTCCATACAGAAAAATGAAGAGTTAAACAGTGCTTTCATATTTCGTGGATAAATATATTTTGTTTTATATTGTACTCCCCGACCTCAATATATATATATGTTAATGATTCTAAGTATTAATTGTAATGTGTCCTAACTTAAGCTGCATAAAAAAAAGATAGCTAATTTGGATTTTAGTGTTAAAAAGAACGATTCGAATTAATTGAATTATGTTGAAATGATAACACAGTGTTGTTAATAGCATCGATTTATTATTATATTTCGGTGCTCGAATGGTTCTAAGTCCTAAGGTGTCACGTCCTCTAAATTCAATGTGCTTCATTCCTAACACATTACACATAATTAGCACTATTTGTGTAACCCAAACGGGTACCACGAGGTTATAAATAAAAATAATAATTTTTGCAACATGTTTTACTACACTGTCATGGTTATCCACCTCTAATTATACTAATGAAGAGGGAATGTACCCGCGTTTGCTTGGAAGGTAAGAGGTAAATAACATAGAGGAAAAAAACGCTTAGGTGGCCGCGTTCTCTAACGCGATACTCTCGTGTTGGACTAGACTGCCAAAGATGGAGCGTTCGGGGTTCGATTCTGGTTGGGTTCACTAAGGATTTTTTTTTCTAAATGGTGTTCCGTTCTCCATCCACGCAGATGTGGGTGTATTTCCTCTAAATTAAACCTTTATAATCCCTAGCCCATTAGTGTTATTAGTACATAAGTGTATAGCCCAAAAGACTTATAAAATGCGAATTCTAAAAAAAAAAAAAAAAAAAAAGTAGAACCACCTTTGGTACACTCGATTGGGATTCGAACTCAAATCTTCCCACCATCATATTTATCATTCGTGAAGAATATATCTCAAATCTAAGTTACTACGTTACATTTTAACCAATGATTGATTTGTGGTAATAATACTGTTCAATTTTTCATGCTTTGCACATTCAATAAACAAAATCAACGAACGATGTAATTTCGTATCACTACTAAAAACGTTTCTTAGTTAATTCCCTTCAAAATGGCCCTTGAATCAAATAAAAACTTCCTTTATGGTGAGCTCTAGGGCCGAATCGCAACCATTTTACTTTGAAGGCAATCAACAAGTATATTTTCATCTTTCTTTAAATCCTCTTTCACAAAATAAACCGATTTTCTTCTTAGTTATATATATTAAAAAAAAAGTTATTATCTTCGAAATAAAATGGAGACAATTTAGAACAATATTTTTGGTCGTTCTATTGTATTTCAAATGGAAGAAATAATAATCCTTAAAATTGTATGTGCACTCGGTATTATAATGTTTTTGGATTGTTTTTAGAGTTTAACGAACATTTCTAATTTGTATGTAAAAAAAATTGAATTCTATAATAACACAACCGGTTATTATATAATATTATGTGCTTGTAAATGATTTTATGCATACTTATTACTATAATGGAGGGAGGTCAATATGTCTTACCAACCGTTTAGCTTATCTGCATATTTACACTGTAGGGCTAGGAATTAGGAGTATGCATTTAGAGGAAATATACCCGAGCTTTCTTGAGTGGAGAGTTGGTAGCCATTTCATAAAATTAATTCTCAGTACACTTGACCGGGATTCAAATCCCATCCCCTCCATCACTATCAATTCAGTCTATTAAAAATAGACGCCTTATACCATGTGGCCACCGTAGCTTTTTGTATTGCAAATCAATCGTTATAATGGAACAAGTTATAACAACAGAAATATTTAGAAAATTTGAAATAATTAATTTAATTGACAATTGAAATATATATTTGATATTTAATTTTTATTCTAAAATTGATGATATCAAAACTAATGTTTAATAAATAGGATGGTGAAACTGGTTAAAACGTCTATTTTTCTTACATTTGTAAATTTTATGTTTTTATAATGTTTTTTTAAGATATATTTTGGGTTTATAGGATTAGATTATACTTTCTGTTAGATAGTTAATTGGAATAGTTAAGTAATGTTGTATTATAATAACTATTTTTCAGAGATCGATTTTAAACATTGAGAACTTAGAAAAACTGGCATTATAACCTTTATAAATTATAGATTGAATAAAATATAAAACCATTAGTATTATTATAGTTAACAAAGTGTTAGGACTAATAATAATAAACATAATTTTAAAATTTGACCTATTAATAATGTAATACTTTATTATTGTATATGTCATCTGACATAATTTGTCAAATTAAAATAGCATAATATAGTTAAAATTTTAATATTAACTCATAACTTTCAATACAATGTACGTCATTTTATTAGTCAAGCCTATGGAGCCTTTTTGTATTTTAGTTTTTAAAGTTAACTTATTTTTTAATATTTTCAACTATTATATGGGTTAAAATATTAATAAACTATTAATAAATAAAGCATCATTACCTTTTAATATGAATATGTGTTTATTATTACTCCATCCTCTAAATAATTAAGTAAAACTGAACTCAGAATTATTATTTTTTAGTTTTCTTAGCACCTTATCTAACACCTTGTCTTGAATTTATTATTATTATACTAGTCACCGCGTCTTACTACCCATTCGGGTTATACGCACTTACGCTATTGTGTAATGGTAGGGTGATTGTGAGATGAAATGAAGGACCTACAGTTTAACGTGGAATCCGAACCCACGGTGGCAACCTGGCATTCCACACATTCACAAGATGTTGTCTTGAATTAACTACGCTAATGGATTTTGGGATGATAAGATTATATTTGTAGGAAGTGTACTCTCATTTACGTAGATAAAGAATGGAAAACTATTTTGGGGAAAACCACCCTGATACACCCAATCTAGATTCGAATCTAGATCTATCTGTCACTGGCAGTATATTCATCCAGAAAGTGTAGTGCCATAGACCATTAGGCGACCGAAGTGGGTCAATGATGGTTAAATACTTATATAAAAAGATAGAGTTGTAAAAAAAAAATCCTTATATATAATTTAAATTTAAATACGAATTACGTTAGTCAAAAAATAAGTCAAAGTTTAGCTAACCTACTTCAAATAATGTAAATGAGTTAAGTTGAATTTTTGTTTGTGTCTACCGCCTCTACTATTTATTCGGGCTAGCAACATATTTACACTAATGGATTAGGGATGATGAAGATATAATTTAGAGGAATTGTGTCCCCGTTTGCTGGTGACCTTGCGGTGTAGGGGTAAGTTTTTAGACTTCTACGCTGGGGGTCCAGGATTCAATCCTCGGTCCAGGCACAGATTTATCTGATTTCCAAAATCTTCCTTCACCTCTGACAAGACATCTTGTGAATGTGTGGAATGCCAGGCCTCCACCGTGGTTCGGATTCCACGTTAAACTGTAGGTCCTCCATTTTATCTCACAATCACCCTACCATTATAAATTAGCGTAAATGCGTATAACCCGAACGGGTACTAAGTTGCTGAGCTAGTAATAATATTAATAATAATACACAGCCATTTAGGGAAAAAAACTTAAGTCCAGATGGCCGGAGTTCAAACCCTGACCTATACGTCACCGGTAATCTAGCCCAGACTAGATCGAAATGTTTGTCTAACATTCCTAACGAGGTGGGTGATTATTTATTTTGATCAAAGTTTTTTTTATCTTCATAGATAGCTATATTTAATTTAAATGATGGTTTATATGGGTATTTGTTGTAAATCAAAATGTTCAAATTATTAATGAAGGAGTAAAAAAATATAAATTTGCAAAATTTAATCTAGCTTCTAATTTTATTTATAAATTTAAGCATTGATCAAATAATCATCGTTACCTACCCACTTCAGTGGCCACATGGTCTAAGGCGCTACCCTCACAATAGGCTATGCTCTCATTGACGGAGAGATCGAGGTTAGAATCTCGGTTGGGTGTATTGTGGGTGGTTTGTCCAAAAATAGTTTCCCAATCCTCCTCCACGCAAATGAGGGTACAATTCCTATTAATATAATCTTCCTCATCCCTAAAAACATCAGCATAATTTGTACATAAGTGTATAACCCGGACGGGTAGTAAGACGTGGTGTTTAAAACAACATCGTTACCGACTATCTTGTTCGGTCCTTGTGGCCAAGTGGTCAGAGTGACTGACTACATGTTCAATACAAAGCATGTCCCCAGGTTAAAAGGCTAAAATTAGGGAAGTAGTAGTGAATTTAAAAAAAAACTAGATTAAAATGTATTTAGGAGATATGCTTGTTTTACCCTCCTATTCGCGCAAACAGCAAAAAATGAACTAAGAACAAAAAATTAGTATTAAATAAAATATTGTACTTATTTAGTTCAAATTGTCGGCCTCCAGCCCGGATACAAGCATTGCACCAATCAATGACAGGACGAGTGTCTGACCGACATTGTGCGACTGTTGTTTCTTCGCACGTTTGTGTTTTCCTTTGTCGTAATGATGAAAGAACATTAACAGGCTCTTCATACACTTTTTGTTTGAGAGCTCTCAATTTAAAAAAAATCTAATGGCGTTAAATCAGATGAACGCAGAGGCTCAAGCCACAGGTCCAGCACGACCGATACATCTTCCGGGATAATTAATATTAATCCATTGCCGAGGACCTCTGCAATAAAACGTGTTTATATTTAGTTTTTTTTTCTGTTTGCGCGTAAAGGAAGATAAAACGAGCAGATTTACCAAAATACATTTTTAGTTAGCTTATGATTCACTACCACTTCCCAAAGCTAAGTCGTTTAAACCGGTAACACCCTGTATATAGTGGTAGAATAAAATAATTTATTATTGGTGTATTGATTTGTTCCATTATTCAAATAATTAAAATCTTGGTGCAATAGTTTTTCTAAGTATATGTGTTGTCCTAGGTTAAGTTAAAATGTATGTCGTTGACTGAAATAATCTTGTATTCAGTAAAAGCACCCAAAACGCTATAAAAATAAAGTACTAAGCAACCAACACATGTGATAGTTCCTCTTGAAAGAATAACGTCATGGTTTCATTGATTTTTGCGCGGAGGGCTGTACATTACTGGTGATATAGGGATCTAAGTGAGGGGGGTGGAGTAAAGAGAGGAGTAGAATGTAGGTACCACTTTCGTTTGTCGTTCTTCTCCCTCACTTCAGAAAAGGGCTTGAAAAATGTGGCTCACGCATGCCCCGAATACAATTTCCGCCCCCTTGACTTACAAACATTGGACGTTTGGCAAAATACTCTTCCGTCCCGTCCCGTTCCTATTTATGCGCGTGTCGTAGCATCTCGGGCTGGGTTCAACAATCGTTTAAATCCAGAATAGCTCCATCTCACTTTTAAAATCTGAAGATTTACGTTTTTACGATGCGACATGATGCCCGTTAGGTCAGCGTTTTTCAACAGATGTACCGCAAAAAGTCAGCAGATGTGCCGTGGGAGTTTGTGGGAAACTATAAAAAGTTACAGAAAACAAATTGAGGAATAAAAATAATATTTTAAAATCCATGATAAACATTTTTTTAAATAGCATAATAATCAGAATTTTGCTATTGAATTTGAAACATTTTACTATTAGCACCGCGTCTTACTACCGTTCGGGTTATACGCACTTACGCTAATGTGTAATGGTAGGGTGATTATGAGATGAAATGAAGGACCTACAGTTTAACGTGGAATCCGAACCACGGTGGAGGCCTGGCATTCCCCACATTCACAAGATGTCTTGTCAGAGGTGAAGGAAGGGTTTGGTAATCAGATAAATTTGTGCCGGGACCGAGGATTGAACCCCGGCCGCCAGCATAGAAGTCTGACACCTTACCCCTAGACCACCAGGTCACCAAGAAACGCAATTTTAATACTCGTTATTTTAAGGATAAAATCTCCCCTTAAAAGACTTAATGGTGTGCCTTGATAGTTTTAACGCTTTTTTAGTGTGCTGTGAGTTGAAAAAAAAAGGTTCAAAATGGCTGCGTTAGGGCTATACGCGTACATTAGTTAAGCGAATAGGATAGGGATGAGTAAGGTAGAATTTGAGAAGAAATGTATCCACATTATATAGAGGGGAAGTGGTAAGTGATTTAGGAAAAACCACCTACTGTATTCCTTACTGGTATTCGAACCCCGACTTCCCCATCGAAGATAATTCAGTCTACTACGAGACTGACGTTTAAGAACATGCGACCACAGATTTGTGTATTCATGCAATAGACTAGACTGCCGATGGCTGGGAGATTGGGATTCAAATCCTGGTTGGGTGTATTGTGGGGAATTTTTCCCAAGTGGTTTTTCACTCTATCTTTCTCTCTCTTTACGTGCAATTTCGGGTAGGGGTGGATTCGGTGAGGGGTGGAGGGGGGGTCGAAGGGTCAGTTAACCCCCTCACCCTGTGAAAGTTAGAAAATTAATACAAGATCCAAAATTAAAGTTCAAATTTTAGAAAGAAAATATAACACAGATAAATTAGCCGTTTTATTTTTTTATCTTTTACGAACAGTCAACACTTAAGCCGGGTCCACACGTGCGTTATTCGTTCCCGTTTATTCAATGTCTGACATGACTCACGCTAGTGTAGAAAATATATTCGTTTTCATGTACGAATGAAAATAATTTGCCCCTACCTGGAATAAATCCCACCCTAGATATATTTCAAATCCTCTGATATTATCGAATATGAAGCTGAAATATGGCCTTAAATCAAACTCCAAATGACATCTAGATGCATTATATTGTCAAAAATTTGCCAGAGAAGACCTCTTCAAATAACTCTATACTAGGGTGACCTAGTGGTCTAGGGATAAGGTGTCAAGCTTCTATGCTTGAGGTCCGGGGTTTAATCCTCGGTCCCGGAACGGATTTATCTGATTACCAAACCCTTCCTTCACCTCTGATAAGACGTGTATTAATCACAACTTGTGAATGTGGGGAATGCCAGGCCTCAACCGTGGTTCGGATTCCACGTTAAACTGTAGGTCCTCATTCATTCATCATCACATCCCTACCATTATACATTATCGTAAGGGCGCATAACCCGAACGGATATTAAGACGTGGTGATAATAATAATAATAATAATAATAATAATAATAATAATAATAATAAAAACTCTATACTAAAGGAATCTAACTGGCAGGAAATGTCAGGGAGGAAAGCTCTAAATAGCTTCTAATGTCATCAAAATTTCAAAAAAGTCTAGGGAAGGACAACTACAAATAGTTCCTAAATATATGTCATTTTGAAGAATTTTCAGGCGAGGACCACCCCAAATAGTCTAGTTTCTGAAATAATTCAATTTAAAAAAATTGTCAGTAGAAGATCAATTCAAAGATTATCTTCTAGTGGTGTCTAATCATCGTTAAAATTAAGGTGAGGATCACTCTAAATAGCTTTGAAGGGCAACGAAAATTCAAAAATTTCCAAGTGAGGAAAACTTTAAATTGCTTATAAAATAATATAATTTTAAATAAGGTGAAGACTTCTCATAACTTCTAGAGTGAACCATTTAAAAAAAAAATTAAGGAGGGCCACTAAAAATTTTATAAAACTATTTTATTTGATTTTAAAATTTTGGGGAGGAGACCACGGTTTAAAACAAACATAAGATCATATATGAATGAGAAACTATTAAATGGCTTTAAACAAAATCTAACATTGTAAGTAGCTATGTTATTTATAAATAATTATCCCCCCCCCCCCCCCATATGAAATTAATTTGGATCCGCGCCTGAGTGCTGGTAAACTGTCTCTAAATTCAAACTAACTCATCCTTCACACAATAACGTAGCAGCTTAATTAGTCTACATGCGTATGGCCTAAAGAGGTAGTAGAGGCATTGCTAAAAATGAAACCCAAAAAAATTCAACACTTGAACAACAATTGGTTGTCATGACACTTTCATAATATTTTCCAATTAATTAGAATTTAATATAATTTTAGCACGAAGTATTATATAATTTTATATTTTGCTTTACATGACATTTAATTTTTTTTATAAAATAAAGGTCAAGGAATAAGTTTTTTCTTATGAAATATTAATTATTATAAAATGTGTTCCTAAGTGAACAAATATATAACCATTTCAGGCATTACATCGAAGTTGGTTCGAAAGATATTACATATATTCATATTATGTTTGGTACTACAATTGTGGCAGTAAATAGTGGTTGCTTTAGGTCAATTTGAGTAGAATAAAAAATATAGGCTATTACTTAAAATATTATATACAAAGAGTTTTTTTTTTCATTCTTCCATTTATTTGAGGTATTTAACCTGCACTTTCTGAATTTAATTATTTTATCACCACGATAATTTCTATGAGTGAGAGTGAAAATACCTACCAATTTTGTCGGGAAAGGTATTTACACATACCTTCCAGGGCTATTTTACATCCCATAATAGACATGGGACTGACTGCTTTATTTTCCTCCAAAGGAAGTTGTGCTACATATTATTATCGCTCAAGAAAAATCCGTCCACCCCAGTTGGGTTTGAACTCATAATCATTGAGTTCTGAGGCAAGAACTTCACATAAAGTTCAAAGAGGTTGAAATAAAATCAGTTAAAACACATGATTTATCTTAAATCACTAAACAAAATTCCATATGTCGCATAAACCCAAAATGTCCATGTCTGTCACACATGGTGGTGTATTTTATGATCTAATTTTGATTCAAGACAGCTCCCATTTTGGCTTTATTTTTTTGTAAGGATGTTTCAAATGCTGGAGATGCAGTGAGAGCAATCTTTCTCTTCTTTTTTTTTTTTCGCCTCCTTTCTTTTCACAGTTTTCACCACATCATTCGTCTACCACCATTTTCGTTTCTCTTGCCTCGTTTCTTTTTGTAACTCCTTGGTAATTTTACTTTTCTTACAGTTTAAGACAGTGAATTATCTTGTCACTTTGTCTAACTTTTATTCGGATTATTCTAACCATTAAACATTCTTTAAATTGATATACTATTTCCATTTTTTTTCCCCCGTGTTTACTACATGAAAACACGAGTTTTATTAAATGGATAGATATATTTGAACACAGTTAACTCATTATTGTCATGAAAATTGAGTCAAACTGAATCTAAGTAAATAATTTTAGTAATTATTTTCAGGAACTCCATTTATTTTATGCAACACCTTTATTACCAGTTTTCACCATACACATTTTGTAAAATAACAAACCTATCTCCTTGTTATTTAATAGTTTTATAGTAATTTTAAGTGTGTAAATATTACGAGCACATGTAGTCGTGAATTTTAACCAATAACGTCGTATTTCCATAACGTTTATTTAATAGAAACAAACACAGCATTCGAACGTTCTACGAATCTAAAAGTACATGAACATATATCAATAAACAATAGGAGTTTATTTATTGGATATTAACCAGTGTGGGTTAATTAATCCTTTCAATTTTCGTCGAGATGAACAATATATACACACAGTGTCTCACGTACGGAGGCTATTGTCTTTGTTGTGTTCAAGCCGGTGCAATCAAGAGAACTAGTGTATGAGAGAGAAGCTTATTGACCAAACAAGAGAAAGGGAATCTTGTTGCAATTTAAATTCCACTATCTATGAATTTCATGATCTATCAATTTAAAAAGAAAAGTTAATATCTTATTTAAATTATATTATATATTTTCAGGCTATTTTCGCTTTTCCATTATAATTTCTTTCCTCTCCATTTGAATCTCATCAGTTTAAATCTACAGTTTTGGGAGTGGTACTTAGTTTGGGAAGAGCTCACCTCTTTATTTCCAGTAAGGAAGTTTTTGAACTATCCCTCGTGGAAATGGGCTAGCCCAATTCTACTTTTGATCGAGTTTCTTTATTTTGGCATAAACATATGTCCTAAACCCACATTTGTAAATTTTACCGCAAGAGTAGGTATTATTTTTTTTTTTAGCACCGCGTCTTACTACCCGTTCGGGTTATACGCTTTAAGTACTAATTACGCTAATGGATTAGGAATTGGGAAGGTTGAATTAGAGAGGAAGTGAACCCGCATTTGCGTGGAGGGAGAGTGGAAAACCATTTAGAAACCCCCCCCCCAGTTCACCCGACCGAGATTTGAACCTCGATCTCCCGTCCTCAGCAGTCGAGCAGCTCAACACGACAAGCGCGTTAGCCAACTACGCCACCGAGGCGGGTAGTAGCTATTATCAAAATAGTATTAAAGTTGGAGGTTAATGTGGAAACAATTAGCCCTGTACCCAAACTAGTAATGGGAATTCTTGTGAATGAAGTTACTAAATATTAACTCTATTATGAATAGTTTCATTTTCCAATGAATTTCAACAAAGAGTTTTTTCAACAGAAGAGATATTTCTATTTTTATCTTAGATGCATCCCTCTCCATTTCAAGCCATCCTAGAGCATCTAAACCATGAAATATTCTTCAAAAATTTAACTACCATAATCAAAGCTATTTTTACACATATTGATATTAAAAAGTTTATATTTCTAATTATTTTACATTTGTCAACTTTCACTGTCATGATTTAAATCATTGTTAAATTCATAATAATGTATTATTAATGTCTCAAGAATATAGTTATGCTTTTCAATATTTTAATTTTAATAACTAGGAACATATTAAATTTTGGTTTACTTGAAAACAAAATTTTAATTTTATTTGTTTGAATTTAATTTTTTTATATATAAAGTCTTCCTTAACATTGATATGTGAACATTGTTCCCAGATTTAAAATGTAATATAAAAAAGGTTGATATATTTATATTTTGATATTTAAAGTATATTTAGTTTATCTTAAAACGTAGCTATCAGCGCTCCACAGACAGATGATGTTGTTTAACTTAAAATTAAATGAATGATTCAACAAATCATATAAAATATTATTTTTATTCATTTCATCTCCATTCTCATACATTTACCGCCTTTAATATTGAAGTGTTTATTTATGTGTAAATTATGTTTACCCTAAGTATTGTTTTTGTCCAACTACCAGTGTAGGTCATATTGTGTTAGGTTGCTATGACAACCAGGTAAGCACAGTGAGGCTGTTATTAAAATATCAAATACCCAATAGTCTGGATATTGTAAGAGTTTCATGCAGCTGAGCAATAAGTTGGTTTTACCACACAACCCCCTTCCTACCTTTTTCATAGGCCGAGCTAATATTACATTATATTTATTTAGAAACGGTGAGAGTCTGACTGCAAACAAGAAGTATTATCTAAATGGTGATCCTATCTGAGGTCTAGTGGTTATATCTCCTGGCTGTACAGATCCAGAGGTCCCTAACTCGATCCGCAGTGCTTCCAGACTTTCTGTGGGTCTGGAAAAGTGTCAACTTAGGCTAGTGAGAAAAATAAGGAGGGGCTACTTTAACGGAAAAGTAGTGGTTTTGGTCTAGAAAATTGAGTTTAACGGATGTAGTATTCGTTATGCTGACCACATGAAATCTCTCTATCCGCAGAAGTGTATGGTATCCTCGCCATAAGACAGCGACTGCTCGGTCTATATAGCTCAATTACGTGCTGACGCCATGGTATTATTTTCTATCTCTAAATTGTACTTCTTATGAAAATTTGACTGTACATTAATGTACGTGTTTTGCATCTTTAATATATAAACGCGATATTAACATTGATACTTATGATAAAACATAAATACACTCACTTTAGTAGGGTCCAATTCTCTAGGAACATTGAAGCAACTGGGATGACAATATGATTGATCTTAAGATACTGAGAGATTTGGTTGCACTCCCAGATCCCCTTGCTCTAGGCAATATATAAAGACTGTTCACGATATGTTTTTACCTGAATGACAGTTAGAAAATCATATATATCACTTGTAAAAGATCACTGTTTTGTTATAACTGTAAAGATCTTTAAATACCTGTTATATATTACATTTAAAATAACGTAAACTTAAGTTTTCTCATACTATTTCATTTTTTTAAATAATTTATTTTTATCAAACTCAACTTTTACTAAAGGCATCGTATTTACTTGGATAAGAGAAAATTGTTGTCTTTTTTTACATGCAATAAATTATTTTATGATTATTTTATCTTATTTTGAAATATTTAACGAATAAAATATTTCATCAACTGCGTGTCTGATTCATTGTAAAAACTTGTTCACCATCATGTTCAACCATATGGTTTAAATTCGTCAGTCGCCCTTTTGAAGCTATGTTCGTTATAAATTGTTGTGAAAGTAGTGTGAATATTTTTTTAAGTGGAATAAAACAATAAATAAACTTTGTGTCCGTCCTCAAATAAATATATAAATTATATTGGCCTAAATTACTGTGGTTAACTATTACATTAATTATATTACCATCTATTTTCATTACAATCATCCAAAGTGATAGATATCAGCTGTTGGCGTAGGGATTACTTCTAGTAACATTTCGAGCTGTCATCCAGGTAAAGTTAGCTCGTGAATTAATTATAAGCTATTTGGTTGCCAAACGATCTTTTCCTCCATTAAGTTTAAACCAGCTCATGGTAGACCTTTTTGACGTGTGGGCATACAATATAGATAAGAAAAATTATTTAAAAAATAAGGAAATGTAAAGGTCACTTTTTAAATGTGAAACTAAGTCGAAAATAAGTTTTTTTCTGCTGTCACATAACGATAATTTTAATTTTTAAATATCTATCAAGGGCGTTACATAAGTGAGCAATAACAAATGATGCAGACGTTTAGAAATCCTGGTTTATATATGAAGGGTTTTGAGTTTTTAAATATTGTTTTCACCTCAATGTAAGCGAAATCTCTGACTTTTCAAGTTTAAAGTGTTTTTTTAATTGTTATTAGTCACATAAGACCTTATAAAACAATCCCACATTATCTTAAAATAATCTGTATTGACCCTACAAAAACATTAGACCTAATTACATGATAGAAGAAGGCTAGATCTAAGATTTAACCTTTTCATCTAATCTCAAAAATACAAATCTTCGCTTAAAGCTTCGTTAATTAAAAAACAAACACTTTAAACTCAAAGTTAAAACTTTTTAGCTGGTCAGAAAGCAGAAAATATACACCCTCTCAAACTACAGCAGGGAAAATTCTACGCAATGATAGAGATGCTTAGTAACAAAACAAAGTCATACTTGCATGATCCCAACTAGCAGCTAGAGCTATCCGGTCACCAACGTTCATTCACTGCGCAAAAACTGTGCAATCTTCTTCAGATTGTCGACAAGTGTGATCGGATTCACGGGACAAACCGTCAGTCAAAATATCGCCTGGGTGATCCAAATATCGTCTGCAATCTCATTGCGTTTGCCCACTGACTGGGAGATATTTTGAAAATTTGTTGGAAGAGACGAAATTTTCAATACGGTTGCTTCAAGATCGCCTCGTGAATGGGCCTCTTTAAATGGTTCTTTGTAGTTTGATACGAATATAAAGCACGTCAGGTTGAATTCCCCCTTTCTACTTTCCCTCGACACCTCGTAGAGAAAGAATTATGATCGTAAAAAAATATTAAAAAATTAACTTGACAACGTTTCATGACGCCCTGAAACCAAAAAAAGTTGTTTTCACAATGCCATGTGTCTGTCTATACCTCGGGTTAGATCCGAAACAATTTTACCGAATCGGGATGGACTTATTATCTAGGATTTTCATAAGGTCCTCCTGAGGGGTTTTTGGAATTAGTAGCCAACCGTAAATTTAAGGGTAGTTTTCTGAAGGGCAATAAGAGAAAATATCTATTTTCCTGAAGTTCACACTAACGATTTTAATCAATCTTATATCTAAACTTTTTTTATCATTATAAACAAGATGGCACGTCTCATTCTTTCATGAACACTACTTTGAGACTACTTTACATTGAGGAAATTTTTAAATTGTCATGGAACTTTTTAGCAACTATTTGAAATACAAAATAACTTATCATTGAAAAGTTGTAGTAATAATAAAGACACACATCTTTTATTTGAAATATACTTATAAAACCATCAATTTCCGAGCTATAAGCTTATATATATATATATATATATATATATATATATATATACTTTTTAATTCAGGTTTTTAAAATGTATTTGATTATGCTCTTTGGTGGACAAAGATGCTTAACTTTTCTCATTCTTACTGTTAACAGTGTTTCTAGTTCATAATGTCATAAGTAAGTAACAGTGTAAATTATTTCATTTATGATCTTTGGTGTAGTGTTTTACAACAATGTATAGACTTATTATTCCGTTTCACAAACCTTACGCGTTTTTAGTAAATGTATATTTTAAGATAAAAGGGGGAGAAAGTCAGTGTGGTGTGCGGTTCCATTTATTTATAATATTTGCCGAATATTAAACACCTGACACGTTGTGAAAAGCTAACTGGCAGCCGTGTCTTTTTGTTTGAAGCAAAGAAAAGCGTTGCCCGGTGTAGCCACGCAATAAATTGTGCGGCTACCCGAGCAAAGCCAGGTATTTTTGCTAGTTGTATATAAATTAAGGTTGTAAAGGGATTGCGTACTATTGTTATTGGTCTCACATATCCTTCAATGTCCACGAAGAAATTCAGATTATTATTTTTTTATTCCTAATATTATGGGAAATCTCAATTCACATGCCTTTAACAATCAGTTTAACTTTAATATAATTGTATATGTATTGTATATTTTAACAATAAAAGTCGATTAAAGAAAGAAAAAAAGATTCCATTTCGTATATTCTTTTATTTTACCCATTGAATCCAAATAAAAAATAAAAAAGTACTTTCAGAAAAACAATAGATAAGATCTTTTATTTTTAGCTCAGATAAACAAACATTCTCTAACAATCCTTCTCCTGGTAACAAATGTCAAAATGGATGGGAGGGGGGGGCGGCTACCTGATAGTCTATGGCAAGAATTTTAATTTGTCTTTTACTCTTTCCCCTCGTTCGCTTCATTCACCCCCTCCTTTTTTTTTCTTTTCCTCTTGTTGTCATTTTCTTCTCATCAGTCTGGGGAAGAAAGAGGGAGAGGAGTTATAGATGGGAGGGAGAATGAGGGAAAACAAGGGAAAGTTAAACGTGATTTGACTGTTTAAAAAAAAAACAAGTGCATGGGGTAAAATGCTACGTTCGCGCGCGCCCGGGCAATGGCTGCAATATACCATGTATTCTGGCTTAGCGCCCAACTAAAGGGTAAAATAAATTGGTAGGTAAAGTGGAAAAGTTGAATGCGTTTGTAGATGAACTCCTTATCTCGGATTCTAGAGTCGCGTCCTCCTAAACGAATACTGATAGGTAATGTGAATTCTTCGGTAGTTTGCGGTAAATAATGTGACGGTCTAACACTATACTTTTTAGAATATGTTTCACGTGTTCTTTTTTAACAAATACCGTAGCTTTAGTAGAATCTGTGGTAGTAAGGACCTTTAAGAACATACAAATATATGTTTTATGGTAAAAAAAAATATAGCAATTAATGTGGTATGGACGAGAACGTTAGTTAAGTTCCAATTTTTTTTTGCAATTTTTATGATAAAAAAAATATTTTTGCCTCAAATAAATAAATTATTGTTTCAGAATATGCGTTTAGTTTAATTTTTTTAAATCATAGTTTCAACATTTATATAATTTTGTCATAAACTTTTTTAAATGAAGAGAGAATGTCCTTGTAAAATTACACAATACACATGACAAACATTTGTTGATATTACTATATTTATAAATTTAAACTAAACGTATCTATAGCAGAAATATTTTATTTATTTCAACCAGATGATTTGATCTTAAAAATTTAGTGAATACTCACGCTTTCATTCAATTGGAAGTATATTATAGATATTATTTTATAGGCATTTGACCCCATCTGAGTTCTTACTAGTGTTCAGAGCTCCCGATATAGATTTGGAGATCTCGGGTTCGATCCCTGGAGCTTCCAGATTTTTCTGTGAATCATTGGGTCTGGAATAAGGTCAACTCAGCTTCGTGAGGATAAATGAGGTGACACTTCAATGAAAAAATTGTGGCTACGTTCTAAAAAACTGAGATTAATGGCCATGCTAACCACGTGACACCCTCTATTCACAGAATGGCGATATCTTCGCTAACAAACGGTGGCAGCTCGTTCGCTATGGCTCGATTGCCGGATGACGTCATAGATATTTTTATAGGCATTTATCTAGAAAAAGTGGCAGCTGCAGATCATATGATTTGACGATTGAATAAATAAAACTGGTTTTAGTAACTTTTATAACTTTCAGATTTATTATTTCCTTTCTGAGTCATTATTAAAGTAGTGTATTTTATTCGTCCAAACATCTCAAATTAACTCAATATTAATGTTAACAGTGGTTTCCTATCTGAAATGGTGGGCATTCATCTTACGAAGGTGTCAGTCTCATCTCGTTTGATTAGGTTTGTGACGTGACTGTCAGGTTTTTAATCCCGGGTGAATGTACTAGATGCCTATACCTAACTAGTTTCCTGATCACACTACACACAAATTTAAGGACCTAGAAAAATAAAGAGCAAGTCTCATTTCACACATTTTCCGGGATAGCAACTTCTATATCTCAAATCTCATAAGGATCCCAACAAATCAATTTATTTTTTTAATATGATAGAGACCACTTTTTAAATATAATTTGAAGTGCATTTGAAAATATAAAGGTCTTATGATTTTCTAACATATAAAAATACTAATTCAAATTGAGTTAAAATTTGACTTTACGCTTATTTTTTTCCCCTGTGCCCATCATTTCATAAATCCGACATCTTATCTCAGCTGGTAACGTGTCTACCTACTGAGTTAAGGGTCCCTGGTTTGATTTCCTGCATGGCCGAAAATTTATCATTGGTGAAATATGGGTTTACCCTTTCACATTGATACATTAACGACTGGGGACTGGATGTTGCGCCTGTCCTAGTATTAAGTTAGATTATAATGAATATGAACGGTGACCTGGCGGTCTAGGCTTAAGGTGTCGAATTTCTTTCCTAGGGGTCCGGGGTTCAATCCTTGGTCCCGGTACAGATTTATCTGATTTCCAAACCCTTCCTTCACCTCTGACAAGACATCTTGTGAATGTGAGGAATGCAGGTCGCCACCGTGGTTTGGATCCCACGTCCTCCATTTCATCTCACAATCACCCTACCATTACACATTAGCGTAAGTGCGCATAGCCCGAACGGGTAGTAAGACGCGGTGCTAATAATGATAATAATAATAATAATAATATATACCAAAGTGTAACTGAACAGGTAATTGGTAAATGTTGAAAATTATACCTGGACACGGACATCAAACCCGGGAACCTTGGCCTGAATCACAATCGATCTACCACTAAGCTATCCAGGATTCGTCCCATGCTCATCCTTTACTCATAATTTAAGGCAGAGTCTGTGATGGTTATGTGGATATCATCAACAAAAAAGCAATCAGATACCATAGCCAATGGTTACTTTATTTTTTGTTAACGATATCCACACGTCCATCACAGGCTCTGCCTTAAACTACGAGTGAATAATTACCCTAAGTACGGAACGAATCCTGGATAGCTCAGTGTTAGATTATTGGTCCACTATATTAAAGGTTTCGAGTTCTATTCGCGTATACAGATATAATTTTTTTTTTCAAAATTTGCGGATATGATACTTGATACGGCTTACAACCGTAACCAATAATCGTTTCCATCTTGTAAGCTTCGCTGATCATGTACAGTACATTAACTTGTACAAGTGTTTTCTTACGTCCATGAGCAAGGTAGCTTGCCAATTGTCAGATAAGTTTATTGTACCTCCATTACTATGGAGGGAAAGGGAGAAGGGGGGGGGGGGCATTTAGGAAGTATCAACCCCGGTACATTCAGCCAGGATACGAACTCCACCCATCCCGTAACCAGAAATCCACTATGTTGTGAAAGTGACTCCTTAAACCATACAACCGTTGATATTTTTTGTTTTTAAAATATTACCAATCTCCACATTGTGTCTAGCATATAAATATATTTTAAAGTGTAGATATATGAAGTGTCTACTAAGGTTTTGAGTTTTGAGGACCTGCTTCAATGGACGCATGATCTAAGGCGTTACTCCGCAATAGACTGAACTGCAGATGACGAGGAGATTGGGGTTTATATCTTAGTTGGGTGTACTGAATTTTTTTTCCCTATATTTTTTATTTTTTATTATTTTTTATTTATCATCGCGTTTTACTAACCATCTGGGCCTTACGCTTAATTACTAACCACGCTAATGGGCTAGGAATTGGGAAGATTTAATATAAAAGAAGTTAGCATGCATCTTCGAGGAGGAAGAATGGAAAACCTTTAGGACACCCCAACCCCATCCCTAGTTCAACCAAGCGAGAAACAAACCTATATCTCCTCTTCCTCGAAAGTCTAGTCAACACGAAACAAGTGGTCTAGGGGTAAGGTGTCAGACTTCTATGCTGGCGGCCGGGGTTCAATCCTCGGTCCGGCACAGATTTATCTGATTTCCAAACCCTTCCTACACCTCTGACAAGACATCTTGTGAATGTGGGGAATGCCAGGCCGCCACCGTGGTTCGGATCCCACGTTAAACTGTAGGTCCTCCATTTCATCTCACAATCACCCTACCATTACACATTAGCGTAAGTGCGTATAACCCGAGACGGGTAGTAAGACGCGGTGCTAATAATAATAACACGAAACAAGCACGTTAGCTGACTACGCCACTGACGTGGGTTTCCCTAAAGGGTTTACCATTCTTTATCCACACACATGTGGGTGCTCTTCCTCTATACACAACCTTATTCACCCCCAACACATAAGCGTAGTGAGTATATAAACATATAGCCCGAGTACTAGATTTATTAAATAAATAAATAGTACTCCAGGAAGATCGATAATCATAAGCGTTGAAAACGCACAATTTTCATAAAGCGGTGAATAAGGGGAAAAGGTTTGTATTGATAACGTCCACTTGACAACGAATAGAAATGTTTTACCAAGGAATACTTGAGATAGCACAATATTTTAGAAGGACATACCGAGCTTACGAGATGAGCAAACAATCTTTTGTTTATAAAAATTGAATATATGACTTATAGTCAATAATTGTGTTGAGTGAACTTATATTACAGGTTAGACGAAGCATCGGTAATGAATAATTAAGTCTAATTTCACCCTCACTTGTGGGCGAGTGGACAAAGGCTTCCGTCTCGTCTTGTCTGGTTTGCCCATGATGGAAAGCTCGAGGTCTGCATCTTGACCGTGTGTAGCGAGTGGTTTTCATTCTCAGCGACTTACCACTCTACCTCCATGCAAATGCGGATATACGTACTTAAAACCTACATTTCTTTTCCCAACCCTATTATTTTTACATGTTGGGTATGCTAGACGGGCAATAAGAGCCATAGAAGGAGTGAAATATGTTCAAAAACTTTCATTGAGACAAACGAAATTAAAAAATAGTTTATTTCCAACTACATTTATTCTAAGAATCTTCCTTTTTGGGGGGGGGGGTGTTTAATTCAAAACATCCCCCACCCCTATCTACCTTTTCCTCACTCACTTCATATTCTAGACTCTACTCTGACATGTTTCAATTTCTATAAGTATTCGCTCTTTATCGCCATCTTTTCTTCACTTCTTTCATTCCTGAGAATTTGCTTTGGACAGGTTTTGTCTTCTATTTTTACAAACACTTTTTCCCCTTTTGCCTTCTCTCTTTGCATATTTCACAGCTTTTCTTTAAAATATTTCAATATTTATTTATTCAAATCTCGTAGTATTTTTGTATACATATTTTGAATTATATTTAATGTTTTTTAAATGTCATGTATATTGATTGATAGCGAGGAATATTTAAGAAATAAATGCACTGTATGCTTAGCTTAAAGGGGAATAGTTTAGTTTAAATGCTATATTTTTTTGTTTAATAAAAAGGATTTATTTGTTAAAATTCAGTGTTTGGAATGTCAAATAAAGTTAACGGTGAGATTTAATTAAATGTGTAGGCATCCTTGACTGAGGGGAAATCGGAAAAAAGGAATCAAATAACATAACATCATAGTGGCTAAGAACCGAGAATTTCTAAGAAATAAATTAAATACCTGGTATTACGAGTAATGCCTACGTGTAGATGAATTTAAGACACTCCAATAGAAATAAATATCCTACTGACTAATTGAAGCCATGTACTGTTTTAACTCAACCGTTTGGCATTTAATCTGTATATATATATTTGTTTCGTGATTACTACCAAATTAGTGAACCAATTTTGACGAAATTTTGTAAAGATATTCTTTGAACTAAGGCTGAAATTTATCTGGGTTTTTTTCTTTAGAATGTGTATTATTGTATACAAATTAAAACTCACCTATTAAATAATTTCTGAACTCCTCCCAGATGATACCTTAGGGGTTTTCTCGGTAACGTAGGACATGCATCCGTTGGATTTGAAATCAGACCTTTTTCTGGGCCGTGGAATATTCGTCCGTATTCCTTCATATCGTTTATTTGTGAGGAGAGGATTTTGTTCACCTAAAAGTAAAGCTCTGTTAGTTTAAATTTCATCATCTTTCTTTTGCTCTCACGCGAGGCCAAACTCTTGGAATTTCCATCTATAAACAATTATAAGGTAAATTTCTACGATTAGGTTAGTTGGTTTGATTGTTTAGGCTAGGTTAGATTAGGTTATTCGGGTTTAGAAAAGAAGATAAAAATGAGGCCTTCGAATGTTAGTGCATTGCTGCGACCATTTTAGTAGCAAATCGAATAATCTTCAAAAAAATCGTATTGAAACATGTATAGTTTTAAAAATTGCAATTGGTGGATGTAAACCCACGGCGCAGTTCTACGTAGCCGTTTACCGAACACTCAGACCACTAACACACGTACCTAATACTGTTTGATTCAATGCTTCTGCACTTCTAAAACCACCTAGGCTAGCAATATTTAACTATATTTACCCGAACGATGTTCAGAAATGCCGTTGCTGTTATATGTTTTATCACGAGTCCTGCTTCTATCACGCTATTCTTACGTAAATGTGTAGAACTGAATAGGTTAATTTAGAGTTACCGTATTTGGTGGATGTAGAGTTGAAAATGTATGTCGGAAACCACTTCAATCTATACGCACAGATTCAAACCGATCTCCTATCCAGCCAATTTCGAGGTTGACATTTTACCGTGCAAATAAACGTTATATCGCGGGAACTATAAAATTTGCGTCGACATTTTCGATAGATCGCACAAGAATGTATGTTGCTCTTTTATGACCCTATCGTCCAAGAATATTGCCCAAAACTTAGGATATTTTTTGTTTTCATTCTGTATGCCCCTTTTTCCCTTTTCCAGAATCAAAACGGTATACAAGTGACAAGGTAAATTGATAAAGAAAAGATTAATGAAGTGTGAGCCGATAGGACGTCCAAAAAGCATATATTATGAAATAATATATACAATCATGATATCCAAACCCACTCGTGAACACA
Source organism: Timema cristinae (assembly GCA_039000515.1). NCBI lineage: Eukaryota > Metazoa > Arthropoda > Insecta > Phasmatodea > Timematidae > Timema > Timema cristinae. The sequence continues at coordinate 27,788,674 of JBCFYV010000100.1, read as the reverse complement.
TTGCCAGATAACTGGATTAGAATAATTTTATTTAATCAATAACAAATAGATATATATCTCACCAACATAATTAAAACTATCAATAATTTCAAAAATGGCTTAATGAAAATAATAGTTCACTCGTCCAAAGGACTCACAATAAACAACCTTTATTTATTATAATGCTTGGATGATATAAAAATGATGAGAATTCAATATCAGATGGACTTTAACTAAATAAAAAATAATCTGATGAACTCCCACTATAAGATATGGTTATATTCTCGTATAATAGAACTCAAAAGGGTCTCCGAATTTCATAAATAATGGATGTAGCTCACCATTACTTCAATAAAACAATATAAAAGGTACTGAGCAAAGTAGAATTTATGATGTAAATATATGTATATTAATTTGCTCTGTCTATCGACATCATAGTATTATCATAATACTAATAGCACCAAGTGAATATTTTTAATTTAAATTTAATAAATGGTCTCATATCTAAATTATTATATTAACCTAATATGTAAAAGGAAAGTATTAAAAATTACCATGTCTAAATGACATCACCATTAAACAAACAAAAAAATCATAGCACCAAAAGAATAACTTTTTAAGTTTAAATATTTTAAATACTTGTAAAACCTACATGACTTCATAATATCAATGATTTGAACAAGTTAAATAAATTTTAAATTTAATAATCTTAAATATTTGTCAAACCTACATGACTTCATAATATCAAAGATTTGAACAAGTTAAATAAACTTTAAATTTAAATATTTAAATATTTGTCAAACCTACATGACTTCATAATGTCAAAGATTTGAACAAGTTAAATAAATTTAAATTTAAATATCTTGAAATATTTCCCAAAACTAGACGATTGAATTTAAAGAATTTTAAGAATGACCAAAATTATAGAGCAAAAGGTTTCAGAGTTAAATCCATAATAAATAGCCGAAAAGAAATTTTGCATAATAATGTCCGAGAAATAATTTTGAAGCTTACATCTTATATTTGACACCTAGATGTGCCCCGGATGGTTTTTATCCTGCCAAGAGTGGCTTGAACACTGGCAGTATTTATTTGCTAATCTGTGGCTCAAAAAGGGGAGGGGGTGGTAGGGGTCACACATAAGAGATGGATAGACAACAAACGAGGGGGAAGGGGTAATCAAGTATGGGAAATATGTGACGAGCAGCATCTATACGATTCTAGAACAGTTATTTTTATGTAAAACGCAAAATTTTAGGCTGTAGACGTCACACATTTTTCTTCCCGGCATCCTCTGTGAATATCCAAGTTGATGCACCTCTTGGCCTCACGCCTCCAGTTTAATCAACAAGTGCGTGATGGTCAGTCGTTGCTGGGAGAGAGAGGGAGAGTCGGGACGTACACAGAAGAAAATGGGGCATTGGTAAGTTTCGATATCACTTCTGTAGTTGTGGTGGATACGACTTGAACCAATATATTGTCCAGTGATTTCTTGATTCAGAACGTTGTAGCTTTTATACAGAAAAATTATCCAGTTCTTTTGCAATACAATTGAATGCATTGTTCTGTTCTACAAACAGTGTGAGTCATCATTTTCAGCTGAAGAGATGAAAAACAAATACAAAGTAAGTTCACAAATGAACATTTTTATATCTGCATTTGAATGGGAGGGACAAGCTACTCAACAAACACGAAAACCATTTTTAATAAAAATGTTACCTTACGGTCTAGGGGTAAGGTGTCGGACTTCTGAGCTGGGGTCCGGGGCTCAATCCTTGGTCCCGGCACAGATTTATCTGATTACCAAACCCTTCCTTTACCTCTGACAAGACATCTTGTGAATGTGTTGAGTGCCAGGCCTCCACCGTGGTTCGGATTCCACGTTAAACAGTAGGTCTTCCATTTCATCTCACCATCACCCTTCCATTACACAGCGTATAACCTGAACGGGTAGTAAGACGCGGTGCTATTAATAATAATAATCATAATAATAATAATAATAATTGTAACTAAAAGTTAATGCCCTTCTTCTCATTATGTTCACACACAGTTTTTTTTATATTTTAGTATCGTTTTATTCAAGAAATTAATCAACCTTGTATTTTCTCCAAAAAGTCCATGGTAACAGCCCGCAGTGAGCTATACCGACTGAGCGGTCATCGTATGTTGGCAAAGGTATTGCCAACATTTGTGGATAGAGGGTGTCATATGGTCAGCACAACGAACCCACCGGTCGTTAATCTCAGTTTTGTGGACCGTAACTGCTACTTATTTATTCAAGTATCTCCTCGTTTATCCTCACGATGCTGAGTTTACTCCGTCCCCAAAAAAGCCACTGCCTCACAGAAAAATTGTTGATGAACCAGAGACCTCTGGATCTAAAGACAGTAACTCTGATTACTGGACCACAAAGGTTGTCATTATTGTATTTATTAGCATTAAAAAGTTCATTTTCGTGCATTTACTAATATGTTTACATCATTTCCGACTCACATAGTTCACCCCCCATTAAGTAAAGGTTTGATAGCATGTTACAATAACATGCTTTAAGACAAATTTTTAATCTGGTTAGCTCGTGAATTTGTTTACACTTTTTAAGTATCTGCCAATGACCCCGGCCTTAGACCATGAGGACACCGAATCAGGCCATGACACAAATTGTTAACGTGGTGTACTTAGTATTTTTTTGAATGGAGGTAGCGATGTATACTGTTTTCAGATATACTAATTAATTAATATTAATATTTAGCATCGCGTCTTACTACCCGTTCGGGTTATACGCTTTAAGTACTAATTACGATAATGGATTAGGAATTGGGAAGGTTGAATTAGAGGAGGTGAATCCGCATTTGCGTGGAGGGAGAGTGGAAAACCATTTAGGAAAAACCACCCCCAGTTCACCCGACCGAGATTCGAACCTCGTCCTCAGCAGTCGAGCTCAACACGACAAGCGCGTTTGCCAACTACGCCAACGAGGCGGGTTTCAGATATACTAGATTATCTACCTCATTTCATAAGGCAGATTGCCTCCATTACTAGGATTTTAACCAAAAGATACATTATTAAGTTCCTAATACTAATTAAATACTCTATTTTAATTAGTTAATCTCAATTTAAATTAAACTTACTATCTTTCACTTAGCCAAACAGAATAACTAATCATTTTCACTTTAATATATTTGGAAGGGTTAGATTGGATATAAGTTTGATCTATTTAAAGAGAAATAATTCAAATAAAAATTCATAATTAATTTAAGATTTTCTTAAAAACAAATAAATAAATTCTAACAATGTGAAACTAGCTCTTTGGGAATTTCTCTGAATTATAGATCAAAAGAATACGTCTAAAATATAAATAAATGTATTTGGATAGAATTTCGATTTAGTTTCAAATTGCTCTTGGTAAATTATAAGTGGATCAAAATCAACTACAGTATTTCATAGACTCTCAGACGCTCATATTCACTTATTTTTACTGGTTCTGGCTCTCCTTATTTCTACACTAGTGGGGCTGGGTTGGGTAAGGTACTGTATAAAGGAAATGTATAATCATTTTCATGGATAGAGAGTAGGTAAGCCATACCAGGATAAAAACATCTTGATATAAGATTCCACCAACCTCTGTAAAAGAAAGAAAACCAGATTAAACCGACGCTTTTTTTTTATATTGAATACTACTTTCCAAGTATCAAATGAAGGTCCTTTTAGAAAATACCAAAATAGTTTTTTTTTTCGGTTAACATTAAAATCATCTCATTATTTTATAAGTAATATTTTATAGGTATTGATAATATGTATCTAAAGTGACAGCTGTGAATCACATGATTTGACGTATGAATACATGAAAGTAGATATAGTAACTTTTACAACAATCATACGAGTATTTAAAATTTTACTGTAACTTTCAAACCTCTTAACATACAAAACGAGGCTCAACATATAATTTATCTCACCCTCTGTAATTATATTTGTAACATTTCGAAACCTAACCAGTGTACAATACCTGTAGTTAATCTTTCCATCCACTTTACACCGAGCTCAAGCCAAAATAGCTCAGAAATTTTTAAATAAAAGAAAAAATTAATTACTTTTTTTTTTGGATGTGTGAGGGGGTAGTGAGAGGTAAAACTGCAACTTTTTTTTTTGTGTGTGTTTTCTATCTCTTTAAACCGTACATTGTTTTTACCCCCACCCACCCTTTATCCCCGCTATCCCCCCTCTCCCATCCACCTCCAGAGAATAGGTGACGTACGAGTGACATTCATGAAACAGTTGGGCATGTGCCTTTCTCGACCTGACAGCCCGGTGCCATACAGATAGAGAGGGGGGGGGGGGGGGTTGGACACACACCATACGTACTCAACCCCTGTCATGGGGGTAGAGGGGAGGGTTCATGTGAATAGGCAGAGCTAGATGTCACTTTGAATTCTCTTGGGTTTAGCAGAAGAGGGGGGGGGGGGGGGTATTTTACCTTTCCACAAACAGTTGTGTATCCTTAATAGAATACACATTTACGTTTGGAGTTTCGTTGGGCGGTATTAGCTTAGTTAATTATTTAATACCGATGTATCTCATCATGAGAAATCCACTTGAGACACGCTATCCTACTATACTCGTAAATTATAAAACATATATCCTTTGTATTCAAATATGCCCTATCATGTCAAAAACGATGGATATAAGCAGTAAATAAAGGAAAAACATTTCCAAAATTCAAACGTGAGTAAAAATGTTGATGTATGACATGCGTGCGAGACAACATTACTTACCCGCTTGCTTATTTACTCTATGGCATTGGGAATTGGAAATGTCATTTCACACTTACAAAAGTACACCATATATCCCTATCTTTACTAGTACTATCCAGTCCACCTCATTACATCCTCTCCCCACCTTAAGATAGTTCTATCCAGTCCACCTCATCACACCCTATCTCTTTCATTTATATTCTAGGTATTCCCAATGCCATCTTATCATTGAGTTTGCCAGTCAAATTAATATATATTTTTTTAAACTTAAGTAGTCCGCACTTGTGGACACGTGGGTAAAGGTGCCAGTCTAGTCTTATCTAGTTTCAAGTTGATGAGGAATTCAGGGCTTGATTCGTGGTCGGTGTACTAAGGTGTATTTTTCTATTTGGCCTACCACTCTTTCTCTTCGAAAATGAGGGTACAATTTACTCTAAATTCTAGACTCATATTTTCCCTATTATTATAAATATACACATAACCAGGATGGTTTGTAAGATGTCGATGATGGATTAACATAATCAAGGATATTGTTAAATAAAACTTTAATAATTCTCTTCATTTATTGTCCGACTCCTTAGCTCAGTCAGTATTGTGTCTGCCTACTGAACTAGGTGTTCCGGGTTTGATTCCAGTCATGACCGAAAAATTAATCATTTTTGAAATTGTAAATTCTCCCTTTAACACTGAAAAATAAACGGCTGGATAGCTGGGTGTTGGTCTGACATAAATTTAATTAATTTATAGTCATGTACTGATATGATTAGTCGGCTTAGAAAGTGCACGTTACTTAACTAAAAATCCATGCTAATGTTATTTAGTGTTGATGACTAATCATGATAAATAATAATTATTATTGATGCGTCATGTTAATATATAACTTGTTAGAATGTTATCATCATTTCAAATAAGTATTAAATTTCGACCGAATTGTCAACAACTTAATAATTGGGGCGTATGTGCCGTGGAAATTAAGCTACTGTTTGATCGTAATTCTGTGCTTAAGGCTGTGTCACACTGTGTTACTTTACTAGCCAGTAACCAACCTTGAGAGTCAAGAGACTCGCTCACCGCTAGCGAGTAGCGCTCTAGTCACCCAGTGTAACAGTGGAATCGCAGTGCTGTATCGGACGTTATTTATAACCACGTGGTTGTATCGGCCGGCGTGTGTTGTATTTATTTGTGTTTAGATCCAACCTACTCAACCACGTGATTTGCTTTACTCGCCGTTATTTTAACAGAATGTGAAATAGAAGTAGCAGTAAAATGTAGTAGCCGCTCATTAGTAGCGGCTAATGAAGTATCACAGTGTGACTCAGCCTTTAGGAAGTATTATTATCATCATCATTATTATATTATTATTATTATTATTATTAGCACCACGTCTTACTACCCGTTCGGGTTATACGCACTTACGCTAATGTGTAATGGTAGGGTGAATGTGAGATGAAATGGAGGACCTACAGTTTAACGTGGAATCGAACCACGGTGGAGGCCTGACATTTCACACATTCACAAGTTGTGATTAATTCACGTCTTGTCAGAGGTGAAGGAAGGGTTTGTTTATCAGATAAATCTGTTCCGGGACCAAGGATTGAACCCCGGACCCCCAGTACATAAGTCATTAGGAAGTAAAAATGGATATCAATAGGTATATATAAATGTATTTCAAATAAAACGAAATCTGATTAAATAATTTTAGTTGAATTTCGAACTATGCCCTACTGGCACAGAAACCAAATAATACTATACCAATGGTGTCCTACGGAAAAATTAGTTTAATATGTTCAAAATCTGCCAGTGAAAGTATTTAACTGGATCTTTTTTTTATGTGAATGACTGGATGGTTGAGAACCAAACGAAATATTCCCGTTACAATCTTATTTCAGGACATTAATAATTAATAAATAAATACTCACTTGATTTATTTTTTTAGTACCACGTCTTACTACCTGTTCAGGTTATACCCATAAGTATTAGTTAAAATAGTGAGCAGGGATGATGAAGGTTGAATTTAGAGGAAGTGTACCTGTATTTGTGTGGAGGGATAATGGGAAACCATATACGGAAGACATACTCAGTACACCTGACGGGGATTAGAACCTCCTTCCCCCTGCCATTGAAGGTTTAGTCTATTGCGGACATTAGAGCAGTTGATTTATTTTTTAATTACTTATACCCTAATTTTTTAGGAAGACCGTGCTTTAAGGCCTTTTATCTTAACATAATATTACTTTATTCCAGGATTATGGTACAAAATACGACTTTCCAAGGCGGAATTCCTACCAAAATCAAAATTGTTTTTTAATATATTTAATAGCCTTAAATTGTAAATCACTATAGGTTTTACTTTACTTTCAATTAAGGATGATTTGCATCAATGGTCACATAGTATAAGGCAGGTGACGGCAACCTATGGCACCAGAACTATTTTCAATGGCGCGCTGAGCGAGTTGAAAGTTGAATAAAAATAATATACAACCTTTATTTTTAATTTAAGCTATTGATGTGAGTAATAATTTTAATAACAACGTGTTTTATGTTTGAATGATTCCATTGTTTTGTTTCAAAATTTCAAAATAATGTTTTCAGAATTTAAATTTTGCTGGACATATTTATAACTTTTGTATTTATTCTGATTTCTATAAAAATATTAAATATTCAAGAAACAGTTGTTATTTAATTTGATCAATTTAGAAACATGTTTTCACATTTACATTTTACAAGATCAACTTAAATATGTTTTAATAGTTGTAGGCTGCCAGTTAACTAGTATAAAAATATATTTGATTTGTGTGGGCTTAGGTTGGTTGGCACGCTGAGCGGCTTTGCAATATTACTTCAGAACAACACGAATAAAAATATGCCGACTCCTGGTCTAAGGATTCACTCTTTAAATGCACTGGTAATGGAGATATTTTGGTTCGAGTTCTGGTCTGGTGTACTGAGGATATTTTTTATAAATGGTTTCCCACTCTAATATCACTCAAATGTGGGTATATTTACTCTAAGATTTTACCTTCCTCTTTCCCACCTCATTAATAAATGAACTGTTTAGCAACTATCACAATATTATAATTATGGTTTCCTTTATATATATATATATATATATATATATATATATATATATATATATATATATATATATATATATATATATATATATATTATATTTATTAACACAAGCATTATTAACAGCTTAATTTATGGGGTGAGGATTAGAAAAGTATTTTTTGAGGAAGTGATTTGTGTCTTTGAGGAGAAGGGGTAGAAAAACAGAGCCAATAGACCTAGCTGAGATTCGAACGTCAGCCTCACCATCAGGGGCGCTCCAGTCTATTACGAGACTAACGCTTTGATAGTGGTAAAAATGATCATGCTACAAAGGGGGGTCCTTAAATTATGTAAGGGCTTTTGGGGGGTGCACCTATCTCTCACCTCTGACTCTTGCTTTGAGGGTGGGGCTTGTTTAAATGATGGTGCGCCTATCTCTCACCTCTGACTCTTGCTTTGAGGGTGGGGCTGGTTTAAAAGATGGTGCGCCTATCTCTCACCTCTGACTCTTGCTTTGAGGGTGGGGCTTGTTTAAATGATGGTGTGCCTATCTTTCACCTCTGACTCTTGCTTTGAGGGTGGGGCTTGTTTAAATGATGGTGCGCCTATCTTTCACCTCTGACTCTTGCTTTGAGGGTGGGGCTTGTTTAAATGATGGTGTGCCTATCTTTCACCTCTGACTCTTGCTTTGAGGGTGGGGCTTGTTTAAATGATGGTGTGCCTATCTTTCACCTCTGACTCTTGCTTTGAGGGTGGGGCTTGTTTAAAAGATGGTGCGCCTATCTCTCACCTCTGACTCTTGCTTTGAGGGTGGGGCTTGTTTAAAAGATGGTGTGCCTGTCTCTCACCTCTGACTCTTTCTTTGAGGGTGGGGCTTGTTTAAATTATGGTGTGCCTATCTCTCACCTCTGACTCTTGCTTTGAGGGTGGGGCTTGTTTAAAAGATGGTGTGCCTGTCTCTCACCTCTGACTCTTTCTTTGAGGGTGGGGCTTGTTTAAATTATGGTGTGCCTATCTCTCACCTCTGACTCTTGCTTTGAGGGTGGGGCTTGTTTAAAAGATGGTGTGCCTGTCTCTCACCTCTGACTCTTGCTTTGAGGGTGGGGCTTGTTTAAAAGATGGTGTGCCTGTCTCTCACCTCTGACTCTTGCTTTGAGGGTGGGGCTTGTTTAAATGATGGTGTGCCTATCTCTCACCTCTGACTCTTGCTTTGAGGGTGGGGCTTGTTTAAATGATGGTGTGCCTGTCTCTCACCTCTTACTCTCACTTAGAAGGTGGGACTGGTTGAAATAATAGTGTAACTTATTCAAAACTTAAATAAACTTCACCATAACCGATGTAAACCCCTTGAACATATTTCTAACATTATAGGAAGTGTGACGGGAAAACCAGACAAGAAGTTTACCAATCATAAACATAGTTTGTTTTATTTAAGGACAATCAGAAAGTAAATACACAACTAATGCAAACAAGACAATATAGCGTAAAGCGCTTCTTCACTAAGATCTAAATAACTCTCGGAGTTATGGATATAACCTTACTTTAACAATATCTGAAAATAAAAGGGGAAACATACAGTTATGTTTGTTGTAAGTTATAACAGTATAACTAATTGACATTGTGGGATTCTATGGTTCTTTCTACGGTTCCCTCAATAATAGCGTTAAGCACGCGCAATCAAACAATATTTATCATACATTTAAACTTAGACCAAAAACGATAAACATATACGAGTATTTAACTCTAATGAAATCAACAACGTTGATTTCAAAACAAAACGTTAGGCCAAGCCTCTACTCTAACACCTAAGTGCCCTGTATACTCCCAGTTAAATAGACAGTTAAATAAACTCATATTCTCCAAACATGCGAACTACAAAGAACGGGCGGTAAGCCTGACTCGCCAAGTACGCCTAGGCGCGATCAAAAATATTATAAATAAACAAATATACATTATGAATGTATAACAAAAACATAACCAAATTGTAACTATCAATATGACTTTAACCCTCGTACCCCGCGAGCGTATTCGTATTGACCTGCCCGCAACATTTCATAATTCCTAAGTTTTACTTATAAATAAGCCCAAAACAGTAATTTAGAAAGTCGTTCCCCATTTAAGTCGAAAATGCAATTTTGAATAAAAATAGATTACGGTCCCAAGTCGCCGTCCTCACCAAGCCCAGTCGGTGACATAATAAGTGACTATTCCAAAATCGCGATCTCTATATATACAATTATTGCATCCACAGAGTGGCCTGGAAAGGGAAGGAGGGGGGAAATGATAGAACAAACGTAACAGCAAGGAATACGTCTAGTGGCACCTAGAATGATCCAGGTCCTCCTAGCGACGGAAGTGATAACTCCGTCTGGCCGCGTGGAAGTTTAGTCGTTCCCGGCCGGCCACGGATCGAGCCCCGCGCAGACAGTTGGTTGTAGGCTCCGCTCAGTCTGTTGTGCCATTTGGAGGGTGAAGGTCAGAGCTCGGGCTTGATGTTAGTGTTTGTGTTGTAGCTGATCACGAGAGTCGGTGAGTGTAGACCCATTCGATATAACGTTCCTCGGTCCCGGCACAGATTTATCTGAATACCAAACCCTTCCTTCACCTCTGACAAGACATCTTGTGAATGTGGGAATGCCAGGCCTCCACCGTGGTTCGGATTCCACGTTAAACTGTAGGTCCTTCATTTCATCTCACAATCACCCTACCATTACACATTAGCGTAAGTGCGTATAACCCGAATGGGTAGTAAGACGCGGTGCTAATAATAATAATAATAATGATATAACGTTAGCTAGTAACTCGTTACACCGAGATGCCTAAGCAATTGAATCTACAACACTCCTTAAATAAATAAAACTTAATTTTTTTTCTACTTCTCTGGAAAATTTGTCTAGCAATTAGAATTAACAAATTCTAATAACCAAGTTTTTTAAGGACATTAGATTTATGGCAAGCTAGAAACCCTCCTCCTTCTCCCAAGGGGAGTCAGTTGACCCTTCATTCCTATTGGTTGTATGTCAGAGTAGGGTTAATTGTATTTAGAGAGGTGGGGGAAATGCAACGTGATGAACCTGCGATGTATTTTGTACCATAAACGTGATGTAATTGACAAGCGATTTAATCCTATATATCTGCAGAAACCATCTTAAGTAGTTATTTTACCAATTTGTATGGTGAGACCAAAAAAAAAGGCATAATATTAAAAATGTTTTGATTTCATTCATTGAATAAACACCTTTATTTACTAATTTTCGCTGTTTTATAGAAATAATTAAAATAAAGACTTCATATTTTGCCATCATTACCTATACTTATGTCTAAAAATAATTAAACGTTTAAAATAATCTATTTATTTACTAAATCGTGAAAAATTACGTAAGATAGTGGGGGTTAAGGGGTGCGGGGTGACGGAAAATCTTACGTGGGGTGAGAGGGGTGGGTGGCTCGAAAAATTGATATTGTAAAAAAAGCTTTACGTAATTCAAGTGCAGTCCCCAAATAATGTACATCGAGCATTGAGTGTGTGTGTGTGAGTGCGTGTGTGTCATGAAACAATGAACAATACCTACATTTTGTTAATAGAATTAGTTTTATAAATTGCACCTACAACCTGGTCTTCTTTAAGCCACGGGAAATTTTAGCGTGGAGTCGTTGAATCCGTCCCTGTTTAATAGTTATGAGCAAGGTTGGTAATCATGTACGTTCTACGCATAGCAGCACTCACGACGTTTACACAAAATTGAATTACCGCTACGTGAACACGTGTGAAACCAACAGTGCGACAACGTCCTGTATAAATAAGGTGTTAAACAAAAGCGCGTCATTTAAACTAAAATAGATTTAATGAGTGTCCTCTCCGTATTACGCGGGAAAAGTTTTAGTATTCAGCCGACCGACAAAATAGTTCGTAGCATATGCAAATATGTAAACAAAGAATTGAAGCAATGTACTATACATAGAATTTTTTTACCCCCGATTTGATAAGGGGATTGTATAAATTGTATTAAAACAAACCAATGTGAACGAAGTTTATTCACGTGTTTTGAATTAACGTTATATGAACCGAATTATTAGATTATGTTACAACATTTTATGCACTCAAAATACGTCTAGAATTATTTTAACTATTATTAATCAAAACGGTAATACAACATAAACAAAGGGGAAAAGGAAGGAATGTGCAGGAAGTACCTTAAACAAAAAGTGCCATACACGTAATAAAGAAATAATGAACACATTTCTATTTCATCATGAATTTAATTTAAATAAAAGAAAAATATAAAATGTTCAAAGTACAACATAAATGTACATGTATTAAACGTATATATTTTCTATTCAATATATAATATGAAATTTTATATATTGTTAGTTTCATTTGTGTCAGACGTGACTTTAGAAATGAAAATTGAAAAATGACATGGGTACGGGAATCGAACCAGGGACTTTTGGATTAGTGCGCCAATGCTCTAAACCTTGACCTATCCAGGAATCGTCCCGTTCTCGGGGTAACTCCTCACTTATGAAATATTATTATTATTTAGCACCGCGTCTTACTACCCGTTCGGGTTATATGCTTTAAGTACTAATTACGCTAATGGATTATGAATTGGGAAGGTTGAATTAGAGGAAGTGAACCCACATTTGCGTGGAGGGAGAGTGGAAAACCATTTAGGAAAAAACCACTCCAGTTCACCAGACCGAGATTCGAACCTTTATCTCCCCGTCCTCAGCAGTCGGGCTCAACACGACAAGCGCGTTAGCCAACTACGCCACCGAGGCGGGTACTAATGAAATAGACTCTGCCTTAAAATATGAGTGGAGTATAATCCTGGACACGGGACGATTTCTGGATAGTTCAGTGGTTAGAGCATTGGCATACTAAGCCAAAGGTCCTGGGTTCAATTTCCATGTCCAGGTGTCATTTTTCAATTTTCAGAACATGATATATAGATGGAGTAATCCTCACTAAACGCTAAAGCTTTAGCTATTTTATTTTTAAATGACTTCAGACAGTTTATTTGCGTTCAATTGCATACAAATCTATGTACGGTTAATCAAAAATATAAACATATTCAATTTAACATTCACCAATACAGTGATATTTCAAAATTTCAAATTTTAAAATGACATATTTTTTTATATAAAATAAAAGGTGCCTGTGACAGACATTGTATTAAATGGACAAACTTTTCAGCACTGTCCAAACAATAAATATTTGCTCGATTTTAGTAATAGCAGAGCTTTGGTGATATTTTTTTACCAAACTTTAACAAAATCAAAATGTGTTGTTTATAATAGGAATTTATAAACAATGTGACAGACATAACAGCAATTTGTGACATACTTGACACCTCTGAACTATATGATAATATATAAATTGTCACTTAGTCAAATATATGTACAAATCATTAGAGGGTTGTTGAAAACACAAATTACATAAAATATACACATATATTTACATAATATAGTACTTCTAAGAAACCTTTCTTATGGCTTGAAAAAAACAAAATCTACACTTTAGAAATGACCATATTTCAACAATAAACTTTCAAATATCTAAGTATTTTCTGTCGAATTGAGTACTCCTTTAAACTCTTCATTTTTATGCAGATAAATTGCCTTAAAATAATATTTAAAACAATATATATATAAAATATATATGCTTTTATTAACTTCAAAACTTACTAATCAAAATACTATAAGGGTTTTGGTACCATATTCTAAAAATTGAAAAATTTGTATCAGTCTATATTCCAAAATTACCTTCAGGTTGATGTTAGTGTGAAAATAAACTAATAACTCTTTTTTTGTTTTGCCTGCTCTGGTGGTGTTGGTGCTAGAGTTAAAATCTCCCCCTGGAACACCGAAGATGTTTTTTATTAATTTTGTATGACCTTTTCTAACCCCCACCCCTTATCTACGTAAATATTTTTAAGATTACTCAATGTTTTATTATATTTATTCTTACCACATTAGTGCGCATATATTATGCTTGACGCCTAAACACAGTCAGTAACTTATCTGCCTACTGAACTAAGAAAGAACCCCACGGTTTGATTCTGGGTATGGCCGAAAATTGTATAATTGCTGAAATGCTGGTTTCCTTGTTTAAGATGATGAATTAACGGTTAAGAGAGAGGGATATGTGTTGTGTGTGTTAGGTTTAAGGTAGTTTATCGGAGCAGGTAGCGACCCATGCGTGACCCGCCTGATACGCGTTGCTAAAGGAATGTCTAGAGAGTTTATTTAACAGATATCAAACCTACCTCGGTGACAATATATTTCTAGTCGTACTCTAAGGTATCATTCTCGTAACAGAATGAACTGCCCATAACGGGATATGGTAATTTCAATCACTGTCGGAAGTAAAGAGTTTATTTTTCCTAAATAGTTTTTCATGCTCCTTCCACGTAAATGCGGGCGCACCTCCTTTAAATTAAATCTCCCTTAGCCATAACACATTAGCTTTATTAGTATAATATATATGCATATAGCCCTGACAGTAAGACGTGCTTCTAAAAAAAATCAAACAAGAGGTGCTGTCATGTAGAAACAAGTATATCATACACCTGCTTTGGTGGCCGCATGGTCTAAGAAGCTACTATCACAGTAGACTAGACAACTTATGACGGGTAGATTGAGGTTAAAATCTCTGTTGAGTGCACTGACGGTGTTTATTTTATAAAATGGTTTTACACTCTCCCTCCACGCAAATGTGGGTACACTTCCTATAATAATAGCCTTCTTTATCCCTAAAACCATCAAGGTAATTAGTGCATAATCGTATAACCTGAACGGTTAGTAAAACGCAATGCTAAAATATATAATAATAATAATAATAATAATAAACATACGATGGTGATATTAATATTGCATGTTGTTTGTGCTATCAGCCTCTCGCCTACTGTCTAGGAATGTTAAACAGATTATACAAAACAATAGACAGTGCTAAACAATTTATGTAATCGGTGCTTAATCATATTTGATATAAAATATCTATATATTTCCTTTAGTGATGTTAAAGTGTAGAGATAACAATAACACGAGAATCACAGTTTGCTTATGATAGAGAAACTGAAAGCATAATTACTAGCATATATTAATGAGACCCAGAAAACTAAACACATATGCAGCAGTATGCAAATTAACACCCACTCAAACGAATCATTTGTATGTATTGTAGGCTACTATTATCGTTTAATATGGTTTAAAACAGTGTGGTCCAACTGGTAGCCCGTGGGCCAAGTGCAGTTATTTGATTAACAACTATATGTATAAATACAAATCTATAATGCTAATTTGTTTGTGAAAGTGTGTGTGTGTGTGTGTGTGGCGCGCGTGTGTGCGTGTTATTTCATGATGCATTTTTGGGGCTGTTTCGTGTTAGGTAGTGCGCGTTTGTGCGTTCAGCAGTAGTGCATTGTATATAAGTATTGAAAATAAATGGTTATTAAGTAGCTGACCTCGGTGGTCTTATGGTGCATTATTCGCTGCAGGAGCCGATATTCGTGAGTTCGCATCCATCCGGGGTTGATGGAATTTTCCTGAACGATAAAAACCGTAGCAGAATATCCTTCGGAGGGAAGTAAATCCGTTGGTCCACGGCCGTCTTTAGCTACCGGCGGAACGCTGAAGTTTGGCGAACCTGTGTTGAGGCCGGTCAATAACACAGCCGCGTGCTGTATACCGATTTAGTTCTGTTTGTTTTACTGTCCGTTATGTTTGTTTATTGTTGATTTGTAATTTTGCGCGGTTCACGCTTTCGTTGCATCATGATTTGGGTCAGATAGTAAACATTCAATAGATGAACATTTTGTGGATGTGATTAGTGATAGTCAATTAACAGCTGACGTGATTCCAGAATCCTCAGTTTTGTACATTTGTGGTTATGCTTACTAGATATTGTCTGTTCGTTTGGAGTGCAGTAGTTGCTTTGATTTTTTAGTTGGGCATAATACAGATGATAACAATTTCAATGATTTTACTAGAGGAGGAAAAACTAGACCATAACAACCGTTTTGACGGTTTAGTTATTGGTTATTAAGCTATTATGAGGTTATTAAGTTTTTCAGCACAAAAATCAGAATAAACTCTTACTGTGAACCCGGGTTCGAATCTCGGTTGGGTGTACTGCGAGGGATTATCTCCAAAATGGTTTTTCCACTCTCCCTCCACGCCAATGCTGGTACACTTCTTATAAATATAGCCTTCCTCATCCCTAAAACCATTAGCGTAAATAGTATATAAGCGTATAACCCAAACGGGTAGTAAGACGCGGTTCTAAAAAAGATGCAGTGTTAAAAATAACCTTTTCCCATGTTTGCCTATCAATACATTTGTAAAGATCCAGAATTAGATCAATTTACTAACAACTGTTTCTGCTGTAATGCCTTGCGTGATTTATTTTTTTTCGTCAATGCTTGGAAATATACTTCTTATCAACTACATAAAGTATAGGAATAATAAACTTTGCAGTTAAAATTCATGTTCAGAAAAGAAGAAAATGTTAAGACTTTACAAAAGTAATGTTTAAAATTCTATATCGCAAGGCTAGTAAGTGTTCAAAGCAATTAAATAAATACCACTCTAGATTTTATTAAAGTCTTTGCTCAAGAGCTACACCTGAACATGAGAATTGTACCCGGGACATTTGGGTTAGTGTAACAATGAATGCTCTTTCTGGGCTTTGAGCTAGTACCTTTTGTAATTGCTATCATAATATTCTAATTGTGTTTTTAAACGGTATAAAATCCTTACCTAGCTAATTTATTTTTAAAATTATTATTTATATGTTTATTTGTTGTATTTTTCAACCTCTGAAATATTTATGTTTAATGATATACGTTAAACATGTTTAGATTAATTTTCAATATCGTTCAAAGTTATTCATCAGTTTTTAAATGCATAAAGCTGTAAATTATCCATAAGAACCGGCAGATCGCTAGGCCTCATGACGTCACTACAAGCGGAGTTGCCACATTTAACACTCTGGCCTGTAACTAAAGACGGAAATGGTCGGTCCCATGTCGATTGTGGCATGTAAAAGAACCCTGGAAGGTATCGGAAAAATACCTTTCCTGGCAGAATAGGTAGACTCTTTCGTTCTCGTTCATAGAAATTCTCGTGTGTTGATATAATCAGTCGGTTCAGACAGTGGACGTTAAATACCTGGAAAAATATCAAATAAATGTATTAATTTATGTGGGGATATAGTAAGTTTATGGGATTAGTAAATATATCTTTGGCCTGCGGTGCAAACTGATAATTATATTTGCGCCTTGGGATGAAGAACGTTAGACCACCTTGGTTCACGCGATATGCTGATAACGTACTTTCCCGTACATACAAAGTTCGACTTTTAAAAAAAGTATATAAACTTCACCCTTTTTAATCCACTAGAAGCAAGACGTAAGCAGTGGTTCTCAAACTGGTATGTCATGGGTTCCATGAGACGATTATGCGTAATGGCGGTAAAAACATTATTAATTCTTCTAAATTTACATGCTAAAAATTCATAATCATCTATCAAATTAGAAGCACATCCAGTTTAGTAATAAAAAAAATAAAAAAACAAGGTTTTAACATTATTCAAATCTGAAAAAAAAAAGTAATAAATGTGGATAAGTACCAATACATTTTGAGGTCATTATATTTTTTTAGCTAACGTGCTAGTTTCGTGTTGAGCTAGACTGCTGAGGACGGGGAGAGTGAAGTTAGAATCTCACTCGGGTTAACTGGTGGGGTTTTTTCCTAAATGGTTTTACACTCTCACTTAAAGCAAATGCATGTTCACTTCCACTATATTCAACCTACCCTATTCCTAACCCATCAGAGTAATTAGTGCATAAGCGTATAACCGAATGGCTAATAAGACGCGGTGCCAACTATAATATTATTTTTCCCATGCAAAATTTATAAAATAAGTGTAAGAAATAAATTAGTTTAGATTTAGACTTAATTCATAACATAAGCGAACTAGAAGTATAAACCTTCTAGTTAAAGCTCAAAAACGTGTTGTAGATTTGTAGAGGGAGAGGGGATGATAAATAAACACACAGGGGTTCCTAAAATAAGGTTTCATAGATTTTATAGGGCTTCATGTAGGGATAAGATAATTTGAGAACCACTGATCTAGAAAATAAATAGGAATGAACAACGCGAGTGTAAAAAGAAGCAAGGTCTTACAAAATTATCCGATTAATTTTGTACGGTATTTTATTTTACATAATTGATCTAGTAACTAGCTCTTTTGATTGATTTTTTTAGCTACCACAATGGTATTAAATTACTCTATAACCCTGCCGTGTAATGATAACAATATATCTTGACGTGTTTGGCCTGATATCCAATAAATACATAAATAAGTTCAAATGAGGGTTATACGAGGCAATTATATTAATTTAGTTTGTATGTTGTGTAATTATATAATTTGTATGCTTAAAAAATTCACGTTAAATGCTCCAGTAAAAAATTCGTGTCTAATACATCTTGACATTGAGTGTATGAATGCTATATCCTCCAAGCTGTGACGTAAAATAAATAAAAATGTATTAGAAATGTTATTGTAGTATTTCTGTTCTAAAAATTGATTCGATCTGACATCCATGTATTTCAAAAAAAAAAAAAAGTTTAAGGAAGGTCGGCAAAAGTATAACTTTCTAATCCCGGATGGGATTGGAGCTATGACCTCCTTATGACACACAAGCAGATCAGGTCAAACTAGGTTAAGCTTGTTTTTACCGAACACATAAATATTCTTAACTTGAGACACATATTTTTGGCTAACTACATTGTCTTCGCTAAACACGTATTTTTGATAATGTAAAAATAAGTTTTAAAAAAAATGATATTCAAATCCTGTATTAAACTTTTTTTTATAACAAGAAAATGGGGTATCAACAGGTAATTCCTATTTCCAAATTGTTATTTATGCCCATAGCTAGTGGTAAAAGTTTCCCCCTCCTTGTATTTTGAGAAGGAGGAAAGCATCTACCGGTATTCTATTTGTTCGCTACTTGCGGACCTCAACCCAGATCCGTTCTTGTTACGGGAAATTGGATTTTATCGGACTTTGGGTTAGGGTAGGGGGTTTGAAGGGAAGTGGGGGTGGGGGTGGCTAAATGAAGAGAGGGTCTAGCCTAGGGTTTTGGAAGAAGAGGAAGGAGGCTGTGTGTAAAAATGAAGGGAGAGTCGAAAGATTTCGATGGTTAAAGAGCTGTAGGGTGGGTATTATGAAAGAAATGGCTCTTTATTTCGTTGAACAGATAGAGCCATTGGGTAAGAAACTCGTTCTATAATTTTAAGAGAGTAGCCTGAGGTACGGTAACCGTATCATTGGTCTTGGTGGTGATGTACGGTACATACAAACTCAAACTAAATTATATTTTCAATTTCTATTTATACTTCCTGTTTGCTTTAACTATTAATGTTTCTATACAATCTGATGAAGACAACATCTTTGGTCTAGTGGTCAGAGCTCTTGCTACAGATATAGAGGTCTTCGATTAGATCCCCGATGCTTCTAGATTCTTTTTTGAGTCAGTGATTCTTGAACTAGGTTATCTCAGCCTTTTAAAGACAATTGAGGAGTTACTTGAATAAATAAGTAGAGGTTCCGTTATTTAAAAAAATAGTAAACGGCTGTTTGATTAGTTGTTCTGACCACATAGTGCCCTCCATCCGCAAACGTTGGCACTGTCTTCGTCAACATGTGGCAACCACTCGGTCGGTATAGCTTGGGCTGATTCCATGAAGTTTTTTATAGCCTGTGAGAAGATTCCTGAGGGGGAATTTTAAGTAAATGAACTAATGTTAAGCTTGAAATAGGGGGAAGACCACATTACAGGATATCTGTTCACATTGAATCCAGGCCTTCCAGTGGTTTTCTATCCCTGTCTTGTCTTAATACCCGTATGCGCTATACTCATTTTAATCACGCTAACATGGTCGATAATTTATTAGAAATATACCCTGATTTGCGCAAAGGAAGAGGAAAAATATGCTGAATAAACCCAGTCGTGATATGAACCCTGACCTCACCATTATCGGAAATCTGGACTAAATCAATCTTGTATTTTTTTCTGTGCCAAGCAATTCGGGTTTATATTCAGTTTAGAGGGTTTTATTTTACATAAAACTGCTTTTAACATAATAGCTAATAGCGTCCTATTTTAAACCAGAAGTATCAAGAGAGTAGCCTAATAACCAATGCACCCACTTTATATAATATTTTATTTATTGGAGATCATTAAAGTGTACTTTCTTAACCGACTTATTTTATATCTGTACATGATATTTTCTACAAGCGAGAGTGAAAGAGTCTACAAATTTTGCCGGGAAAGGAATTTTCACATACCTTTCAGGGTTCTTTTACATGCCACAATTGACATGGGACCAAAAGCTTTACTTCCCCTTTGAAGTAATTTGTGTTACGATTGTTATTGCTCTGGATAAAACCTAAGCCTACCGGGTAAATAAGACGCATAAAAAAAAAAATCAACAATTCGGCAGGTTTGTAAAATATGCCCAACTGCAGAATTGAGCTTTGAGGGTAAATTAACGATCTTGGCTATAGTACAGTGGTCGTGTTACTTTAAACATTAAACTAAATATTATTATTATTATTATTATTATTATTATTATTATTATTATTATTATTATTATTATTAGCACAGCATCTTACTACCCGTTCGGGTTATACGCACTTACGCTAATGTGTAATGGTCGGGTGATTGTGAGATGGAATGAAGGACCTACAGTTTAACGTGGAATCCGAACCACGGTGGCGGCCTGGCATTCCACACATTCACAAGATGTATTGTCAGAGGTGTAGGAAGGGTTTGGTAATCAGATAAATCTGTGCCGGGACCGAGGATTGAACCCCGGCCGCCAGCACAGAAGTCTGACACCTTACCCCTAGACCACCAGGTCACCCCATTAAACTAAATAAATTTTTAGTCTATATAAGAGGCTTTCGAGTGAAAAATTCTAACATTAGAAAGGAGTGACCGCAGAAGACCTTTTGGAGTGAGGTTTATATAGGGAGATAGTTGTCCTTACCCTTTATCTGACCACAATGGCGAGAGGCGCCATCTGTGTCCGATGTGTCGGCAACAAAAACGGGAGGGGTCGCAGTTCTCGATGATGACTAGGCCTGTGTTTGATTACTCCTGGGGTTGGTAGTAACGAGGGAAGAGGTGAACGAACAGTTATTCTCTTATGTGTGTACCAGGCCGTCAAACTGGTCGGAATGGTTGAGCGTCTCGGTAGGGGGTAAGGCCTACACGTCCGCAAAAGGAGGAGATGCTGCAGGGAATGTTCACTAGGTGGCAGGGGGGTGGGAGAGGAATGAATGTCTGCCTTTTCTTCGGTGTATTTTATCTTCTTAAGGTTTATATACCCCCGAAATTCCCCTCGCCTTACTTCTCGCCCTATGGGATGTATATCTTGAACGAAGTACACTTTGGACCTTGCCGGAATGGATATCAGCGCGAAGGATGTTTGGCGCAATCTAGGATTATCCGAGCTGAAATACACGGGTAGTTTGGACCAGGTTGCTTACAGGACGTTTTGGTGCAATTGTGAAAATATCGGTTAATCCTAGATTGTATGTTTGTTTATTTCTGACTCGCGTTTACATCCAGTGTCTGTTCAATGGCCTGATAGTTACGTTAGATTACGTTAGTTTATGTTTGCGAAACTGAAAGGGAATCGCCTGATGGTTAGGATAGGCTATGTTATGTTAGGTTAGGTCTGCAAACATTAAAGGATAAATGCCTGAAGGTTTTGTTTAGATTAGGTTATGATAGGACAGATCTGCAAAAATTGAAGGAAATTGCTTGATGGTTAGGTTAGGTTTGGTTAGATTATGCTAGGTAAGGTCTTCACTAGTGAAAGGAAGAATTCTGTTAATCCTTGTTCTATACTTCCCATCTCGGCTCGTAGTCCAAATGGGTCGCTTTTAAGGGATAGTTAGCCAAACGTCCTACAGTCAGAAATAATAAGGCAAATTATCAACAACGCAAAAACATATGTTAAATTCGTAAATAATGTGTGAAGTAAATATAACATTGCAATTTTAATGAAAAGAGACTTTTAGAAAATCTAAACATCTTTTATTTGCATACAACTCGGATAATATTTTACTATATTATTAGTGTAATTTTATAGATATTGATAATATATATAAAAAGATCTAGCTAAAGATAACATGACTTAACGTTTTAATACATGAAAGCAGATCTAGTAACTTTGCTATCTGTCAGATTAGTCTCTTCCTATGACAATTGTACTGTGTTAAACTGATTATGGTTTCTATAATGTATGTACGAAGGGCTTGTTTGTTTTAATAAAACGGGCTGAGTTCAAGATTTTTTTAAGACTACAACCATTGACAATAGAATGGCACTAGATTTGTACAGAGCTCGGTCGCCGTTGACGAAGAGGTTGTAGTTTGAATCCTAGTTAGGTAGTAGGTGCTAAACTCATCTATTCGGGATTTCCCATGATGAGGAGGTCGAGTTTCAAATCCTAGAAGTTTTCCCATCCTCCATTCACACAAAATCAAGTTCATTTAAATAATACCTCCTGCTACCCATTTCGTTTTTATAGCTAAATTCGTTGTCTGGAGGGGTAGTAAGGAAGGTTAGTTTTTTAAAAATCAAGAAATATTGAAAATGAAACGCTTACTTTAAAACTTTCCCTTAAATATATTTATTATAAAATGATGGACGGTATTACCTTTTCCATTACGTCGGTTGTAAGTTAAAGTATTTCAAGTATTAGAGGTAAGATGTACAAACTTTATATTTTTTTCCCTACGGTGAATTCTTTTAGCTTGTAAATCTTACCACCAGGTTGTGCTGCAACATACATCTTTGAACTGTCAGGGGAAGTGGAATTAGTTTGGATTCTGCCCCCGTAAGAAAAATTTTAAAAAAAAAACTTGCTGGTGCTGCGTCTATGCTCTCCCCCCCCTCTACTCCCCCCCCCCCCCCCACATCCTTCCCTTTTTCCTCTTATTTTTTTAGGAGCAAGGAAGAAGAACAGGTCGAGTTTTAAAATGCCATTGTTCTAATGTTGTCGTTTGTCACCTAGATGGCTGTTTCAGAGCAACAGTGGTCTATATCTACGTTTTTTGAAGTCTCAATATAGGCTTTTTTTTGTTGTTATATTGGAGGCTATCACAGTGTTTCTTAAACAATTTTATCTTTGACAAGATGTTCTTGAAATATTGGTTAAAGTATGTAGGTAAAAATTAAAGTGAAATATTTAACTCTGCGTTATTAAGTAAGATATCTCTAAATTATAGAAGTTTAGTTAATAACCGGAGTTTTCATGGAAAAAACGAAACAAAAAAAAACAAATGACAGATTTTTAGTTGCTGCCCTATTGAAAAAATATGTATTTACCTTGTCCAGCCTAGGTTCAAAGAATGTCCCTGCCAAATTTCGTTAAAATATGTTCACTGATTTGACATTTATCGCGGAATACAGATTCGGACAGTGAGATGAAGTTGCATATAATAAAGTTACTATAAAACCTTGATTTGATAGGTCTATAAACATAGCTAAGCTCTCATTAAGCCAGTTTAATTTTTATATTTTGTCTAGCACTGCGTTTTACTACCTGTTTGGGTTCTATTTATATGTATTAATTACGCTAATGTGTTAGGGATTAGGAAGGTTGAATTTGTAAAGTAAATGTACCCGTATTTGTATGATGAGCAAGTGGAAAGCGATTGATGGAAAACCACCTTCAGTACACCACCCTAATGGGATACAAACCCGGATATCCCTGTCATAAACGGTCTAGTCTAATGCGAGAGTAACGTCTCAGACCATGCCATGTATAAATATGATTCTATCTCAACATGAAAATAATTATCTCTATTATTATTCTTGTGTAGTGATAGCTTTAGAATATAAATAATAAAAAACACTATTCAAACCTGTGGGAGGGAGAACAAAGGTATCAGTCTCGTCTTGTCTGATTGTATAGGCTCTAATATCGACCAAGTATACAGAAGTGTTTTTTTACTGCAAAGATTCTCACTTTCATTGCAAGACTATGACATTCTCTAAATTCCACCTCTCTTTTCCCTTCTCAATTAATCTTATTATTTTTTTTAGCACCACATCTTACTACCCATCCGTACTATACGCCTAAGTACTAATTACATTTATGGTCTAAGGATTAGGAAGATTCATTTGAAAGGAAGTGAACCCTCATATGCGTTGGAGGAAAGTATAAAATAATTTAGGAAAAACCCCGCTCAGTGCACCCGACCGGGATCAAACCCCGATCTCCGGTCTTGGGCAGTTTATTTCAATCCAAGTGTATCGCGTTAGATCACGTGGCCACCGTAGCTGGTCCCAATTAATGTTGATACTCAGATAACTAAGATGGTTAGTAAAACGCTGAGCACGGAAAACTATTTTCTTTCTGTTAACATTGACAAAATTTAATAATATAAGTATTTTATTGACCTTATTATTATTATTAGCACCGCGTCTTACTACCCATTCGGGTTATACGCACTTACGCTAATGTGTAATGGTAGGGTGATTGTGAGATGAAATGAAGGACCTACAGTTTAACGTGGAATCCGAACACGGTGGTGGCCTGGCATTCCCCACATTCATATTGACCTTATTAATATGTGTCAAAATTGGCAGCTACAAATCAAATTATTTAACATATGAAAGGGAAATGTGTAATTGTCAATTCCTAATATATTGTGGTGAGCATATGATACTCTTATTTTCTATTTTATCTCCATTCAACATAAAAGTGCTCATTTTTCATTTCGGTTCCTTTAGATCGGATATTCCGTGGAAAAACAACAGCAACCATGCTTTATCTTGGTGAAAATAGTTTCCAAAATAAGTTAAAAAAAAAGTAATGCACCTATTGAAAACGTTCAATTTATGTATTAATAAAAACGTTTACTCTACGTTAGTCGTATATCTTAAAGAATAAAAGAAATACGTTATATATAAACCAAGAATAAGTTTTAAAACAAAAATAAAATATAAAATAAAAACTAGAAGTAAGATAGACGAATAGGAATATAAGGACAAGTTAAAAGGAGGGGGAGGAAAATACAGGAGTGGGGAAAGAAAGGAAGCTAGCGGCTACAAAACTTTCAATAAAGCCCTAAAGATTTACTGCACCATAAATCGTGTTTGAAGAAAAGGGTGGTGATATGTTCTGACCTATGATGATTCAAAGAAATACATTGAGTTTCCCCCTTAGAAAAAATTTCTAGATCCATGTTTCCTATACTATTTTTGTATTAAGGTTGGAGAGAAATGAGGGGGGGGGGGGGGGGAAGAACCTCGATTCTTATTTCTATTTGTGGTCATATTCCTGTGACAATGGATATCGGCACAAATTCGTCTTTAAAATGGAGAGACGATATGTTTGAGGAAATGGAGGTGTTTTGGGTATCGCGTCTTATTACTCATTCAGGCTACCCACATATTTTCGCTATTGGGATATTAATTCCTAAAGTCTAATTTATTTAAGAAAATGTGTCCATATTTGAATGGATAGGGAGTGGTGACTGAATCATGACACTTCACCCGAGTAGGATTCAAACCCGATCTCACAGTCACTGTAAGTCCCACCCATCGCAGGAGTGGTGCGACACCTTATTTGGTTGTTTGATTTATTTTATTTACTAGCATTAGGTACTAAGTTTTGACCTAGAAAAATAGTTTAGGGAAAAAAATGAGAAGTAAATAAAAATTTTTTGTCAAAATTGTTAATGAAAAAGGGTAAAAAGTGTAAAAACGAAGATTAAAAGAGTGAAAAAAGTGAAGAGGGCTATTATTTTAATGTAAAAAGTGTCAAAGGAGCAAAATAAGGTAAAAGTAAATATAAAGAAAATTAAATTATATTTTTACAACTTTTAAGCTACACTTTTTTTTAGCATGTTTACACTTTTTTACACTATTTGACCTTTTCAAAATTTTAAGACTTTTTCCACTTATCCCAATTTTGCTCTTTTTTCACTTTTCACACTTTTTACATATATTACCCTTTTTGTCCTTACTACTTCTATTCCCCTTAAAGCACATTTTGTCTATTTTTTTTAGCCTTTTTGCCCTTTTGTAGCGTTTAAATTGTATAACCCTTTTTACTCTTTTGTTCTTTTGTCACTTTTGCGTTATTTACTCTATATTGATCTTTATTATCAAGTTTTTAGGCCCAGGTGTTAGGGATATTCGCTGATATATATGTTACCGAGAATGTGATTAATTTTTATCATACATAGACACAAATACACAAAATAGAAAGGGAGGGAAGAAAATTATCAGTTCACCCTGCAAGAACTTTTTTTACTTTCTCGCTACCTTACAGGTAGAAAAAGTATTGTGACCGTAAAAAAAATCTAACTAGTTGGATGTCGACGTTTATTGACCCCCAAACCCTAAAATGGTTTTTTGTATTGCCGTTTGTCTGTGGGTTAGTCCAACCCTAAAATAAGAGTAGTTTACTAATGAGTGAAAAGAGAATAAAATCGATTTTCTCAAAATTGGCTCTAATGATTTTTTTTAAATTCATTTCCAAGCATTTATCAATATTACAAATAAAATGGCTACTTTTTATTTTTCGTCAAAATGACTTTAAGGGTTCCGGTCTGATGCGTAAATTCTAGTTTTTATCAGATCTCTTTGAGATATGAAATAATTTACCATTGCAAATATGTAGGTCTACTTATATTAAAAATCTTTTATTTATAATATATTTTTATTAAATCAATAGTTTTTTTTAGCTATACGCAATTTTTTGAACATTTAGGCAAAGTATTGCAACTGTATAAAAAATCTACCCCGAGATTGTTATGGATGTCGACGTTTCATGACCCCCCGAACCCGAAAATGTGGTTTTTGCAATGCTATTTCTCTTCGTGTCTGTCTAACGCTAAAATTAAGAGAAGTTTACTAAAGGGCGAAAAGAGAAAAAATCCATTTTCTCAAAATAGGCTTTAACGATTTGATTAAAATTCGTATCTGTGTGTTGATTAAGATTATAAACAAAATTCTTTTTTTCATTTTCCCATGAAAATTACTTTTAGAGTATTTTACAGAAGTGGAAATTTCCAAATCTCCGACACCATTTGAGATACTAAATAACTTATCATTTCAAAATTGTAGTACTAATAAAAATTTTAAAAAAAATTTGAATTATTGATGTACTCGTATTTTTATAAAACCAATAGTTTCTAAGATATTGGCAAATATATTAATACAATTTGGTGAGTTGTAGAGAGAAACTACTTATGTTTTAACGCAATAATCTCCATAATGTCATTGAGTAATTAGATAAGTAAGTATCTCAAAAATGTTATTTTATTTTTCCTTTAACCTCTTAGAAGAATGTTTGTACAGCATCTATCATTCTAGACTCAATAGTCAATATTTATCTGTATTATTGGTCAAAATTTATAAATGAGGAATTTAATAGCAATGAGATGACCTGAAGATGTGCAACCACTAATAAAATTTCTAAAATTATAATTGAAAGTTAAAATTTTAATACGAAGTGTTGACCCTTGTGGACCCAATAGTGATCTTTTTTATTGGTCCAAATATACAAATGAGAACCTTAATTGTTTAAAAATAAAATTATAAAATCTAAAACCGGGAATCAAAAAATGTGTTACGTAAGTATAGCGTAATCTGTGTTCGAGTTTTCTAGTGTATATTACTTCGTTTCAAATATATTACGTGTTTTGAGTAAATATCTCATTTTTAAACAATGGAGAGAAAAAGTCCGTGTGGAGTTCATTACAATGTATGTATCTATTGATAACAATCTTGTGATTGTGTGGAATGCCAGGCCTCCACCGTGGTTCGGATTCCACGTTAAACTGTAGGTCCTCCATTTCATCTCAAATCACCCTACCATTACACATTAGCGTAAGTGTGTACAACCCGAACGGGAGTAAGACGCGGTGTTAATAATAATATTGTTAACACTTCCCCTTTTCCTTTGACGAGTTTTACACAGCAGCCTTGAAAAAATTAACTTTTAATCTATGTCAATGTATTGGGGGTATTTAAACTGGGTCCACACTATCTACTATATTTGATTAAATATTTTCATCGCCTCTGAATCTTATCGTCAGTTCTTCATGCTCGTCACCCGCCTCTGTGGCGTAGTTGGCTAACGCTGTCGTGTTGACCGATGCTGAGGACGGGGAGATCGAGGTTCGAATCTCGTTCGGGTGAACTGGGGGTGGTTTTTCCTAAATGGTTTTCCACTCTACCTCCACGCAAATGCGGGTTCACTTCCTTTATTAAAAAACCTTCCCAATTCCTAATCCATTAGAGTAATTAGTACTTAAAGCGTATAACCCGAACGGGTAGTAAGACGCGGTGCTAAGTATTACTATTATTATTATTATTATTATCATGCTCTGTCGTAGTTGCCATGCGTCTCCGTCGTGTCGTTACACCCACCAATATGTTGTGGCTGAGGTAGAGCGTGCGTGTGTCGTGTATCGTAGGCGTGGAACGCGTATAGTGTGACTTTCAAATTGTGAAGATATGGCTCAAAGTCAATTGGTTTGACTCTGAACGGTTAGTAAAACACAATGCTAAAAATAAAATTCTTCAACAATGACTCGGAATAAATTCTACACTCACTCCCACACGCTCTCAGGCCTACTTGTAGAAAGGTGGCGCCGTTTAAGAGAGTTTAAATGAAAATTTCTCCAACAAACTGTCTCACTATTAAGAATTACTGCTCAATACTCAAAAGTGATGTAGGTAAATCAAGATTTTGGGTGTTAGATCAGTCTAAACTTCTACTGGTTGATCCACCCAGAATAGAAATCCATCAGTGTTGATGTCGATAGTGCTTAGATGGTCATGCGAATGGTATCTCCACGCCCTATCCGCCATATGTGGATATCATTGATTCAGTCGATTAGTTATTCACTGTACATTATGATTTAGAGCACCTGCAATGGTAATGTGTCACCACCCGGAGAACCGGTTAAGTAATGGCTGTGGATCAGATAATACAAAAACTACGACACAGTTTAACTTGATAAACGGGTACAAATCATGAATGTTCTCATGAAACATTGCCTATATGGAATTATCTCTCCAGAGTCCTTCAGTTTTAATTTAACCATTTAAATCATCGCTCACAATATGACTAGCTATTAGATTACAAACAAACCTGTAAGAGTGCCTGTTGGACATAGGCGTATGTCTCATGTGTTTAGTTTTCCCAATAATGATAAAGTTGTGGTTCAAGTCTGGTCGGGTGTACTGAGGTAATTTTTCTTAAATTATTGTATATTCTCCATCCACGTAGATAGAGGTACATTTTCTCTAAATGTTAGCTTACACATCCTTAACCCATGGATATTCTAAATGGGTAGTAAGACGTGATGAACTTAATAAAACATATAATTATCATAAATAAAAGTGGTTGATTGGTTATGATAGTCCTAAAATATCAACCAATTTGGACCACATTTGTTATATATGTAATAGATACCAAATTAAGTTTTTTTTAATTCCCACATAAACATAAAACAATAATAGAAATCTTATCGTCCATTATGGTAAATACATTTTATAATTATTATTTCTTTTTAATGTTGACTCTGCAAAACTCAACATAAATCTGATCTCGAAAAAAGCACCAACTTTTGTTTTATTTGCATGAATAAGTAGCTCGGTAAAATGACACTGCTATATTACATATGTATCCGGTAACGGGTGCATGCAATGTTAAAAAGTTGTTAAGTAGAATCAATTATAACATATTTATGGATTGAAAAACAAACCATAAATTTTGTAGGACTTAAAAGTTTTTAATATTATCATTGGTTCGTTTAATTTTCTTTATGTTCTACAGCTCTTCTCTTTGCTGTGATGTATTTAGAGATCTGGAAATAATGAATCGTAGGATTTGTCCACATTTTCTCACACATCTCTAGATGTATTTTTTCTGTTAATTTTCTCCTCATGTTTATTCAACAATCTCCATCTCTATTACATAGTAAAATCTTAGAATAAAGAAAAAGCCTTTCAGATAATAGTTTCAAAAAAAAAATAACGTGTCATAATAATACTATTGTTTCCCAAAATATTGTTTAAACATAAGAAATGAAGCGGTTTTTTTTTAAAAAAAGTAAACTGTTTATTTACACGTTACGTGAATTAAATACATACAAAAACCAAATGACAGTCCTATAAAAAAATATCCTTTTTAGTCTTTAAGAATAATTTAATTTTTGCTCGTATTCAATATATTTGATAATAAATTTGACTAATTCAACAGGTATGCAATTGAGCCTTACAAGAAGTCAGCGGTAACTCTTAATTAACATAATTGTTCTCTCAACCTTAATTCTGAGTCGGGAATTGTAAGGAGATGATTAAAGTAAAACTATCGACTAAAGTTGACAGGCAGTGAGGGGTTTGTAGGCTAGAGTGGGTGGGGGGTGAGGTGGGAATGAAGGAGGTGGGGTAGAGAAACCCAGTAAATGTGTTTACTTTCCTAAGATTTACGGCAGCGTAAATCTTGAAGTAGACGTGAAATATCCTGTTTGAATCTCTTGCGCTTGTCTTAAAGGTACAATACAGTATTACAGGACCAAATGTTGGTACACATGATAGGAACATTCCGCCAATTTTGGCTTATGGAACATTTTTTAAGGAGTTCAAACGGGGCAAGTAGTTGCATTCTAATAAGCATGACTGTGGTCGAATCGTCATAAATCATAATTATTATGAACATACAACCCCAATTAGATACAAGTTTGGTCCGATTTAGATTTGAAGGGACTTTTCCAACGGTTATCAATTACAAAAATCATTTTAAATCCTTTATATGTAAAATTAAATAATCCTTAAATATCATTTTTAATAAATAATACTACTGAAAAAATGCTAATAATTAATTAGAATGTTTTCAATGTCAACGGTAAACAAAAGTTTTTATTTCATAAAACACCTTGTTACAGACAGATTTATAATTGTTAGTGCCAAACATCGATAATATTTTGCTATTTTATTAGTGTTTGTTAGTAGATGGTAACACTATTTATCAAAAGTGACAACTGAAGATCACATGACCTGAAGTATGAATACATGAAAGTGTATATCGTCGCTTTTCTAGCTGCCAAATGAGTCATTTCCTATTATGTACCAGAATGCAACCATAAATATATTTACAATGTATGGCATCTGTCAAACCTGACAGAAAACTTGGATTAATGTAATAATACATAGAAATATATATAATAAAGTTTTGAACTGTCAAATAAGTTTTTCCTGAAGATAAAATAATAATATTTTAATATTTTAATATTTAAATTGAAGATATGTATTCCAAACATGTTTAAAACTAGTTTTGAATAATTTACTTAATTTACTGTTGCAATCCTTATATATAAGTTTACTTTTATTATTTTTAATTTAATTTATAGAATATAGTTTACTAACATTTGTACTACCCACACTGGTGGTCAACTGGTTAAGGTGTCAGTCTCACGACAGATTGTATTGCTGGTGATGGAGTACTCGGGTTTGAATCACATCTAGGTGCTTAAAGATGTTTTTCCACGGGTTATTTGTCACTGTGGTTTTCCAACCCCCTATCCACACAAATGCGGATATATTTTATATAAGTTACACTATTCCATATATTAAGTAAATTAAAACCTGATAATTGAAAGAATTTAAAAAAAATATTTAGTAAATAAATGAATGCATTTGAAAAATTGTCCTCATATATACTAAGATATTTAGGGTATTTCAATATTTAGAATACACCCTAATCATATTAATAAACATGAACACGTATTTTTGGGTGTGTTATTGATCTAACTACAAAACCAAGAAGCCTAAAAGCTGAAACTTTCTAAATGTACTCAGATAAATATTAAGACTTTTTATATACCCACATTGGGGAGCATTATCTAACGCGCTACCCTATTCCTGTTGGTTAGACTACCGGTGACGGGGAGATCGAGTTTCGAATCTCAGTCGGATGTACTGTGGGTGGTTTTTTTCAAAAAGTTTTTCCATTCTTCCTCCACACAAATGAATGTACACTTTGTTGAAATTTATCCTTCATAATATTTAAAACCACTAACGTAATTAGTACATAAGCGTATAACCCAGACGGGTAGTAAGACACGGTGCTAAAAAAACTTTTTATAACTTTTTAATATATTTTAAGACTGACGACTTAAATCGCGTGATCACCGGTGTGGGCTATTAAGAATATGTATAATAATAATATTTACAATCACTATGTGCTGTTAAATGTATAGTTCGATTTTCATAAGAAGCCTGTTATTTGAAAACTGAAAACTCATGTGGTCAAAATGGCGGAAATAAAAATATTACAAATTTTGTTTATATAACTAGTCGGCTTAGTTAATAATGTATAAAAAAATATACAATAATACATAAGGAAGTAAGCCTATTATTGACATCATTTGTTAAAATTTTTAAATAATAAATCAAATAAAACATATCTGTACAATGCCAAATCTTGGTGACTTTAAATCAATGTTGGTTGTTGAAGAAAGGATTCCTGTAAAAATCAAAGTATAGGAGTGATTTGTTTTCTGTCTAAATTCATCCCTGAGAAGAAAATTTCAACTTACGGTCCATAGAGAAAATATCAACATAAAATCCAAAGAGAAAACTTCACAAGTTTGCTAACTTCACCAGGGCAACGCCGGTATAACTTGCAAGTACAGTTCCTATCTCATAGGAATAAACTTCTTTTGGCAGTTACAAAAGTTACCAAATTAATTTTCGCGTATCCATACATCAAGTCATGTGATCTGCAGCTGTCATTTTTGATAGATATTATCAAGACATTTAAAAAATAACACTAATAATATATTTAAATATTCCTCTACTTCACTTATCCCCAGAATCCGATAGCTATTTATTTCTTAAGTTGGGTTAAAAAGGGAACACGAGCTAAGTTCAGTGTTTTTTGCAGATTTTATGGAAAAACTTTTGTTTGGTAAAAATAAATAAAATATTGCTCCAGTACAAAAAATAGAGATTAATTTTCTTCAGATGTTAATATCAACAGTTCATGAATATCTGTCACGTGCATAGCGGCATTAGATGGGAAACCTTTTAAAATTAAGATAAAACGTTGTCATTAAATTCAAGGACATCCTTAAGAGATATTTAAGAAATTTTGAGGTTTACCTAGTGAAGAAAATTAAATTCTATGTTTGTACTGGAGCAAGATTTTATTTATTTTGGGCCATAAAGACTGAAGAAAAAAAACACTGGCTTTTTTCTCCAATCCCCTTTCAGCCCAATTTAAACATCCTGCTGTGAGGGTACTTGATAAAACGTATCAGTTTTTTTTCTTCTTTTTTTTACTTACCAGAAACAAGGAGGTCTAGTTTGGAAACCCAACCGTATGGACTTATATTTTTTCATAATATGATTGTCCACTAAGAAAATAAATGCACATCAAATAACCACCTTTTGATATAGTGGTCAGAGCCCTTGCCTGCTAAAACTAGAGTCCTTGGTTCGATTGCCGGCTGTTACCGGGGATTTTTCTCGGAAAGCGAATAATTCTCATGGTCAGTGTTTGCTTAATTAACCTCAAGTTAGGTCAATATCTTCACTGGACTTTAGCCCATCATATTCTCTACCATCATCCTCTCATCTCATCGGGACACGGAAAGATCCTCCGTGAAAAGGATATACGATTATTACATTCGGACATCCTTTTGACAAGTGTATATATTGATGTAGCCTCGACATGCGCTTAGTTAATTAATTTCCTTTAAATCATTCATCCTACCCGTTTAATGTACATATGCAGATGAACCGGGTGGTTAGTAATACGCGGAGAGAAGGGTAAATATTGTTGAAACACTCTATATATTCTGCGGTGTCTAGATAAAGCTTCTCCTGCGCTAATTAGCTTATTGCTGGACCCACCACGTGAATCCACATTTTTAATTGGATTTACAGGTTGTTTTTTAAGTTTGGAATTGTATCTTTTTCATTTATTTATTTCTACTCTTATTTTTTTTTCTCTCTCTCAAATTTACTTGCGAGGCATCCTCTCGGTAAATTTGAATATAATGAATACGAGGTACACACTAATTCTATTCCCACAAATTGAAACGAATGTTTACAGCAATTTAATCAAGAAACTCTCTTATTTATGAGGTTCAGTGTTTTTAAGTTTTAGTCCTATGATATTGCAAAAGTTTGTTCTGTTAAAGTACAGTTCATCATCTGCCAGGTTGGTAGCGTGGTTAGCACCTTACTAAAATAATATCTTACTAACCTATTTACGTGTAGCTTGTCTTTCTGTCCCTCAGGAATATCTGAGACCTTACACTAATGGAGTTTAGATGAGGAGGGTTTAATTTAGAGGTAATGAAGCCTCATTTCTATGCAAGAATAAAGGTAAATACCACTTACTGGTCACATGTTCCAAGGTATCACTCTCTAAATAAATTATACTATCGAAAATGGGGATATTGGGTTTCTAATCCCGGTTGGGTTTATTGACAGGTTTTTTTCCTGAATGGTTCACCACTCTGCCCCGATGCAAATGTGGGCTCATTTCGCTAAGTTTAACCACTATACTAACTACAACACTAACGTGATTAATGTCTACCTCATTGGTCTTGTGGTAAAATGCTCGCCTCAGTACCCAATGTTCGTGGGTTCAAACCCAAATGGGCTGATTATACTTGAGCGATAAAAATACGTAGCACAACTTCCTTCGGAGGATAAGTTAAGCCTTCGGTTCTATGTCGAGAGAGTAAAAGAACCCTGGAAGGTATATAAAATACCTTTCCTGGCAAAATTGGTAGGCCATTTCACTCTCACTCGTAGAAATTTTTGTGTGTTGATATAATCAGTTTGTTTAAATAGTGCACATTAAATACATCAATTTTTTTTAAACATGCTTAATCTATGTATACAAACCGAACATGTAGTGAGACGCAATAGCATTTTTTAAATAATAATTTTTTATGTTTTTAATAATAATAATAATATTTAGCACCGCGTCTTACTACCCGTTCGGGTTATACGCTTTAAGTACTAATTACGTAAATGGATTTAGGAATTGGAAGGTTTTAATAAAGGAAGTGAACCCGCATTTGCCTGGAGGGAGAGTTTGGAAAACCATTTAGGAAAAGCCAACCCAGTTCACCCGACCGAGATTTAACCTCGATCTCCCCGTCCTCAGCAGTCTAGCTCAACATGACTAGCGCGTTAGCCAACTACCCACCTAAGGCGGGTATATGTTTTTAAAGCAGGCCCACATTTTAAAGACAATTATGAGGGAGTTAGTTTTTAGAGTAGTTATTATTAGCACCGCGTCTTACTACCCGTTCGGTTATACGCACTTACGCTAATGTGTAACGGAAGGGTGATTGTGAGATGAAATGGAGGCCTACAGTTTAACGTGGAATACGAACCACGGTGGAGGCCTGGCATTCCCTTTATAGGTATTGATGGTATACTTCAAAAATGACAACTGCAGATTACATAATTTGAGTATGAATACGTGAAAGTAGATCTAGTTACAATTTTTAGCTTCCCAATAAGGTTTTTCCTATGACAATTTGTTTGTAAAGTTCCTTGATTTGATCACCGTGACCCACCTCAGTGGCCTACTTAGCTAACGCGCTAGTTTCGTGTTGAGCTAGACTGCCAAGGACGGGGAGATGAGGTTCGAAACTAGCTCGGGTGAACTGGAGAGGTTTTTCCTAAATGGTTTTCCACTTTCCCTGCGCGCAAATGCGGGTTCACTTCCTCTATATTAAACCTTCCCAGTTTCTAACCCATCAGCGTAATTAGCACTCAAGTGTATAACCCAAACGGGTAGTAAGACGCGGTGTTAATTAATATTATAAATATAACCACCATGCCTGTGTACTATACTTTAACACATGTGCAAACTAACCCTTTAATTTTATAGGAAGCCCATTTTTGACCTCAACAATTGATTGAAAGTGACTCAAATTTGGCATTGTATAAATATGTTTTATTTGAATTACAAAATTATGAATTAAAATTATCATTCAAGAAATTATCCAAAGCTTTTTTTTTTTTTTAGCATTACGTCTTACTACTTGTTCACTGTTCAGGGTTTACACACTTCCAATATTACTTCCGTATGGACTACTGTATTTACCCTCACATTATTAATTAAATGAGCTAATAATGTAAATACAATAATTGTTGTAATATATTTATTCATGTTTTTGTGTCAACATGAGCTTCCAGTATTCAAATGACGGGCTTCCTGTGAAAATCAGACTGAAAATTTGTTAGTATTGGTATTTAACACAAAACAAATATTAATTTAACCTATATATTATACGTAAACATAATCTTTGTACGATTTGTCAATTCAAAAAAACAAAAATACGACCATGAAAATTCGTAGTTGTTTTCTAATACCTCAAAGTATCAGACAATCTTACACGTCTTTCAGAGAGACTGCCTTAATATATTTCGTGACGCAACCCGCATCGGCGGCTGCGTAGTCTGACGCAACTCTCGCAATAGACTAAACTGCCGACTACAGGGAGATCGAGGTTCGAATCTCGGTCGGGTGGACTGAGACTTATGTTTTCAAAATAATTTTCCACTCTCCCTCCACACAAATGCGGGTACACTTTCTCTAAATATAGCCTAACTAATCCCTGAATCATTAGCGTGATTAGTACTTAGTCGTGTAACCCTAACGGGTAGTAAGACCCGATGCTAGAAAAAAAGCGCGATGCATGAACCTGGGAACAAGATAACCTGGATAGCTCAGTGTTTAGAGCATATGAGTGCTAATTCAAAAACCTTGCTCACAAGTTTAATTTTTAAATAAATGTTAAAAATATTAATAAAAAAATATCGTTTTTATACATTTTATTTAATGGACAAAAGGTTTGTCTCTCGTTTTTAAATCAGAAAAAAAAAAGTCAAAGAAATAATTAGATCGAAAGAGGTGTTAGAGTTGGATTATATTAGAAATAAAATTTTAGAATAATACAAATTCTTTTTTTATGTCAAAATTTTTATTTATTATTTCTTTATTTGTATGATTGAGTACCCGTCAATTGGCCTAAAGGTCATTTAGCATAAATTCATTTGTCCTAAAGTCATTTGGCCTAAACTTTAGGCCAAATGATTTTAGACCAACTGACTTTAGACCAACTGACTTTAGACCAACTGACTTTAGACCAACTGACTTTAGACCAACTGACTTAGACCACTGACTTTAGACCAACTGACTTTAGACCAACTGACTTTAGACCAACTGACTTTAGACCAACTGACTTTAGACCAACTGACTTTAGACCAACTGACTTTAGACCAACAGACTTTTGTCGTACTTAACTAAATCAATTTTTGTATTCGAAATACATTTTAGACCAACTGACTTTAGACCAACTGTCTTTAGGCCAACTGACTTTAGACCAACTGACTTTTGTCGTACTTTAACTAAATCAATTTTGTATTCGAAATACATTTTAGACCAACTGGCTTTAGACCAACTGGCTTTAGACCAATAGACTTTAGACCAACTGACTTTAGGCCAACTGACTTTAGGCCAACTGACTTTTAGGCCAAATTACTTTTAGGCCAACTTAATTTTAGGCCAAATGACTTTAGGCCAACTGACTTTTAGGCCAACTTAATTTTAGGCCAACTGACTTTTAGGCCTACCGCCACGTCTCTGTATGATCTACCAAGTATTGGTGTACAGTAATATTATTACACAAAGTGACATTTGCAGGTCATATTATTTAACGTTTGTGTAAGGTCTATATGAAGAAAATAATTAGTAACATTAATATTACCCCGTTATAGTGGTCAATAGTTTAAGTCATCACTCTCGTGATGAGTGGCCTAATTATGATGAAGAGATTGGGGTTCGAATCCCGGTCAGGCCTACTGAGTTTTTCTAGAATGGTTTCCCACTCTCTTTCCACGCAAATGTGGGTAGATTACCTATAAATTTCTTATTTGTTCATCCCCTACCCTATTAGAATAGTCATAATATATCCGTATAACCTAAACAAGGTGTAAGATGCGGGTATAAAAAAAAGTAGCTATTTAAAAAAAATCTTTTTTTCTAAATCTGACTGTACTTGAGTCGTTATTTCCTGCGGGGCGTATTTGAATAAAGAATGTGACAGTGTAAGGATGGGTGTATGTGGAGGCGGGTTTAAGGGGGTAGTTTGAATCAACAAGCATCTGGGTTAATAATAAGTGCAAAGCGAGAATGCTTCTACAAAAATAAGAAAGCCACAAACTGAGAGAAGCTAAAATACAGTGGAAATCTAGAATACCTTGATTTTACATCTTTTTTTTTTTTTTTTTTAACCGTTCAAACAATTGAATACAAATATTAGCACACCTGTCTGGATATAGCTAAAACAAAATTATTTGCGTTTGAATTTAATCACTTTGTATTGTAAATATAGGTTTAAAATAAAGTTTTAAAACAAACACACAATTGAATTTTTTTTTTTAATGTCATGTTTCTGCATCGCGTATTAGTACCTGTCCAAGCTATTCGTATCTTTACACTAATGGGGTAGGGCAGTTGCGTGGAGAGAAATTTGGGAATAATTTATGTAAAACATCTTTAATACGAGCCACCCTATCCCTATCTTGAGCAAGCTATATACAGACCCTTTAATTAAATATATAAAATATAAAATATTTAAGAAATAGGGTTTTCGCTTGTCCTCAAGTTTATTCCCCATGGCTCTTTACTCATATTTAATTCAACTGTAGATATAAAAGAGGCCTAATGTACAAGCATAAGTTACTTAAAAAATATATCAGCATCTAAAGGATTATAAAATCCAGTAGAAATTACCCAAGAATGTAACTATACAAACTAAACATATTAAGAGCTAACAAAACAAATTACATTGTAGTAATAAATTTTGGGTTTGAGAATGGATAATTTATAAACGATGAAGATGACATAATTGACAGAATTGGCAAAAAGGCCATAACGAGCACCTAAAAAGGTCACAGGTTCCTCAGCCCTGGTATAAAGTGTCACCCTTGTGTTGAACTTGCCATCTGATGACTGGGAGAAAGGGGTTGGAATCCCGGTTGAGTCTACTAAGGGTTGTTTTTCCTTGTTGGTTTAATATTTTCCTTCCACGAAAATTCTGGGAAATTACATCTAAAATTATTTATTTCTCAACCCTACCCTGTTAAAGTAATTCATATATGCGTATAACCTGAAGAGATAGTAAGACGTAATGGTAAAATATTGTATGGACTACTCGAATCCGAATACTTAATATTCGAAGACTCGATAAAATATTGGATTCGAGGTTCTAAAAACTAGAAAATAAATACATTAAATATTATTCATCAGAATTGGTTTTAGAGCTCTAAAGACTAATTTTTATTGGTGGTTCATTACCAACATAATTATAGGACAAACTAAATAACCAGAGCATTTCTATTTTCTATCACTATTTTATGTTTCTATTTCCTTCTATGCTCATAATTCTTTACAAAACTTAGATTCAAGATATCGATTCGGAAAATATTGGATTCTTCCCAACTTTAATTAATTAAATTGTTTTGTGATCACTTTTGTTTTGACTTTCGACAGTTAAATCCTCTCAGTAAACATTTTTTTTTTTAAATCTCCTGCGAATGATCCGTTCTACAAATTATGATTGTGGTACAATTTGGACAAGCAAATCTGGTTTCATGTTTAGTAACATCCGGTAAGTCCATATGAAACATGTGTCTATTCCCAAACTGGGTGAAATGCTCGTCCATTCGAATGATCATGAAATACAACACAGGTAATTGATATCAGCATCACATCAAACTGTATAAATAATCCCCATTGTTCTCTAGAGCAACTCAGTAAAAAAAAATATCTTGGACCATAATCATCGTATCGACTGATGGACAGAATATATCACTCGTTACCAGTTATAGTTATTAGACTGTGTTGAGTAAGAATGAAAGAATGAACCATCTGAATATTATATTCAGAGGCAAGTAAAAACAGCAGCTTAAAATTAAATTTGTAGCATATTAGTTTTAAAAAATAGCATTTTTTTTTATCATTTTACTTTTTTTTCATAACCCCATTTAACTATTTGTTAGGGTGTTACGCATATATGATAATTACGCTAATGGGATAAGGATGAGGATTGAAGCATTTAAGAAATAATCTATCCATATTAGCATGGAAGGAGAGTGGGAAACCATTTAGATAGAACCATCATCAGTAGACACAACAGGGATTCCAACCCCGATCTCCCCGTCATAATCAGGTTAGTCTAGCACGAGAGTGACACTCTAGACCATTAATTTTAATTAAATAACACTTTGTAATTTTAATTAAATAACACTTTATAAAATCTAAATATTATGAATTATATTTTAGTCTTTCTTCTTAATGAGTTCCAAAGTGCAAAGCACTGAATGGATATTTTTCAAGATCCTACAAAACTTTAGTTTTCCTTTAGTTAAACCATTATTTCAACCAGTGAGAGAAACATTGTCTTGTATTTTTTTTAAATCCGTATCAATACTAATATTATTTTTAATTCTGCATGCTCAAACTAAATGTCTTCTTGTATTGGCTCAGAATGTTAACATTCTTAGGATAGTTTTAAAAGTTGACAGTTTTCAATTGCTGGCTAGTAGAAGATTTTAATTTAGGCCTACAATTGTTTTTAACATTATTTTACAAATAGACTAAATTTTTATTGGCATCAGGCTGATTACTTTATATATTTGATTGGATTTCAGGTTAGAAATTATAAGTATTAACTTAAATGAATTCAAAACAAATAATTCTTTTTTTCAGCCGTATACATATTTATGAATATAACCTGTTGCGACTACATTTACCTGATTTATAGAAATATGTGTCAAATAATGTCATAATTAATAGAACAATCTCGATTATATTTAAGAAACAATTTCAAGTTAACAGCATTATGGATTCTACGAGGAATTATTCAATAAGTTTTTTCCTTGGTAAATTCTGTTATCATCATTGTTTAACTTCTCTTCCTTCGACAGTATAGTTTTAGGTGTGTATATTTGAATTTTTATAGCAAAATATTATTTTGGTCAAAATAAATCAAATATTTTTTCAGTATAAACATAGAGTTGTATATTGTATTCACATGATGAAACAAAACAGATCTTGAATATCTGTCAAGGGTATCTTAGAAATAATGACTTTATTTTTTTCATTTAAAAAAATGTATCATCTAATGCTGCCATATTCAAGAGTAATATTCAACAACTGTTGATATCACCATGTAAAGAAAATTAATCTCTCGGTTTTTTACTGAAACAACATTTGATTTAGTTTGACCAAACATTTTTTTTTCTATAAAAGCTGCAAATACACTGGCCTTTCCTCAAATTCATTAAATCCCCACTTCCAGATATAATAGATGGGCAATGTCACAACAGGTGCCCTGTGTAAGTTTTTATTTTTTGGCCCCTTAATATTTTGTGGTGGAGGAGATAATAATAATAAATACGAT
Source organism: Timema cristinae (assembly GCA_039000515.1). Lineage (NCBI taxonomy): Eukaryota > Metazoa > Arthropoda > Insecta > Phasmatodea > Timematidae > Timema > Timema cristinae. The sequence goes on along the minus strand of JBCFYV010000100.1, from coordinate 27,747,337 downwards.
CTATAAATTGTTTATACATAATTTTTGTGTACACAAGAAATATTAAGGTCCTTTTCAAATGTATTTATAAACTAGCTTTTACCCGTCGCGGCTTCGCCCGCAATAATTGATAACATCTTTTAATTTTTAACTAAACTGTTTTGGTCATAAATCAATTTTTTTTTTCAAATATCAATGCGTTTTTCTCAGTTCTAGCTGTAAATAATTTTGCCGTATTTTAATTTTCACTTTTAAATATTTCGTAATAAAAGAAATATATATTATTTAAATTATCAATTATATATTTTTTTAAATTTTTAACTTCATAATTAGTAAGATAAATAAATAAATTAAACAGAAAAATCAAACTACATAGCTAAAAATCACATCATATTTATTATTTATTAGTATGAAACTACGTCACACTAATTAATATTTACTTTAATTACAAAATATCAAATCACAAATTCTTAAATAACATTGTTTCAATCACATTATAATCATATATTTTATTATTATTTAAAATCAAAGGTTGAGAATAGTCCTATATGTTATTCCAGGACATATTCTACCAACGTACAAAGTTTCATTCGAATCCGTTCTGCAGTTTTCGCGTGATAGAGTAACAAACATCCAAACACACAAACTTTCGCATTTATAATATTAGTAAGATTAAAATTAATTATTTTAATGGCACTTTTCTGTCTTTGGTTTCAGCAAATTCATCGAGTAGGCCTATGTCATCATAGTTATTAATAATCTTCATGATACTACATTGAATCTAAATTATGGAAAAATTGGATAATCGTTCTTGTCAGATATTTGATCTGTTGCCAGACCACTTTGTATGTATCACAAATCAAAGTCAGACTAACTAATAAACAGCGTAAATAATATTTTTAATTGTGGTATTTGGGTAAAAAGCGGCATAGGTTATGACATCCACATAAAAAAATTCACTCCCTTTGCGCGATTCGATCAGTCCTGCGATTCAGTCATTCATATGTCGGTGAACAGATTGCGTCTAGGGCGCCCAGGGGCTGAGTGACGCAATGACCCATCGCTAAACCGTTAAATAACGCAACGAGCTGCCTGGACCCACTCGATACACTTAGGTTCACCAATATCTGAACAGCACTGTAAAGCACGACGGCCAAATCTAAAATTTAAAATGTAGCTATATTTGACATTTTTTGTTGTTGTCAGTTCATTTCAGGGCTTCTATTGTCCTGGGCCTGAACCCTGTGCTTGTGCATCAATCGCACCTGCCTGGTTACGGCACTGCTGGATGGGTATAATAATTGCTTAAAATAGCGTCTGATAGCGATGTGCGTCGATTATGGCAAATAACTAAGTTGAATTCCTAGTAAAATATTAATTAATGTTAAACTTTATTCGGGTGCGGCAGAAGGGAGAGTGAGTAATTTTACCGTTTTTATAGCATTACATTTTTTGGACAAAATAAATCAAATATTTCTCCAGTAGCAACATAAGCTTAGTTTTATGCATATTCTAATATCAACAGATCTTAATATATGTCAAGAGTGTCCTAGAATTTTTTTTCAAAACTTTTTAAATAAAGAGAAATGTTTTGACAAAATTCCTGGACACTCTTGACAAATATTCAAGATATTTTGATATTAGCATGTGCAGAAAACTAAATTCTATGTTGCTACTGGAGAAATATTTGATTTATTTTGCCCAAAAAATTTCAATTTTATATAAAAACTGTAAAAACACTTCCATTCTCTTCTTCCACATTTCAAGCCGTCACTCTTGTGTTGGATTAGACTGCCGATAACATGAATATCGGAGTTTGAATACCGGCGGGTGTGCTGAGAGTAACTTTTCCAAAATGAATTTCCACGCAAATGTGGATAAACTTTATCTATATTCAACCTTCTTAATCCCTAAATCATTAACTTAATCAGTACATTTGCATATAACCTGAACAGGTAGTAAGATACGGAACTAAGAATAGTAAAGATGTTGACAGATATCAGAGCCAATAATGAAGCATTTAGTCTAATTATTTTTCAAAACATGGATGTATATTCCTGTTTGGGGTAATCAAGGCAAAGTATAAAGTATAATGAACTCAAAAGTTCCAAAGACTGAGTAATGGAATTGATAAGGTCTACTAATATCAAAAACTCACATTATTTGAATAATTATACATATCTTTAATATCACATAGTATAGAAACATGGCTCCTAAACATATATTTTCTCATCCTAGTTACTTGACCTAAACGTTGAACATAGAGCGAATAAATCAAAAGCCATTTGGAATTAAAACCTTCAATTTTAAATGTTTGCTTCCTGCAAAGACACTTTACTTAATTAAAAGCCAAAATAACTACCACTGTTAATTGGCTGATAATATATCGGAACAACTCAACCTACCATTATCGTCTAGCATCGCTTTGTGTTTAAAGTGATCTTAAATTAGAAAAATGTGTACATAATGATCAAACGGCTTAATTTTCCGAAATAGTCTTTGTAAAAAAGAAGAGAGCGTCTGCTAATATTTGCGTGGTGCAGTTTCATTAAAGTTGCTTTTAGTGGAAAGTGTAAGGAAAACAAAATGTACATTGACAGCGAGTAGCAGTTGGCCTCCCCCCCCAACCCCCCCCCTCCCCAACAGCTTAACCAAAATATGAGGTTTTTTTTACTTAGAGAATTTCAGAAAACTGTAGTGGTATTCAAGGGGGAAATAATCAATTTTAGGATTAATTAATATGAAAAAAAAAATAGAAAAAAACTTTCTTCGTTCCTTTAGTCAACCTTATTGACTGATCAGAAAGGAAATTGAATCGACTAAAGCTGTACACTCAAGTGATGCTAACTATTTGTTTTTAATCCATAAATTATTATTATTATTATTATTATTATTATTATTATTATTATTATTATTAGCACCACGTCTTACTACCCGTTCGGGTTATACGCACTTAAGCTAATGTGTAATGGTAGGGTGATTGTGAGATGAAATGAAGGACCTACAGTTTAACGTGGAATCCGAACCACGGTGGCGGCCTGGCATTCCACACATTCACAAGATGTCTTGTCAGAGGTGTAGGAAGGGTTTGGTAATCAGATAAATCTGTGCCGGGACCGAGGATTGAACCCCGGCCGCCAGCACAGAAGTCTGACACCTTACCCCTAGACCACCAGGTCACCCTAATCCATAGAAGAAAAGATAATTTAGTGCTCTGAAATATAGAAAGTATAATAAATGGCGTGGTTTGTTTCCAAAGTCAAATATGTAATTAAAACATGAACATTGAATGTAAGAAAGACTAGGAAAGTAGAGGCTATTGGAATGCAGTTTGTGAGGAGCATATTAGCTGTCACCAGAAGAATCAGGACTAGGAATTAGGATTTTCGGGTGAGATGGAGAGAGCAAGAATACGTTTGTACCGTCATGTAATGAGGATGGACAAGGGAAGGATTCCAAGGAGAATGATGGGGTTGAAGTATGTAGAGAAAAGACAACAAAAGTTATATGGAAGGAGTGGTATCAACGCGTGTGAGTGTGCGAGGAGAAGGATGGACGCGAGTAAAGGACGACGGATGGTGGAAGAATAGCGGAAGATGGAGGTGTTATTTTTAAACGAATCCGACCACAGGCTAGAAAGAGTTCATGATGATGATGATGATGATGATGACTAGTTTTAACCTAATAGCTACTAACGCCTCTGTATAAGAAGTAAGGAGGATTGAGAAAGCGAAGAAATGCACACAAATATGTTTGATTAGAGGACGATAGGGGACCTGGTGGTCTAGGGATAAGGTGTCAGACTTCTATGCTGGCGGCCGGGGTTCAATCCTCGGTCCAGGCACAGATTTATATGATTACCAAACCCTTCCTTCACCTCTGACAAGACATCTTGTGAATGTGGGGAATGCCAGGCCTCCACCATGGTTCGGATCCCACGTTAAACTGTAGGTCCTTCATTTCATCTCCCAATCAGCCTACCATTACACATTAGTGTAAGTGCGTATAACCCGAACGGGTAGTAAGACGCGGTGCTAATAATAATAATAATAATAATATTAATAATAATAATAATAATAATAATAATAATAGAGGACGATAATACCTCAGTCACATTAACTGGTAAGCCGGTGTAATAAGCTGAGATTCAAACCTCGTCATCAGCCATCTAGCTTATTGTGAGACTGATGTATTATACTGAGCTACCACGGGTGTAGTTGCTATGCTATGGCAAGTAGTCATTAATTTATTATTATTATTAGCACCGCGTCTTACTACCCGTTCGGGTTATACGCACTTACGCTAATATGTAATGGTAGGGTGATTGTGAGATGAAATGAAGGACCTACAGTTTAACGTTGAATCCGAACCACGGTGGAGGCCTGGCATTCCCCACATTCACAAGATGTCTTGTCAGAGGTGAAGGAAGGGTTTGGAAATCAGATAAATCTGTGCCTGGACCGAGGATTGAACCCCGGCCGCCAGCACAGAAGTCTGACACCTTACCCCTAGAACACCAGGTCACCCATTAATTTATTAAATATGTACTAAATTTAAAATTTTCAAAAAATAAATCCATTTATCTGACTATCAATTTAGTAATCGTATTCAGGTGATAAATCTTCTAAGTAAACATTTATTATTGCTCAACTCCCAGGGTTTGTAGTGTATTCTAGCAACAGTTCAGATATTTTGTAAATTTTGTGAAGCTCTCCATTCCAAGACGCATTTTTAGAGACATCAATAACTTTTTTATGACATAGAGAATTCTGTCATAATGGCGCCCCATACTTTCACCGATTGACGTGAATTAAAAATAGATAGTTAAATTATTATTTTTTATTTGTTAGACAATATTTCTTTATTGGTATAACTGAAAAAAATAATTCGACCAAAACATGAAAAAAAGAAAAAATCAAAACTAAAATTAAACACTATTTTATTTCTGGATTTTATATGTGCAGAAATAAATATACCAGCTTTGCAAAATAAGGAGGGGTGATTTAAAATACCCATAATATTAATTTTAACACTCTTCATTACATTTAAATTATATTTATGAATATTAAATATTTGTAAATAACGCCTGCTTAGTACAGATAAAAACCAGATCAAACGCACGCTACCAACACTCATGGATCCACATTGGTGGGGGGGAGGGGGGGGAATAGAGTGGTTGAAAGTATATTAATTTTATTACAAACATTTATCGCTAATAATTGGTAGCAATGATTTAATTTAACTAAATGGAGTAGGGTATTTGGTTGAATTTTAAATAAAAGCATTAGCGTTTGCTTGAATAGAGAATGGAAAATAAAACTGTGAAAACATTTACTATTGCAATTAAATGTTTTTGGAAATCGACACTCGCTTTCCCTTGGATGTGAGTGCAAGAATACAACTGTACAGTATATTCTAAAAATAATTCGAATTCAAAAATAAATGTATTCGTTAGTTTACTAACTTTCAAAATATAGTTTAGTTATTTTAAATTAAATTTTAATTTTGTAAATAGCATTACTGCACAAGCTCTAAATGCTTGATAACCCTTTATTATGGTCTCCAAGACGGCTTGATATATTTTCGCTATGGTCACCCGTGTTTATTGTACCCCTTCGCTATGGTTGCCCGTGTTTATTGTACCCCTTAGCTATGGTTGCCCGTGTTTATTGTACCCCTTCGCTATGGTCACCCGTGTTTATTGTACCCTTTCGCTATGGTTGCCCGTGTTTATTGTATCCCTTCGCTATGGTTGCCCGTGTTTATTGTATCCCTTCGCTATGGTCACCCGTGTTTATTGTACCCCTTCGCTATGGTTGCCCGTGTTTATTGTACCCCTTCGCTATGGTCGCCCGTGTTTATTGTACCCCTTCGCTATGGTCACCCGTGTTTATTGTACCCTTCGCTATGGTTTCCCGTGTTTATTGTATCCCTTCGCTATGATCACCCGTGTTTATTGTACCCCTTCGCTATGGTTGCCCGTGTTTATTGTACACCTTCGCTATGGTTTCCCGTGTTTATTGTACCCCTTCGCTATGGTTGCCCGTGTTTATTGTACCCCTTCGCTATGGTCACCCGTGTTTATTGTATCTCTTCACTATGGTCACCCGTGTTTATTGTACCACTTCGCTATGGTTGCCCGTGTTTATTGTACCCGTTAGCTATGGTTGCCCGTGTTTATTGTACCCCTTCGCTATGGTTGCCCGTGTTTATTGTACCCCTTCGCTATGGTTGCCCGTGTTTATTGTACCCCTTCGCTATGGTCACCCGTGTTTATTGTTCCCCTTCGCTATGGTTGCCCGTGTTTATTGTACCCCTTCGCTATGGTTGCCCGTGTTTATTGTACCCCTTCGCTATGGTTGCCCGTGTTTATTGTACCCCTTCGTTATGGTTGCCCGTGTTTATTGTACCCCTTCGCTATGTTCTCCAGGTCTGATTATGCCCTTAAATTTTGATGGCCAGCGTTTTTGTGCCCAATAAATGACTTTAAGAATAAGTACCATAAAAAAACACGAGGGTTTTGGAATACCCTACAGTCAGGAAATATGATTTGGTAGTAATAACAAAGTGATCCGCATCAATGAGCACGAAAAAAAACTATTGTCTTCTTGTTGGGTAGGTCAATGACGTGGGGGTCTAAATTTGAATCAGGATTGGGTCCTAAATTGTTTATCACTCTCCATTTAATTATATGCGGTTATACTTCCTCTAAATTGTGCCTTTATGCCACATTATGTTATCAAAATTTCACATTAACTTACCTCTTTAGGTTCCATGACCGAACCTTAAACAAACACCTGCTTTCTTTTAATATTTATTTGAGGTATTTAACGTGCACTCTCTGAACCGACTGATTATATCGACAGAAGAGAATTTCTATGAGAGAGCGAAAGATCCTACTAATTTTTCCAGGAGAGGTTTTTTTCATATTCGTTACAGGTTTCTTTTACGTGCCGTAATCTACATGGGTAGAGACGGCTTTACTTCTCCTCCGAAGAAAGTTGTGATACGGATTTTTATCGCTCAAGAAAAATCTGTCGACCTTAGCCGGGGTTGAACCCATGAATATCAGATCATGAGGTGAGCACTTTACCCCAAGACCACCGAAGTCAACTTATATGTTAAAGTATAAACTAAACAAATCCGTGACAGAGGGAAGCAAAGAATTCTAAATCATCAACTCAAAATCTGAGTTAATTTGTTAGTCAAAGTAACTTCTATAAAAAATATTAATAAACTTAATTGAGCGAGCGTAGTGAGGTTTATTTTAAACTTGACCATTTAAAATGTCATCCGAATATCTCTCTCCGGGTCTTTGTTCCACGATAACTGTCAAATTAGTGGATCAATTCTAACGAAATTTGTCAGGGACATTCTTAGAATCCAGACCAAACGATTTATATACATAGATTTTCAATCTAGCCATTTAATTCAAAATTGTGGCTAGTAAAAGAAGTTTTTAGTATATTATCTCATATCAAATGATTTTAATTTAAAATTCTAATCATATATAGTGTAAGACTGACGTAATAAATCCTGGAAACTGATTAATACTTTTTAATAATATAATATCATTGATTATAGTATTTATCTGTTTTCTGGTTATCTCCATCACCAATAGAAATTAACAACTTCATATCCAAGGAGAAATTTTTCATCTTGAAATACAAAGAGAAATGTTAAGCCTGAAGTAAATACCATAAGAATATGAAGGGAGCGAGGTCTTCTGTTGAAAAAGACCCGGCTTGGTGGCGTAGTTGGCTAACGCGCTAGTCGTGTTGAGCTCGACTGCTGAGGACGGGGAGATAAAGGTTCGAATCTCGGTCTGGTGAACTGGAGGTGGTTTTTCCTAAATGGTTTTCCACTCTCCCTCCACGCAAATGCGGGTTCACTTCCTCTAATTCAACCTTCCCAATTCCCAATCCATTAGCGTAATTAGTACTTAAAGCGTATAACCCGAACGGGTAGTAAGACGCGGTGCTATATAATAATAATAATAATAATAATAATAAATAATTCTAGTTGAAAAAATTACTAGTGATATAGTAGGATTCCGGTAAGAAGAACAGTTTTAGAAAATACAAACATGATCTTTTGAGGTCAACATTGATAGGTATTATTATTATTATTAGCATCGCGTCTTACTACCCATTCGGGTTACACGCACTTACGCTAATGTGTAATGGTAGGGTGATTGTGAGATGAAATGAAGGACCTACAGTTTAACGTGGAATCCGAACCACGGTGGAGGCCTGGCATTCCCCACATTCACAAGATCTCTTGTCAGAGGTGAAGGAAGGGTTTGGTAATCAGATAAATCTGTGCTGGGACCGAGGATTGAACCCCGGCCGCCAGCACAGAAGTCTGACACCTTACCCCTAGACCACCAGGTCACAACATTGATATCATTTTACTCAATTATTAATGTTATTTTATACAGACTAATTATATATATCAAAAGCTAAGGATGTAAAGCACATTAGGCGTACTTGAGATGTACACATATGGGAGTAGTTTTACAAACGTTTGTTATTGACGTTTACTGTTTCTTCCTGCCACATACCTCAGGAGGTACGCTTACCATGGTTTGAGTAGTACTGTTGTAACCAAATACGGACAGCCTGGACGGGTAGTAAGACACGGTGTTAAAATAAACGCAAACTGTTTGAAAAAAAAAAGTATTGCACAAAAAAATTGTTTAGAGTAAAATTATTAACTTTTACCTACTCAAGGCTGGTAACACCGGTTGCTTTGTTTGTGCGTAGGCGCACGCGTGCACACACACATACACACACACACACACGGTATCTAAATAGAACACACATATCTACCTATCGCAGAATGGCAAATAGAATTGGGAACGAGAGAAATTAATTTGCGGTCCACAACATTGGAAGGGCTACTCAACTTTCCAAATCCCACTGACGTAATCCTCTCTTAATGACCTTGCTTTGTGAAGTTAATTCGTTTTAAGTACTGTTAATTGAATAATTAGCACGCAGATCAACGCGGTTTGGTCGTGTCAGGGCCGCTATAAGTAGTGTTGGACATACATAAAGCAAAACAAAAAAACGAGAAAAGGTGTGAAATATTCACGCCCTATTGGAGGTATAATTATGGTTTATTGAAAAGTTTTTAAATCGTATTCTTAGTTTTGTGGTGATAGCTCGAGACTAAGATCATTTTATGTTTGCATCCTTTACCTAAGTAATATCTATGTAGTTTTTATTACTTTTACTTGAAAACAACTTTAATATTAGATTAGTTTATGACTGTGACTATGCGACAACCTATGAGGTTAATAAATTAACTAAAAATGTATTTATGTTTAATATACTAGCCTAAATGTCACCACTTTTTAAACACAAACGTATGATTGCTTCTTTAATATACTTATATATTATATATACATACATACCTACTAGTTGTAAATATATATAATATTTTTAAAACATTGGTATAAAATCAACTAACAATAATTAGTTCAAAAATCAACCTTAGGAAGGAGTCCGCTTAGTCATATGATTAACAATTTGATTAATAACTGTAACTGTAGACAGCTTTGTTTCTTTTAGTTCTTTTTTTGCTCTCTCACAAATTGTATTTCTCTTTCTCCCCTTACTCTCATACACTTTCTTTTTACTCCCCGTCCCTTTCTCGCACACCCTCTTTCTTTGTCATACACACATTATTTATCTTACTCCTTTCTCCCAACATATATATAAAGAGATGAAAATAGTATTTGAGAGTAAGGTGAGAGGAGAAACAAAATGTGTGAAAGAAATAAAGCGTGTTAAAACAAAGTTGTCTAAAGTTACAGTTAATTAATTAATTAATTAATTAATACAGGATAATTAATCGTAGGGTCTCTACCATATTATTAAAAAGACTCCTCTCCAAGGTTGATTTTTTTAACTAATTATAGTTAGTTGACTACCAATGTTTTGCAGATATTATATATCTGTTTACAAAAATTAGTAAGATATTTGTTTAAATAATATTCCCTAGAAACACATCTTTATTTATCATAAAAACTTTCCTCAATGATGGTCAATCAAACTAAGTAGTTGTTCTCTTCACGCGTGGTTTGCTGGTAATGGTGATACCGGGTTTTGAATCCCGGTCTATTGTACTGAGGGTGTTTTTATTCTTAAGCTTTTTCAAAATCTCCCTTTTCGTGAATACAGGTACATTTATCATAAGTTCTTCCTTTCCAAGCCCCACTCTATTGGTGTAAATAGCTCAGCTAGATAGCAAGACGCTGAGCTAAAAATAATAATACTACCTTTGAATCAAATATAGTACTTTGTAAAAAGAGTCAGAAACCAACGTCGAAATCGAACAAGCTGAAAATCTATGTGCAGATATTTTTATATAATATATTGTGTTATATATTATTATAGTTTGTCTATATTTTACGTTTAAAAACCCGCCTCGGTGGCGTAGTTGGCTAACGCGCTAGTCGTGTTGAGCCCGATTGCTGAGGACGGGGAGATCGGGGTTCGAATCTCATTCGGGAGAACTGGGGGTAGTTTTTCCAAAATTGTTTTCCACTCTCCCTCCACGCAAATGCGGATTCACTTCCTTTAATTAAACCTTCCCAAATCCTAATCCATTAGCGTAATTAGTACTTAAGCGTATAACCCGAACAGGTAGTAAGACGCGGTGCTAAATAATAAAAATAATAAAATACTGTTTAGAAATATTTTTAGGTATTCTAATTATACTAAAATAAATCACAGGTCCAATAAAAGGCACAACTCAATTAAACTATTTAAAAAAAATGTTTAGACTATTTATAATTGATTTGTACACGAAAGAATTTTGAGCCTATTTGAAACTTTATTCCTATTTAGCTATCTTCCACTTTCAGGCTAATTATGTTGTAAAATTGAGAGCTCTACACTTTGAAATGTTGAAAGAAACAAGAGGAAATCAGAAACCAAGAACAAAAAGGAAAACAGAGAAGATGGATAATGTTGAGTTAACGTTCAAGACGAAGCTAAAAACTTGTAGCTTCATCTACGTTTTTTAAGAGACTGATTAAAAAAAGTTTGGATGCGAAAACGTGTACACAGTCTTAAATAAAAAATAAGATGAGATGGGTAAAAAAGGATAATTTATGTTTAAAATAAAATACAATTTCCATTCATAATATATTAATATATTATATTGGAATCTTCTTAAATTGGAATGAAAGAGAACGTGAGTATTTTGGCAGGGTTTATTCTTTTACAAAAAAACACTTATTTAAACAACATAAATAAAAGGTTGCTTAAGTAGATAGGTTTAGTTACATTTTCTGTTATTATTAATATGAGCCGTTCTTAAATATTTCTCACTAGCATAATTAAATTGAAACATAAACTTTTTAGATTAATATAAAAATTCCTGAACAAATTCCGCGATGCTTTTTGCACATATTAAAAATATAATGAAAATACCATATGTATAGGGTTAAACAAACAAACCTACTGAAGCAATATTTTATTTATGTTGAACAATAAGAAGTTTTCTTATAAAACTATAAACATATAGCATTAAATGCCGTTTCCTTCCATTACAAATTATTTATTCATAATATATATTTAAAAAATAAACCAGAGAAGTAAACCTCCTTAAGGATTAACTTAGTTTGTATGGAACTCAAAATTATTATTAAGGTTTGATCAAAGTAAACGTTTTATTTTAAATTAAGTCCAAACTACTTAATGTCAAGGAGAACTACTTTATTTGTAAGTAATTATCTTAATTCAAAAATGCTAACGTGACGTTTCAGTACAATCCTGAAATATTGTCTGGTATATCTGCTTCCAATATTTTCAATATACTGAGATTTGTGAAGGTTGGGGGTAATATATTGTTATTACTTATTTTATAAACCTTTATATTATATTTAGCATTACTAGTTTTGGCCAAATTTTAAGTAATGCCATACACTTTTGGCCTTGAATTTCTCAAAAATCTAGATTCCAAAATTTTAAAAGTTACACAATAACTAATATATTTTAAGAATCAAATAGACAAAGCTATTATTTATGTTTAAGTGGGTATTACTCCATCTAGATATTATATTCTGAAAATTTAAATATGACACCTGGACACGGGAATAGAACCCGGGACCTCTGGCTTAGTATGTCAATGCTCTAACCACTGAGCTATCCCATGGCCAGGGTCATTCTTCACTCATATTTTAAGGCAGAGTCTATGATGGACGTGCGGAAATCATCGGCTACTAATGTGTGATTTTATTAATATCACGAGCTATCCATCATAGACTCTGTCTTAAAATATGAGTAAAGAATGACCCTAGGCACGGGATGTTTTCTGGATAGCTCAGTGGTTAGAGCATTGATGTACTCAGCCAAAGGTCCCCAGTTCGATTCTCATATCCATGTGTCATTTCTCACTTTTAAGAATATAATATATTTTAGCTTAATTTGTGGAAAGTTCCATTATGGAATTACAATGTTTTTAATTGGATCACTTGGGCATGGCCACACATGACCCTAATGTGTTATACAGCAACAAATACTTTATTTTTATTTTTGTCTTATTGCGTTTACCGAGCGTACTGAATATGCTTTTTACTAAATGGTTTAACACTCTACCTCCACGCAAGTGCAGGTTAATGTCCTATAAATTATAATATCCCAATCACTATCCCATTAGCGAAATGAATTAAAATAGTAAAATAATAATACCTGGAGCATGGATGAAAAAAAGTTAATTAACTTTAATCACATTTACATAACACAGATTCGTCATAATCTTGAGGTTGAACATTTCTAATATTACAATAATTTATCTTTAAAGTAAAAATGCCTTGGGCACAAAACATCCATTAAATAAAAATAAGATTAATATATCGTGTAGTATAAATTTATTGTTTGTAATTCAAATACAAAAATTCCTATTTTTCATTTTATTCTTTAAATTATGATTTTAAAAACTTATCATGGTTGGAAATAATTTTGTTCTTTTGTAAAGTACCTTGTATAGCAACAAAATAAAATATATTGGAGCAAAAATATTGTATTTTTATAAAATAGAAACACGTTTTATCGTGTACATTACACCATAGGTTAACTAACTTAAACAAAATAAGCAAGAAGAGTCAATAAAACGTGAAGGTTTTATATAAGTTTTTACGTCCCAAGATGTCTGTTAGCTTACTTTATGGTGTGAGTGATTGCACGATGGCACTAAAACACCTTGTATGAAAACGTAAAATACAATTTATGGGAAGCTATTAATTTGTACGCCGACGCAAGTAGTTAAAATATTTTAGTATTTGGTTACTAAGAAATTTATTGAATAACTTAAATTTATACAATACAAAGTATCTTATTCCCAGGATAAGATTTAACTGAAAGGAAACGAGTACTATGCCACCGCTTTTACTTACTCGAAACCCCATCGGAGAGAAAATTATTGTGATAATAAAAAAAACTAACTTAAGATTTTGATAAATGTCGACCTCTTGAAACCGAAAAAGTAGTTTTCGCAATGCAGTCTGTATCTCAAACTAGAGCCGAAACAATTTTACCGATTGATCTAGAGCTTGACATTTAGAGTTTCCATAGGGTTCCTCCCAGGAGTTTTTGGAATTACATTTCTAACCCTAAAATTTAGGGTAGTTTTATCATGGGCCAAAAGAGATAAAATAGATGTACTCAAATTTGGCTTTAAATATTTTGATTAAAATTGTATCCAAGAACTGTTAAACATTACAAACAAAATCGGAAATTTTAATTTTTCGATGAGAATCACTTTGACACTTTTACATAAGCAGAAATTCCAAATATTTCATATCACCGTAAATATTTAGGAATCGAAAAAACTTATCATTGTAAGGTTATAGTACTATTCAAAATAAAAATAAAAATCTTTTATTTGGGATAAATTTCTATAAATCTAATGGTTCCTGTGATATAAGCATATATTTATTTATGGTGAGCTTTGACACGTGGAAACGGTTTGTTATGCTCTTTGGTGGACAAAGATGTACCGATTATCTCAATGCTTCCGTAACAGTGAGTATTATTTCATTTATATTCTTTGGTAGAGTGTTTCTGTAACAACGTATATGATTTCTTTCACAAATTTTACTAGATTCTTTATTTTAAGGTAAAAGTGAGAGAAAGTTTTTGCGGTGAACCGTACCTTTTATTTTATTAGGTGAATTAATTTAAATACTGATATAACTCTTATTAATTAACTTGTCTAAGATTCTCAATTTCTTAATTGTTGTTGATTCTAAGTTTATTAGGTTATAAATATTTTAATTATTAATTTTTGGTTGTCCCCATACCAGTGGGCTAATGGTTCAAGTCGTCACTCTATCAATATAACCCAATACTTGGTAGTGGGTAGATAGGATTTCGGATCCCTGTTTTGAGGGTGTTTTATTAAAAATAGTTTTCTTCTTTCTTCTCTACAAGAATATGAGTACATTTCAACTCAATTTTACCCTCCTTATCCCTGTCCTATCGAGGAAAATAAACTGTTAGCCCGGATGGGAAGTGCAATGCGGGGCGGAAATTTAAATTTATTTTGAGTTTATTGATTTTAATACAATATAATACAAGTTAAGTCATCAGTGCATGGAAACAAACTTTTAGTGAACTACAAAACACTCTTGAAAATTTACCATTTTAACACCATCGGACAAACCGCTTAGGTGACCGCGTGGTCTAAGGCGCAATAGACTAGACTACCGATGACGGGGAGATCGGGTTTCGAATCCAGATTGGGTGTAACGAGGGTAGTTTTCCTAAATGTATTTTCACCCTTCCTCCAATTAATTGCGGGTAAAATTTTATCTGAATTAAACCTTCCTCGTCCTTATAACATTAGCGTGATTAGTACAAAGGCGTATAAACTTACGGGTAGTAAGGTGCGGTGGTTTAAAAAAACATTTGAATTATTATTTTAAACTGTATTCTCAACATAGCGTTTTTAAAGGTTTCATTTCAAAAATAGGAATAAGGAGGTTATATTTTATAGTAAGTGCATCAACACAAGTGGTAAAATAATATGAGTAAATTTCAGTGATAAGTTGCAAATGGTAGATCACTTCCCTAGGACGTCTGATCATGATTTTAACTCCCCCCCCCCTACCCCCCCCCCATAGACCTCCTAACCCTTTTAACTATACAATCTACATCGCTGGTCGAATGGTTTAATGCGTCACGCTCGCGTTTAACTGAATTTCCGATAACGCAGATATTGGGGTTCGGTCCCTGTCCTGTGTTATTTAGTTTACCACTCTTCCTTCTCGTATATGTGGATACACTTCCTATAAATATAACTTTACTCGTCCATAAAACCATAGCCTAAATAGTACCAAAAGCATATAGTTCAAATAGGTTATAAGACTCGTCGATAAATAAATATTTTTAAAAAAATTCACAGAGGTTGCCCACTATCGGTAATTTGTGACGTAGTTGCCCATCAGGGCGACTGTCGCTCACCCAGCGACTACTTGGTTAGTCACGTGTTTATATTATGTAATTCACACAGGGCAGCAATCACCGGTCGTTTTCCCAAGCGATACCAACCCCCCAAGCCACATGTTGACTTTTATTCATGATACGGAAGGCTATCTTTTGCTATTTGGTTATCTCTTGGTCGTTTATTTGTTTGTTTTCGTCTGTGGTCCAATCACCGGGCGTCCGGATTTTCTGTGAAGCAGTGGGTCTGAAACGTGTTCAACTCAGCCTCTTGTGGACAAATGAGGAGCTACTTGAGTGGAAAAGAAGCGGCTACAGTCTAAAAAACTGAGATAACCGGCCGTAGGATTCACTATGCTGACCAAATTAAGTTGGCATTAGCTTCACCAACAGATGGCGGCCGCTTGGTTGGTTTGACTCGATTGTGGACTGTGAGGTTTTTTTAATCAAATCTTATGCAGTTGTTATATAATAAAATATTTTACTAACCGCTCACTAATATACGGATAATTTAAGAATACCCGCGGTCTCTTCTTGTGATTTTCCTTCATCTTGTCCTTTTTTATAAAGAGTCCCAGAAAAAATAACTTCTTTCTCCGAATCCATCACAGCTTATAATTTTTTTTTCGTGTAATCTGATTGGGTTGCTACTGATTTTTCAAGAAATATAAGTTGCAGGTGGTTGCCTACTAATTCAACTGAGCACTACTCGGCCGGATAATGTTGCCAGGTGATGGTTGCCCTGGGTTAAACGGCTCTTTTTAGGTACAAAATAAAATGTGTTTGTATGAGTTTAATCCTGGATGGTAGACTACAGTAAAAAGTTCATTGCATGGTGGTGGTGTAACTGCGAGGTAAAATGAAGG
Organism: Timema cristinae; assembly: GCA_039000515.1. NCBI lineage: Eukaryota > Metazoa > Arthropoda > Insecta > Phasmatodea > Timematidae > Timema > Timema cristinae. The sequence continues at coordinate 27,731,037 of JBCFYV010000100.1, read as the reverse complement.
CAAGTACGTAGTTCAAGTTTAGTAATCTCAAATAATAAAATAAAATGTCCTCTTTTGTGGTCTGGCAATGAGACATTCTGAGCTTTTTAATGTGTTGGCAGATTAAGTGATAAAGTGACAGTATCCTACCTGAAATGGGTTCATGGCTGATGGCCAAAAATTTCAATCTAATCTCTTGTCTATTTTCCCGGTTACACTGAGTTTGAATTTCCAGTTGTACTGAAAGAAGGCTGTTCACCTAAATGGTTTCCCACTCTTCAGCCATGCAAATGAAGGTACATTTATTATAACTTTATGACATAAGCTTACTCATATTCAAGCTAATACTGTATAAATGTGTTTGAACTGGTGGTCTAGGGGTAAGGTGTCGTACTTATGTGCTGGGGGTCCGGGGTTCAATCCTCGGTCCCGGCACAGATTTATCTGATTACCAAACCCTTCCTTCACCTCTTGCAAGACATCTTGTGAATGTGGGGAATGCCACGCCTCCACCGTGGTTCGGATCCCACGTTAGACAATAGGTCCTCCATTTCATCTCACAATCACCCTACCATTACACATTAGCGTAAGTGCGTATAACCCGAATGGGTAATAAGGCGCAATGCGAATAGTAATAAAGTATAAATGCGAATATCCTTGAATATAGTAAAACATGGAACACGTGGATAAAGATTGTACCCTAATTAATATATTTTATATTTGTTAGCACCGCGTCTTACCATCCATTTATATAATAGGCATGTGTATTAGTTACGCTAATGCTCTATGGATTAGGAAGGATAAATTTAGGAGAATTTTACATCCACTTGCGTGGAGGGAGAGTGGAAAACCATTATGAGATATTATCCTTCGTAAACCCAACCGGGATTCAAACCTTATTCCCCCTGTCATCGGAAGTCTAGTATATTGCAAGAGTGACGCCTTAGAGACCATGATTGAATCCTAATACACTTTTAAATGTTACATTTTTTTGTGTGGAAGACTGTACAGATATCCTGTTCCTGCCCCCTCCCTCGTCACCATCACACCAACCCTATTACAAGAACCTATACACTTCAAGGGGAGGGAGTATTACTAGACCTATACAGTTTTATAAAGCTGATTAGTTACTTGGATGGTAGGGAAGTGATCCGTATTTCTGGGTGGAGAGGTTCAAAAGTCATGAAAAATGGCCCCAAATATTATTTATCTCATTTTACCAGGAAAAGAAGAGGGTTTATTTGATTTTTTTTCCAAACTGTTTTTGTCCGAGTTTTTTTTTATAGATTTTGTATTATGTGTGAGCCAATTTGCACAGTAGCTTACCTAAAATCCATCTGTAAATCTGGTTTTGTAAAGAAATGGGATTAAAATAAGTCGATAGTCAGTAAAAAGTTAAATAATATTCATAGCTTCGGTACAGTTTTATTGTAATACTAAACTGGTTATAATATTTAAAAAAATTCTTAGGTAACCCCGTGGTCTAACGCGCTACTCTCGTGTTGGACTAAACTACCTAAGACGATAGGGTCAGGTTTCAATCCCAACCTAGTGCACTTAGGATGGTTTTCCTTCATGGTTTTCCACTCTCCATTCACGCAAATACGGGTACATTACCTCTAGATTAAACCTTTCTAATCCCTATCACATTAGGGCAATTAGCGCATAGGCGTACAACCTGAACAGTTAGTAAGATGTAGTGTTAAAAATAATATATATATACATAAAATAAAGTGAGTTATATTTCAAAAATCTAGGTAAAGTTTAGTCGATAATTTTACTGGTCCGTGGATTCAAAGTTTTATTCCCAGGGAAAGTCAAAAATGTTTAATTTTTGAGGCATTTGATTTAGTTTATTTCCAAAGAGTGGTAAATTAACGCAATGAGGAGTGGTGGTAGTGTTTGGTACAGAACCAAGTAAAACATGAGATTTGTTTGAGCTTATGAAACAAAGATTATATTTGTTTTCCCTTATAATATTTATTTCCATGCTACGCATCTTACTACCCGTCCGGGCTATCCACATATTTACACAAATGGGATATCAAAGAGAAAGGTTGAGCTTAGTTGTATTTAAATAAAGTGTACCCGCATTTTGTTGAAGGAGGAGGGATAAACTATTTAGGAAAATAACCTCATGGTGTACACTGCCGGGATTCACACCCGATCTTCCCGTCACTAACAAAAAAATAAAAAGACCACTACCTTATTTTACGAGGCCAAAAATATGTGACTCCTAAATAAAGAAAAGTATTGACATTTTTGAAAACGCTAAAGTAAATCTAAACAAAAATTAATTTGAATTAAATGTAAAATAATATCCACATAATCGTGTACAGGGAAATCGACAACTGTTCCAGATTATTTATGTTTGCATTAATACATTTAAAAATACAGGATGGGGCAAAAAGTGTTGACACACATAATCTCACTATATAGCTACTATTTTGACTAATAAATGGTTCAAATTGAACTAAAAATTACAAAAAATATTGACAGTTTTCTATACATCCATGAACTATTATTATTAATTTACAAACAATGTCCTTAAGTAGGCCACCATTATATGCAATAGATATTTTATGAATTCCTCAAAATGACATGATTTTGTGCAATGTTTCTTGTTGAGTTTCTTCAATTTACGCTAAAATTCTTTATTTAAATTACTAAATTGTTTTTGGGTGAGTTGCGTAAACATGACTTCTTAACATTCCTCACAAAAAAAAAAGACCGAAGCTTGTAAATGTGGTGAGCGTGGTGGCCAGGCGATGTCCTAAAATCTTGAAACTAGGCGCTCAGGAGACATTTTGTGAAACATCTCCGTTGATGATCGGGTGGTGTAGGTCTTTAACCGATCATGCTCGAACCACAGGCTGTTGGTATCCATGCTTTTACGTTGCAGTTCCGGGTTCTGGGACCACTACGCTCACTGGAGTTAACAGCTCCGGACTTTTTTTTTTATAAGGCATGTTAGGGAGTCGTGTTTGCGCGACTCACCCCAAAAACAATTCAGTAGCTTAGAAAAAGAATTGTAGTGTAAATTGAAGCAATTAAAAAAACTGCACAAAGAAAGCCATGTCAAATTTTGACGAGCGCATACATATGTATTGCATATAATGGTGGCTATTTAGAGACTTTTTTTTTTAAATTAATAGTTTGGAGGTATTTATCAATCTTTGTTATTTTAAGTCTTATTTAAGCATTTAGCAGCTAAAATAGTAAAGATATAGTGTTAGTATATGTGATAATACATTCTACCTCACCCTGTATATATATTTAATAAACAAAAAGTGTGTTTTAAGAATAAGAATTACAAACTAACTTAAACCAGGACAGTAATATCTAAGAACCATCATGCAACCTCTGCACCAGTAATTTTTAATATCTGGTTAACAGGACTTACCCATTTACACGTACTAAATTATGTATTCATGACCTAAAATAGAACCAGAGTCCTAGTTTTTTTTTAAAACACCCTCACTACTAATCACCATTCCACAGGGACGAGCAGTTATCCTATTACCTACTCTACTAATCAATGAGTTTGGTCAGAACAGCATTTATGTATTTAGTCGTCCCTTAGCAATTTATTCGCACTCTCCCTTTCCATTACACATCCTTTCCCCTCCTGACCATCCCTCCATCACCCGTTTACCCAGGATACAAGTAACGAATAACAATAATGAGACAGGGGAACTGGTAAAACATAAATTATATTAGAATTTTACTCACGTCGTGTCCAAATTAAAAGCATAGTTCGGACAGTGACCCATTTCGGTAGCTGAATAGTCTAAGCCCTAAGGCGTTACTCTTGTGAGACCAGGGATCAAATCACGGTTGGATATACTGAGGGAGTTTATTACTAACATGTTTTGCACTCGCTGGTACACTTCCTCTAAGTTTAATCTTACTCATACCCACTTAGGTGGATTTATGGTCTAAGGCGTCACTCTCTCAATATATTAGACTTCCAGTGACAGGGAATATCAAGGTCGAATCCCGGTGAGGTGTACTGACGGTGGTTTCCACTTTTCCTTCGCATTTCCTCTAAATTCAACATTCCTCATCCCTAATATATTAACGTGATTAATGCTTACACGTGTAGCCCGAACAGGTAGTAGGATGCAATGCTAAAAAAATGTTGCTTGCACTGCAGAAGGTATTCTGCTGTCTGTTTCTCTTAATTTTCTCTCTTCTTTAAATGTTTGTGCTAAATATTTATAATAGTGTTCAAGGTCACTATAAACTTGATTACCGATGACGGTAAGTCAAGGCTCGAATCTCAGCCGTGTGCACTAGAGGTGGATTTCCTCATAGTATTTATTCCTTCATCTTAGCATTAGTTACACCATTATATTTACTTAGAAATTAATAATTTATTTAAAAAAAATTAGAGCTATACCTCTGATTAGAGGGATCAAATACAAGCTTAAGAGATCCCAGTTAATTTGTATGGGACCAAATATGATTTTTTAAGTTTCCATCAACCCTTAACTCAGCCAATCCAACCCCCGGTGGTGAGTTTGGTTTCTCAGTGTTGAATCGTATAAAGCACTGTAATTTTATTTGGCCGTGTGGAAGGGTGTCTTACTGAATGGTGGTTTTTGGTATTAAACTATCACCCTTTAAATTATTGTTTATAATAATTTTTTTGTATTTATCCTTAAGGTGTTATTGTAATGGAGTTGAGAAAATGTCAGTGTTTTTGCAGTTTTTATAGCAAAACATTTTTGGCTAAAATAATTTTAATATTACTCCAGTAAAAACATAAAGATTAATTTTGTTCACGTCGTGATATCAACAGTTGTTATTATTATTAGCACCGCGTCTTACTACCCGTTCGGGTTGTACGCACTTACGCTAATGTGTAATGATAGGGTGATTGTGAGGTGAAATGGAGGACGTGGGATCCGAACCACGGTGGAGTTGGCATTACCTACATTCACAAGTTGTGATTAATACACGTCTTGTCAGAGGTGAAGGAAGTGTTTGGTAATCAAATAAATCTGTGCCGGGACCGAGGATTGAACCTCGGACCCCAGCACAGAAGTCTGATACCTTACCCCTAGACCCCCAGGTTACCCAACAGTTTGTTGAATATCTGTCATGAGTATAGTGGTATTAGATTAACAACTTTTTAAATGTAGAAAAAACTTGTCATTAAATTCCAGGACACCCTTGACAGATATTCAACAAACTGTTGATATCACCATGTGAAGAAAATTAAAACCTATATTTTTACTGGAGCAATATTTTAATTATTTTAAACAAAAAATATTTGTATATAAAAACTGCAACAACACTGATCTTGTCTCGCATCCCCTACATCCCCACCTTAATATAACTGAGCGTGTGAGATTAATGTCAAAATGGGTTTGGAAAGATAATTAGTATATCTAATCGTCACATGACAATTCTAGGACCCGTTCAATTTTCATAGGTAGGGTCTTATTTAACAGCTAGAAAAGTTACTAGATCTACTTTCATCCATCCATACGTCAAGTCGTATGATCTGCAGCTGTCGCTTTTAACAGATATTATCAATGCCTATAAAATAAAACTATTAATAATAGTAAAATGTTATCAGTGTTGGCCGCAAAAAAAAAAGTGTATATTTTAACAAAAGCCTTTTCAATTAAATCTGGCCCACAGGTCTACTGGAGCTACATCTTCAATGCTTCGTCAAATCTCTAAGTTTGAAATTTTCATTTGGTAACATTTTAAAATGAATAGGTCAGATCCACTATTTTACGTATTCAATATCCACTCTACCTTTAAATTTTAATATTGGGAAAAAACATGAACATAAGAGGAAATATAAATATAATGGAATATTATAAAATACAAATAGTAACTAAATTTTAACATTCTTTCTTATTAATTATAACATTCATAAATTCAGTTAGTTAAATAACTGGTTTGGGACTTGGTTATTAAGTTCGTACTATAATTACAATTGGTACCGAGTCACCCATAATTAGTAACAGAGCTTTAAAATAAATTTAAATTGAAAAATTGAAGAATAAAACAAAAAAATTGCTCAGGATTTGAGTGTTGATTCTGAGATTTTCTCGAATCCTTGAACATCCTTAAGGATTCCAGGGATTCGAAGAATTCGACGGTCCCATCCTTGATTTTAAATATATTCATTACAACCTAAAACAATAGGGGTTTTATATTAAGTTAGTTGGTAAGTCATCTGCTACTCGTGTGTGTGTGTGTGTGTGTGTGTGTGTGTGTGTATATATATATATATATAATAATATGAAGTGAACGTTGTATACCCCGATGATGAAACCAAATGTTTGTTTAAAAACTGTTCACTATGATACGTATCTCATGTTTTACCTCGCATTATCCATTTTTTTTTTTTTTTTGCCACTTTCCCTGATTGCAAGAGCCCTGGTAAAATGATCGTATGGCTCGATACTTTGAAGCGTGATAATTTAATAGATAACGTGATCGCATACAGGTAGATAATTTGCCTCGCGATAATTACTTTACCGATACTCCACATCAAAGAGAGAAGGGGCGTAAGAAGGGGGGGGGGGAGGAAACATACTATCGACTCCATCACAAAACGTTTTAATCAAATCGAACCATTTTCGATGGGAAGTGCAAAAGCGTTATCGATCGAGTATGAATTTGGTTCGGTGCAAGGGGTGGAAAAATCACGGAACAAAAATGCTCAAGATGAAAGACTAAAGCTGACAACATTTTGTTGAAAAGCGACAGGGTTTATTCTTCTCTCAACCTATTCTTACTACCCGTCCGGGCTAACATCATTTAATTACACTAATTAGGTGACCTGGCCGTCTAGGGGTAAGGTGTCAAACTTCTATTCTCGGGTTCAGGGGCTCAATCCTCAGTCCCGGCACAGATTTATCTGATTACCAAACCCTTCCTTCACCTCTGACAAGACGTGTATTAATCACAACTTGTGAATGTGTGGAATGCCAGGCCTCCACCATGGTTCGGATTCCACATTAAACTGTAGGTCCTTCATTTCATCTCACAATCACCCTACCATTACACATTAGCGTAAGTGCGTATAACCCGAACGGGTAGTAAGACGTGGTGCTAATAATATTAATAATAACTACGCTAATTGGATAGTGATGAGAAATGTAAATGTACCCGCATATACGTGGAGGAAACTATTTAGAAAAATCTACTCAATCTTCTTAGCATTGACAAAATAAGGTCATAAGTTCGACTCCCGTGTCCAAGTTTTATTGTCCAGCTATTTATAATTTAATTTAAAGGTGTTTTAAGAAAATAGTATATATATATATATATATATATATATAATATAATTTGAGGGTGGAAAATAACTTTGTTTATGGATATATATATACATATCCATAAACAAAGTTATTTTCCACCCTCAAATTATATGAGCCTGATATTAAGGCCACCTAGCCATCAGCGCGGGTGTAAAAATAATCATGTCCTACTCTAAACTTGTTGTTTTTAAGTTGATTGTAATCGTGAGTGTGGTTGGATTAAGAATGTAATGATAATCATAGCTAAGTTAATTATTTTAATAGTTAGTATGATTTCAATTAGAAAGACCCGGTTTTAATTATCTGTCGTGTGCACTTAAGGTTGATTTTTTTTCGTCAGTATCTTGACAAAAATTTTCAGAATTTTAAGCTTAATTTGCGGATGGCGTAAAGTGAGAGTTAAACGTATCACTTTATAAAATAAATATTAATATCCATCGTAGTCCAGTTTGTTGAAAGATTAGCCAGTAATAATGTAGCGTCATCCAGGGGATGCCCGAATGTACTAACCGTACATCCTTTCCGTGGAGGCTCTTTCCATGTCCCAATGAGATGAGGGGGTGGTGATAGTGAATATGACGGGGTGGAGGCATTGAAGATCTAAACCTAACAAGCTTAATTAACCAAATTCTGATGACAGTTTGGGTGGTTAATTCCCCTTTCATGAAAAATACCCAAGATACCAGCCGGGAATCGATTCTGGGACCCCTAGGTTCGTATCCAGATGCACTGAATACTACAACACGTGACCTGTTTATCTTGACGATATAAACTTAAAATTAAAAGTGCAGGGGGGAAAATAGAGTAAGTCACATAAAATCTCTAAGAAAACTACTTTTATGTCTAAAACCCTATAAAGACCCCAATAAATACATTTTAAAATTAAGAAGATAATGTGTCACTGGTAGCGCTAAGGATACTGGGATTACTAGTTAACAGGATAGAGTCTCGTTCGTTTGGGTTCGATTCCCGTGTCCAGGTGTCATTTTTAATTTTCAGAATATAATTTAAATATGACAGAGACCTCTCTTAACCATAATGCTGATTACATTATAAAGGTATTATGATTGTCTAACAGATGGTAGCACTAGCTAATTTTGATTTAAAATTGACATTCTCCCTTCCCCTCCCCACCCCTTTATTCTTCAAATGTGTATAAATATTACTAATTTCTATGTATAGTTTTATTTGTTTAATACTTTTTAGCATGATTTAAACACAGAATATAAGAGAAACCCAAGTAACAAGAAAGTCAAAGGTGATATTTAATTATATTCTAGTGATCAGACTCACTGTATTCACCTACAATTGACAATAACCTGCATCAGGGGCCACATGGCCTAAGGCATCACTTAAGTAATAGACTAGACAGCCGATAACAGGAATATTGTGGTTCGAATCCAATTCAGGTGTAATGAAGTCGTTTTCCTTAGTTTTTTCCCACTCTCTCTCCATGTGAATTCGGGTAAGCTTCCTCTAGATTCATCCTGCTTAGTCACTGATTATCGTAATTAGTATTTAGGTATATTTATATCGCCTGAACAGGTAGTGAGTAAGAATGCTGCTAAAAATTGACAAAATATGTGTTTTATAATTTGTGGTTTACGAAAGAGCATTGGGATTCTATATTAATATTATCTTATTGGGAAAAAATATTAATTTTTAATTTGGATATTTTTTATTCATACTTTAAGTGATTAATTTGATAAACTTGTTTAATTAGATCATTTATGTTCAATTCGGGCCTAATGTTAAATTATACTGATTGTAATTTAAACAAATATTGATCCAAACACTAAAAAAAAATAGTATTATATTGAACAAATTACAATTATACATTGTGAAACTTAAATTATAGTTTATAATACAATATGTCTGACCGATAAAATATGATTGAGGAATTTGGGCATAATTTTCTTTGTGAGTGGCTGAAAAACTAAAATAATTAAGTAAAAGCACCAATAAACTAAACATAGATGAAACATCAAACTCCCATATCAATATACAGTCAAATTATCATAGTAATGGTCTTTAAGAAAATACAAACCAATATATATTAAACCCCAAAATTCGGAACGGTTTAATATTGTACTAGTGTTATTAGACAGGTATTGATAATATGTATATCAAAAATTACAGCTTCAGATCACATGATCACCTATGAATACGTGAATCTAGAATTCATATCCTTTTTACAACTATACAAGGCCCTTTCTATGTTAATTGACTCTATTTGTGTATGAGAAAATTTATTTAATAATATCAGATTATTTATTTTATATTTTAATTAATATTCCATTTGAATTTAAATCAGGTAAACTTTATTTTACCCAATATCTTATTTTTAATTACCTAAATAATGGAATTTATTTTAAACTACTACCAGTAACTTTTTTTTAAACACTTCTATATTGATTATAAAGCAAGTCAAATTTTACAGCTGCGTTCTATTTAGGAACTAAATTTTTATGGGTAACCTGAGGTTTAGCGTCGTAAAACGTGGAAGCCGTAAACTTTATTACAGAGGCAGACGCCATTTGCTCTAATCGATTTTCACACTGGCGTCGTTCGTGAACTCCTGCCATCTACCGGGGCGTCGCTGAACTAGATCTTGTAGAAGCCGACCTCGGTGCTCTTGTTAATAAACTATAAAAGTTTTTCCTCTAAAGTCATATAAATTTGTAAAACACTTTTCTGAATATTAACTTTAACTACCAAATATATTATTTAACATGTTAATGTGATTATTTTATATTTGATATTTTGATCCAAAGTTATTAATAATATGTTTGTTTAAATTATTAAATAGTGTTAAGATTAATTTATATATTTAAATGAAAAACTTGTATTGTTTTTGTCTTTAATTAAGTGAAAATATATTTAAGTAGTATTTAATCTTAAGGAACATTAATAGTTATTTGTTGCTACCATCACCTTTTTATCACTTTATATAAGGTTATGTACAAACAGAGAGTTAAATTATAGAAATGTTATGTTAAAATATAAACTACAAGCTTTCTCGGTCAAATGAAAAGTAAAATAAAGTGTGTGTGTGTGTGTGTGTGTATGTATGTGTGTATGTGTGTGTGTGTCCAAAGGTGCTACTAAAAGAATGGATTGTGATTAATAGGTAAATTCTTATTCCAATAAGCACAATTCCATCTTAATGCTTGTGCATCTCTTTCACAGGTGTGTAAGTTACACCAAATATCTTGATCAGAGTGCAAATAAAATTGAATTATCCCAGAAAATAAAACACTTTTGTGGTTTGGGAGCAATTTACAAAACCCAAAACATTAAAAAAAAAGTATATTCTATATTTAAATTTAATTATATTATTTTAGTATAAAATGAAAGTTTAAATTGTACATGGTTCTTTTTATTAATACGCATAAAGGTGTCATGTCGTGGAGGTTTATAGTGTAAACATAGCTTGTTTAAAACTGTAGGGCCAATCTATGAAATGTTCTCAGCCACTTGGTCCCCATTTAAACAATAACAAATAGGCTCTTCTTCACACACATCCCTTAGGCATGTGTTTCTATTTATAACCGACTTTTCTGTGCTGGCGGCCGGGTTCAATCCTCGGTCCCGGCACAGATTTATCTGATTTCCAAACCCTTCCTACACCTCTGACAAGACATCTTGTGAATGTGTGGAATGCCAGGCCGCCACCGTGGTTCGGATTCCACGTTAAACTGTAGGTCCTTCATTTCATCTCACAATCACCCTACCATTACACATTAGCGTATGTGCGTATAACCCGAACGGGTAGTAAGACGCGGTGCTAATAATAATAATATAACCGACTTATTTGTGTTCTACTGAGTGATGAGAACATACCATAGATGGGTGTCATTTTTTTAATTTTCAGAAAATTGTATCTAGATGGAGTAATCCTCACTAAAAGCATAAATAATAGCTTTGGCTATTTGATTTATTAATATGAAATCCCTTACATTTATAATAAATATACAAGTGGCTGCAATAAGCCAACTACCGAGTTGAAGGTGTCTGCGTTATCTGATAGCTCATGATCTTAATTGATCACATATTTGTAGCCGACGATTTCCGCACGTCCATCATAGACTCTGCCTTAAAATTTGAGTGAAGGATGACCCTGGGCACGGGACGATTCCTGAGTATCTCAGTAGTTAGAGCATTGGTGTATTAAGCAAAAGGTCCCAGATTCGATTCCCGTGTACAGTTGTCATTTTTCAATTTAAAGAATTTGATATCAAGATGCGGCTAAACCGTAGTTAGAAACTATGATAGCTTGTCTATTTAATCCATAGTAAATAGAGAGTTCACTCTAAGTGCAGTCCCGGTTTCTGATACCACCAGACTAGGCCATGTTCGTTTAGTAATAAATAGGTAAATACACGAGGAAAGAGATTATTTCAGGCTAGTCATCGTACCCACGTGAAATATATTAGAAGTTAAGTAAATTCTCTTACTTTACTAAATCATAGGGATTTCCGTATTTCTAATGTGAAATTAATTAAATATACGAACAAAACATTTAAAATGTTTAGTAAAGATGTTTCTGAAAAGGGTGTGGTGGATAGTAACGTTCTTATATTTAATTAATTGGATGAGACCCGCTTCAGTGGCCGAATGGTCTAAAGCGTAACTGTCATGTTAGACTGGCCTGCCGATGAAGGTTAGATCGGTGTTTGAATCCCGGTCGGGTGAATTGAGGGTTTTTTCTTAATGGTTTCCCACCCTCCTTCAAAATAAATGTGGGAATATTAACTTTGAAATGCTTCATTCCTTATCCCTACCCCATTAGAGTTATTATAATATCTAAGTATAACCTGAACAGGTAGAAAGACGTGGTGATAAAAAAGAAAATAAGCTTAGATGGGATTGTTTCGTAAATGACATAGATTTCATCTCAGGCGTGTAAGATTCTGGTAGAAAAGAATTTTAGAAATACTCTTTGTGTGTGCGCGTGTGCGCGTGCGTGTGTAAGAGAAGGGAGAGAGTGAAAGAATGTGTGTGACACCACGAGAAATAGTGTCAGATAGAAAGAGAGAATTTGAAAATATAGATGTGGTACACAAAACGCTCCGGATCTTTGAAATATCATCCCTTAAAAATTAAGTATTAACATGGAAACATAGCTGGATTTATTGTAATTGTAAAAATGTGAAAATAAAGATGGGTTACACAAAAAATTGATCTTTTAAATATCATATCCTCTAGATTAAGCGGTAAAATGAAAAAAAAAAAAAGCTTAACTTATGCATTTGTATTGTGTTACTATTTGCAAAAATGAACATCAAAACCCATTATTTGAAAAAAATGATCACCAAAAACTCATACTTAAATAGTTAAAATTGCTATTTTTAAACATTATTCAAGATCATTTTATCGGTTTTGAGCTTATAATACATACCAAAACATATTTAAACATAATTTTATCATTCGCGAAACATAACGCAGAAAATATTTTCACGAACTTAACAATTTAGGATCAATATTACAATGTCTCGTTAAAGTCCGCGTAACTTAACTGTTCGTAAAGTCTGACCGTTGGTTAAACTTGGCGTTGTGTTTTTCAATACTATTTTTGTGTGCTCATCAAATTATGAACAGATGCCTTTCATTAATTCTTATCATTAACTTCGGAGAGATAGATTTGTTTTAAGGCTTTTGATTGGCTTAATTTTACCATAAAGAATATATAAGCAAGTCATTACAACGTCTATGGAACTGTTATGAAAACAAAACAATCAAAGCAAATCCAATTTATTAAGCCTGTTTTAGTCTATTTGCTATGTTTTTTTATCGTATTTATTTGTCTGCTAAAACGTATGTTGAAATAATAAACAGGAAATTTAAATTTTAGCAAAGAAGATGAAATTTTGCTAATTATATTAATGGATAAATACAAACAAACGATTTAAAATAAATAATTCTAATTGGTGTCCAATCGCTTCAAGAATTTTTTAAACATTTTTTTTTTTTTTTAAACGAAAAGGTAAAATGATTCTTCCTCGTTTTAAAATCCCAGAAAATTATTTTGTTCCAAGTACTGTATCTTTTTGGTCTTTAAAGTCTTGGGTTTCTTAGAACTTGTAACTCATTTTCAAAGTCATCATAATCAAACAATAAACCACCCATTTCTTAATATAAATAAATGTAGACTCACTTTAATAATAACAATTGTCTTGAAAACAATATGATGGAGTGTTTAACGTTGTTAATGTGGACGTTATGTTTGCTAACCGGAAGTCTGACCTCGCGTTAACCTTACCAGCACTATTACGTGGACATTAGTGCTAATCAAACATTGTAAAATTAAAAGTAGTGGTTGTTTTCACCTAACCTTATGTTAAGTTCTAACGAATAAAATAACGTGACATTGGGCCTTAATCTTTTAATATTCGAATTGTGCTCAATATTATTGGTTTAAATGCGAATTAACGATAACAACATTACAATAAAAAATAAATGTTTCCCCAGTTTATGAATTTCAATTTAGATGTGTTATGATGACCAGCATCCAAAGAGAAAATTGTGATGTGCTTGGACCAACAAATAAAGATCGAGTTATTATTTTTTAGCCAAAGAGATATATTTTATTAAGGATTTACAGCCATGCAGCAAATAACGGTTTCCATGGTTACCAAACAAATAATGAAAAACTGAAAATTCTCTGTGAAAATCGGGTTTTTGTGGAAAACTACTATATTCCTGACATCCTGGACTCCTAACCGTTAAAATGAGTGGTCGTTTGTCAAAATATGTTGTCATTTCCTCGTAATTTTTACTAACGGAAACGGGCTTATCAAATTGTATACAAGGATGTATTTATTTATATGAATATGCATGTATCTATATAGGAATACATATAAACCAACATTAATTTATACAAATATACTATTACTAACAAAGATCTTTCCAAACATTTTTCTCTCAAATATAATTCATACAAGAATCAAAAGCTCATTAAAATCTTTAATAGTATTAAGTAACAAATCCCTTTCCTACACTTTGTATAAGTACAGTAAATCCACGTTAATATGAATTAATTTGCTAGCAGGTCATTCGGATTAAGCGATAAACGTAATTAGTAAAGCAAATGATAAATCTAACGGAAAAAAAACTTAAACACAGATAAACAGAAAATCTTATTATATAGGCAGTGATGGTGAAAATAAATTAAGAAATATCATTGTAGAATCTATGTTTAAAAATAATTATAGGAATACAATAAACTTATTAATTGATAGTATGCTCAAAAAGTTCTACTTGTTTTTTAACGCAATCATGCATTTTTGAAAAATCTGTCAAGTTTGGTCTGAACATACCTCTGCTAGTGCTGTTCTTATTTAACTAGGCTTTACCTCCCAGTTTGTAGGTATTCATAATAATCCTGAATTTTATTTTTATTTTTTGAACAGTCCACATAATTGGTTACTGCACCAATGCTATATTTTGTGGAGCTAAGAAGTTTATTATTTCATTATCTGATTAATCTTCCATAGCCGAATGATAATAACATCTGCAACAATTTATTCTTCTGTCATGAGCTTAAATTCAGGATCACCTTCATTCAGTTCAAGCCAAACTTGGAAATGTTCTTGCCTGGTCTCAGTTCCTCCAAATGTCCCTAAAGTCAGTCTGAAAGTCATCGCTCAAAGTCAATATCACTCTAAGTATTTTTCCAAAGTTTTTTCGACCTATACACTAAAGTTTCCTATTTTATGCTTCTCTATGAATTGATTCAGTTGAAGAGAGCGGACCTTATTTTGTTTGATGATATTTTCCAGCGTTCTTCTTCCTCCCGTGTCGTTTTATTCATCCATTCTGTCTTCCGATACTACCATCACCTCATAAATAAACTTGCTCTTGACCTCTTGTAGGTCATAAAGATGCCTTGGTCCATGGACTGCATTAAGGCAGTGTCTAGATAAAAAATAATATACTTTATTTTACCAACCTAACTGGACATATTTCCGATTCGGATTAACTATAACAGGACTAATAAAGATTTGCTGTATATTAAAAAAGTAATAACGCGAGGAAAGAGCAGTGTTTTTGTAGTGTTACAGCAAAATATTTTTGGACCAAAATAAATAAAGTATTGCTCCCATAGAAACATAGAATTTAACTTTCTTCACAAGGTGTTATCAACAGCTCTAGAATATCTATCCAGGGTATCCCAGAATATAATGATAACTTTTTTTATTCATTTAAAAAGATGATCATCTAATGCCGCTATGCTCATGATAGATATTCAACAACTGTTGATATCACCGTTTTGAAGAAAATCAAACTCTATTTTGACCAGAATTTTTTTTTTACAATAAAACCGCAAAAATACTTAACTTTTGTCGCGTTCCTTAAAACTTCACCATAAAGTGCCACATTTATTAATGAAATAATGTAAACTATATTTTAATTAAAAACCTTTGAATGATAATACTTAGTAAAATATCATATTGTATGTTCCCTCTCAATGCTATCGTTTAAGCTTGGAGTATTAGTTAAAAGTTAAGCTTGTAGATTTAGGAATCAAATAGCCAAAGTTATTATTTATGCTTTTAGTGAGTATTACTCCATCTAGATACCATATCATTAAAATTTAAAAATGATACCTGGCCATGGGAATTGAACCTGGGACCCTTGGCTTAGTGCGTCAAAGCTCTAACCACTGACCATCATAGATTCTGCCTTAAAATATGAGTGAAGAATGGCCCTGGGCACAGGAAGATTTCTGGATATCCCAGTGGTTATAACATTGGCGTACTAAGCCAAAGGTCCCGTGTTCGATTCCCGAGTCCAGGTAACATTTTCCAATTTTCATAATAGTAGATTTAGGTTTGCCTTAGTATATTTGATCAGGATACAAAATATCAGGTTTCAATTCATGATCGGATGTACGGATGTGTTTCCCTGCACAAAGTTATATCTTAGCCTTTCTTCGTGCAAATTCTGGGGTGTTTCTTTAAAATTCACAATCCTCTCCCTGTATTCTTGAACTAGTTGGTGAACTAAATCCGTCAAATGTATCCCTAAAATATGAAACTTATTAAATGTGTAATCTTTCATGTACTGCAAATGGAAACTGGTAAAAAATTATACATATCGATAATTTACATTTATAGATAATCCCTTAGAGATAACAGTGCGTTTGACACACTACCTGTGTAAAAAAATAAACTAATTTGGTTAAATGAAAGTGGTGTGCTATATTTCCATTAAAAGCTCCACATATATTTACATAAAGAGATATATGAATATATCCGATAAAGATTTAAAAAAATTCCTTTACGAGTATCGGAAAATCTTAAAAGTAACCTTAATTATTCACATTTATTATCTAAATCTTATTCCTTTGATAAAAGGACGGCTATAATCAATTAATTCTTCAACAGTATTTCCCTCTGGTCTTTTTTTTCAATCCATTATAATTTAGTGATTCACATTAAGAGCTCTAATCTGTTCTTGCCTTGCAGCTATTTTAGATAGAAGTTAATGCTATTGAAAACTTGAGCACGATAAAAAGTGAAATTTGGTAAGAAAGAGAAGTAAGAGAATGAAGCTAAAGAAGGTGAGCTCTCCGAACTGTAGTTAGTCAGTGACAAAGTTTCCAAAAACTTTCTATTGTTTTCAAGTAGTTGAGCAGAGTGTTTTATTGAAGGGATAGAAGGGATTGGTTGATTGAATACGATGATCCGTGGATTCTATTTTTGATAAAAAAAAATGTTTTGATAGATATCGTTTTGTAAAATAACTATTAAAAATAACCATTTAATCAAATTTAAAAAAAATATTTATCATTATTCATCATCAAAATACAATTGCATTAACATAAAGGACACACTTCGGTGGCGGCATGGTCTAAGGCACTACTCTCGCCATATACTCTACTGCCAATGGCGGAGAGATCGCAGTTCGGTCCCGGTCGAGTTTACTGAAGGTATTTTCCTAAATGGTTTCCTATTCTCTCTTCACATAAATGCGGGTACACGTTAGGGTAATTGGTAGTCTATATAGGCGTATAACCCGAATGGGTAGTAAGATGGGGTGCTTTTATATATATATATTAAGTTTTTTAAATAATCGGGATTGATTTTTAATGCATTATAATTCAATAATTTTGTTTAATAATCTAAAGTCTGTTCAGCGTAGCAATTGTTTTCTTAAAGGCCTTTTTTCTTACCAGAAATCTATTATATAGTAGGATATTGCTAGGAAAAAACCGTAAATGGAGTATATTCTTCGTCGCGTCTGAGATATACATATTTTAATTGCGCTAATGGTTTAGGTATGAAGAAGGAAGAAATTAAAGGAAATGTACACATATTTATTTGTAGGTAACAGTTGGCAAGCGTTCAAATCCTAACTTTTCCGTTTCGGGCAAACCAGATTTGATAATTTTGATGCTTTGTCCGGACGCCCCACCGATGTTAGTGTCTCTCTATCGTTTTCTGTAAATACAAGTTAGCTCTTACTCAAGTTGACATTGCGTGTAGACACGCCTTTTTACTGTGGTAGGTGACATCACTGTAAATTAAATATTTCCTGTTGTTAGAGCATGGAGTAAAAATGGATTCCATTGAGTGACCTCGAACCGTACTAGTTTTCTTAGCGGCGTACGAAGCTTAAAATTTCATTTTATACCAAGACTGTGTGAAATTTCAAAATGTCAAAATCGAAATTTGCTTTTCTTTGCTTTCATTTCGAAACCCACAGCAACCCTTGAATTTCGAAATATTTTGAAGGAAGACGCTATGATTTATTATGAACAGGTTTGAAATATTTCACTAAATGTAAAATATTTCAACATAATATAATCTATTTTATAATGGTTACTAAAACAGTATTTTAACACCTACTTTTGACTAAGTGATAACGTAAGCATAGATAACATTTAGCACCGCGTCTTACTACCCGTTTGGGTTATACGCTTTAAGTACTAACTACGCTAATGGATTAGGAATTGGAAGGTTTAATTAGAGGAAGTTAACCCGCATTTGCGTAGAGGTAGAGTGGAAAACCATTTAGGAAAACCACCCCCAGTTCACCCGACCGAGATTCGAACCTCGATCTCCCCGTCCTCAGCAGTCGAGCTAGACACGACAAGCGCATTAGCCAACTACGCCACCGAGGCGGGTTTAAGCATAGATACATTCATATATATGTTAGCATAAACTAACATAATTAGCTTAGAGTTTTCTGTAAATTATTTTATTAATAAATTTCACTTTATGAATAATTTAAAAATTAGAATAAGTGTTACTTGACAGTCAAAAACTGATAATAGACTTCGGGGTTGACTTTGCGTCACATGATTAAAGCTTTGTTTCAAATTCCCTTTACATTTTAAGGACGTCTTCTACCTGTGATATCATAGCAGGTCAAGATAAGATTTCCCATTTTAATAAATTCACGTTTTATTTAGAGAGTTTTAAAGATAAAATGTTGAAACAAACACCATATATTCTTAAATAGACCTAACAATATTCCCATATTGTCCCACAACCTTTATTACTATCTTGAAGTTGTTATTTTTTGTAGAGGTGTCTTGTTATAAATCATCTACAACTTAGGTTATTTGGTTTAATCACGTAAATGGCCTGTAAAAGTCTGCCAAAATTTTAATTAAAAAATTCTGTAATAGCATATGTCTATCTAGAGTTGGAAACAAGAAAAAGATAAAATTAAAAAGCATGTCAATGTTTTAAAGGCACTAATAATATAGTGACTGTGTAAGCTCGTTGTAGGAAGAGGGAAAGTGTTTTCAGTGTATAAACAAGATTCCTCTCGGGGTGAACTGCTCATTTGTTTCCTTCTCTTTTTTTTTTTCGTACATTGGTGTCTAATTGTGTTAGTGCTTAAAATTCTTAGGTGCGTCAAGTAGAGATGCAACATATTTCACAAAATAACTTCGAAATTTCCAAGTAGGCAAACTCATTAAAATTTATCTAGCACACCTCTATTTTCAATGTACTAAGGTCCCAAAAACCAACGAAACGCTGTGTTTAAAAAACGCATCTTAATATAGATTTGAAGCCTATTCCTTTTGATTTACGCACCATTGCTCTACCAATTGAACTATCCTGACAATTGTATAAGCTTTAGACACAATCCTCCTACTATATCTTGTAAATTTATAATTTGATGCTCATTAAGTTAAATTTTATTGGATTCAAATCCATAACTAAAGACTTTTTAACCATTCACTTTCAAATAATAAGATCCTTTTATAATAAAATAAATAGACTTTTTTTTTGCTTAAAATATTTTTTATTGCAAATAATGTAAGCCGAGGGATGTGCGATCCCACTAACACTTCTTCAAAAATGCATCATTATGGTAAATATTTTCAAGTAATGTATATTATGTCCAAATTTTCAAACCCGTCTTAATCTGTTTAACTTGTATAGCCGGACCACCATAGGAAGAACGTTTGTTAATATATCAAATATGATTATAGATAAGCAAACAATGATCAAAGTTCCTTACATCGGTCAAAATCAATATAATTTTTTTTTAAATGACTGAATCCGTAGTTGTGTGTATTTGTATATCTACCTCGTCTCATTATAACATTTGGTTTGTATGCATATTTATACTAAGTCAACAACATAAAGATTATTTTTATGTTATTTTTATCAATCCGGAACTAAACATACACTCACCCCTTCATCTGGTTAGTATTACCTGCACCATCTGGTATAAATCCCATATCCTATGAGAATTCAGGAAGCGTGGTAGTTCCCTGTTGCTTTCCTAAACGAATTTCTACGAGTCAGCGTGAAAGTGCCTACCAATGTTGTCGCCAAGGTTTTTTTTACATTTCTTCCAAGTCTCTTTTACATACCACAACAATATGGGACCGACGGCTTTACTTCACCTCTGAAATAAGTTGGGTTACAGATTTTTATCGATCAATAAAAATCCGATAGACCTCGGCTAATTTTGAACCCATGTATACGGGTCTTGAGGCGAGCACATTACCTCAAAACCACTGAGGTCAAGATAAGCATGTTACATATATAATAATAATTATAATATTATTAATAATAATACTTAGCACCACGTCTAACTACCCATTCCGTTTGTACGCTTAAATACTATTTACGCTAATGAGATAGGAATTGGGAAGGTTGAATATAGAGGTAGTGAACCCACATTTGAGTGGAGAGTAATTGTAAAATCGTTTAGGTAAAAACACCCCCATTTGACCCGAACGAGATTTAACCTCGATCTCCCCGTCCTCGGCAGTTTAGCTCAACACTAAACTAGCGCATTAGCTAACTACGCCACCAAGGTGGGTAGTATTGATATTAAAGTAGGAATTCGAAAAGTGAAATTTGTAGATAATGTATCCGAATTTGTGTTAATGGAGAAAAAACAACCCTCACTATATTATAACGGTATTATAACCTCGATATCCAGTCAACGATTGTTCATAATATCACGAGAGTAACGCCATAGACCATTGTACCACTGATGTGGTTACATAATTGTAAAAGTAGCTTCTATTTAAACTTTCAGATAAGGTCCCACCCTACAGCGATCCACCTATATTTAACGAGCGTGACTATTTGCAACGTTATCAACAGCGAAATGACACCATAACATTCTGTCTCGTGTGAATACCTATCCAGCCTTATACAGAATGTTCCAGGGTTAAACAGCCAAACATTAGGAAATTGTAGGAGGCCGAAAAACTAAATCAAAATATCCTTTGGTGATTAACTCGTTTTCTCTTACTTTTCGAGTAAGCAACAGAAACTAAATAAGAACACTTTTTTCTGCATAAAGAGTGAAATAACACCAAAAATATTCCGTTTACCAATAAACACTTTGTTATAAAAGTTATTTAAATTTAAATTTTAACTGTGATAACCCCTTAATTATTTCCGATATTTTGCTTAGATTGGGAGAAATCAGATATGAAATATGTTAAATTCATCTAAAAATCACGTTATTATTTGTCTAATTTTTTTTTTAATATAAAGTTAAAAATTTGCAATGCTTATATCCGGGCTGTGGGCCATAATTTTGAAAAAATAATAATAATAATAATATAAAGGTATCAATTTATTTAATACTTATAGTTTGATTTTAAAATTTTCTCGAATATGAAACGAAAACTATCTAATCTTCATAAGGCATTTTGAGTTAGTTTTTTTATCTCCTGCCACTTCCCAAAGTGTGTTTGTTTAATCCGGGACACCCTGTATATGTACCTGTGGTAGATGGATCGTTCTTACGAACAGCATGTTTTCATGTCGGTCGGTACATACATTCGAGGGTCATTACAGCTTATCTTGGCGGTACTTAGTCGTTAATTAGTATTCCCGCCACGTCACACTGTGCCCTGAGGGGTTTCTTGAAGGGGCGTGCCAGATTGACGTAGAGATATATCATCACGATCTGCGCACGCGCATCGCACACAATTAACCTCCTCTGTTACCCTCTCCTACCCCCTTCTCATCCGCGGCACTTCACAAAGATACATGAGAATGATTAGAGAAAGCTTTGTTGTTACAATTTCTGATTTTACTTCCCTTTCTTCTCCGCACCCGTGCTTTGTGTCTTTATCTCTCTCCTTCGGTTATGTTTTCTCAACATCATTAATTTATTTTTATTACTCGATCCAACGAAACTTGTTCAGTTAGTGATTTCGAGATTAGCTCATTCTTAGTTCTTTATTTTTTACGTATATAAAAAGAATAAAAATTAACTATAATCACTTTTGCGTGGTGTTAAAAATTAATAATTATGTAAATAGATTAATTGTATTACTTTGAACTGAAACTAAAACTCTTGAATAAAGCCATTATGTTAATATTCATATCGGTGGGCACGTAGACTCAATGTGAGGTTCATCTAGTTTGGTTTTCTGGTGGTGGATAGGTTGGGGCTCTAATCCAGGCCAATTTTACTTAGATAGGTTTTTCAATAATTGTTTTCCATTCGCCCTCAAATTCGGGTATATTGCCTAGCAAGACCCCTTCCCGTACAAAAATATTGTAAAGAATCGTGTAAAACAAAGCTTCAAATCATCCATCATGTCATTATAAAAACAAAACTTTCTTTTTACTTTTTTTTTTCAAAATACAGTCCTACCATCACTGTATAGTCCCTTCCCTCTTTTTATCCTCCCTCCTATTTTCATCTCATTCCTCTTTCCTCACACATACCCCCCCCTCCCCCCGCACCCTTCATTAACCCCACTTTCCTTTCAACAACTTTTTTTTCCAACGATTATATAATATACTATCGACATTTTTATGAGGAATAAATTAAATTTTCAAAATAAAATATAGCCTATGTTACTCGCTAATAATGTAGCTTTATTTTGGTGAGAGAATTTTTAAAATCGGTCCAGTATTTTTTGAGTTTATCCATTACAAACAAAAAAACAAAAAATCAAATATTTCATCTTTATAATATTAGACCCGTCTCGGTGGCGTAGTCGGCTAACGCGCTTGTCGTGTTGAGATCGACTGCTGAGGACGGCGAGATCGAGGTTAGAATCTCGGTTGGGTGAACTGGGGTGGTTTTCCACTCTCCCTCCACGCAAATGCGGGTTCACTTTCTCTAATTTCACCCTCCTAATTCCTAAATCCATTAACGTAATTAGTACTTAAAGCGTATAACCGAACAGGTAGTAAGACGCGGTGCTAAATATTATTATTATTATTATTAATATTTACCTCTACCAGTGCCATGTCGTTAAATGCTGCAAGGGAAAGCAAAGCTTGTTAAAGCTGTCATCACCCACTTGGCCCCCATTTAACCAATCACATAAAATATGCTCCGCTCTACATACCTCCCATTAGAATATAACTGATCAATGAGTGTTCTACTGAGTGATGAGAAAAGGTCACATGTTCCGTTGTGTACAGTACAGTTCAGTTTGGTTCTGTTATCTCTATTCTGGCTATTCGTTACGTCACACCACACCTAAATAGATCCCTACAACGATTTCATTAATAGCGATGAAATTATTGGGCTAAGAAAAGATGTTTTGTATATTGTTTAATATTTAACATTGAGTTATTATTATTTTGTCACCACGTTTGGGTTGTGCACATATGAACTCAATATTGTGTTAGGGATGAGGAAAGTTAAATTTAGAGGAAATATATCCATATTTTAATGGAGCGAAAGTGGAAAACAATTGAAGGTAAAATACTCTAAATACACTTGACCAGGATTCTAACCTTTATATCCACATACGTGGTAGTACAGTATATTACAAGAGTGACGCATTAGGCTTTTTGATCACCTTAGCGGTTTTATATTAATTTATATGAAAAAAAAATTATTTTAAAAGGTGTTGATGGTTCAATTATGAAATTAAAAAACAGTCCATTGCTCCAAAGTATTACAACTCTTACATTTTATTGAATCATTTCTAATTTTTAAATAACCACGCTACATTATATGCCGTCCTATTAATTTATAATTAATCTGCCCCGTGATGTAGCAGTCAGTGCACTTGGCTATGAACCTAGTGGTCCCGGGTTTGATACCCGGCTGGTGCCTAGGATATTTTCCCCGAAAAAGGAATTACCACAACGGTCACTAGGATTTGGTTAGTTAAGCTGAAGTTAGGTCTAAGTGTTTCCACTGGTTTCACACCCTCATACTCACTATCACCACCCCCTCATCTCATCGGGACATTGAAAGAGCCTCCCAGTAAGGAATAATGCATGGTTAGTACATCCGGGCGTCCCCTGGGCAACGGTATATTATGACTGGCTAATATTTACACAAACTGGGCTATGATTGATGTATTTCAGACGCGCAATATTTATATATTTTTTAAAATTGACAAGTGTATATTTTGTTTTTACATTTTCTTACTACTAAAACATGTTTAATGTAATATCACATAAAACACTTAAATTGAATTCTCGCTCAAACAAATAATTCACCAATTCTTTAAAATAATTTAAATTGACAAAATAATTTAAGATTGATAAGAATTTATAATTAAAATAAAAAATTACTCCATTATATACTACTAACCCGCCTCGGTGGTGTAGTTGGCTAACGTGCTAGTCGTGTTAAGCTCAACTGCTGAGGATGGGGAGATCGAGGTTCGAATCTCGGTCTGGTGAACTGGGGGTGGTTTTTCCTAAATGGTTTTACTCTCTCCCTCCAAGCAAATGCGGGTTCACTTCCTCCAATTCAACCTTCCCAATGACTGATCCATTAGCGTAATTAGTACTTAAAGCGTATAACCCAAACGGGTTGTAAGACGCGGTGTTAAATTATTATTATTATTATTATTATTATTATTATCTACTAGCTGATTATAATAAACTATCGTGTCAATACAAATATATTACAGTCTCTCTTTAGAAGTGAACTCTCTTTGCTCATTGGGGCTCCGCCTCCAGACCTCCAGTGAGTTTTCTTTGCGAGTGGGTGTAAACTAATGTAATTTCAGAGACATTTTTTGATAGGTCTTACCGTTTAGCCACAATAGACCTCCATATAAATGTCCGCATCGACTTTAAAGTTGCTCCGAAATTTTGAATTTATTTTCGGGTCTTAAAAATTAGAATTTTGAACTTTTTGGAATTTACCCGTCAGTTACAGGCTAGAAATTATAAGTTTGCCAAATTTCAAGTTTCTAGCTCATCTGGAAGTGGGTAAACATTAATATCATTGAGTGAGTCAGCCATGTGGCTTAGTAGTAGTATAATGGCCAAACAAAGATTTTTTAAAATATCAAAATGTATAGTAAGATTTTATTGTGCACATTATCCCAAAACAAAATATTTTTCAACACTATAACTATATAATTAGTTATTTTATTATAAATAAGTTTTTAAGATAAATACTAAATATTATATAATAGTAAATTTAAGGAATTTTCTTTTTGGTTTTATCTCTCGACCAATTTTGAATTTTTCACATTTGAACAGATTGGCTTGCGTTATTTGATCTAAAATTCATTAAAATGTTTTATAGTAAAAACAATCAAATAATTATCATGATAACCCGAAGTATGTTTAAAGCACCTAATTTTTTTTACAAGAAATATTTTAAATGTATTTTAAAATGAAGTTCGAAAAAAAATGTAAAGCGTTTTGAAATAATATTCACACTACAAAAAAGAAAAACCTACTAAATTAATTTGACGTGATTTAATTTTTTAATTAAAGATGTTATATCCTAAAACTTCGTTATGTTCAAATTTGTTAAGTTTACCAATAATCATGTTTATATGATAAAAAAAAAAAGATCCGAGTGTACAAATAACATAAAAATATCTTGTTTTTCTTTTTACCTTCGTCAGCGCTCTGTGGTTCTAAACGTAATGAATACCTTCGCAACCCCTATTACTCATCCCCTTGTTGTTTTGTGCCTAGCCCACTGGGGCTACCGGAAGGGTTGGTGTTTTCGGGAAAGGGTTGCAGGAAGCTGTATCTGAAGGAAATGAGAGGCCCTAAACCAACAAATCCTAGTATTTGTGTGTGTTTGTGACCGCGAAGCTTTTCATATCCACAAGTCGCATTATTTATAGCGCATTACACCTGTCTGACCGAACCCCATACATTATCTCAGTAAGGTAGCAACAGGGTTCAGGGGCTGTACTGTCACGTGTTGCTGAATCTGTCAAGTACACTCTGATCTGGTCGCATGGAGACCTTACTGGCAGGGCCGCAGTGACGTTGGACATGATACCAGGATCCAAACCCAGCCTACCGTTCCGAGAAAGAGTCCCCGGATGTTTATAAATCTCGGATTATTTATGAAGCAATTTGATAGTTTTTTTAATATTGTTTTCATAAAAAATTTGGTTAAAGATCTGACCACTTAAAAAGTTTAAATTTTAAGTTTAAATTATTTTTTTTAATATGCGATAACTTATAATAACCCCCTAAAAACCATCCCAAAATATCTAAGAATTATTTTTTATAAAATTATCAAAACATTACTTTATTTTATAAAGGAAGGCTATATCAGGTTTCTAGCCTTTTCCTTCAATCTCAGAAGTACGAATTTTCGTGTCATAGTTGATTTTTTTTTAAATCTTTAAAATCAAAACCTAAAATGTTTAGCTAGTCATAAACTAGCTGATGATTTTCGACTACATTTTGTTGAAAAAGATATTTAAAAAATATCAAACAACTTCCAAAATAATCCGAGTTTTCTAAACTTTGGCAAGTCTCAGTGCTTTACCATGTAGGACCCTTAAAGGGAGATGAAAAAGAACGTGAGTTTAGGCTCAGATTTTTTAATTTCCTATGCACCGAATAAATGGGGTCAAAATAATTAGACTATTTCTGCAGTAGATACATTTAGTTTCGTTATATACTAATAGTAATCCCGAAAATTCTTGAACAATTTCTTATATGTCATTTGATCAAGATTTTTTCTCTTCTTTTAAAAATCGTCTGGTCAAATACCACTTTGATCATGACATATATTCAAGAACCATCGATATTATCTAGAGAACTAGATTAAACGTATCTATTGGAGAAAGCTTCACCCCTAGGATCTTGGAGTAAAGTTCCCGCCCCACGACTCAATGTTCGTGGTTCAAACCCAGCTGAGGTCTTTAGATTTTTCTTGAGCAATAAAAATCCGTACCACAACTTTCTTATGAGTAATAAAAGTCAAGCTGTTAGTACCATGTCGATTGTGGCATGTAATAATACCTTTCTGGCAATATTTGTGGGCTCTTTCTCGCTCGTTCGTAGAAATCCAGTACGAAAAGCAACGGGAAACTACCGCACCTTTAGGACTTCCTGATGACATGTGCTTTCTACCTGATGGTACGGACAGCACTAACATGTCGAATGGCTGAGTGTATGCCAATGTCCTAATGGATATAAATCACATAAAAGCAGCCTTCGGGTTGATAACACATCAATCATCATTACTGATGAAATACTTTAACTGTTTTAACCAAATAAAATGTATTTTATCTCAAAGAAAATTGCAAAAAAATTGACCTTAGCTTGCGTTTCTTTTCACCTCACCTCCCACACCCTTAAAACTAAACTTTATCATTTCTTCATATCATATTGGAAAGCTGATATCACTGACAATAGTACTGGAATAATTTTCATTTACCTCATCCTGTGCACTAAATTGTATATTTAAGTCGGTTGATTTGGAACTAGATATGAGTATAATCCTATGCGTTACTATACCCATTATTTACAGTCTGTAAAATAAGTAGATATTAAAAAATAAAATTTATCTATGCCAATCTATCATTACAGGATGTTAGTAGGTACTACACCCAGTCCGACATCTTAGCTCAGTTGGTAGCGTGTCTGTCTAATGAGTTAAGGGTCCCGGGCTCGATTCCTGGCATGGCCAAAAATTTATAATTGGTGAAATGCGATTCACTCTTTCACAGTGATGAATTAAGGGCTGGGTACTGGATGTTGTACCGGTCCTAGTCTTAAGCTAGATTATAAGGCATATGATGGAAGCTACAACAGGTTTAGCAAGCTGGCAGTAGAAAATATGAAGAAAATACCGACTTGGGCCACAGAGTGAGCATAGTAATGGATGTTAAAAGGTTGGTACTATACCTACCCAACCTAAACTGGTGAACACATATATAAAGGTGTCAGTAGCATCTTGTCTGGTTTGCCAGTGACAGGAAGGTTAGGGTTTGATTCTCGTCCTAAAGT
The DNA here is from genome assembly GCA_039000515.1 of Timema cristinae. Classification (NCBI taxonomy): domain Eukaryota; kingdom Metazoa; phylum Arthropoda; class Insecta; order Phasmatodea; family Timematidae; genus Timema; species Timema cristinae. The sequence continues at coordinate 27,703,127 of JBCFYV010000100.1, read as the reverse complement.
AATAAAATATTTTTCCTCCGTGGTTTTTCACCTTCTATCATTATTATTATTATTATTATTAGCACCGCGTCTTACTACCCGTTCGGGTTATACGCACTTACGCTAATGTGTAATGGTAGGGTGATTGTGAGATGAAATGGAGGACCTACAGTTTAACGTGGAATCCGAACCACGGTGGAGGCCTGGCATTCCCCACATTCACAAGATGTCTTGTCAGAGGTGAAGGAAGGGTTTGGTAATCAGATAAATCTGTGCCGTGACCGAGGATTGAACCCCAGCCGCCAGCACAGAAGCCTGACTCACCTTCTATCTTTCTATCTCAACGCAAAAAAAGGGATACATTTCCTTTCTATTATATTTTCCTGATCCCTAATCTTTTTAGTGTAAATATGCATATTGCCCGAATGGGTAGAAAAAAATAATACTACATTTATTTATGTTGACTGTACTGGGGGGAAAAAAAGTTAGTCCTCCTGTGTGAGAACACTATGTCATTTTCGATTTGTCAGTAAAAGTATGAATAATGCATTAAACATACATTTTGGTGTCATACAAAGTTTTGCACACTGATATTTTAACATCGTGTAGGATGAATATTTACGTTTAGAGCGTGAAGTCGCATAGAAAAGAGAAAAGAACTAAATAAAAACAACAACGAAAGGGATTATAAAATAAAAAAGATATTAGTGGGATATAATAAGTTGTTTTGGAACCATTTATTTATTAAATAAAATCACAAATACTTTATTAAAAAAATAGTTAACTCATGATCCGACACCTTAACTAAGTTGGTAGCGTGTCTTAATACTAACATAGTGGTCCTGAATTCAATTCCCGGCATGATCAAAATATTTATTATTCGTGAAATATGTGTTTCACCATTAAAAGCTATAAATTAACGACCGAGGGCTGTATGTTGTGTCTGCTATAAAATTATATAAATAATTCATTTGTTGAAATAATCAGTTGGTTAAGAAAGCGCACGTGAAACATATAAGATAAAAAATATAGTGAAAAAAACCTTTAGTAAAATATTGAATTACCACTCAAACATTTCTCAATCGATGAACCATTAAAGTACATAGCACCTATTATGTAGTTATTTGTTATTAATGTTTTATTTTAAATAAACACACGAGGTAATTTATATTTCCTTTATATTGTAGGCCTATTATTTAAAATATATGTGGCCTTGGTCTAGGACAGTACTTCAAACCAAACAAGGTATGCAACAGACTCATATCCTCCAAGTTAAAATGGCTGTGTTCAGTGGGTGAGCTTGAGTCCTTCACCACGGGTATCGCTAGCTGCCATTAAGGGTTTTTTTTTAAAAAAACTAATTTTAAACATGGTTTCATCAAAGAGAAGATACAAATAGCTTTCTTGAGTCAATCGACCGGCTTCCACAATGCTAGCTTCACATAATCCTACTTTTCAAAGAGCTTACTCAGACTGCACATTACAAACATGTTAAAACTGAGTCGTTTAACAACTGCACATTTGTAAGTGTTTTTATTACGGAGCATTGACACTAGCGAACCCCAGTGTTGATGGACTCAACCTGGCTCAAGAAGAGCAGAGAAACTTCCGTAAGGTTGAGGATCTGGTGTATCCTTGTCTGTGGCCATGGTTTAATACAAATGAAGCTTTGTGCGTCAATCGCAGACCGATAAATTCTGAAAGATATTGGTTCAAATCCTGGTCGGGCAATAATAGAACACGTGACGATAAAGCAGACTAGCGATTCTAAGTTTACTATAATTGCTTTACCAAACCGTATGCAAGAACTTGACTAGGTGGATGCTTGGTGGACACTAGCGTGGGTCGCTTGATCGGTATAAATAGCTCTCTTGTGGGCTCACAGCTATATACATATTGCTATTTATACATTTGAAAAAAAAAACCTCTTCCATTTAAACTACCAATAATAGTTTCTTGATAAAATGTATGTCTTTTAAAATACTAGTTGCGGTGTATTTTTTTAAAAAACTTATTCGTAATTCATATGAGCCACACTGTTAGCAATAAATTGAGTGTTGGAGTAAGTTTTATCACAATTAATTAAATATTAAACTATTAATTAAGAGCTACTTTAATATGTATTTGTACCCAGGCGCGAAAAATTACCCAAGTGTCAATTTTCTTGTTTATCTAAATTATAGGGTTTGTTGTAAAGCTCAGTGACAATTCAAAAATGTCGTGATAGTTGTGTAAATATAGAGATTAAGACTTTTATTTATAGACCTCAACCACCTTTAATGACACCAGGAATCTCAACGTAATAACATTCATACATTCTCTGATTGTAGTAAATTATACAGGATAGGATGGAAACAATTATACTATCTATTCTAAGGAAAATTATGGAGAACGTTCTGAGGTTTGTCTAAAGTCCGCTGGAGTTCACCTGAGTGACGTTATCTTCAAAAAGTTAATAAATATAGTAGTTTGATTTTATTTAGCTAATGAATATTTACTTTTCAATTAAAGTGTTAATTTTTAAGATACTAATTGTATGATAGTTTCGGCCCCATCCTGTATATTGATGGCATGAGGTTTTAATATTTAATAATTTGGGTATTTTTTTATGTTTATGTAAATTTAAATTTAGATAAAGTTTTAGAGATCTCACACATTTATGTGTACAATTTTATCAATGTTTTTCTTTCAAGTAAAACGTTTTAAATTTATATTTAATATTGGTCTAGTTCTAAGCTACCCACATTATTTTTTTTTAGCACCACCTCTTTCTACCTGTTCGGGAACACTTCATCTTTATTCAAACTTACTCATCCCTAACATATTAGCCTGATTAGCACGTAAGCATTTAACTTTAATGGGTGGTAAGACGTGGTTATTAAAAAAAAAGATCGCAACATGGTGCGAAATCAATAAACGTGCAAATGGGTCCGTATTTGGCTTTTACAGGTACAGCCTCACTGAGAATAACGCGCCGTGACGTGTTTCATCTGGCAATAAGCTCAACATAATTGTATAACATATAGTATTGGCATTCTCTGCAGGGTTTAAAGCCTTCAACTTTAAAACCATAACTGATGTATATAATTAATAATTTTGTTGTGGTTTTAAATGTAGGTTTATCATAAAGTATAATCAAATTAATTTAAAAATTAATTTATTTTAATACATATAACTAAACATTAATGCCAAACTCTAGGCCAATAATAATATTAATAATAATTAGTAATAAGATAAATCCTAATGTATCTGTTAAATTTTAGTATTAAAAGTACACTTGCCAATAAACCTATGTTATTATATTTAGATTTGATTTTTAAATAGGTTTTATAATGTTTATTGCATTATTCTGTGTCAAAAACCATTTGCCTCTCACGTTCTAGAGCAGATTTCCAAGTAATGCATTGTAAAGAATCATTCTCGAGTCAGCTAAATACTGTATTTTAGTGCAATCGACCACTTCAATAAATATTCATTGATTTATATAATTGTGTTCCCTATAAAACGTATTTAAATATAGGTACCTAAATAAATTAATAGTGCTGCGTGGAATAGCATTGAGAAGTGTTGCAGACATTTATAAATCAAGGATTATTTATGGAAGTGGTTTGATATTTTAAAATATTGTTTTCACAAAAATGTTGGCGTAAGTTTTGAACAGTTTAAAATTTTATATTTGAAGTTTGAACAATATCACATTACCTTAAAATATTTTGTCGTGACCTGTCAAAACATGACTTTATTCATTTTGATAGAGTAAATCTATATCCAAGTTTATAATCATTTTATTTAATCTCAGAACACTTTTTGAGTAAATCGTCGCTGAACTTTATTTTTAACTTTCAAACTCAGGACTTAAGCGTTTTAAGTGATCAGAAACCTGTTGATAATTTTTGCCTCAGTTTTGTTGAAAACTATATTAAATAATATTGAACAACTTCATAAATAATGTGGGATTTCTAAACGTTTCCAACCCATCTCAGTGTTCAACCATTTAGCACCCTTAACCTATAAGGGCAGACTCGTGGTAAGTGGTCGGCGCAGAGGGACACTTGTACTTAAACAAATAGGCATTATAATTTTTTAGATGGCAATGTAAATAAAATAATGTATTCAACAAAATATTGTACAGTGAAATTAATTCATATTATTCATATATTCGCATGTACCAGATTTTTTTTATTAGGAAGACTTGATTAAAAGTTGATAAATTGCACTTAAGGTTCAATGTTCATAGAAGGAGCTAGACAGCTAAAAAGTTATTAGATATATTTTCACAAATTCATTCATAGGTCACGATATCTGCAAATGTCACTTTTGATTTGTGCTATCTATTACTAACTTTATAAATGACAATATTATTATTATTATTATTATTATTATATTAGCACCGCGTCTTACTACCCGTTCGGGTTATACGCTCTTACGCTAATGTTTAATGGTAGGGTGTTGTGAGATGAAATGAAGGACCTACAGTTTAACGTGGAATCCGAACCACGGTGGAGGCCTGGCATTCCCCACATTTACATACAATAGTGAGAAAATATGTATTACATCCTACTCGACCGTGAACCACAATTTGCCTGAACCTTGTTTTACAGCCTACCTCCCTTCTTGGTCTCTTCCCCTTCCCTTTCTAGATCCTGAATAGTCCTCCTAGTCAAGAGGATAAAGTGTCGTCGGGCCCTTATCTGCCAACCAGCAGCAGTCGTAGTCGGATAGCAATAGCCTGTTCCATTAAGATTTGATTAGTCTTCTGCTCCAACCAATGGTACAGCTGCACTTTATGTTTTCAGATTCTCTTAGTTTATTTTGGAAGTGTCTCTTTTATATCCCCTGCCGTATTATACGGTCATTCGACAGTAAACCTTTTATTATTCAATTTTAACAAGTGTAAATAGTGACTCAATGATTTGAAATCATTACAGTTAATAAGATATAAGGAATGCATCACACTTTTTATTTTATTATTTTGCATACCATTGTTAATATTAGGTGCAAACAATGAGATATTTATAATACTATTATTATTAATATCTCATATGAATGTATTGTTATATTAAATTCTAGTCACATACTTTACCTTATAGTGTTACGTGAAATTTATAAACTAGCAAGTTTGATCCCCTATAACTCGTGAACTATAATGATTTTGCTCGAAATTATACACTTTTTAAAACTGTACGGTAAAATGTTATTGTTGATTGAGCTTAAGGGGATTTTTAACATCCTCAATGAATAATCATTTAATGTTGTCTTTTTTATCAAATATTAATTAGCAAACATATATGAATAGAATACTGATCCAGAAGTTGAATTTTATTTTCAACGTAAAATGATGTTTGACATTTTGTTATTAAATATGCACACAAATGTTCTCAAACTTACTAAAGGGAAATAAGATCTCTCTAATATTTCTCTATTGTTTTTTAGTGTACTATTTTTATATTGATATGTAGATGAAATAATATGTTGCTTGCATTATTCCCCAACAACTTTAAGGGTACAAAATTGAAGATAAATTATATAGGGGGTTTGCGAAATAAAAAAAATTTTTTAATACTACTATTAGATTATTATTATTATTATTATTATATTATTATACACCAGGGTCTTACTACCCATTCGGGTTATACGCACTTACGCTAATGCGTAATGGTACGGTGATTGTGAGATGAAATGAAGGACCTACAGTTTAACGTGGAATCCGAACCACGGTGGAGGCCTGGCATTCCCCACATTCACAAGATGTCTTGTCAGAGGTGAAGGAAGGGTTTGGTAATCAGATAAATCTGTGCCTGGACCGAGGATTGAACCCCGGCCGCCAGCACAGAAGTCTGACACCTTACCCCTAGACCACCAAGTCACCCTCACTACCTTAGACCATTTGACCATCACCGAAGACTAAGAAACGATTATAGTGAGGTTTTAATCTTTATTATCCTACAAGTATAAAAAATACACTCTAAAATGAACGTTTAGTAATAATTACAATTATTAATGGAATCAGTAATGTAAAATTAAAATTACAATTTATAATAGGTCAAGTGCTCTATTAACAATTTTTTTATCAATATACTTAAAAAATGTAATCTTAAGAAACAAGCTTAGTTTGGTTTTTAAAAAGAAATGTGTCCACATTTATTTAGAGAAAGGTTAGTAAACCACCCCAGCTAACTTGGCTAGGGTTGGTCACTTTAATCCTTCCACTGTGCTATCCATGTATAAAACTATGGACAGGATTTATTTGAAAATAATATTTAAATTTAAAAGTGACACCTGGACACGGGAATTGAACCCGTGCTTTATACGCCAGTGTTATGACCAATAAGTTATCCAAGAATCGTCACGTGTTCAGGGTCATTCTTCACTCATATTTTAAGTCAGTGACGATGTGCACTTCTATCTTAAATTCTGCCTTAAAATCTGAGTGGAGAATGACCCTGGCACGGGAAGATTCCTGGAGAGCCACGTGGTAAAAGATTGGCGTACAACAAAGGTCGTAATTCCCGTTTCCAAGTGTCATTTTTAAATTTTGAAAATATTACATTTAGATGCAGCTATAACCGTAATTAACAATATAAATGGCTTAGTTATTTAATCCATTTATTTGAAAAGATAAAAATAAGTGGATTCTTATAAACATGCAAATTCCAACTTATGCATTTTTTTATGGCACCCTTTTATATCAGAGGTAGTATATGAACTCCTACATACATAATTTGTATATTTTTATGTTTACTTTGCCTGTGGCTACGTTTAATTTATCACTTTATATTCAAAACTTTTTCGTAAATAGTAGCGTAAACAAATACAATTTTCGAATCAATTATTATAGTATTGTCGTTAATGCAATTATTGACTTTTTATTCGATTTTTTGAATACCAACTAAGTAATCTTCTAAGCCTATTATTTTATTATTACCTCAGTGATAAATTAAAAGATAAAAATTAGTTTATTTCATTTTTCTAATCATTACTAAATTATTGACGTATTAAAATATGTTGAATATCAAGTTAACGAATGAGTCTGTAAATTCCATGTTTCAAATAACTTTAATTATTTTTATACTATTGAATTATAATAATAATAAAAGTGATGAAGATAACTGATTAAGGAGGAGGTGGTTACATAACGATGAGTTACTACCCTGTACTAATCACCAGACATTGCTAGGATAGTCAAATCTAGCAGATTACGGCGTGCATGCAACGTGAATGGAAGAAACTGGATGTAAACGTGATCAGGGTATTTTCTGGCTAACCCAATGTGAAGAGACTGGTGAGAAGACCTAGACACAAGTGGGAGAAGAACATTAGAAGGGTGACCTGGTGGTCTAGGTGTAAGGTGTCAGACTTCTGTGTTGAGGGTCCGGGGCTCAATCCTCGGTCCCGGTCACAGATTTATCTGATTACCAAACCCTTACTTCACCTCTGACAAGACGTGTATTACTCACAACTTGTGAATGTGTGGAATACCAGGCTTTCCACCATGGTTCGGATTCCACGTTAAACTGTAGGTCCTCCATTTCATCTCACAATCACCCTATCACTACAAATTAGCGTAAGTGCGTATAACCCAATGGGTAGTAAGACTAGGTGCTAGTAATAATAATAAACATTAGAATGGATTTGAAAGATATATTGTAATGAGGTGGACTGGGTAATCTAGCTCAGGAAAGAGATAGGTGGCGTACTTTTGTAAGTGCGCAATGGATTTTAGAGTTCCTAATGCCTTAGGGATTAGAGTGCTAGGAATAATAAATTGTCTAATGTAGTGTATCGAAGCCTAAAAATCAACACACAAAACACAAAAACACACAAAAAAGTTGTATTTTTATAAAACCATGCCAACATTTCAAAACTTGTAAATCATGCCCAAAAATATACAGCCATTATATCATCATATTCTTGTGAACAAGCGCTTTCAACCGTGAAGCTTAGGAAAGGTGATCTTATAAACCGACTTACTGATGAGCGTCTGTCTTCCCTTTTGAGAATCACCTCATCACAGTTTAACTCGGATCATGAAAAAATTGTGGAAGATCATTCACATTTTTACTCATCACAAACCCCATCTTATAAATCGTCTGAACGAACTTGAAACATACTAAGCCACTAAGGTATGTATGATTGTTTTATATTCTCAATGTATTTAAACTTACTCAATTTAATATTATATGTGTTTATCTTTTATTTTAATGAATATGAAAGAATCTCTAATGAATGAATATTTTTAAATGACCCTTCTTTAAGTAAATTTGCACAGCCCTGCCTTAGATAATTCCGCTACCGAAGTGGGTTGAAACAAATTAGTTATATACTGTACTGGTTTCTCTATTATCCCTAATGAGGTCTCACTACAAATACAGTATTATGTTAACGACGTGAAAATACGTTCAAATTTAAAATAACAAACAAGATAATAAAACTGTACTTCAAATAAAAACTATATTTTTTATAACATGTTAATCTAAGGCTTCTATATTTAATTTACGTTAGTTGGTTAATGTGTGAGCGCTGTCATGTCAACGTTCTAGATGTGATCATCGAAATTGGAGGGGATCTCTAAAATTTAGGTTTTGAGCTGTACATTTGCAAAGAAATGACAAAAGTCTGAGCTAGTGCTCAGATTTAATGTGCATGTTGAATAAATATCACTAAAAAATAAATTATATACTGCTGCAATCTTCATTATTTGTCGTATTTTGGGTTGGGCAGATAATTTCTTAATTTCACTGAAATCTTAAGTTATCCAAAAATCAAGTAGAACATAATTTAAATAAATGTACGACACAGTCTTATGAACCATCCCGTATTAGTGGATTATATATTCGAACCAAATCTTCAAAAAAAGTTTTTCAATAAACTACCCTTGAGTAAGTTTTGTTGTTAATCCCAATAAGCACACTAAATGTAAAATGTTAAACAAAATTAATCGAACATTTATTTTTAAATATAAATTTTCAAAAGCTATTTATTCGTAAACAATTCTAAAATTGTTTGTATGTAAAATTAAAAATTAAATAATCTTATTCAGCATGAAAAACAATTTTCTATAGTCTGCCTTCTGAGCAGAGAATTCTGGATTATTCTCACGGAATGGCAAAAAAAATCATTATTAGTGAAATAATTGAGGTTTACATTTTCACAATCGGTTTACATGTTATGTGATGATACGCTCTATAAAGTGCATGTTAAATATATTAAATTAAATTATTTTATTTTAAATGTAATAAAATAAATGATTATCTTTCTCAATAAAATTAATTCTATTATTTAATGTTAAAGTTTTTATCTGCATTTTCACATAAGTCTAATTTCGAATGTAATCTACGTAATTCGACACAAATGCTACTACCTACGTAGCCAACTCGGATTAAAACTAATCTCGGTTGGAATTGAGTCTAACTTGGTTTGTTGAATCTCATTACGGCATTTCGCCCCGTTCTTTCATCCGGAAACGCTAGTCAGACAAGTCTTTTCAATTTCCAGAGGATTGGCGCAGCGATGTACATTATTTGAGCTCCTTTCAGCGTAATAAGTTGATGGTTCAAGGACTTAGGTTCATACATGACCTCTTCCACTGAAATTGAGATTTGTTTCTATTTTACATATGGACTAATCCGTAACTCGTAATAATAAAAGATAACACTAATGCTCTTAGCATAAAGCTCTCTATCCTACACATTATCATGATAATATTTTGATTGGAATCTCAAATCATTTTTGGTATTTCTAGTTTTTTCTATTGAATGTCAAAGTTAATGTAGTGAGAATTAAATGCATTTTAGTTTTCCTTATCGATGGACTCCAATAAAAATTAGTATCAACATTATTACTACACTCCTACCCTTTTTTCAAATAAATCCCCGATTTGAATGCTTTCTTCCGCAGTACTATTTAATTTGCAGGACCATTATTGTTAATAATTACTGCGTCTTAATACCCGTTGAGGCTATACGTATGTGAACTAATTACGCTCATGTGATAGTGATAACAAGTGTTGAATTTAGAGGATATTTACTCGCATTTGCATGGAGGGAGATTGTGAAACTGTCTTTATTCCATGTGTAAAATTATGTATAGTCCAACATTCATTTTTATCTAATAGCTAGAAAAATTACTATCGACTTTCATGTATTCATACGTCAAGTTATGTGATATACAGTAGTCACTGTTGATAGATATTATCAATACCAATAAAATGTCACTAATAATGTAATAAAATATCAATTTTGGCGATAAAAAATGTTGTATTTTATAAAAAGATCTTCTTGAAAAATAGGACTTTATTAATAGAAGAAACTTTGATCAATAGGTAATCCCCCTCCCCCAAGCCCATTCTCTCAACCCCCTTTAGTTACGTGTTTGTTTTATATCATGAATTCTAAATCCAGGGTGAATAATGACTTTTCAAAAAATGTGACATTTCATCTGACATTACTCTCACAGTTTAGATGGGGTGGTGGGGTGGAGGGGGTAGTGATCGAATAAAGCAGCTTGAAGCTCCACGCCAATTTTGCCGCAGTACAAAATTTATCTCTCTTATGAGTGAATTTAATATTTTCCTAGAGATGTCCTCATTAATCGTATCTGATCACGTGTTTCCCCAATAATCCCTCGGCAGGGATCGTTTCATTCCTAGTAATGCAATGTTATAATAATCCTTTGTTTTGCTAAGGGGTATTTGACTGTGTTGAAATGGTGTACAACCATATTCCCCTGTTGTGAAGAGCACATACATGTATGTGTCTATGAGCTGTGTCCAAACAAAGGAACGCTGTGGAATACAGGGAAATTATAATCGTTCGAAACGCTACAGTTTTTTTTTTAAAGTTACAAAATCAACGTCACACTATCTATAGGCCGGATAATTTTTTTATGCAGCTGTGGCTTTTGACAAATAGTGTCAGTGTTAAGAACTACTAAACAGAAAAAATTACCGAGATTAGTGAGGTCCTGTTTTAATCTTGAATATCTGGCATTTAATTTGTATGTCTGTTCATATTATTGGTTCCACGATAACCTGTCAAATGCACTGATTAATTTTTTCAAAATTTGGCTGGAACTCTCTTTGAAACTTTGCCAAACGACGTATGCACTTGATTTTTCAATCTGGTTATCCATTAAAATATGGTGGTTGGTCTAAATGTTTTAACCCGTTAAAGTTAAACGTTTATGTAATAATTAATATTATGGTTTTAGCAACTAAGAAGGTTTTGTACCCACATTTACGTAGAGGAAGAGTGGAAAAACATGTTGAAAAAACAACCCTCAATAGATTCGAACATCGATCTCCCCATCATTGACAACCCAGTCTACTGTGGTAGTAGATCCTTAGACGATGTGGCCACTGAAGTGGGTTAAAAGTAGTTATGATAAAAAATGTGTAAAATGTGACTTTCTTCCCCTTTTCCCTTGTACTCTCTTATTACGTATAAAACGTTCTAAAATTAGTCATTCAGACACCCAACGACTATGTAACTAATAATTGTACTTGTCCGAAGTTAGTTTCCGAACTCAAACTCCCGGAGAGTTACAGTGTTTGACTCTCCGTCACCCTCGCCCCGAATACTTTCTAACATTGGTACCGCAGGAGGAGGAAACACATCGTACCGACGCCAGTCCACTAAATCAGACTCAACCAACAGAACCGACTGGAACTATCTAGAATGCCACTCGTGGCGTCGGTGGAACAGATCTCTTAAGTTTGTTTGTCTTTGGTGTTTTGTAATTCCACCGCGCCACGAAGTCTGGAAATCGGATTAATTATATGAGGCCATGGGGGAACTTAACGGCTTTTGTATTCAACAGAAGGAACGATGCGATGGTTCGGATGACGGGGAGTTTTCCATATGAAAAGGGCAGTTTTAGGAAGCTTTATGAGAATCTGTAATTAAATTTGACTTGATTTAAATTAATTTTGTGTGTGTATTATAGGTAGGCCCATTTGTCAGTTATAAAAATAGGATTTCAAAGTCCCTTAATAACTTTTTTTTTTTTTTAACCATGACTGTTTACAGCATATAGACTGGTTCAGTTCTTTATTCAAGTCCACTATCAGTTGGCTAGGCCTGTCATAGCTTCATATGCCTTATAATCTAACTTAGGACTAGGACAGGCACAACATCCAGTCCCCGGCCCGTTAATTCAGCACTGTGAAAGAGTAAACCCACATTTCACCAGTGATAGTTTTTTCGGCTATGTCGGGAATCGAACCCTAGAAAGACATGCTACCGACTAAGCTAAGATCTTGAACCACACTATTACATTTAAAGTTTAAATATTAACTTATTTTGGAATGGTCGAAAATTTTATGTAAACTAGTGCGTTTTGCGAGTGGTTTTGTGGAATAAATATTAGACTTATCTAGTTTGTCACTGACAGATAGATAGGGTTTTGAAATCCAAAGAAAAAGTTTTTTTTCCTTCCTTCAAGAAAATGTCGATACATTTACTCTAAATTGTAGACTACTAATCCCGATCCCATTAAGAGCTATTAGAGTGCTGATAGCTCGGATGATTAAAGTAAGAATTTGTGAGGTGAAAACTTACCCAAAGCGACTTTGGCCACTCAGTTAAATATTTTATCTTCCAAGGTTGAATCATCAGGGACATTTCTACACTCCAGGGATACATCACCCCGGTTTGATCTTAAACACAGCCCAAAATATTTTAATACTTATTCATTTAGTCCAATTAACCAGATAAACCCATGGGGTGGTCACGTGGAAAAGGGAGCCAGTTTTGTATGCTTTAATAATAATGGAAAAGTTGGGATTTAAATTACTGCCAGCCCGCTTCGGTGGCCATATGGTCTAAGGCGCACTCTCACAGTAGACTAGACTGCCAACGCTGGTGATTTTCCAAAATATTATTATTAGCACCAAGTCTTACTACCCGTTCGGGTTATACGCTCTTACGCTAATGTGTAATGGGTAGGGTGATTGTGAGATGAATGAAGGACCTACAGTTTAACGTGGAATCCGAACCACGGTGGAAGCCAGGCATTCCCCACATTCACAAGATGTCTTGTCAGAGGTGAAGGAAGGGTTTGGTAATCAGATAAATCTGTGCCGTGGACCGAGGATTGAACCCCGGCCGCCAGCATAGAAGTCTGACACCTTACCCCTAGACCACCAGGTCACATTTTCCAAAATAGTTTTCCCACTTTCCCTCCACTCAAATTTGAGTATACTTCCTATATACATAATTTTCCTCATTCCTAAAGACATTAGCGTAATTAGTACATAAGCGTATAAACCAAACGGGTAGTAATACGTGGTACTAAAAAAAACACGGTTAGGTCCAACACATAGCTCAATTGGTATCGTGTTTGACTATTGAAATAAGAGGTCCTGGGCTCAATTCTTGGCATGGCTTAAAATGTATCAGTAGTGAAATTGTAATTTACCCTTTACGGTAATGAATCAACGTCCGGGGCTGGGTTATATAATGAATCTTGTTTGTAATTCGTCTACTGATATAATCATCTGGTTTAGAAAGTGCAATTAAATACTTCAAATGTAAATAAAATCATAGCTGGGTATACTGATGGTATTTTTCCAAACGTAATTAACCACTCAATTTCAAGGTAAATTCGGGTATTCAAACTAATTTATACCTTCCACATTACTTTTCTATTAGCGTAGATAATCAGAGAACCAGGGTATTTTGTAAAACATGGTACACAAAAAAACAACTAGGGAATAGCCTATATTTCAAACTTTGGATCAAGGCGTTTGTAATTGCCTCTAACATAACCCTCAATTTGAAAATTGCGTAGTGTAGGGATGGAAAATTATTCTACTTACACAAACATATTTTATTTTCAAACATGCATTTGTGTAAAAGTATAAACCTCTTCATTTGGCTGTGCACATTCCCATGTCTGAACCGATGTACTTCATATTTTACTGTTAGTTAAGAAGTTTAATGGATTGATGGTTTGTAATAGGAAGAAATATCTACTAGAATTTCAGATCATAACAATTCTGAAAGCTACTGTATGAAAGATTACAGTAACGATCCAAGCGTTAAGCCTTTATATTCCAATCTTAAAAATGCAATCGCGCCTATTCTTCTAATCTATGATTTTACTGTTACTAGTCCACACCTTAAAGATTAAGTTATTATAATATATTTAATAGACTTTGGTCCAGTTTCCAAGTTGAATCTGGCTTTATAAAATAGTTAACACTCAATAAACTGACATAAGCCCAAGGGGAAAGCGTTTCACAGTCCCGTTGCTAAACCATATCAAGAGATAAACAAAGTTTAAAATATTAGACGAGCAAGAATTTTAGAATAGTTACGAACACACTAGAAGCCCTACTCTTCGACTTAAAGATGTACAACGATATGATTTTCACTGTGATTTATTTGATATAATTGCAGCAATTAGTATTACTATCATCATTATTATTATTATTATTAATGATATACTAAACCTAAAAGCTATGGGATGCCAACATTCTTGGGGCGATTTATGTTTACCGGGAGTTTATGAGATGGGTCGTTGTTTTGAACGTACCATGAATAATAAGTTAAACTATTTATTTGTGTGGAAACTTGAAATACTACGCCATTCATAAAGAGTTCTTAGCTCATTGGGAATCGGGTCTACCATGTGAGCGACTCTTGAGATTTTACGTAATTCTATCTTATTCAAAACCATAAATCTGTCAGGTCTGAAACTGTATTATTATAAAGCTAATTTTTTTACATAGATATATACATACACACACACATATATATATATATAGTGGCCTATAGTATGCTTTTCTAACATTTGGCATAAGCCCGTAATTTAAGGTATGCTGTTGGTTGGCGACCCACTGGTTCAGTTATTATGAGCCTTTTCATTGACTACTTCCAATGACGTCAGTGATTGTAAAAAAAAAAATCCTATTCATAACAAGTCCAGGTTGTGTCTGAGTATCAATAACAAGCTGGATTAAATAGCTAAGCTTTTCTATTTGTTAGTTACGGTTATAGCTGCATCTAAATATCTTATTATTTAAAATTGTTAAAACGACACCTGGACATGGGAATCGAACCCGGAACCTTTGACTTATCACGTCAATGCTCTAATCACTGAGCTATCCAGGAATAGTCCCGTGTCCAGGGTTATTCTATACTCATATTTTAAAGCAAAATCTGTGATGGACTTGTGGAAAACATCATTTGTAACCGACAATATCCGCACGTCCATCATAGACTGCCTTAAAATATGAGTGAAAAATGACCCTGTACACGGGACGATTCCTGGATAACTCAGTGATTAGAGCATTGATGAACTAAGCCAAAGGTCCCGGGTTCGATCCCCCCTGTCCAGGTGCCATTTTTCAATTTAAAGAATATCTATAACAAGCCAAACTATCTGGTTTGATAAAGGCAGGATTGCAGTTTGGATTTGCTTAAATTAGGCCGCTGGAAATTGGCAACTTATTGACTGACCTTTTTTTGTTCAGCAAGCCAAGCCCGATCATGAAACTATAACTGATGAAAGTATCTGTTGCTCAGAGCTCTCCACAATCACAGTCACGGTGATTCGTAAATCGCATTATTGCTAAAATTAATTTATTATTAATCATTATTATTAGTAGTAGTAGTAGTAGTAGTAGTAGTAGTAGTAGTAGTAGTAGTAGTAGTAGTAGTAGTAGTAGTAGTAGTAGTAGTAGTAGTACCGCGTCTTACTACCCATTCGGGTTATACGTACTTACGCTAATGTGTAATGGTAGGGTGATTGTGAGATGAAATGGAGGACCTACAGTTTAACGTGAGATCCAAACCACGGTGGAGGCCTGGCATTCCACACATTCACAAGTTGTGATTAATACACGTCTTGTCAGAGGTGAAGGAAGGGTTTGTCAATCAGATAAATCCGTGCCGGGACCGAGGATTGAACCTCGGACCCCCAAAATAGAAGTCTGACACCTTACCCCTAGACCACCAGGTCATCTATTATTAATACATGTGTATCACAAAATGAAACATTATTGTGGTCAACAGGCTCAGTCCTCAGAGCGGAATTAAATTCTATCTTGTGGTTGGCTCTGAGAGGCCGATACATTCACCAATAACCACAACTAGGCTCAATATAACAACTATAGAGATGAACCAGGATGGCTCGGTGATAGAGAATGCCGCGTAAAGCCGAAGGTCTTGAGTTCAATTCACTGTCCAGGCTTTCATTTTTCATCTAATTGTGTATATATATAATCCCCGCATTTTACTACCTATTCAAGCTATACGCTAAATATAATTACTCTAATGGGGTAAGGATGAGAAAGGAAACATTTTAGAAGTAATCTACCCGTATTTGCGGGTAAAGAAAAGTGGGGAACTATTTAGGAAAAGCCACTCTCAATAGACCTGACTAGAATTCAAGCCCCGATCCACCGAGTCATCAGCAGGCCAGTCCGTCACGTGAGTAAAGCTTTAAACCGTTCAGCCAATGAAGTGGGTCAAACATCAATTCATCACTGTCAAAGAAGAATTCCCATTTTCACAAATTATAATGTTTTGTCTGGCCAGGAATCAAACCGGGAGCCCTCATTTTCACATAATGATGTCTTACCGATTGATATATGCTTTTACGACAATAGTTAAAGTTGCTTCTAAAGATAATCATCTACTAACTCGCATCGGTTTTTTGTATTATTTACATTATTTTTAATGAAACTGCGTTCACCTTTCCGCATCGTACGCAATACCGATATTAATTCTGGGGGACAGATAAAATTTCAATCCATGTTGTGTGTGTGGATGACGTAATCTGGAATGCTGAGTAATGCACGCACACCCACTCTCTTACCCCACCCCCTAACCCCCATTCGCATTCGAAATTCCCGGCGTTATTATCTCTATATTTAGTTTAGTTTAAAGATGGGCAGTAAAATTCACTGTTGGGGAAAAGTTCAAAGTGATTTAGTTAATTGAAATGAGCAGTTCATTTATATAGGTTAATAGTTCGTGAACTATTACTTCTAGTTTAGTCGTTAGTGAAACTAATATTTCGCGACCTATATAAATACAGCTTGTAATTCAGTCGTTTGTGATCGAACTATTTTTCAGTTTAGTCCTTTACCAATTCACAAACTACCACGTGTGAGTGAGTTATTATTTCTCCCTCACATAAATAGTTACATAGTAAAAGTCTGCCGTCTGGTGAACGTTTTTAAATTATTATTATTATTATTATTATTATTATTACTATTATCACCGCGTCTTACTACCCGTTCGGTTTACATGCACTTACACTAATGTGTAATGGTAGGGTGATTGTGAGATGAAATGTAGGACCTACAGTTTAACGTGGGATCCGAACCATGGTGGAGGCCTGGCATTCCACACATTCACAAGTTGGGATTAATACACGTCTTGTCAGAGGTGAAGGAAGGCTTTGGCAATCAGATAAATCTGTGCCGGGACCGAGGCTTGAACCCCGAAGCCCAGCACAGAAGTACGACACTTTAACCCTGGACCACCAGGTCACCAACGTTTTTAAAGTTTATTTAATAAGTGTGCTCACGAATCAATAACTTGTTATTTTTGTCGAAATAGCTGTGATAAGCTTAAAGATAAGAGTAAAAATTTCTTAAATAAAATTAAAAGAAAAAACATATTTTTGATCGGAAAAATAATACTTTCAAGTCAAATTAGATTAGCTACATCAGCTCCACTGTTAAATTAATTATATCTTTGTGGGGTGCAGCTAAAGTATTTGTCTCTAGTGACCTGTATCCTAACGACCACCCTTGTCACTTATGTGATTATAGATATGATATACAAAAGGCGACACAATAGAACTGAAGGATTGATGTTGGGAACTGTCTCCTTCGGAAATACGAATGTTCTAAATGCAGTGGATGCATTACACTAAATAAATCTTAATCGTCTGATTCTTGTGGTCCATCCAATGTGGACTAGGGGAACTTACAGGATCCTGGTGTTAAATAGTAAACTTCTAATAAAAAAAACAGTCTTTATTCATTATATGTCATTTTCAGAACTCGGTGGTCTAAGATGCATGAAATTGTCAACTTGATCGATGTAATCTATAATATTGTTTTTCATATCGACTCTTTTTTACAGCCATAAATCTGTGTACCTTTTCTTCATTTCACACCGATAAAATAAACTATGAACCTATAGAAAATTATAAAATCATCATAGCCATCTAAAAATAGTTAATAGTTTTATTGAAAGTTTGTTGTTACAAATATTATTACATTAAAATAATATTCAGAACATATATTATATTTCGTGTTATTGTAAAAATATAGCATGTTCGTAGTAAAGTGAGCATTTTATTTATAATGAATTATGATATTAAATCACTATTATCAATAAATATATATTAGTATTGGTGGACACGCTCACAAAGGCGTTAGTCTTATCTGATATGGTGTCTCGTTGATGGAGAAGTCAGCATTGGAATACCGACTAGCTGTATAGAGGTGTTTCTAGTTAAATGGTTTTTCACTCTCACTCCGCGAAAATGTGGTTACACTTTTCTAAAGTTTATGTTATTCCTTTCAACATCATCAATGTAATTAAATGCTGATAACTCAGGTAGGTATAAGAAGGTAGTGCAAAAAAAATAATTAAAAACCCAAGCGTTTAATATAATGCAATAAAGT
The DNA here is from genome assembly GCA_039000515.1 of Timema cristinae. NCBI lineage: Eukaryota > Metazoa > Arthropoda > Insecta > Phasmatodea > Timematidae > Timema > Timema cristinae. The sequence continues at coordinate 27,684,499 of JBCFYV010000100.1, read as the reverse complement.
TTGTCGATCAACTTTTATTTTTACTGCATCTTAATATCCGTTTGAGCTATACACATATACTAATCACGTTAATGGTATGGTTATCAAAAAGGTAAATTTAATAGAAAATGTATCTTGCATTTACCTGAAAAGAGAGTTGAAGATTACTCATGGTAAAACACCCTAAATTCAGCTGACCGGGAATCAAACCCCGATCTTCCAGTCATCGACAATCCAATCCAACATGAGGATGACGCGTTAGACCATTTGACTATCAATGTGGGTTTGTTAAGCTTAAACCTCTTGTGTATGTCACTAAGCTATTTAATGTTATGTCCCAGGTTCCCGCCAACCCTCATCCACCTTACTAATAATGTAACAGTTGTCACAAAAGCCCTCCCTCACAGTTCAAACCGAAACCACTTCGCCCAACTTCACCTCTCTCACCCCCCGTTTTTTATAAAACCACTCGTAGCCCTCTAAAAACCTTACCGTCCCTTCGAAACCCTCCTGACCCCCGCGGTGCAATCCGACAAAAGCAAATCAATATGGCGCCTGCTCCCAACCGCGTCCCAGGAAAGAGACGGTAGATAAAACTAAGAGAAAGGACAGAAACAAAAGTGGATGCTATCATACAAAATGTAGTCATCTCTGTGGATTTGCTCCTTGTTTTAGTCGGTCATGAGAATGAAGGGTTTGGGTGGGGGGGGGGTGGAAGGAGGGGGTGACAAAAGCCTAACGTCGCGCGTAACAACCTTCCTCCCCCTCCTTCCTGACACCTAGCTCCTCCGTGGCGTCCAGACGAACTGCGCGGGTACCCGTGAAACAAGCCCCGAAGTCTGTCTACGCGTCGCGGCCCTGAGTTTCACAAACACAACACACTAAAACCACGCGCGTCGCCGAGCTGAGGAGCGTCCCTGAGTTCGTGGACCGTCGGAAACAAAAGACAATCGCGGATACGTCCAACAAACAAATTTAATAAAGTCCGAGAGATGACGAGTGAGACTAAACGTGTTCGGTCGGGTAACGGGGAAGATGCTTGTGACATAGTGAAGCGTGGATAAGTAGATGTTCATTTGTTCAACAATGTTGTTCAGAACAAGGAACAATAGAAAGTCGTCGTGTAGCGTGTCGGTGTTTGAAGACGTTCGAAGGACAACGTGTCTTAACGCGGATCCATAAGTTAAGTGAATATCTTGTGAGCTTCCTATATTTCTAGTTGTTGCTGAGGTGTTTTTTTTTTGTCACGTGGGGGTTTGGGAGTCACGACTCTGACGTCACCACCACGTGTTGATCCCTCCTCTCTTTCAATAACCCCCTTCCCTCGTTACTCCACTCCCCCATCTCTTAGCGTGAGTGATACCTGAGCACATGTATACAAGATATTCCAGTATGATTGACCTACATTTATCAAAAAGGTTTCACGCAATAACTACACGTAGAGTTGTATTTGTAAAAAAAAAAAAAAAAATGGGGGGAATCTGATACCTTTGATTGGAGGGGGTGAAGTGTTTTTGTTTATGGAGGTCAAATGACTCGCATTTTGACCCGAGAACAACAAAAATAGTTAAATGGCGTGAAAGATTAGAGTGATTAATTTGCGTAGTTGGGGCTATTAATATAAGTCTTGTTATTTTTATAAGTTATAGCAATTACTTTGGTGTATGAAACTTTATTTTTTTTCCTCATTAATCCTCGAATTACTAGAGAGGCAATGTTCAACCCGAGATATAAACGTAATTTTTAATTTAGATATAAGAAACCAAACTAAATTTATATAGGAAATAATTATTTCACATTAAATATAAAACTATTTTTAATTAATACATTCATCACACAAAATAAAGTTACCCTAACCTACGAGACAAAATTACCCAGCATTAGCTTGGAAGGAGGCTGGGAAAACCAAAGTACAATTTTTCTATTTGTTAAACTACCCCCCCCCCCCCCCCCCCCATCCTTTCCCTGGGACACATGGTTGGGATTCAAACCTACACCACCTCGTCAACGCCAAAAAAAAGTCAAAATAGGCCTAACGCTATAAGCCACCCGAACGATGTTGTTGATATATTTAACCTTGTCCACCAAATCCATTAAAATATAAAAACACACTTAATTTTATTAACTCCTAGAGTTTTATAGTTTGACAAAAATATAACTTATTTATTAAATTTAATTACCATTTATCTAATATTTTATTTCATCTAAGCCCTAACCTCTATTTCACAAACAAGACTAGATGAGTCTAACCGCGTTAAGCGCCGATGAAGCTTATACTAAAGTTTATATCATATATTTAATATAGGTGTTGAAAACATTTTTATATTAAGCTGAAAACTCAAGTGAGATGAAATTAGCAAGTATTAAATGTATTATGGTTCCTTTGAGTTTATTAATTCTTTTGTTTGTAATATAATGATTGTTCAAAATAGCTTAATAAAGAGGCCTATATTTAGCCACATTGAACAGTGCGCTAGAGAAACTAATTATTGTTTCGTGTAATCTGTTAGCAAATGCTGTTAATCAGGATTACATTTGGTAATAAATCAACAATATAGCTACGGGAGGTAATTGAACGTGAATGTCTCTGTAGGCTATTAAGTTATCTGTAAACGTTACAGTGTTTGTTCCTTACTAACAGTGGCATTGTGACATTAATTAAGGAAATCTACTCCGTCAGGTCCTTCTATTATATGAGAAGATTTGTGTTTATATCTTTCAAATGAATCAAACTATTTAAAAGTTGTCAAGTTGGCCATAGGTACTAGAAAAATGATACGAATAGTCAGAAATACCTACGTCGGTGGCCGCGTGGTCTAACGCGCTACTCTCGCAATAGACTGTACTGCTGAAGACGAGGAGCTCGGGTTCAATCCCTGTCAGGTGCACTGAGGATAGTTATTCCCCCCCAAATGCTTTTCCACTCTCGCTTCACGAATATTTGGGTACACTTCTTCTCAATTAAACCTTCCTTATTTCTAACATATTAGTGTAATTAATACGTAGGCGTACAAGCCGAACGGGTAGTAAGATGCTGTTCTAAAAAGTAAGCACCAGCCTGACATTTAATCCGCGTATCCACCGCTGCAGTTCATATTAATGGTTGTGTTTTACAATAAATTTCGTTGTTGGAAACATTTGATATTAAGTTGAAAACTCAATTTAAATGAGAAACAGTAATTATTAAATGACTTTTGATTCCTTAAAACGTATTAATCTTTTTTTGTAATAAAACCATTAATAAGCATTTTATACACTTGAACTATATTAAGCTTTTAGATCGAGTTTATATGTTAAAAATACAAAACTTATAAACACAGAGTGTACCGTAACATGTGGGACCTATATCAGTGATGGACGTGAAACTCAAAAACAATTTTTAAAAATTGTTCGTATTAACATATGTCCCATTTGACCTTGTTTCCGAGTTTCATTCATGTTTGTACTCCAGTAATGTGGAGCTACTTGATATTATAGGAAGTGTTCAAAATGGTCCATCTTCGGCCTGCTTTCGTCGTGTCATATAATACCGCACTAATTCAAAAATACCAGGTGTATGTCGGATTGCCTCGTGGTTAGGTAGACAAAATATTTCAATGCTGACAATGGGTGTTGGATAAACAATTGGTTTCAAGTGTACCTACAAATAAAAATCTAATGGATTTAAGTCTTGAGTAACACGCAGATCAGCCGGTAGGTCCTGCATGACCTAACTAATTGTTAGTAAATCGGGATGTTTGTTTTAAACCGTTTAGTGGACTCACTTTTCTGTAGCTCGGAAAATGGTCGAATGGGACATATGTTTATATTATTTTTGTCATTGTTTTTGTGTCTCCTGTCCACCTGTGTAGTGGGTCCCACATTTTACGGTAAATCCTTTATATACGTTTATATTATACACACACACTCTACAGCTATTTTGTTAGTCATATAAATTTTACTCAACTAATGAGCATATTAAAAAGAATATATTTTGATAGAATATCCACATATATCCATTATTACGAAACATTTTACTCCATGGACAATATAATATGAAAATATGTTGGAGCAACAGATATCTTCTTTCAAACTATAGTATTAGTTTATTATTACACATTTTACTAAGAAGAATTTTTATTATTATTATTATTATTATTATTATTATTATTATTATTATTACTAACCAATCTTATCAATGCTGATAAAATAATAAAAATATTGTGAGAAAATATTTTTATATTTTATAAGCTAAACCTTTCCATCTAACGCAACTCCAATTGTTTTATATGTACAGTGACTTTCTCTTAGTACGGGCTAGTCATATATATACATATATATTATTGAAATTTGACCTCATTTTCTTTAAAGGGGGGTGTAAACAATTTATGAAAAAGCACCTTTCTACGCCAATTAAGGATTCGAACACATGCCATTGCCACCAGACCAGACTTACATACTAGTCTACGTAAGCATATGTGCATATGATTCTAAACACACATATGATGTAAGTGTGTGTATGTGTGCGAGCGTGTGTGCATGTAGCTAGCATCAATTGCTTATGTGCTTTCTACACTATCTCTAGGACACATACAATAATTAAAGCTGGAATATTTAATTAAGCTTTCACTTGTTTGTAAATGTACAAAAAGATTGGGAATTTACTATTCTCTTTATCTTTTCAATGCTGAGCGTTTCTCTTTAAATTTGATATGCTATTTTGATTTATTGATATATCTTTTATCTGTATACTGTGGTTATATTTGATATTTATCTGAATCGAAGGGAAAGTTTTGTTTCCATTTGCATGGGAATGCTAGTAAATATACAGGGTGCTCGGAAACTTAACGCACAAACTAAACATATAGTTTATTTAAACCTAAAGGAAAGAAAATCCCTGTACACTTATATTCGGCGAATTAAGCTAATACCAATAACTTGTGTTCAAAGTTTCGGCGTATAGCACCTGGAGAGCAAATCTGTGCAAGCATACGTGTACAACAATTAGCATAGGAACTATACTGCTTTAAAATGGCGTAAGGATTGAGGTCAGCGCGGCCGGAGTGGGGAGTGGAGGCTCGTCACATGCTCGACCAATCCGCGAAGAGTAGTTGTCATAGCAACCGATGCACGTTGCCAGATTTCTTGACAATCACTGAGTACGCTTATATAGTAATAACGTGCACACGCCTGCTATGTAGCAACTATGTCTCCCAGCCTACTCACCACGCGAATCCTAAAGCAGTTAAATCACAGTATAGGCGTGCGGCACTGCACACCTCGACATCTTGGAACACTGCGGCAAAACATAACACAATCAATAGTAAACAACACACCAGTCCATCTAGAAATGAGAATAGTTCTGAGGGTCATCATTAACGCTCCTATAATCACAGAAAGTGCTCGAAATGACCACCCCTGACTTTACTGCAGAGCCTCATTCAAGGCGGAAGGGAATGAAGCACCCGTTAGATGGTATTTGGGATAGCTTGCACATTTCCCGCTACAATTGCGAGTCTTACTACCAAATTAACCTTGCCAAATACTGAGGTATCATATTATTACTACATGTAAATGCTTGCCGTTACTGTATGTGCAGTGCAACGTGCCTAGTTCCTATGCAACTGGTTGTACACGCATGTTTGCACAGCTTTGCACTCCCAGCGCTTACGCCGAAACTTTGAATACAATTTAATGGTATTAGTTTACTTTGCCGAATGTAAATATACGAGTATTTGGTCTTCCTTTTGGTTCAAATAAACTGTATGTGCAGTTTGGGCGTTGAGTTTCTAAAGACCTTGTATAGTGTTCTTACAAAAATTTACCATTTAGGATATAATATACACAACATTTTCCAGTTAATTAAATCCATTGAGAATTAATTGAAAGCTAATTTGACTAAAATATTACAAAATTATGCTCCATTTTACTTGATCCACGTGTTCATCAATTAATAAAGGGATGTAATCTTTAACATTCCAACGTTGGTATTTGAGTAATTAAAAGGTATTAACACTGTATCTATTAAATACCACCACATATTTTACGATAAAATGTGTAATATTTTTAATGATCATCCGTTCCTATTTTGTGAGTGTAATGGGATAGTATTATCGATTAGCTATTAGTGTATTGGAATTTCAGTCCATTGGCCGTTGCGTGTTTCTAAAATACTGATGGAAATTCTGTTTGATTTTATGAAGTGCTCCGGATGAAAAAAGAAAAAACTTCTTTGATCTCCTGTCTTAAAATGATTTAACCATATTTTTTTAATCTTTATAAATATTTTTTACTCCAAGATTATTAATTCAGAGAGTATGAATAGGAAGGATAATTTAGATAAAGTGTATTCCCATTAGAGTAAGTAGAGGGTGAGGGAGAATTCAAATGGATGGAGTGGAAAAGAGAGTTTGATGACACGCAATTTCTTTTTAAAAGATTAATACTTTGAAGGGATGATGGTGGAAAGGCGTGGAAGAGTCGTGGGCAGGAGGTGAGAATTTTAAGGGTAAACGTTTTTTAAGACGGAGACATTAAATAGGCCGTAGGAAGAGAGAAGTTTTAAGGATGCATGGAAAATAATATTATATATAAAACCACTCGGCTGAGATCCGAACCTCGACCTTCCCGTCATTGGAAAGGGGGAAAGAACCTATTTGGATATCGATGCATTAGACTGCGTGTTCACCAGTGTGCGCGCTAACTATGAAATCACATTTCACGTACATTTTATTAATATAATAATAAGTATTCAAATTGGCTTAGTTAAATTTTATCTTATTTAACTACATTATATAAGAATTACTGCCATATTTGTGATATTCTCTAACAACCTAATTTAGGTTATTTTGTCCGAGAGACTCTTCTATCTTATGGGGTGAAAAAATTGAAATTATTTAAATTGAATTTCCTACTAAATATATTATTTTTTTATTTGCCTCGTTAATCCGCACCAATAGCTTGCCAAATTCCACCCATTCAAATATTTTATTATACTAAAATACACTTACTATTTTTACAAGATTGTTTGATTGAACAGCTCAGTACGACATAATTTATATTAATCCAGGACTACCTATTTTCAACAAACGAACACAAATATATGACATTAACAATCTCACCCGGTGGAATAAGATGTGACACTTGGCTAGTTTTATTGACATTATTTTTCCCCCTATAAATTAATACGTTATATCCAATGATTTTTTAACAATATAATCTAATTAATTTGGTAATAATCGGTAATATAGGTTGTAGAAACCATACTTTAAATAACATTTAGAAAACTAACTCAATCACACGTGTCCGATATTCAAACCTTGAAAGCCTCGTATGAATGAAAGTCACAATCAAATGTGAGTCTTACGTCCTATACCACTCGGCCACTTCCCATCCTTTCTCTTGATCAATTATTTGTTGCGTCTCAAACTTTTCATTTTTTTTTTTCAAATATTTTTGTTAAGGTTACTACTATACAATAGTAAAAAACAAACAGAAACGATGAAAGACGTTACCTATAACGTCACGACAGGTCAAAATTTCATTTCCATGTTAATTAATTTACGTTTTAAGCTATGACAACCGAAGCTGACACGCACCTTGCTGTAAAATTGTAATGTTGTTTTTTTAATGCAAGTGTCTGTATGAATCCGTACCTGTGCGGACGAATCGTCGAGAGAGTTATTCATCCACACTTTTACAGTGCGTTGCGGTGCTGGCCGTGTCGCCACCAACTGCTTAATACGTATGACGATTCGGGTGTATTCGTAAATGTTCGGTAGCTTCCGAACTCGGTTTTCATACCAACCACCAAGCAGTGCGTGGTAACGTACACTTACAAACTGTTCACGATTGGTTTTTACCTGGATGACAGTTTGAAAATCATATGTTTAGGTTTTGGGTTGCCAATACTTGTAAAAGATCACAGTTTTGTTATAAATGTAAAGATCTTTAATTATCTGTTATATATTACATTTAAAATAACGTAAACTTAAGTTTTCTCATACTATTTCATTTTTTTTTAAATAATTTCTTTTTATCCAACTCAAAACAATATTTTAAACATAATTAAAAGTACTTATTTTTCATTTTGGAACGTTACTGATTTTGTGTAGTATAGTGCACACATCAATATTACAGGCATTGTATTTACTTGGAAAAGAGAAAATTATTGTCATTATTTTACATACAATAAATGATTTTATGATTATTTTATCGTATTTTGAAATATTTAACTGAATAAAATATTTTCATCAACTGCGTGTCTGCATCATTGTTAAAAACTTGTTTACTGTTATGCTCAATCATATGGTTTAGATTCGTCAACCACCATTTTGAAGCTATGTTCGTTAGAAGTTTTTGTGAAAGTGGTGTTAATATTTTTTTTAGGGGAATAAAACTATAAATAAATTTTGTGTCCGTCCTCAAATAAATATATAAATAATATTGGCCTAAATTACTGTGGTTAACTATTACATTAATATATTATCATATGTTTTCATTACATCCTCCAAAGTGATAGATGTCAGCTGTTGGCGTAGTGATATATTAGGGATTACTTCTAGTAACATTTCTAGCTGTCATCCAGGTAAACTTAGGTCGTGAATAAATTGTACACCAAGTTTGGAAAACTAGTTTGGGGCAGTGAAGTCTTTTTGGGGGTTAAATTTTATTAGTTATGTACGCTAACTTATTAACCACGCAATCAAATAGGTTAATTATTCGGGATCGAGTGAATCTCAAGATATAACACTTTGAGTATTGTTATTCCTTGGCTTCCACAATGCAGGAGGGCAGTGTCGCACGCATACACTCGAATTTTCCGTTACATTCAGCTCGTGTAGCCACTTGATAAAAAAAATTGGTGCAGTTAGGTGAGATGGGATGCGGGTCGGCTCCATGTGGTTTTAGATTTATTCAGTAAGTTTTAAAGATAAAACACAAACCATAAATTATTAAATTGTTTTAAACAATTGTCTTACAGCATCACAAAACTATTAATTTTATCTTGAAGTAGTATTTTTGTAAACGTATGTTTTATGAATCATCTAAAACTTAGACTATTTAGCTTGGTCACGAATATTTCCAGTAGGAATCTTCCTGCCAGGATGTAGATTTTAAAAATTCCGTGGAAGCATAATGTCTAACTAGAAGAAGAAACAGGAAAAATGTAATTTTAAAAAGTAAGTCAATGTTCAAAGGGTGAAAATATTATGAATGTGTAAAATTATCGGAGGTAGAGGGTAATAGTTATCAGCAGATAAACAAGTGTTCTCGCAGGATAAACTGCTCATTTTCTTCCCTCTCTTTCTATTTCGTATATTGGTGTCTTAAGTGTGTCATTCAGTGCTAAGATTTATGAAACACGGCTCTAGATTTAGCCATATTCTAACAAACAAAGTATTTTTACACAGGCCAACAACAGAAAGTGTTAAGATATTTGAAAACTAGTAGCAAGTTTTTCTCTTTACCTTGAAGTAATAAGTTTCGTAGTTTAATTTCCCCTCTTTCTTATCGACATGTCAACGGGTGGTTGTAGATGAAAGAAGAAAGGTAGTATAAGCTGTAGATATGTAGTTCTAGAAAACGACACAGACCACGTGCTGCATTAAAGTAAGGTTCACACTATCCAGTTTCTCATAGAAGGCTAAGGTATTAGTTTTTTTTGTAAAATAAAATAATATTTAATCACTATATTATAAAACCACATGGCTGACTCACTCACTGGCATTAATATTTACCAATTTCCAGATGAGCTAGAAACTTGACATTTGGCAAACATATAGGTCCTAGCCTGTAACCGACGGGAAAATTCCAAAAAATTAAAAATTTTAATTTTAACTTAAAAAAAATTATATTTTTTTAATTTTTAACCTAAAAAAAAAAAACGGCGGAGCAACTTTAAAGTCTGTGCGGACCTTTCTTTGGGGGTCTCTTGTGGCTAAACGGTAAGAACTATCCAAAAACGGCTTGCACCAGAGCTATATTTCACACTTATGGGACACCTGGAATCATAAAACTGTAAAAATAAATCAACGTTCAAAACCAACACTTGAATTACATTAGTTTACACTCACTGGGGTCTGGGGGTGGAGCCCACAACGAGCAAATCGAATTTATATAATATAAACTGTGAAAGAGGGGTGAAGATAAACAGGTTGAAAGTTAAATTGTGATTTTTGTGAAGGAAACCTTCAATCACGTTTACAAGTTTAGGTTTATTTTGATTTATAATTAATATATAAATCATATTTGTTTTGAAGAGGTTAAAGCTGAACATAATTATATATTATTAAAATATTTATAAAAACAATTCAAAGCATAATTATATTTATTTGATACTAAAAAAAGCCATAGTTACATTTCAATATATATAAGTAGATGATAAAAATATATTTGCCTGTAAGCGTTTGTACAAAATATTTAATCAAGATGTTTTAAATTTCGCATTTATTTTCATGCTACTCTATAGTTTTTATAGCTTAAGTCACGTGCATATATTATCTATCTTTGTACATAAGGCGTTTCAGAATTATATAAATTATATGAATAGTGAATAGTGACGGGAGGTTGAAATTCAAATCTGAACCGGATGCATTAGGGGTAGTTCTCCGCGTGTGATTTTACTATTTCCTGGTGACCTGGTGGTCTAGGGGTAAGGTGTCAACTCTAATGCTGGCGGCTGGGGTTAAATCCTCGGTCCCGGCAAAGATTTATCTGATTACCAAACTCTTCCTTCACCTCTGACAAGACATCTTGTGAATGTGGGGAATGCCAGGTCTCCACCGTGGTTCGGATTCCACGTTAAACTGTAGGTCCTTCATTTCATCTCACAATCATCATACCATTACACATTAGCGTAAGTGCGTATAACCCGAATGGGTACTAAGACGCGGTGCTATAATAATAATAATAATAATAATAATAATAATAATATATAATAATAATAATATTACCTCTCTATGCTATTGCGAGTGAATTTTCTTTCCTCATCCTTATCACGTATATTTAGCCGATATACAACCTTGAACTGTGATTGTAGTGTCCTCTCTCTACCTTTAATTGCAGGTGTGTTTTCTATAAACTACTAGTACACTCATATTTATCCTTACTGTGGCTCGTTAATATCTCTTATTTTAAACAAACTAACAAAAAACTATTTACATAGTTAAAAATTAAATTAATTAAATTTATTTCAATTAATCAATCAGATTTAAACCATAGTAAGAAAAATACAGTCAATGTATCGATATCACAAGCCAAGTATATTAACATAATCATGAAGAGCTTTAAGTCAGTTTAAATTGATAAAATTTCTCCCGCTATATTTTCATCTACATTATAATACGCGCCATAAAATGGAAAGCCAATAAAGTCACGAGTCCGCATTCCAGACGATGGAACATACATAAACAACTAATTATTCGTGACATTTGCAGCATCAATGGCCCTTTTCAATCCATAACTCTGTTAAACGAACCGTGCTAACTCCTGAGGGGATAAAGTCAGATTGAAAATCAGGATTACCCCCTTTTCTCTTTCCTGTTAGAAGATCTGCAGTTCCGATCTAAAATACAGGATCACATCCTGGGTAGAGAGGGATAACAGGAGAATTGAGGGGTACGGGCGTCGAGGCTTTTAGAAGGTTTGTTTACACGCGTGAGTCATTGTTAATGCGCACGCTTTGACCACATTTTGTTTGACCACATCGTTAATACGCGTGCTGACATATTCTGTTTAGGGCCAACGTACATTGTTAGTGGTCCGGCTACCCACCGCAAAACGTGGGCCGCTACTGAATTTACGATACTTCTGACCACGCCACCATCTAATCTGCCCTCTGGTTTGATCGGGTATAGTCCCTTTAATACTTTGCACAACCCAATTTTCATAAAAAGGAGCCTTCCATAAAATACAAAACTTAATTTTTTACAGGCCTAAATTGATAAAAGTTCTAATAATTTACTAATGTTTTTTATGACAGATATCAAAGGTAACAGCTCTAGATCGTATGATGTGACACGTGAATACGTGAAATTAGATCAAGTAACATTTATTGACTCCCTCCACTCAAATGCGGGTTCTTTTCTTCTAAATTCAACCTTCTTCGTCCCTACTAACCAATTAGTATAATTAGTACCCATGAGTATAACCCGAATGGGTAATGAGACTTGGTGACAAACTTTTTTTAGATAAGGCCTTTATTTTAAAATTGGGCTTTAGATAGCCTCATTAAATAAAAAATTAATTTTCTCTAAGAGAGACTATTTACAAATTTACTAACGATGAGAAAATATGAGCCTATATTTGTTTTATGTGTACACATACGATTTTAATATAGTGAATCTGGCTATATTTTATTAGAGCAGTCGCATAAAGTGTTATGTTACCCCTGAATAGTGAAACAGCTCAATACATGAATTGGGCCAATTTCTGTCCATTTTTGGGAACTGGCTTTATCTATTTGCCATTTTACGGACTGGGCAAAAATTGGATTAACTCTTGCCCACATCATTAAATGGAACTCATTGTAATATATACTAAAAGCTTTACTTAAATTCATTTGAAGAAATCATATTAATCTAACCAAACCTAACTTAACCTAACCTTCAATTCTAAAACGATTAAAAGCTAAACTAACTTCGCTTACTCATTTCCCAGACCGGGTTAAGTTCATGAGTTGGGTAACGATTGATGCTGTTCAGTTCATGAAATAGTCAGTCCACAAACTACAGTAGCCCCATGGCTTCTTTGGTGCTGACTGACAGCTGACAGCTGACTTCTGACAGTCAACATTTAGGTATATAACTAAATTTTTACTCCCAGAAGCGACAGCTGGTAAATACATGGTTTGTAGATCATATGGTTCAGCGTAGAGATACATAATTTGGTCTGGTAACTTTTCATGGCCGTCAGTTATCAGCTGTGAGCTGGCAGTCAGCACCAAAGAAGTCATGGGGCTACTGTAGGTAGCAAATAAGTAGTAAGACGCGGTGCTAAAATAAAATTAGGCAGAACAAGCGCTATCTAATTCATGAACCGAACGAGTCTTTAAACAATCCGTTAAATGGTCAAGCGAAGTAACCAGTTTACGAATGAGCAGAAATTTACCCTAATCCATTAAATGGTAAATTTATATTTTTTGGGGTGTAACATACATATTTATATATATATATATATATATATATATATATTCATTACGGGAGACCTGGTGGTCTAGGGGTAAGGTGTCAGACTTCTATGCTGGCGGCCGGGGTTCAATCCTCGGTCCCGGCACGGACTTATCTGATTACCAAACCCTTCCTTCACCTCTGACAAGACATTTTGTGAATGTGGGGAATGCCAGGCCTCCACCGTGGTTCGGATTCCACGTTAAACTGTAGGTCCTTCATTTCATCTCACAATCACCCTACCATTACACATTAGCGTAAGTGCGTATAACCCGAATGGGTAGTAAGACGTGGTGCTAATTATAATAATATATTCATTACCACAAAGAGTAATCTTATTTAAATTTAAATCTGATTCCGGAAAAACAACACAAAATATGTTGTACAATATGTTTTCAAGCTATTAAAATACAACATATTTCCCTCAATTCCCTTTTATTACTTACTTACAATATGATATTAGGAACTCGAAAGTTAATTACCGCACTCAAAAAAGTTCGCCACCTATTCATATCTTGAGCTAGTTCTATCCAATCTATCTCATTACACCCTATCTCTCTTAGGTCTCTCCAAATATTATCCGGCCATCTTAAGTCTGGCTCTTCCCAATGGTCTCTTCCCATTGGGTTTGCCAGTCAATAACCTGAATAAGGTTCTATATACTCCCATTCGTGCTGCATGACCTTCCCACCGTAACCTACGAGATTTTTTTATCCTAATAATGTCGGGTGATGATTATATGGTTTGTAGCTCATAATTATATAATCTCCTACAGATTCCATCATAAAATTCCATTTTTGAACAAAATATTTTCCAACGTATATTGTTTTGAACACTCCAATTAATATTCCGATTAGTTGGAATTTAAATGGGCTTTCTAATTAATTTTAATGGCAATCATAATTGATGAATTGTTGAACGACTATTAATAACTCATGTAAATTTGAGTTTTGTACCAATTGTAAAATGTGTAGCTATGTGCTACCACATTGTTTCACGTAGACTATATTATTGTATTATTGGTAAATTATTTCAATTATTCATTTTCTTTTTATTATTAACTATTAATAGCCAAGTAATTATTCAAATTCAAATTAAATTTTCTCAAATTTTCGTTTTATAAATCTGTATTTTTAAATCACTATCAACTCTTCAAATTGATTTTCAATTATTGTCTATTTCATTCACATACATGTTTTAAAAATGAAATATTGAATGGAATAAATATATCACGATTTTTTAAACAAATATTAATATTATTAGTTGATAATTGATAATAATAAAGAATATGATGATGAGATGATGTAATAGTAAGAGTAGGTACACGTTTTAAAAATATGTATTACCCTCAAACAAGCTACACAAATATTTACACTATAAACATACCCACATTTATTCGGAGAGGGAATGGGAAACCATTTAGGAAACTCCACTTGACTGATATTCAAACCCTGACCTCCCCGTTATTAAAAATAGAGTATATTCTGTAAGTAATGCATTAGACCAGGGTAGTCCAACACGTTTACCCCAAGGGCCCAATTTGATTATCATTTTACACCACGGGCCGAAGATATATTTAAATAGTCTCAATAACTTTTTAAAGCCAACAAGCATTACTTAATAAATAATTATGTTCAATAATATTTTAATGCAATTTATTTTTGTTTGGTAGAATCTATCTAATCTTACTGTCAAAACTAGGTGTAGTAATCCCCCAAAAATGTATTATGAAATATGAAATATGACCGTGCACACACAATCACATAATAACAAAGCATTGTCTATATATATTTATTTATGAAATAAATATGTATTAAAATGCAATCATAACAATATTTACATTTGAATAATTAACTATTTCACTATTTGCCACCTAGGGTTTCCCTTTATTTTTTCTCCAGAATACTGTAGGGCCACATTTTCAGTGAACATTTGCCCGCGGCCCACCGGTTGAACCACAATGTCCTAGACCATGAGATGACCGATGCGGGTTTTAAAATATCAGTTAGTTAATGAACAAAAAGTTTACATACATTTTAATCATTTTTTAGCAACGCGACTTACTACTCGTTCGGGTTATATGCCTGTATACTAATTACGCTAATGAGTTAAGTATTAGGAAGCTTTAATTTAAAGGAAGTTCACCTGGATTTGCGTGGAGGGAGGGTGGAAAACCATTTAGGAATACCACCCTCAGTGCATCCAACTGGGATCTCTCCCTGGTCTCCCCATCTTCGGCAGTCTAATCCAACACGAGATTAGCGCCTTAAACCACACGGTCACTGAAGTGAGTTTTAAAAATGTTATGTTAAGATCAATATGGTAATTTTTTTGTATAAAATGTATGCAACCCATTTTAAATCGTATAATATGTAGTGTAAACCAAATATGGAGCTTTAACAGGATGGAGTAGCAAAGTGTATGTATGTGATATAAAATATTGGAAAAATGTATACCTGAATGTTAATAAAGAATAAACTGAGTGGTCGACCAAAGAAAAGCGTGAAATTGAATTGGAAAGATGTGGTTGGTATGAAGATGAATTGAATAGGAAATTGAAAAGAAGGGCGAAGATGTTTCATAGATAGTAGTGCTGAGTTCGATTTGAACATGAATCTGCCAATAATATAACTGGCAGTAAGAATAATAAACTACTATTTTGAAAGAAGAAGAAAAATGAAGAATCGGATGAGGTTTAGAGGAATATGGCAAGAAATGTGTAGGCCTGACAACATCAAAATAGACAGATAGGAAGTACGAATAAATCAGATGAGAGTTTTAGAAAACATTTTGGTTACTGCCTTGAGGCACTGTTCAATAAATAATGTTTGATAATAATTAAAATGGAGTGGTCGAACTCGTCCTAGTTATAAAACAAAACTTGAGAGTTACACCACTCAATTTTTTCAAGTTTGATGATGGCATGAATTGCCGAAATACAGCCCATCAATGAAATGTATATGAAGGTAAAATAACTTACAATAATATTTCAAATTTTCATAAACTTTTCAAATTCTAATGGTTCGTTTTTCTTAAATGTTACATGTAATTTATAATTTTTTAAACTTTATAAATATAAATTTTGACTTTTATAAATTGAGACATTGTGTTAATTAATTATTTCAGCTGTAAATTGTTTTTTGTTTTAGTATATATTTATTAATCCCGTCAATTCATTATACTATACATTTGTGCTTTTAATTAAAAATACTGTCAAAATCATTTATTAAATAATATGAGTTTTATGAAAGATATATATTGTTATTGAATATGGCTTAGACGTGTTCGTTATACCCTTGATATATGAACCACTTTCAAGCATTATGTATGTTCTAAATGTGTTTTAGTTAATCTTATTAATTTCTTTTAAACAGAAGATGAAAGATTTTATTTTTATTAAAATATTCTGTCCTGGTTTATTTTATTTTAGGTAATATTGTTTATTGTTTCATTCCCTCCAACCCCTTCACAAAACGCTTCGTTGGTTGAATGGTTTAAGACAAGGGATGGGCAAATTACGGCCCATGGGTCAACTATGGCCCACTGTTGTTTTCTGCCCAGCCCATGGCTGATATATATAATTAAAATATATTTCTTTGTGAATCAGACTTTTTAACACAAAAAAATGTATTTTTTTATAAAACTGTGTTGTGCTCTGAGCAGGCTTTTTTAACACAATAAAAGAGCATTTTCTTTTATAAAACTATGGCAAAATCAACATTCCATACTTGATAAATCATGCTTGTAAATATATCGCAATGTTTGCATCATCATATTAATGCGAACAAGTGTTTTCAACCATGAAACTTAGGAAAAGTGATATTAGAAACCGACTTATTGAAGAGCATCTGTCTTCTCTCTTGAGAATAACCTCATCACGGTTTCATCTCGAACTCACATCTCCCAAATTGTGAGATCGAAAGCTTAGACCATTCGACCACCTGAAGCTGATATATCTGGTATTATATATCAGGTAAATAATAGCTCGTATCGCTGACCACGTTGGATAAGTGTTAAGTCGTTCTATCTGGTTTGTCGGTAACGGGAAGGTCGGGGCACAAATCCCGCCGAGTGTTTTCAGATTTACTATGTTTTCCTTCTATCCGATTACGCAAATACTCGTACATTTACTCCAAATTCCACCTTACTCATCCCTGCATATATTAGTGTGACTAAACGTGAATAGCCCAGATGTGTAAAAAAGTGAAATTTATATATGAACAATACTAGGGAAAAGGAGGTAAAGTCACATCACATATTATTATTATCATTATCATTATTATTAGCACTGGGTCTTACTACCCGTTCGGGTTATACGCACTTACCTAATGTGTAATGGTAGGGTATTGTGAGATGAAATGAGGACCTACAGTTTAACGTGGAATCCGAACCACGGTGGAGGCCTGGAATTCCACACATTCACAAGTTGTGAGTAATACACGTCTTGTCAGAGGTGAAGGAAAGGTTTAGCAATCAGATAAATATGTGCCGGGACCGAGGATTGAACCCCGGGCCTCCAGTTCAGAAGTCTAACACCTTACTCCTAAGCCGCCAGGTCACCCACATCATAAATAATTTCCAGGATAGCTTTAATATCTCAAACCCCATAAGAGCACTAATAAATAGCCTTTTTTATTTAGCACCAAATCTTAATGCCTGTTCAGGTTATTCGCATTTAATTATTCAATTGATTAAAAGAGTTTAACACAAACGGGTAGTAAGACGTGGTGCTAAAAACAATCATCAAAATATGACAAAGACTTATTCTAACCATAATCTAAAGTGCATTAGAAAGTTCTCATGATTGTCTTACAGATGGCACCACTAACTCGATTTGGAATAAAATTGAGATTTTCTACCTTCCACCCCCCCCCCCCCCATCCCCCGTATTCCCCATATGTAACTAATTTTTAAATAAACATTTATGTAATAAGGAAGAGACAATACTTATCAGAACTTGTATTTTATTTGCCTCCCTCATAATTAGACAAGATACTTATATCATTCGTCGAAGATAGATTAATGAGGTATTTAATATTTGACGCAGAACTTTTACGAAACGTGCATTATCACCTAAGAAGACTTCCGATCATCTATTTATGATTCTACCGTCGAATGGAATCAAGTGCGCTGGCTACGTGATATCGCATTGATGCGGCTACTTGTGAGGAATAATCTGGTTGTTAATAGACCCACCGAACATTTAGTAATATCCGCCATAATTTCCAACTAGCATACTGTAGTTGGGTTTTTTAGTTTTTTTCAACAGTATTTTATTTACATTGATGGGCCTTATAGGCTAGCGATAAGGATAATAGAATTTAGAGGAAATGAAAATACATTTTCATGGAAGTAGAGTGAGAAACCTTTCTGAAATAACCTCCTACAGAACACCAAGCTGGAACGCAAACCCCGACCTCCCAGTTACTGGTTGACCGGACTATACTAACTTGACATTTAGTCTGCTTGTTTGCCGACGTGGTTAGTATACTAGTGTTATATTAATGAATGTTGTTCTCTATCTAGGTAAAAAATATATTATTATTATTATTATTATTATTATTATTATTATTTTAACCACAACTTGTGAATGTGTGGAATTCCAGGCCTCCATCGTGGTTCGGATTCCACGTTAAACTATAGGTCCTCTATTTCATCTCACAATCACCCTACCATTACACATTAGTGTAAGTGCGTTTAACCCGAACGGGTAGTAAGACGCGGTGCTAATAATAATAATTATTATTATTAATTTTCTACTTCCGATGTGGTGCATAGGGCCGTAACAAACAAAGCTTTTTCTACTCAGGCTATCTATTGTTTTAGTTCATGTGATAGGTTAACAGCCAAACCACCACATGTATTTCTACGAGTGAGCGAGAAAGAACCTACATATTTTTACGGAATGGTACCTTCACATATCTTCCAGGGTTATTTTACACGCCACAATCGACACGGGATAGACGGCTTTACTTCCCCTCCGTTGGAAGTTGTGCTAGATATGTGCATCGCCCTTTAAACATCCTTTTACCTCAGCTGAGTTTGAACCCATGAACATCAGGTCCTGAGACCAGCACTTTAATCGAATTAGTTTAAATTACAATTAATTAATATATTTTCTATGAGGTAGATAATCTTAGGTGATAAATCAAGATCAAAAATATACAATAGTCTTAATGGTAAAAAGTTATTCTTTAATTAGTACACTTCAACTTATTTTGTAAACAAAGCTTTTATTTTGGTTGAACCCTTAATTATTGTATAGCTATGTCCACCCATGAGCAGGGTATCTCTCAACGATATATATATTTTAAAACAAGAAATTTGAAGAAAACAGAATCATCCTTTCGGGCGTTAGGTGAATGCGTAGACAAATGAACATACTTTCTAAAACAACTTTATATTCAAGGGTGCATGCAAAACTTTATGTTCAATAAAAACTTAATCTTAGAACATAAAAAAAATCTTTATACTTAAACAATCATAAGAATTATGATTATTAGTTTAGTAGTTCTTCTAAAGTGATTTTAATTTATTATTCTAATCGAATGATGAGTGCCTATGACGTATTATCTATACTTATAAAATAACATGTCCTAATTGACTGACTGACTGACTGATTCATCATCGCCGAGCGCAAACTATCAAGGCTACAAGCATGAAATTTGGACTGTATATTCATTTTGTTAAATTCCACCCAAAGGGGTCAAAATAGGGGATGATAATATGTATGATAATATGTATGAAAGTCCGTCATTTTGAAAGTTACATAAACAAAATTTTGTATTTCGGTTATTGACGTAAAACAAATAAATACGTGTTTCAGGAATTTTCGAAATTTTATTTAATAAGGGATGAAAAGGGGGGTGAAAGTTTGTATCGGACTTGCATTATTTTTGATCAGAGGTCAAGTTATGGTCATCATCGTAACGTAATATTTTAAATTAATCTGTAAATACATATGTATATTTTCGTATTTGTATATAATCAACTTCCACGCGAGCAAAGCCGCGGGCAACAGCTATCTAGTGGTTAATATAACATATATTATGATATTGACGTATTAAAAACCACGTGATGTACGTTTTCGGGTAGGTGGAAAGGAAAAGCATTTAAGAAAAAATACCCTCAGTGTACCCGACTGAGATCCAACCTCTATCTTCCCGTCTTCAGCAATCTATTCTATTGTGAGAATAGCGTGCCTTAAACCATGTGGCCACCCAAGTGGGTCAAAGAGAAATGTTAAGACTCAAATAACGATAATAACATGGAGAGAACGAGGTTTATTGTTTCCGGAACTACTAGTTAGTTACTACCCACTTCGGTGGTCTCATAATCTACGGCGCTACTCTCGCAGTAGACTAGGAATGCCGATGACGGGGATATTAAGGTTCTAATCTCGGTTGGATGTATTTAGGGTGGTTTTTCTTAAAGTGTTTACCACTCTCCCTTCACGCAAATGAAGGTAACTTTCTTATAAATATGTCCTATCTAATCCCTAAAATCATTAGCGTAATTAGTACATAAGCGTATAACCTGAACGGGTAGTAAGGAGCAGTTCTAAAAAATAAGGTTATATTATTATTATTATTATTATTATTATTATCACCGCGTCTTACTACCCATTCGGGTTGTACGCACTTACGCTAATGTGTAATGGTAGGGTGATTGTGAGATGAAATGAAGGACCTACAGTTTAACGTGGAATCCGAACCACGGTGGCGACCTGGCATTCCACACATTCACAAGATGTCTTGTCAGAGGTGAAGGAAGGGTTTGGTAATCAGATAAATCTGTGCCGGGACCGAGGATCGAACCCCGGCCGCCAGCATAGAAGTCTGACACCTTACCCCTAGACCACCAGGTCACCCAATAAGGTTATACATAGTGTTCCCGGACTTAGCAGCTAATTTTTGGAAATACCTTTTGAGTTAGTTTTTTGATTCACTACCACTTCCCAAGGCTTAGCCGTTTAACTCGGGACCACCCTGGATAAAAATACCTATAGAATAACACTAACAATATAGTAACATGTTATTAATGTTGACCACAAACAAATATGTTTGATTTTCTAAAATGCTCTTAGTATGGAATTGGACTCTATATAATTATATCCATGGCTTAGCTAAACTATACAACTCTCCACGTTGTAGATTGTATCTCATACCACTCTCCCCCCTGTCTGGTATGCGGTATAATCCAACATACTGTCTAGCTATAGACCTTAGTAAAGTGGTGTTAGTGGAACTAGGGTAGCTCGGTCTTGGATGGGCATACTGTGGTGGTCAGTAGTTCTAACCGAGCTTGATAGATGGCATGGTAGTGTGTGTGTGTGTATGGAGGGGATTACAATGCCACAATCGCACCTCCAACCCTTTGTATAAACAAACCTCCCTAACCACTATCCTTTCATCTTCAGTCTCTCTGCTTGTCACTTTCTCTAGAGTACATCCAAACCACATCACTGGACACGCGGGCTAGTACGTAATGTCACACTCGTTTGGATTAGTTCTCCAGTGATGTGGAGGTTGGAGTTCAAAGCCCATATGGGTGTACTGAGGCTTATTATTTCCCCCTTAAATTGTTTCCCGTTCTTTCCTCCGACGAAAATGTAGATACATTTACTCCAACAAAAATAATCTACTTATATCTACTCTTACCAGTGAAAATATGTAAATAACCCGTTAAGGTAAGACTCAGAGCTAAAAATATAGTCCATCCACGACTTTTTTAAACTTTATTTTTAATAACCCGTTCGGGTTTTACGCATATGTACAAATTACGCTAATGTGCTAGAGATGATTAAGGTTTAATTTAGAGTACGTATACCCAAATTTGCATGGAGGGAGTCGGGAAAACCATTTAGGGAAAACCATCCTAAATACACTCGACCAGGATTCAAACCCCAATATCCTAACTATCGGCATACCCAGTCTATTGCAAGAGTGACGCCTTATATAATTCGAGCAATGAAGTGGGTTTTTCAGAATTAAAGGCAAAGGTACCGCTTATTTGAAGTTAAATATCCTCACACTCTGGCATTTATTATATTATGTTTTTAATTCAAGGTATTTAAACTACTTACGACTTATAAACTAGCTTAAATCTATAACGAGCACAAAATCCATCTCCAGGTAGTTAATTTAACATATGAAAGGGGAAATCCCCGTTTCACCAGCAATGATACATTTTTCTCCCATGCCAGGAATCAAAGCTGGGACCCTGAGCTCAGTCGGCAGACTCTTTACTGATTGAGCTAAGGCATTGGATGGAATCTCTTATAATATTTATAATATTGGCACTTATGAAACCTCATCAATGTTTCTTACTATTTACCTTAATATTAGCATTGCATCATTTTGCGTAAAATGTTGTTGAAATATGCCATTATATATTGTTTTTTTAATCATAAATCTTTATATGAATTTTGACGTTTTTTTTTTTTTATAATTAAGTATTTCTGAATATGTGCAACACTTCTTGAGTGGTCAATTTGCTGTCCCCTTAAATATCATGTGTTCAAGAAGTGGTTTGTGACAGCAGTTTTCAGTGTTAACAAATAATGTAATTATTAAAATAAGTTCCCGTTACTAGCGAGTATTTGCAATAGAGCGTATGAATGAATGTATTTGGAAAAGCTTTGGAGGAGATTCTCATATGTACAGTTCAATCACGGGCATTCGTTGTCTTATTTTGATCCTCATTTATTTTGTGTATATGTGAAAAATTAAGTAGTTTGTCAAAAGTTATTAAAATAAAATTCACCGGACTGTAAAAATTTAAATAGCTGTTATCTATACTTATAAAATAACATGTCCTGATTGATTGACTGACTGACTGACTGACTGACTGATTCATCATCGCCGAGCGCAAACTATCAAGGCTACAAGCATGAAATTCGGACTGTATATTCATTTTGTTATGTAGGCACCCACTAAGAAAGGATTTTAGAAAATTCCACCCCAAAGGGGTCAAATCAGGGGATGATAATATGTATGAAAGTCCGTCATTTTGAAAGTTACATAAATAAAATTTTGTATTTCGGTTATTGACGTAAAACAAATAAATACGTGTTTCAGGAATTTTGGAAATTTTATTTAATAAGGGATGAAAAAGGGGGTGAAATTTTGTATCGGACTTGCATTATTTTTGATCTGAGGTCAAGTTATGGTCATCAACGTAACGTAATATTTTAAATTAATCTGTAAATACATATGTATATTTTCGTATTTGTATATAATCAACTTCCACGCGAGCAAAGCCGCGGGCAACAGCTATCTAGTACTCGTATATGAATACATAATAGCTGACCTATTACTTACGTAATAGAGGACCTAACGTTCTAGTTGGCTTAACAATAATGTTATACTTTTAATAATGTTAATATTTTTTTTCGTAATAAGTAATGCGTGACAAAATTGTATCTTTTTTATTTGTATTCCCTTTTTATTTGAAAGTGATTTAGTCTTCTAAGATGACATGTTTCGGTGTTATTATTGATGTTATACAATCTTCAGGTATGACTAAAACCAATATAATTGTAAATAATGTATAGAGACATAACAATAAAATTGTAAGATTAATAAATTTAAAGATTAAAAATGAAACTATTCCAGAGATAATTAGAAGATATTATATGAAATAATAAATAAATAATCACTTAAATTAACACGCTTATAATTACCCTATTTAGGATAAGGACGATATTATATTAAATACATACTATTAAAAATGTTTGTGATAATGTTTAGGTATTAAATGTAAAAACATTTTGTGAATAAAAATAAAGAAGATATAATTTTATCAATAACGTAAAAGTTGACCTCTCAATAACGAAATAGTGTAACTAGCAATGCACCATTATTTCATATATAAAATGGACTGTGACATTAAAGGCGAACATAAACAAACCATTGCTTTTACTTTAGCTTTTTGAATGGCTTAATTGATCTATGATTTACTTCTGTTATCCTATTTCTTTAGATGTTTGATTTTTCTTTTACTCTATTTATTTCATTTAATCGTCATGCCTTCTTTTAAATTTCTCCTTACTTGTGTTTCTAAATCGATCTCTTTCTCCAAATTCACCTTCTAAGATTTTCCTTTTCCTTTCTTTGAGTTGAATAATGACATTGCTAACAGATATTGCTTTTGTATAAAGTTTGTTTGCAACTAACGGCTCGGTGTCAGAGAACAGCGTAAGTCTGACAACACTAATGGGTCATTAGCATGAAAATGAAACCCATACCTTTATGCCTTGATGTACTAAGCCATACGATAGGATAAGCTTATTTTCTACACTTTTGGTTCTCTGATTCGCTTATAAAATCTACTTCTTGACTCTTGGCAAAGGTAAAGTTGATTGTAGCTCCAGACGGATTTGTTCCTAATTATCCATTTATGTAACTGTTTGAATTCATTTGGTTGTGTGTCATTAATGATGACGTTTCAACTCGACCCAATATAAACAATGTTACTAATCTAAGTATGTTTTTTTTCTGGTTCAATCAAGTAAGGGTATAAATATGGCTTCATCTTTTTTATTTATCAAGGGTTTTTCTTCTCAACTGAACAACATTTTTGGGAAGAGTTTCACTATTTAAAAGAGCTGCATATTTTTATTTTCGCAATAATCAATTTTTTAGACTTAATTAAATTAATTAAATGTGAACTAGTGATTCTCCTAGCCTGTCAACATTTTCTTGTAAATATTTTTGAAAAGCTATAATTTTTTATGTCAACCTAAATATTATAATTATGAACAACACCTAAGAAAATATAGTATTCGTTTGTTCATAGCGTGTTTTGTAAAGGGAGACATCTTGAATGTGCTATTTTATTTTCATTATGTATTGTCAAGGAAAGATTTCATTTTTTATAGTAACATGTTTAAAAATGTTACTATATAAAAAAACTACATATCAATATCAAAAGATACAGTTTTAAACTTACTACATTAATCATTTAAATATGTTATCTTTGACATGGTTTGCCATTGCCAATATATTTACTAATCATAACCTTGTGTTACTAGTTTAACACGTAAACTTAATATCTTGTGAATTATACTTCAAAGTAAATATCCACTTTTCATTTTATGTTAAACAATGTGAAATTTAAATTTTTACTAATTATTTTTAATAATTTTTTCCGCTTGACTATGTTTTAAGATTTCATTTACATACAATTATAAAAAACTATATTATTATTATTATTCTTGCACCGCGTCTTACTACCCATTCGGGTTATACTCAAAACAATAATTGTATTCATATATAGGCTAGTCATTATTTTTTAAATTGCATTTGTTCCTAATTAAATAAAATTAATGGCACCAAAACCTCGCAATACAACTACAATTTCATATTAATCTTAAAAGCATCACAGAGATAACTAAATTGAATAACCCATCTATTTTAAATTAATTAATGATGAAGTTGTTTTTAAAAAATTCTAAAATAATAATAATAGTTCTTCAAATGCATAATGTGTTTATACATTTAGTAATCTTCTTTTTTAATTTTTAATTAAAATAGTATTTGTTTCGTCACGCATGTATGTTATGGCAAGCTTTGACATTCACAATTTTATCATTAACAAAGGATGGTTTTAAATATCCCCATTGTGTTTATATTGTTACAAACGTATTTATAAATGAAAACACAAAAATAACATAGTAAAAAGTAAATCATTCTACGCTAAAAACAACTCAACGTAACAAAATAATAAATGTGTATCCTTGATAAGAATAATTATGATTGAAATTAACTTTATATATACCCGCAAAAATTAAGGCATCAGTCTAATCTGGTTTGATTTCTGAGGGGTGGGTAAGTCGGGGATCGGATATTAGTTGAGTTTATTGAGAATATATTTCCTCGATAGTTTCCCAATCTTCTTCAACGTATGTGAGTACATATACGATAAACTCTACGCCCTCCATTTTATTTCCATTTTTACGGTTAGAATTCTTAAATTTGAACCATTTCTCTCCAAGAAATTGTGATTAATTTCCCTTAAGTCTAGAAAGTATGAGACGTGTGTAAATACAGTTTTTACCGTTTTTATATCAAAACTTTTTTTTTTATCAAAATTAATCAAATAATTCTCCAATAAAACATAGATTTTAATTTTATTCCCGTGGTGTCTTCAACAGTTCTTTTATATCTGTCAAGGTTTTCTAGAATTTAATGATAAATTTCTCTCTTCATTTAAAAAGTTTCTCATCAAATGCCAAAATGCTCATGACAGCTATTCAACAATTATTGATAGTATCACCATGTGAAGAAATTAAACTATATGTTTCTACTGAAGCAAAATTTTATTTATTTTGGTCAAATAAAAGTTTTGTTATAAAAACTGCTAAAACATTTACCTTTTAACGTGTCCTACATTCCCATCTTAAATTCAATCTACCCTATCAATACCCCACTAATGGGTATATGAGTATTTCCCGGTAGCTAGACGCTCTACGTGAATAAAATTACACAAATAATAACGTCCCCTCCACCAAATAAAGTAATATCCCAAAACGCTGAACCCATATTTTCCCGTGGCTGAACAGCGCTAAATGACGGTATAAAGGTGCTTCTGAATAATGGAAACCATTTCAGTGATACTCTCCAATAGATTCCAATAAAAATCTCTCCCAAATTGAATTCTGTCGTCAGAACTACCCGTTGTCTGACATCCACAGAGCATACCGCAGGGACTACAAATGTCTACACCAATAATTACCCTCACCAACACCTTCAACCCCTTTCTTTTGAATCAATGGGAAAGGTTATGGGAACGCTTAAAGGGTGATTAAAACTATTCCGCCGTTCTTAATTACGGATAAATTAAAACATTTAATAAATAATTTATATATTTTTTCTCTAAAACTTTATATTAAAATATTGGTTTAGTTAAATTATAATTGAATGTGAAAACTTTTCCACAAATTTTTCTAACTATTTAAAATCGCTATTTGATATAGTATAATACTGACCTGGCATTAAGATAAATTTAAATTTGATAGTTTTACACATAGAATTTTATAAAATATGTATTTTTTGCTTTAATACGAGTCAGTTCTATATTATAAAGTTCTAAATGCTTTGAAATGCAAATTGATAAACAAAAATAAATCGTTATTCAGACTTCCTGGTTAGTGTAAAACGTAACACCGGAATTAAAAAGGAAAAACGTGAATAGAATTTAAAAATATTTTGAATTTTAAAATAAATGATATATTCGATTGGTTACGTTAATTTAGTAGATATATTTTTATTTGTGTAGGACTATTTCTTATCTGAATAATTATTTTCATGCATCGCTGTCCACTGACAGACACAAATCAATGGAACCATTATAATCGCAATTACTCTTTTTGCTTCATTGTATACTGATAATTATACTAATGACTACCTGTAACAGACACTTGAAAGTTGTGTGAAAGCCTTATAAACATACAATTCCCCTTTATGTTTCGAAAGTGGTGTATGCCACCAGCTGTTGGTTTGTCAGATAGTGTTGGACACCAACGATTACACTTTTCGGTGGTTGTCATATTTTTCAACATGAATACCATAAGTGGTACTCAAGTTGATAAAGTCTATAATTTGAATTTATCAGCTACAGGCTGCATTTGCCGACTACTATACTCTTTGCTCGGTAATTTAACAGAGATAAACACATGCGGCCGGGCTTGAATATTTAAGTTAGTATTAATTAACTATTTGTGACAGATGAAGACTAGTTTTATATGATGATTTTTATTTCTTAGGGGGAAGGGGGTTTATGGGTTTTTGTATTAAGATTTTTAATTATTTTGTGAGTAGATGGGTGAAGTTAAATCTTTATTTTGATTTTTATATGCATAATTTATTTTCCTTTGGTCATAGCATTCCTGTATATTTATTATTCCATGTTAATAATAGTCAACCATTTTTTAGATTATAATTTTGTTTTAGAATATATCTTTGGGTTTATCAGATCCCTATTATTTCATAACGGTTTGTTATTTTCGTACGTACTCCTAGGATAGTGATGGTACTAAGAACTTTGTTTTGTGTTATTTGAATAACTTTTAGGTGTGTGTTTTTTGCGTAGCTCTACGATTCGTTTCCGTAAAGTAGTATCTTTGTGAAACACTCCCTTGGAAACTATGGTCCATACAAATCAGGCCTCAGGTGGTGATACCACGTGTGAAATGGCTCTACAAGTTGACTTACACGCTACTGACCCCTATTAATTAAAATGTCTCCAATCTTTTTTTTTCACTGCCTGCAATGTAAATTCTATCTTCTTTTACTTGCATTTAGCACAGGGGTTGTTTATTAACAACTTTGTATAAGGCAGGAGTTCTTAAGGTGTGAGTGTAATGAACGCGAGATAGGATTTTATAACAGATTTTTTTTTTGCAAAATTAAATAAAATATTGCTTCAATAAAAACATAGAGTTAAATCATGGTGATATTAATAGTTCTTAAATATACGCCATGAGCATAGAGGAATTGATGAGAAACATTTAAATAAGAGAAAAAGATGTCATTAAATACCACAGGAACCCTTGCCAGATATTCAATAACTGTTGATATCACCATGTGAAGAAAATTAAACTCTATGTTTAATCTGGAGCAATATTTGATTTCTTTTGATCAAAAAGTTTGTATTTAAAAACTGCAAAAAGCATTCCAATAAATTGCGTAATATACACTACCACCTTAAGTAGTTTACTCTCAAGTTTCACGTGAATATTAAGGGTAGTGTGTAGTTGTTAAGGCCTCTCTAGCATAATACATTTCAAAAACCATTTTATGATCAAATTACTAAAACAGAAATAAAGCGTGTAGATTTTTTTAATTAATTTATATCTTTTCTGACAAATATTTTAAAGAATTTGTTAAATAATTCATATAATATGATAATTACTCTAATGGGGTAGGAATGAGGAAGGATTCATTTTAGAGGTAATCTACCCACATTTGCGTGGAAAGAAACTAAGAAACCATTTGGTGGGAAAAAAACTCAGTAGACCCGACAGGGATTCAAACCCAATATTCCCACCATCAACAGGCCAGTCTAACACGAGAGTGATGCCTTAGACCATTTAGCCACTGAAACGTGTTAGGAACCAATAAAATCTAGAAATGGCTATGTACATTTTATAAACAAATATTTCAATCAAATCAAAATATACAAAATAATATAATTTTAAGAACATTGCAATAATTCCTTTCTCATGTCGGTGGTAGTTTAAGTCGTAAGTCTCCCAATAGATGGGATTGCCTGTAACGCAGAGACTGAGATTTGAATATAAAATCCGGATAAATTAGGTGGGGGGAGAGGGGGGGCAGGCAGAATGGGCTCCACATGGGATGTAACTTTGTGACATTCCCACACCCTATCCACACTAATTTGAGGGTTCGTCCTCTTCAAAATCTCACTCCTATTTCCATTTACTAATTCATTAATCAAAATTGTTTTAAACGTGATAGTAAAATAAATGCACACAGATTAGGGTACATTTCCTTTAAACCCTACCTTCATCCCCCTCCCCTTCACCAAGCACTCTTTTTTTGGAACCTTAAGAGAACAAAAGAGGGCTGCCAAAGGGAAGCGTCCTTGAAAATTGTACCGCAACATCATGACGTTAATTATTTGGTGGTGCGGATTTTTTTTTCTCCTCTCCAGAAAACCTTCCTTCCCCTTTTGTTGGAAAGTTTGGAGGGTGCGAATTCACTCCCTCCCCTCCCCCACCCATCTCATCTTTCTTCTTTCCTTAGTGGCGTGACGAGAGTGCACAACTTGTGTCCTCTCCGTAGGGGGTTTGGGGGTGTTAATTACCGTGGGGAATACGACCCTCTTTAATTGCAAAGTTGTGCTTTGTGTGGCCATGGGGGGGCTCTAGATGGAAGGGTCGTGGTATATACAACACAACAGACTGAAAAAAAAAACCCAACCTATTTGATTTGAAATGGTCTTCTGTTATTGGTTTGAAGTTTTTGCTTACATATTGGTGTTGCAGAGGTTTTATTAATATTCAATTAGTTTGGTATTGAACGTGCACTTTCTATTCACAGTTTTATATGATCAAACTATATACAAATACCCGGTTTGGTGGCCACATGGTCTAAGGCGGTGCTAGCCCACGTGCCAAATTCACCCCTTGCTCACTTAAACATGGCCCTCACAGTATCCTGAAGGAAAATGAAATGAAAATTCTCAGTGAGAAATGTGAAATAGCTTTTAGCACAAATATAAATATCTATATAAAAAAGTCATTATTTCATTGTATTAAGCATTTATCTGATTAATAAAAATAAGTAAACATATATAAAGCTAGGTGGTTTTGTGATTGTGTGTGAGCGTGCATATTCCTTAATACATTTTTGGGAGATTAATAAACTTCAACCCATCACATTTGAGCTTTGGCCTGAAAAACGTTGGACAACCCTGATTCTAGGGGTATATACATATATACATACATACATGGACTGATGTATGTATGTATGTATTTTTGTATGTATACAGTAGTATATGTATATATGTATATGTATGTATGTATATATGTATGTGTGTATATGTATGTATATATATGTGTATAGATGTATGTGTATATATACACACATATGTACACATATATATGTATGAATGTGTATATATGTATGTATGTATGTATATATATATATGTGTATATATGTATGTATATATTATATGTGTATGTATATATGTATGTATATATGTATATGTGTATGTATATATGTATATCGATGTATATGTGTATGTATATATGTATGTATATATGTTATGTGTATGTATATATTACTCGTATGTATATTGATGTAATATGTAGTATATATGTATGTATATATATACTCGTATGTATATGTGTATGTATATATGTATGTATATATATACTCGTATGCATATGTGTATATATATATATGTATGTATACATGTATGAATATATATACTCGTATGCATATGTGTATATATATGCATGTTTATACACGTATGTTGTATATATATGTTTGTATGTATATATGTATATATATGTATGCACAACCTATATATATATATATATATATATATAAACACATCTTTAGTCTCGCAAAATATACGTCGGACTCATTTACTCTGGTTTGCAAGTGCCGCTAAGTTTGGGGTTCAGATCCCAGCTGGATGTACTGAGAGTGGTTACCCTAAATGGTTTTCCATCCTACCAGTACGCAAATTCTAGTACATTTCTTCTAAACACTAACATTCTCATCTCTTACCAATTAACGCAATTAAAATATATTAAGACGAGGTACAGAAAACAAAACATGTTTCTACCGGCTATATAACCCACAATGTGTTCTGGGTTGTGAATCTGGCCCTTCTGACTAATTTAAGCTTGAGATTCTGCCTTATTATGAATGCCAAATTAACGGTTTTGAATCTAG
Source organism: Timema cristinae (assembly GCA_039000515.1). Taxonomy (NCBI): domain Eukaryota; kingdom Metazoa; phylum Arthropoda; class Insecta; order Phasmatodea; family Timematidae; genus Timema; species Timema cristinae. Next base: position 27,652,941 of record JBCFYV010000100.1, on the reverse strand, counting down.
TTGCTGTTCTTATCCTAGAATTAAAGGTACTGCTGTATAAGCCTTTAATGGTCTTCACAACCGTTAAAATGTGCAACAACAAAATCAGAAACCGTAGTTTAACTAGTCCTACCTTCGTCATAAGGTTTCCACAACAGAACTTTGAATCCTAGTTGAACAAAGTTTCAGCTTTGGCGATAAGCCAAACACCCTCACCCTTTCCATTAACTACCTCAATTAAATTTCTTGGTGTACTCCCCACCACTTCCTGTTGGTTATGCCTCATAGCTACCTGATGGGCTGTGTGAATAACACTGGTAAATACGACGCTAATATGACTTGATAATGGGTTTAATATCTTCAGCCGGACGCTATTCCTTTTTCTCAGAGACTTATGGCTGAAGAAACAAGACTGTTATTCTTATCAACTATAGCAGCAGAGAACACCTTATGTGATCGTATAATACTATTATTTGGGGGGTATTCAACGGACACTTTCTAAACAAAAAGTTAAATCACACCTCACCCCTGGCTTTAAAGATGGTGACATAACAAAAAATATTAGACATTACTACTAAGCACCACTTCTTACTACCCGTTCGTGTTGTACGCTTAGGTAATAATTATACTAAGTTAAGAATCGTGAAGGTTAAATATAGTGCATGCATTTACATGGAGGGAGAGTGGAAAACCATTTAGGAAAACCACCCCCAGTTCACCCGAGCGAGATTAAAACTTCGATCTCCCCGTCCTCGACAGTCTAGCTCAACACAAAACTAGCGAGTTAGCTAACTACACCATCGAGGTGAGTATTAGAAGACTACCATAAATCACATTCGTGCCAAACTAAAGATAGAAGACAAGAGAACGTAAGGACATATAAAGAATAGGTGCATACTGGGGTACTTTCTAATCGTAATCTATTTTTATTATTTAGGGTTAAAACCAAGTCGAGACAATAGCGGCCATTGGCGTCGTGAACACAAACAAGAACTTACAGGAGGGCATGTAGAGAAAGTGAAAAATAATCAGTGTTTTTGCAGTTTTTATAACAAAACTTATTTTGCCAAAATAAATTAAATATTGCTTCAGTAAAACATAGAGTTTAATTTGATGATATTAACAAATTGTTGAATATCTGTCATGAGCGTAGTGGCATTAAATGGCTGTCATTAAATTCAAGGATACCCTTAACATATATTCAAGAAATGTTGAGATCACCATGCGAAGAAAATTAAACTCTGTTTATATTGAAGAAATATTTTATTTATTTTGACCAAAATAGTTATCCTACAAAAACTGCAAAAACAAAAACTGCAAAAACACTTATCTTTTCTAGCGTCCCCTAAATATCCACCTTAAGATCCACATTGATGATCGTATGGTTTGACACTGTGGTTCTTAAGGGGGTCCGTGAATGGATTTCAGTGGCTCCGTGAACTAGAATTGGAAAAAAATTACACCTTTATTTTCACTAACCTCTAAATGAAAATTGGGATTTTCTTCTAATGGAATGTGATCAACAAATACACATTATTATAAGAAAATTTAATTTAATTTTAATCTACCTATAATGCCTTAATTAACCAAAAATGTGTTCTTTTAGAACATTTATAACTGCATTTAAATATAATTGATGTCATTTTTAATCCGACGTATTTTATTTTAGGCGGGTAAGGTGTCAGACCTTTGTGTTAGGGTCAGGGTTCAAATACCGGTCCCGGCACAGATTTAACTGATTACCAAACCCTTCCTTCCCCTCTGGCAGAGTGTGTGCTTTCACGCTTTGTGTATGTGTGGAATACCAGTCCCACGTCGTGGTTCGGAACCCATGTTAAACTGCAGGTCCCCTCTGGTTTCCACCATCATCATTCTCACGTGTCATCCTACCATTTGGGAATAATGTAATTCGCCTTAATGGTGTTCTCCAACTCAGAAATGAATTTATCTATACGCCAGAGGAGCAGAAGTAAGGTTTAGAGCATTAACCCCACCCATTTTATTTTAGGCATTTAAAAACATTCTGAGAAAGAATCCATGAAACAAAAAATGTTAAGAAGTCCCTGGTATAAAGCGTTACTCTTGAGTTGGACTGGATTGCTGTTGATGGAGAGATTGGGGCTCGAACTACGGTCAGGTTAATGGTTTTTTTTTATCCTAGATGGCTTCTCACTAGCCTTTCACACAAATTCTGGTTCTCTTCTGCAATTATAACTCCCTCATCTCTATCCCACTAATGTAATTAATATCTGCTTATAACACAAAGAGGTTCTAAGACGCAGTAGAAAAAAATTGGAAACTAAGGAAAGAAAAATGAAAATGTATTTTAGGTAAAGCCTTTGTGAGCGCGTGGATGCGTGGGGCAGAGAAATAAACACGAATAAACGATGTAATGTGGAGTGATGATTAAATATTAAAGAAAAAAACTCGTCTAGTAATTTTTTTCATTTTCTTCCAATGAAGGGACACTTAAGCTCCCAACTTACCCAACCAGGTGCTTAAATTCCTAAGACCCACTTCAGTGACCACATGGTATAAGGCGTCACTCTCGAAATAAACTGTCTTGCCAATGACGGGTAGATTCGGTTTCGAATCCCGGTTAGGTGTTTCTGAGGTGGTTTATCCTAAATGTTTTTACAGTCTCCCTCCAAGTCAATTCAGATACACTTTTTCTTAACTTTATCTCCCTCAACTCTAGCACATTAGCGTAATTAGTACATACGCTTACAACCCTAAATTTTATTAAAAGGGGTGCTAAAAAAAAGTTCCTAAATGGTTCTAGGAACAAGAACTGTAGAACAACAGAATAAGGTTTTGTATAAACTCCGACCAACCGCCATTTGCACTAATGGGGTAAAGATGAGGAAGGTATAATTTAGAATAAAGTCCACCTTCACTTGTGTGACAGTATAGTGGGGGAACCATATACGGTAAAAAAAAACACGCTACACCCTGCTAGGATTCGAGCATTGACCTCCTCCGTCATAATACACAGCGAGACACACTAATATTCACGTACCCAAAGGTGTGGGTGATATATTATATTATGAATGTTAAGAGTTTAATATTGGTGGACTATGTATAATATAAATTATTGATAAATTTAAAGTTTCCAAAATGTTGAAGAGAGGATTCAAATCCCTAACAACCCATCTTAGTAGCGTAGTTAGCTAACGCGCTAATTTTGTGCTGAGCCAAACTGCCAAGGAAGGGGAGATCAATGTTCAAATCTTGGTCGGTAGAACTGGGGTGGTTTTTCCTAAATGGTTTTCCACTCTTACCCCACACAAATGTGGGCTCACTTCTTCTCAATTAAACCTTTACAATTCTTATCCCGTTAGAGTAATTAGTACTTAGCGTATAACTCGAACGGGTAGTAAGATGTGGAGCTATAATTTAATTAATCTATGACGAAGTGAACAAAATAACAAGTATTTTCCTTTAATATAAAAACTATTAGAGTGAACAGCCGGGCTTTAAAAATACGTACAACTCTTTTTGACAGCTATATAAAATTTACATCTTTTTTGTTTGTTTTTTAATCCACTAGCTGGATAAAGTATAATGCCGTAATTTTAAGTCAAAGTGCTAACAAATCCATTGCTATATAAAAAGTAAATTATAACATGAACATTTTAAAGAGTTGATGACGGGTTTTTTTTTTTACTTTTATAACTTGAATTTTTATATTAATTTAACAAGGTTTACCACGCTTCTAGATAACTGGGGGAAAAGGGGAAATTTTGTTTATGTATAAAACAAAGAAAACACAGGAAATTTCGAGGAAAAACTAAAATAAATACTAAAATATTTGTGAAGCAGGAACACGTAAATGCAAGATCTAAATAGTAAGCTTATATAGGCTTTTGAACCTTAGTACAGCCTTTTTTTATTACATAACAACTGCTTATACTTCTTTAGTAAGCTTAAATCGTTCTGTTTTAAACACCAATTGCATGACTTCATACTAATGAAATTTTTGATTAATTAAATTTGATTCATCAATACTTCGACTCTTTGTCTATAAAAATTTCAATTCCTTCTGTGAAACTTGAAGAACAAAGGGAGTCTTGTATCAATGAAATAGTGACAATCCCATTTAATTACACATTAATTTTAAATGTAAAATAGCATTTTAGTTTATGGTAATGAGAAAGTAAAAAACACATCCGTTTTATACACTATAACAATATAGAGTATTTAAAACATAATTTATTAATTTAATAGACGCATTTCTCTACTCGTTCAGTCTTTACGCACATGTACTAATTACTTTAGTGTAATAGGGATGAGAAAGGTTTGATGTACAAGAATAATACCCGCGTTTGCGTGGGAGGGATTGGAAATGTATTTAGAAAGAATCTCTCTAAAAATATCCAGTTGGTATTTGAACCCAGATCTCTCATTATAAGCAATCCATTCTATTATAAAAGTGACGCCTTAAATTGTTCGGACATCGAAGAGCGTATTTTATATCTAAGTAATTTTTTATTTTAAAAGGTTTAGTCATTTTCAGCTTATATAAAATCAAATATTTTAATTACCTAAAGTTTTATATATATAAATTGTTCCTAATAGTAATGAATTTATATTAACTAGCGTTCGATGAACAAACTAAAGCAAATTATTACATAACTTTAAACAGAGACATAATAAGCTATTTTACCAAAATGTTTTTGGTTTGGTTTTAGATATTTCCATTGCGTTTGGGGCTATGAATCATAAATAAATTCACCGACCCATTCCACTTTATAGTAAAAAGTTTTGTGAATAAAACAAGTTGATATTGAATAGAAAGAGTAAAACCAAGCTATAAAACTGTTACATTTACGCCTGCCTTTCCAACAAACAAACAAAAAATAAATTGAACGAATAAATTTTGTCATTTTGAAACGCAAACAATTTAATTGTTCTAGGTCACATAAATAATATTATTGAAAAAATAAAGCAACTAATTAAAGTGCTTGTATGCTGAATGTAGATTCACAAATGACACTTCTAACTGACGGTGTTTTTTGTTGGTTCTAATATGTACAGTAAAAATAAAACGCATTATGTTAAATGAATTTTAATCATACATCTTAATTTTTAGCATTCTTTTTAAGTGTTTTAATGTTAAAAAGTGTTATATGTGATGTTTACAGCTACTTAATTTTCCTTTGATATTCTGACTAATAAATTCATATTACATTCCATTTCACTCTCTGCCCAAATCTAACGCTACTCAGCTCATTTGTGATATTTTGATAAAAATGTTTAAAGATTTGCTTGACCTAAATAAAGACAATTTTCCTACGGTTTAATATAGCTTTAATTTTTTACTTCGGTGACCTGGCGGTCTAGGGTTAAGGTGTCGGACTTCTGTGCTGGTGGTCCGGAGTTCAATCCTTGGTCCCGGCACAGGTTTATCTGATTGCCAAACCCTTCCTTCACCTCTGACTATACGTGTATTAATCACAACTTGTGAATGTAGGGAATGCCAGGCCTCCACCGTGGTTCGGATCCCACGTTAAACTGTAGGTCCTCCATTTCATCTCACAATCACCCTACCATTACTAATTAGCTTAAGTGTGTATAACCGAACAGGTAGTAAGACGCGGTGATAATAATAATAATAATAATAATAATAATAATAATAATAAAATAATCAATTTTTTAATTGAGTTTTACAGGTAAGTATTATATTTAGTTAATATTTTGCTCTATATCATGGGGAAAATACTGGCGAGGGCTGGAGAGCGTTGTCATGTAGCTTAGTGTGTGAATAAAATACTGGTGAGGGCTGGAGGACGTTGTCATGTAGCTTAGTGTGTGAATAAAATACTGGCGAGGGCTTGAGAGCGTTGTCATGTAGCTTAGTGTGTGAATAAAATACTGGCGAGGGCTGGAGGGCGTTGTCATGTAGCTTAGTGTGTGAATAAAATACTGGCGAGGGCTGGAGAGCGTTGTCATGTAGCTTAGTGTGTAATAAATACTGAGGTGGACGTTGTTGTAGCTTTGTGTGAATAATATGAGGGCTGGAGAGCGTTGTTATGTAGCTTAGTGTGTGAATAAAATACTGGTTAGGGCCAGAGGGCGTTCTCGTGTAGCTTAGTGTGAATAAAATACTGGTGAGGGCTAGAGAAAATTGCCATGTAGCTTTGTGTGTGAATAAAATACTGGTGAGGGCTGGAGAGCGTTGCCATGTAGCTTAGTGTGTGAATAAAATACTGGTGGGGGCTGGAGAGCGTTGCAGTGTAGCTTAGTGTGTGAATAAAATACTGGCGAGGGCTGGAGAGCGTTGCCATGTAGCTTAGTGTGAATAAAATACTGGTGAGGGCTGGAGAGCGTTGTTATGTAGCTTAGTGTGTGAATAAAATACTGGTGGGGGCTGGAGAGCGTTGCCATGTAGCTTAGTGTGTGAATAAAATACTGGTGGGGGCTGGAGAGCGTTGCAGTGTAGCTTAGTGTGTGAATAAAATACTGGCGAGGGCTGGAGAGCGTTGCCATGTAGCTTAGTGTGAATAAAATACTGGTGGGGGCTAGAGGGCGTTGCCATGTAGCTTAGTGTGTGAATAAAATACTGGCGAGGGCCGGAGAGCGTTGCCATGTAGCTTAGTGTGAATAAAATACTGGTGGGGGCTAGAGGGCGTTGCCATGTAGCTTAGTGTGTGAATAAAATACTGGCGAGGGCCGGAGAGCGTTGCCATGTAGCTTAGTGTGTGAATAAAATACTGGTGAGGGCTGGAGAGCGTTGTCATGTAGCTTAGTGTGTGAATAAAATACTGGTGAGGGCTGGAGAGCGTTGTCATGTAGCTTAGTGTGTGAATAAAATACTGGTTAGGGCTTGAGGGCGTTGTCATGTAGATTAGTGTGTGAATAAAATACTGGTGAGGGCTGGAGGACGTTGCCATGTAGCTTAGTGTGTGAATAAAATACTGGCGAGGGCTGGAGAGCGTTGTCATGTAGCTTAGTGTGTAAATAAAATACAGGTGGGGGCTGGAGGGCGTTGTTATGTAGCTAAGTGTGTGAATAAAATACTGGTGAGGGCTGGAGGACTTTCTCATGTAGCTTAGTGTGTGAATAAAATACTGGTGAGGGCTGGAGGACGTTGCCATGTAGCTTAGTGTGTGAATAAAATACTGGCGAGGGCTGGAGAGCGTTGTCATGTAGCTTAGTGTGTAAATAAAATACTGGTGGGGGCTGGAGGGCGTTGTTATGTAGCTAAGTGTGTGAATAAAATACTGGTGAGGGCTGGAGGACTTTGTCATGTAGCTTAGTGTGTGAATAAAATACTGGTGAGGGCTGGAGGACGTTGCCATGTAGCTTAGTGTGTGAATAAAATACTGGTGAGGTCTGGAGAGCGTTGTCATGTAGCTTAGTGTGTGAATAAAATAATGGTGAGGGCTGTAGGACGTTGCCATGTAGCTAAGTGTGTGAATAAAATACTGGTGGGTGCTGGAGGGCGTTGTTATGTAGCATAGTGTGTGAATAAAATACTGGTTAGGACTAGAGGGCGTTCTCGTGTAGCTTAGTGTGAATAAAATACTGGTGGGGCTGGAGGGCGTTGTCATGTAGCTTAGTGTGTGAATAAAATACTGGCGAGGGGTGGAGAGCGTTGCCATGTAGCTTAGTGTGTGAATAAAATACTGGTGAGTGCTGGAGAGCGTTGCCATGTAGCTTAGTGTGTGAATAAAATACTGATGAGGGCTGGAGGACGTTACCATTTAGCTTAGTGTGTGAATAAAATACTGGTGAGGGCTGGAGAGCGTTGTCATGTATCTTAGTGTGTGAATAAAATACTGGTGGGGGCTGGAGGGCGTTGTCATGTAGCTTAGTGTGTGAATAAAATACTGGTGAGGGCTGGAGAGCGTTGTCATGTAGCTTAGTGTGTGAATAAAATACTGGTGCGGGCTGGAGGACGTTACCATTTAGCTTAGTGTGTGAATAAAATACTGGTTAGGGCTGGAGGGCGTGTTCATGTAGCTTAGTGTGTGAATAAAATACTGGTGGGGCTGGAGGGCGTTGTCATGTAGCTTAGTGTGTGAATAAAATACTGGTGAGGGCTGGAGAGCGTTGTCATGTAGCTTAGTGTGTGAATAAAATACTGGTTAGGGCTAGAGGGTGCTGTCATGTAGCTTAGTGTGTGAATAAAATACTGGTGGGGGCTGGAGAGCGTTGCCATGTAGCTTAGTATGTGAATAAAATACTGGTTAGGGCTAGAGGGCGTTCTCGTGTAGTTAGTGTGAATAAAATACTGGTGGGGGCTGGAGGGCGTTGTCATGTAGCTTAGTGTGAATAAAATGTATGGAGAGATAATTATAATTTTGGTAATTTTAGGTCATAGGTTTAAGAACAATTTATCAAATGTTTACTTTTGTAATTATTTAGATTACAATTTTAATTATTTATAAAAAATGAATAATTTAATGTATAAATCAATAAAACTATTAGTGTTCTCTAGAACGACACGATTCGATTATAAGGAATAAACTTTAAATAGTTATTTTTAGTGCTGCGTCACACTATCCATTCAGGGTGTATCCATATATACTAGGGATGATGATCGTTGGATTTAAAGGAAGTATACCAGCATTTGTATAGAGGTAGAGTGTAAAATAATTTATAAAATACCACTCTTAGGGCCGGTGTTATGACTCCTTATAATTTAGAGGAAATATGCTCACATTAGTGTGAAAAGAGTAAAACCATTTATGAAGCAACGCCTTCAGAAAAACCGGCTTGGATTCAAATCTTGACTTTTACTTCACTAATAATACATGTTAATGCCTCTAGAACACTCAACCACTGGTGTGAGTTCGTGATATAATCATAAGCATAGTGCAGGATTAAATAGAAAACGAACTAATAAAACTTAAAACAATATTAATCCGGTGCCAAATCACTAATTGAAATGGAACTTGTAAATTCCTCCGGAATTAAACTGTAAGCTTTTTACCAGAATTTTCCTTTTCCCATCTACCTCTTCTCCTTTACATCTTCCCCCACCTAAGCTTCCAAAACATCCGTATAAAAGTTCCTTGTTCCATGAAAACTAATTAACCATTCTAGAGTTAGTTACTGAGACATTCACGTTAAAAACACCTCTTCAGAAATATTCCTCGAGTAAAAAGAAGTAAAGAAACGATTAGCGAGACCAACAAATATCACAATTTTATGTAAACTGATATGAGTTTTGCAGAAATTTAAAAAGGAATTGGTTTACAGTCAACTTTCTTGTTAATTTATACGCATTATAAAATTTTTCTATTTATTTTTACAGGTGATAGAAATGTATTTACTATTCACATTATTTTAAAAAAATGGGGGGGGGCCGAAAGTTAACCAACAGTTTTAAAAGGATATCCCCAAAATTAAGAATGCGCAGGCGCAGAAACACATAATTGCAACTAGGAATGTTATTTTAAGCAAGGCGGCCGTCCTAAGACTTCCATTAATTCCTAGCTCAACAATCTGTTTCTGTACCTACATATTCTTAATTTTGAGGATATGCCCCTAAATCTCTTATTACCTTTTCTCTCCCAATTTTTTTACAGTCGCTACCCAAAATATTTGTGTTTATATTAATTACTTGTTAGTTAATATTTTAAATAAAATAGCCTTGTATTTATTGAGACAAGAAAAACACAAAAATTAAAAGAAAACCTATAAATAAACTTGATCATATTTTTTTTAATTATTTATATACTACAATCCCAAGAACTTGTTGCAAACTTGTATAGACTTCATTAGTATTATGGCACGTCCTGAGGAAGTTAATTCCGGGGGTAAAAAGGTATAATCCTCGGATGTCTGGGTGGAGGCTGCCTTGGGGTGTCCACCATACCTTTGAGCGAAAAGGATTGTAACTTGGAATGTAAACACCCTCAAGACGTGTGAAAAACTGAATAAATTGAGGGAAGAAATAAAGAGACTAAAGATTGACATGTTATACATTAGCTAAATACGATGGCCAAACGCCGAGGATTTTTGGATTTAAGATTTTATAGTCATCGCCACAGTAGAAATAAATGGAAATTCAGGAGTAGGAATTTTTATTAACACAGAGTGTGGAGGACAAGATTGAAGAGTTACTATCAATGTACAGATAGGATCATAATGGTGAATATATAATCAAAACCGACAAACAATCATTCAGGTACACATGTCAAATACAGCATATAAATATGAATAAATTGAAGAAGTATATGTAAAGCTGGATTAAATCATCAAAAGGGTAAAAGAAGACGAAAATTTAATAATTCTTGGAGATTGGAATGCTATTGTTGCAGAAGGAGAAGCTAATAATATTGTACGGTTTGGAAAGAAGAAATTTTAGGGGAGAAAGATTTATAGAATTCTTTACACAGCACAAAAAGATGACAGAGGCAAATACCTTGTTTCAGAAGCAATAAAACAGTAGAAGTACATGTAAAGCATCTTGAGATACAGTATTATACAAAACAGACTACTTCCTTACAAATAAAAGAGTCAAGAACCAAATAAGGAATAGTAAAAGTTACCCTGGAGCAAACATTGACAGCGACCACAATTTGGTGATGATGTAATCCAAAATGAAGTTTAAAAAGTTGTCCAAAGTAAATAAACAACGAAAGTGGGACTTGGAAAAACTGAAGGCAGAAGAATGGAAAGTGAAGTAGGGTAGGAAGAGTAATATGAAGAACTTAAAAATAACCAAAATAGCGTGTATCACCGCTTCTCCTATTAAATAGTAGAGGTGACGAATACTTTTACAAACATAATTAAAGAAGGATGGGAAAGATCAAGCATAAGGTAAACATACAATTTTATTAAAACAGTTTATTTAGATTTAAAATAAGTCAAAGTTAGTACAATAGGTTAGAAGACAACACATACAAAATGTTCCATTATTTATAGAAGGGAATAGTAACCGTTATTTAAATTAAATTATGGTTGCTTGAACGGGGGCATCAGGTGAAAAACACCTATGATTAACCTATAACCATTACAAGAAAGTTTAATGTAAATATAAGAAAAGATGTAACTCTTCAAACTAGAACAAATTCACATCCTTTTAGGAAGAAGACTCTGCCTCATAAAACTGGCAATTTAATTTATAAGCAGTTAATAATGGAATGAAAAGATTCAATACATAGCGCTACTCCCACTTGATTACTGTTAGACTTTTACCTACAAAGCCTATAAGATAATAATAGTTTACAATACCTAACTCTAGAAAGTCCTAGTTTAAGGAGTTACAAGATTGGTAGTTAAATGAGCTAGCTAGCATGAGTTAACTCCATAGGAAGAAACGAAAAACAAAGATTAAGCTCCTAGAAGAGGAACTATCAGTTTACAAGTAGTAAATTGTGAGCTACCAGGAATCAAGGCTGTAAAGATACTATGGCCGGTCTATTCCTAATTAGTACTGCCTGGACATTCAATAGTATATTTCGACTTCCACTCAATCTAGGGCACACTAAAAGTAGTGAAAACAATAAATATATTAACTAATATTGACGGCGCTTGAAGGGAGATGGAGACAATACACTCTACCCCATGCAGTCACTACTATGGACTAGTAGCAATCCCACAGGTTGCGCACCGTAAAAAGGTACACTATAAGAAATATTAGTGACTGGTATCAGTCACAAACCTTATTAGATCATTGAACGAAGCGTTAGATAACCTGATTTCCACCAATATGTAATCTAAAGCATTAAGTTAGCTGAAGCATGGCCTTACAGCTTAGGGTGTCAAGACAACTCCGTAGTAGTTAACACTATATTTATTTACATAGCAAACGAAGTCAGAAACACTGACATACAAACCCATATCTCGTGGACCTAGATGAATAGAGCATAGAGCCCATCATTCAAAACTAAGTCTTATGGGCATTGAAAAACAAGTCAGAAACTCTGACATTTAAAACTATATCATATGAACATAGTAAAACAGACCACTAACTCTAACATTCAATGAGCACAGAAAAACAAGTCAGAAACTCTGACATACAAAACTATATCATATGAACATAGTAAAACAGAGCACAAAGACTCTAACGAAGATTACTAAACCCAAATACTCATTATCTCAGACTTGGCTTCATCTGCGGTAAGGAGAAGAGACCGATGCCTCACACATCGTAATCACCAGTTGCTTAGTCCTTCAATGTAGGTTTACGTCCAAGTTGTCCCTCCGACGAATCGATACAATATAATATAAAAAGTGAAGCGAGGGATGGCTGTTTTATACAAGATGGACTGACGTATTCGGGAAGGGACTTTTACTAGGAAAGTAGGGGGGGGGGGGGGGGGGCGGGAAGTAGTTTCCTAAAAATGAGCCAAGCGACAACTCGGCTGCTAAGTACACCACAAGAAAACAAGTCCTCACTTCTTCAACGTCCGAACCAGGTGTAAGATGTTCGTTTGTTGTAGCTCATTTAAGTCGTGTTGAACGATCAGCTGGGGCATTTTTCCTCAAGTACAGGCTGTTCCAGCAATATTATGCCACATTGAGTTTATATCTGCCACACATTATTAGACTTTATTATTTCTTGCGTTTAAAGTGATAATCATGTATATTAGGTTGCATATTAGGTATTTTGAGTGTATGTGCTAACGGGCCGATGGCACGTTACAACCGAAACTCTAGGAAAGTAAACAATAAAAGAGTCTGCAGAGGAAATTATGGGAAAGAATAACATTGAGGCAAGGACGCCTTGGATTACAGAAGAGATACCGAACTTAATAGAGAGCGGATGAAAATACAGAAGCTCAATAAACGACGAAGTGAAAAGAAAATACACATCTTTAAATAATGAAATCAATCTCGAAACTAAAACAGCTAAATAAAAATGGATTGAAGGAAATTTCGGGACCATAGAAGATCAGCTAAGAAAAGGAAGAACAGAACTAGACCTAACATACAAAATGTGAAGAAACACTTTCAAGATATAAAATCTAAATCTTATTATTTAAGGGACTCCGATGAAAATGTATTAATAGAAGATAAGGACAAAGTAATAATATGGAAAGAACAACTACATAATCTTTAAAAAGAAGAAATAAGGAAAGAAAAGGCTTTGGAAAATGAATATGTAGACATAGAGGAAATAGGCTACTACATAATCAGATTGGAGTTTGAAACAGCACAAATCAGTTAACAAACAACAAAGCATGGATGGAATTCCTGCAGAACTACTCAAACATGCTGGAGAACAAGTAAAGGAATAACTGTAGACAATTGGTAGGAAATTATACAGAACAGGATAAATAGGATGAGGCTATAATATGTAAAGACTATGGTGATTAATCACATTTGTACAATTCTACTCCATTGCATCCATTACATAGGACTGGGATTCAAACACCGACCTCCCTGTCAAAATCAAACTGGGATGAGCAAGCCTGACATTTAGTCCACGTCCATGAAATCGGGTCTCCATCTATGTCAAGCATATGAAAAAAATGCATATATCTCTGCTTGAATGGCATAACTAGCAATATATATATATATATATATATATATATATATTGACTTTCCATAGCTATTAGGTGACCTGGTGGTCTAGGGGTAAGGTGTCAGACTTCTATGCTGGCGCACGGGGCTCAATCCTCGGTCCCGGCACAGATTAATCTGATTACCAAACCCTTCCTTCACCTCTGACAAGACATCTTGTGAATGTGGGGAATGCCAGGCCTCCACCGTGGTTCGGATACCACGTTAAACTGTAGGTCTTGCATTTCATCTCACAATCACCCTACCATTACACATTAGCGTAAGTGCGTATAACCCGAACGGGTAGTAAGACGCGGTGCTAATAATAATAATAATAACATAGCTATTCTTACGATTGAATGTCACCTAGTAGAAAGCCCTAAAAAAGTATAATGCATTTACCCTTATCTATATTTATCGCACGTAAATATTCACTTGAATTTTTTTTTTTTTTTTTGCTCCATTTTCGGTAGCTAGACAGTGAACGAACAAAAGCACTTAAGCGCTGTGTTGAGCCATCATTGGCTAATGCTGATTGATAAATGTTTGGTGGAGTGGTATAGCTCCAACATTAGTTAAAATATTCAACATTTTTAATGATTTACATGATAGATAAAATATTGAAGCTTATATAGCCACAAGATTCAATCCTGTAACCCCCAACCTCCTCCCCCCGATAAATACAATCGCACTCAATACTTTTCAGAATAAATAATATTAAACAATATTATCCAACATTGGCTAATGGTAATAAAAAGTGAGATTTACTTGTAAAATAAAATTGTATTGTGATAAATAAACACGGAAATACAAGTGATGCCAACATAATAATAATAAAGAATGTGGACCAAAAAAAAGTTAATTCATTCCAAAGAGCACCACTATTCATTATACACCTTATAATTGGACAAATATATATTTACCAGTAAACCCTTGCGAAACTCCCCCCAACCCCCAATTGATTTGGTCTTTTGTTGGGTTGTTGAAATTAAATACTCAGCGAAGTGTATACACAAAATAGCAAAGAGTTTATTTTCGGTAATTGATACAAAAATATTGTTAGATTTTCTTTATCATAGATTTTAAAGAAACAATGTATTTTAACGTAAACTGAGTGTGCTATGTCATAAGTTGGTAAAAAAAAATCTTACCCACTGATAACTTATTCATCGCTGTAGGCTTTTTATTATTTGAGAAAAAGGGATGTTGACAACAGAAATAGTATATAGGATCTATTTTATAAGAACAAAGGTCTAATTGACTCAGCCTATGCATTTTATGGGTAGGTATAAAGAAATTGTCAATAAAGTTGACTTACCACAGAAACATATCCTGTAACATGTTCTTAAAGTATTTATAGAAAATTAAAAAATAACCGAGCAATATAATGCAAGTAAATGGAAAATATTAGTAATCATATTTATGATGGCTTAGTTAGCCATGCTATTATATTTTTTTAATTAAGGTATTAGCCCTTTACAGAAAAAACCATACGTATGTCAACGAGTTAATATGACCCATGCAATGCAGCATGGGGTCGAGTACGTTCGGCTGTAATTCTAAACTTGACCTGGATGTCATTGGCAAACCATATTAGATTAGCTTTATATTTTGTCCACTTGTCCACTAATGCGAGTAATTCTATCATTATTAGTTAGTATTTAAAGCCACGACCAAATAAAAGTAGCCATTAGTGTTTCTAACTAAAATGGTAACGTTTTTAATTAAAAAGTAACTGCCACTAATTATAAGTCCTCTTAGGGGGCCACTAAATATGACCTCTATAAGACAGAACTTACTATTAGCCCTATAAGACAGCACTAGTTATTAGAACTCTTAAGGGGGACACCAGCTGCTATTTCTTTAATACAGCACTAATTAGTAGCCCTCTTAAGGGGGTCACCAGATATGAGCCCTCTAAGCAGCACTAGTTATTAAACCTCTTAAGGGGGACAACACCTGCAATCCCTCTAAGACAGTACTAGTTATTAAACCTCCTAAGGGGGCAACACCTGCAATCCCTCTAAGCAGCACTAGTTATTAAACCTCCTAAGGAGGACAACACCTGCAATCCCTCTAAGCAGCACTAGTTATTAAACCTCCTAAGGGGGACAACACTGTAACATTAGCCGCTAGCTAATGTTACAATACTGGAAAATTGTAAACTTACCCAATTCTACAAAGACGTCAGCGGCCATGCTCATGTAAACACTGCGAGCCACTTGTCAACACACACTGGCCATCAAGACTTCCTTGTAAGACTGAGGCGCGCCCACTGGAATACATCACGCCGTTTCTGCTTGCCCAAAGACCATAAGAAGAAAAGAAGTAACACTCCACCAAGTTTACGAGCGGGCTTCTACTAGATCCGTGAGGCTCCTAGAACCTTCTCCACCCTGTCTACGTTCTTTGGTTCCCCCCCCCCCCCCCTTGACTATGTTCTGCAAGCCGTGTTTTGTTCGTATAAAAGATCGACCATGTGAATTGTGAGCCACTCTTGGGCTGGCGTTGGAATTCGCCTGAACAGGCGAACGCTTCAAAATTAACGATGTAAGCTAAATTCAGTTTAGATGAAATCTTTAACGTTTCTAAAATTCCGTTTAGGCACTTTGTTGTTATTTCATAATGAATAGACTTGATCTTTCAAACTTGCGCTTTAGTGACTTTCCATGATAAATGGACTTAAAACTTTCATACTGGCATTTGGTTGCGTTAAAATACTGCTAAATAATCTTAATAATTGCACTTAGTAGAATGCTAAAAAGTAATTGACTTTAAACTTTAATTTATATTTTAGTGAAAACATTAGAATTTTATTCTTTGGGCATTTTGGTTATTAAATGAACAAGCAAAGCTTACGCGTTTAAGATTTAGGGATTATTATGTTTGTGGATGGATTGAACAGTAAAATTCGATAATCAATTTTAAATCTTAATGATTGCGATAAATATATTCTTTATACCAAGATTATTGTTAACTTTTGCACTTTATTATAATGACGTAATCTCTAAATAAATACTGTTTATGTTCATTATTATCAAGTTAATAATTGGTTCAAATTAAGACCTTAAATTAATGTCATTCGATAATTTAACCGGTCGTATGAACATTAAAATATAAAATACCACGAAAGTGTATTCATTGCTAAAGTAATATTCGTATAGAATTTATGTGGGTCTATTATTGATTTCACCATTGAACTGGAATACTCCCCCATCAGCGCAATAGGTTTAAGGATTTTATAGCACAGTTTGTGAATTGAATACAGCGAAGTGTTAGCAATCTAATCATGGGCAAACGAACTATCATTCGGTAATATACTCAGATTAGGTTTAGATTTATCCCTTCATCACTTATTTGTGGACAATGTATTATTAATAATAATGTTTTATGTATAATTTTGGTAAATTTCGTATTGAACTTTCATCGGTGTAGGCTGAGGTTTTAATTGTTGCGTTGTCACGCAAATGTAGCTATTTCATAGAACGTAGAGTTCCTTTCAAATTGGCAGCCTTCATGGTTATGGGCATTGAAAAGTTGTAAAGACGTTACATACCTAATGATGTTTAGATATTTATATCTATTTTTGTTACATTTTTTGAGAATTAAAAAATAAGTTAATGGTGGAATATCGTATCTTCTTTATAGTTATTCCTTCGTTAATTTAATTTAAGTAAGGTCATGTAGCTTACAGAAATATGGTATAACGTCTGGGTCATGGTTTATCGACCTTTGAGGCGCAACGTGAGAACTTCGGCCTTCTATTCAAATGCGTGTGCTGGGTGTTATTTGCTTACCAGGTATAACAAGTTCATATGCCACTTGCCCACTAATCGATTGTTATTTGTTTATTTCTTATTATTATAGTTTTGAACACCTCTCTTGGCAAGTAGAATACCTATTTGTGTTCACACTCAATCCCTTAAGCTGCATTTTAATTAAAACCTAATGGGCCACACTGCAATCCTCTAAGGGACGCTACTAAATATTAAACCTCTTAAGGAGGACAACACTGCATACCCTTAAGCAGCACTAGTTATTAAACTCCTAAGGGGGACAACACTGCTATTCTCTTAAGCAGCACTTGTTATTAACCCCTAAGGGGGACAACACCATGCAATACCCTCTAAGCAGCACTAGTTATTAAACCTCCTAAGGGGACAACACCTGCAATCCCTCTAAGACAGTACTAGCTATGACCTTAAGACATACTGCTAAACCTTAGGTGAACACACTACTATCCCTCTAAGACAGTACTAGCTATGACCCCTCTAAGACAGTACTAGCTATGAGCCCTAAAAGGGGCTGTAACTCCTACTAAACTTAGCTATTTTTTCTGACGACTCACGGGCTATAGGTTGCCAAGCTCGAGTGGCAGACCGATTGATATCACGCGGGAAAGGGAAAAGGGTCGGAGGGGAATTATCCCTGTTCCTTCACTTCTCTTCCTTATTCATTGCAGTATTACTCAATGTCTCAATAGTCACATTGTACCACTTTCCTACTTTCTCCTTGTCTTATTCCAGACTCTTAGCTCTTAATACAATTACTGAGATAAGAGGCGTTTTAATTAGCCATTGTGTTTTAAATTCATATTCATTTAAAATGTTGAATAATGTTGATATTAGTAAAACTTCGTACAAATATCAAGCATAATATTTTTTAAATCTAAAATGTGCGAACATAAACTGAACCAAACCGAGAAAGGTGTTATTATTTATTATATTTTGTAGCAATAAAGGAAAGCAAAAAAATAAATCCAAACGTTCCGTATTTTACCCTTGGTAGAGTCTGTAATGTGGGAATGTAGGGGACGTGAAAAAAGGTCAGTGTTTTTGCAGTTTTTATATCAAAACTTTTTTGATCCAAAGAAATCAAATATTTATCTAGTATTATATATAGCACCGTCTTAATCTTACCTTGGGTTGTAACGCTTGTTACTAATGTAATGTATGTGAATTGGAGATGAAATAGACCTACAGTTTTAAACGTGTTATCGCTAAACCCGTGGTCGTGACTGGCATTCACAATTACAATTCTTTTAGGGTGTAGGAGTGTTTGGCTATCAGATAATTCTTCGTGGACCGAAGGATTGAACCCACTGGCGTCAGACGATGATTTATCAGAAAACTTTACCCCTGACGCAGTCCCATTTATTAGTTTAAGAATAGTTTAATTCTTCATCAAGTGATGTCAACATTGTTGAGTAACTATATGTCTGGAACTCTCATGTTCCATAATTATAATCTATATAAATGGCATTTTATCTTAATCGCGTTACGCCTGACAAATTCAAATTATTGAATTATCATACAACAAGTGTTATAGCGTTCATTATAATGTTCTTATTGTGAAAAGAAATAAGGCTTGAAACCCATCGTATGATGAGTTGTGATTTATAGCTAAATTTCACCCTCCATCATAATAGTTTGGTACTTCCTTTAAATCAGATAGCCAATCGTTATTATAAATAGCTTGTGCAACTCGTCATGTCGATAAATTAAGTCATGGAATGGCATTTTTAAATCAAATCACGTTTCTTGTACAAATAACTCGTCATGATATTTCATCACCATATCAAAATCTAATAAATAATTGTTCTATATTTATAATTCAGTGAACTGTATTTATTATAGTTGATCGGTTTGGATGTTTTAATACACTCTCTATATAGATATTTCTGTGTACATAACCCTTTCTTACTCGCAAACTATTATCCAACTACAATGCGGGATTGCCAGGTCTCATCAGTGGTAAGGAATTTACTTTTGCCGACTCTACATAGATACTCATTTACGTAAACACCTATCAAAGGACAGGCTAAAAAAACCTGGTATATGTATAATTATGATAGATGTGTAATATTCTGAGTAAAATAATTCATTGGGTAAAGATTGTGCATCCAATTCTTATCAGAAAAATATTTTTTCAAATTTGCTCCCGATTTTTAGCTATTAAAATTATCCTAAATAATGTAAATGTATTCATTCTGGTTATTCAAGGGATGTTTACACGCCGATGGGCATTTTCAATTTTCAAATTGATTAATCTGAATGCGTTGTATTGTGTATCTATGGAAGCTTGCAATCATTGTACCCAGCCATCTGTAGGCTCAGTCAGACACCATATGCCAATGACAGAAAACGGATCAGAATGAGCGCATTCAGTGAATGTATTGATCAAACGGAATTCGATAAATCAGCCCCCCCCCCCTTCCTCCTCAAATCAATTGCATTCTACTGCGACAAATGTTACACTAGTCCGAAACCTCTCCATTACGACTGATTGGCCGGCCATGTGTTTCCATTATCACCAGACATTCCTCTTAACAGGCAATTACAACCTTCGCGTATGGTTGAACACAAGATTAAATGGGAGTTAAGCTCGCGGCCATTGGTGTAATTCAGGGGTCGGCAATCTTTTTGGGCCCCGATCGATTTATACATTTATCAACTGTCACACGATCACACTTCCTTTCTCCACTCTACTCTTAATTTGAATTGTTTCTATAAATCTTGTATTTATTCCTTGGATTCAATATTTTCTTAAATACGAATGTCCCTTCCTTTATATAAAGTACATAAAATAAATAAAATGTACAGTCCGTTTACCCCTGGTAAAATAGTAGGTTCTTATCTTGACAGACTATTCTATGGTACTATCTTATTAGCTGTATTAAGGGTGTGCGAGATTGACATTTTGTTTCTAGACGAGTTCGGGAATTTTAGAATACCTTACTTTGAGATGAGAACGGGAATTTTAAAATACCTTACTTTGAGACGAGATCGGGAATTTTAGAATACCTTACTTCGAGATGAGAGCGGGAATTTTAGAATACCTTACTTCGAGACGAGAACGGGAATTTTAGAATACCTTACTTCGAGACGAGAACGGGAATTTTAGAATACCTTACTTCGAGACGAGATCGGGAATTTTATAATACCTTACTTCGAGACGAGAATGGGAATTTTAGAATACCTTACTTTGAGATGAGAACGGGAATTTTAGAATACCTTACTTCGAGACGAGAACGCTAACTTACCTTACTTCAAGACGAGAACGGGAATTAAAAATCTAAAAATAATTATTTCTAGATTTGCTAATATTACATATCTTAAAACACTGACGATATTTAATTTGTTTAATGAATACATAGACCCTCATAGAGTAAATTTAAATAAATATATCAAGTTGAAAATTTAAGCAATTTTTAATCATTTTGATATAACTTAGGCTACTTAAATTATAAACATTAATGAAACACACATTAAATCTGAATTTACATCCATAATAGGTTGGCATAAATATTTAAATTTAAATAATAAAGAAAAAGCAGGATTAAAAGTAAATTAAATATGGAAAAAAAAGCAATCCCCGAAATTTTCCCGTGGGAAATTCGCACACCCCTAAGCTGTATCATAGTCGAATAATGCAAGGTAAAACTGCCTTTTCGTTACGATGTAGTTTTCTTACGCGATCGACTGAAAATAGCTCCGAGATTGACCTATTGCTAACCACTGGTGTAATGTGTACCATCACCCGAATAAATCCAAGCGAAACCATTGTAAATTTTAACTACAAGTAATAAATCTTTTAAAAAAAAATCCATACGCGTCCTGGTTTGTGCTAGTAAGTGTTTCAAGCTAGGTTGAAAAACTGTTTTAAACAAAGAATGTCAAATTAATATCTCGATACTCTTTGTTCTTACTAGTATTGAAAGAATATAGAATTGATTGTAATACAGGGTGGGGCGAAAATAACTAGACGATATATTCTGAGTAAAGTGATCAACAACGTGCTGAGGTTTGTCTGACGTCCGGTGGAGCTCACCTGAATGACATTATCTTCAACTAGCCCCCTTCCCCGTAAAAAAATATTGTAAAGAATCCTGTAAAACAAAGCTTCAAATCATCCATCATGTAAATATAAAAACAATTTTTTTTTACTTTTTTTTTTTAAATATAGTCCTACCATCACTGTATAGCCCCCTCCCTCTTTTTATCCTCCTTCCTATTTTCATCTCATTCCTCTTTCCTCACCCCCCCCTCCCGCCGCCTTCTCCAACCCCACTTTCCCTTCAACAACTTTTTTTCCAACGACTATATAATATACTATCAACATTTTTATGAGGAATAAATTAAATTTTCAAAATAAAATACAGCCTGTTACTCGCTGATAATGTAGCTTTATATTGGTGAAAGAATTTTTAAAATAGGTCCAGTAGTTTTTGAGTTTATCCATTACAAACAAAAAATCAAATCTTTCCTCTTTATAATATTAGTAGAGAAAAGTGAAGTATGTACTCTGATTTTATTTAGATAGTGAATACTTATGTGGCAATTAAAGTGCTTATTTTTAAGTAACTTATCGTTTAGATAATTATTTCGGCCCCCACCCTGTAGACCATGATTATGGATATTCAGATTTTATCTCTCAACTCCCAGCAAATAAATGTTTTGGCATATAAACAAAACGGTAATATATAGGAGTGGGTTGTATTCCGTTTGTGAACATTATCATTTCTGTATTAAGATTTTCACTTTAGTACCAGTTGGTAAATGTACTCAGAATTACAGTGTTTTGTTCTAGTGGTATATGAACATCAGCTTTGTTTTATTATATGAATCTTTTAGGTTTCTTTTTTAAAAAATTACAGTAATCTATATAAATAAATAATAGTTTTTAATGTAAGTTGGTATCCATGGAAAAAGGATTGAAACTGGAAATCTTTATGAATCGAAAAACCCGAGGTTAAAATTTATGAATAAATATCGAGGTCGAGAAAAATAGGAATCGTAAAATCTTGATTTAAGCATATGAGGGGCACACATTTATACAGACAATAGGCATGATCGTCCCATCAGCCTTTTTTTTTCACTAAAACAAAAAAAAAATTAATCACAACTAAACTTTGATCTTCGAACTTTTGGGTAAGAATTAAGAGTCCTAGTCACGTGGAATAACTCACCGTTTATTCAATATCGAATTCAATAATTAAACCTCTGGAGCACGTTCGGTGTATGCGAGGGGGGGCTATAGAAACCTGTGTAATCCCCTGATCACAGGGACCACGTGACCCCGATCTCGAATACCTCCCATGACGGTGTAAAGTCAGCTGCAAGCTCAACCTTCTACCCCTTGCTAACTTCGTCAGTATGACCCCCTCCATCCCTAGACTCTCAAAAAGAAGGGACGCCTGACCTCATTCCACCCTTCTCATCACATCGATCTGAGTGGCGGGAGCCGAAATGGGTTGAACACCTCCCCAGGTACACCTTTCCCCCCTCCCTCTTTCCCCTCAACAGTACCCTATACTACACTTCCAGAGCGGACAGCCTGATTGGCACTTCCCTCTGGGCTGACTTCTGTCAACCTTATCCTGCATCTTTCTGTATAGTCTGAGCAGGGTCCATCCTTTATTACTTCTAGCGTCGGGTTTTTGTTCATTCAGAAGGCACGTTCTCTGACAATCCACCTCCTATTGCATCATTTATTTTCATCCCTTCTTCAACCTCTATTGATTATTCATGATGCTAGTGTTTCTCACTCACTTCTTTTTGATATTCTTTTCACGAGTTCGTTCACCTCTCTATATCTCCTACTTCTTTTTTTTTATTACTTTATCTTGTTATTTTGCCTCATCAATAATTCTATCTAGCCCACTTCAGTGGACGCATGGTCTAAGGCGCTACTTTATCATAGACTGCCGATGATGGGGAGATTGAAGTTCGAATTTCGGTCGGGTTTAATGAGGGTGATTCTTTTTTTTTAATTCACTCTACCTGCATGCAAATGCGGATACACTTCCTCTAAATATAACTTTCCAAATTTCTCAAACAATTAGTACAAATAAGTAAAACTCGACCTACTCACACTGCTAGTAAAATGTTATCAATTTATGCCACAGAAAATATTGTTTTATTTTATTTTTCTGAAATATCCTTCTCATGGAAATTGGAATGTAGCTAGTTTCGTGTAGTATGCTTTGCAATTCAGAATTTACAGTCCAGTGCATCGTGTCCTGAAACAAAGACATTTGAAACAACAGTAGTCACATATTTTCAAAAAATAAACTCATGAAGTTGTTCCATATAACGGTCGATATTTCATTAAAAATTTTGATTGAACTTCGTTCATTTTATAGCATTTTGCTGTAATTAGATTGGAAACTCAATTCGGTGATGTGTGTAAAAATTTTGTTTATTCTACAGGAACAGTATCTGGTCATTCGTGAGCAATGTAAGTGTGTATATGTGTGTGTGTGTGTGTGTGTGTGTGTGTGTGTTATCACCATTTAAGATATGGTGGCTACAAACACGAAAAACAGAGAAATCTTGTAAATGTCAAGGGATTATTTGATACCAGGTAAAATAAGTATTTTAATTTAAAAAAATAAGGACTGTAACGTCCCTGGCCTACTTCTGACAAAACTGTGTAAGGTCACTGGTTTTATCCGGGTGCCCGGTATCCAACCCTAACTACAGCACTACCGGGGCACCTTAGGGACTTTCACGGTTAGACTGGACCCCGAGCGGTAGGGGTTGTGATGGATGGTTCGTGGGGAGTGAGACTGGCGAGTTAGTCCAATAAGATATATTTATTAATCCAGTCAGATGCTAAACTACTACATGAGTACCCGGATAGATCTCCCGTGACGAGGGAGCAGGCATGATAATGGTCTCGCAACCTTTCTGTAGACCCGCGATCGACCCTCCGGTGGGGTGAACCACCAGATCACATTTTATATCGTAATTTCGTCAGACGTGCTAGACACCGCCACACATGTACCCAGCATGGCTTCCAACATTCAACAAACATGTGTTATTCTCACACACAGACTTGCTGATCTCGAGTTTCACCAGCCAGGAAGGTCCATCGGTCGCACCGTGTTCACTCGTCAACAGGATGCAAGCTATATGAGCTGTATGCTACTCTCAACAGGATGGCAACCCAATACTCTTGACTTCCAAGGAAATGTACAAGCGTGGGTTAACCTCCTGCCAGAATAAACCTTAAAATAATTATTCTCTTACAGGACATTTCAGGGAATTTAAATAATAACTATCTACCTCAGGGCTCTTGGTGTAAAGTGCTTGCCTCAGGACTCTTATGTCCGTGGGTTTGAACCCAACTGGGGTGGACAGATTTTTCTTGAGTGATAAAATTCCGTAGCATAGCTTCCTTCGGATGGTAAGTAAAGCCATCGGTCACTTGTCGATTGTGACATGTAAAAGAACCCTGGAAAATATGTGAAAATACTTTTACCGGGAAATGGGTAGGTCCCTTCGCACTCTTTCATAGAAACTTTCGTGTGCTGATATAATCAGTCGGTTCAGAATGTGTACGTTAAATACCTCAAATAAATAATTTAAAAAAAAAACTAATGATGCAACAAAAATGTTAAACAAGATAATGGGGGAAAGGGAGTAAAGACAATGAAGATCTTAACCGAACTTAAACCTAACTAACCAAATCTTGGTGACCATGATAATTATCCCCTTTTCGATAAATAAACCTCCTGGTGCCAACTGGGAATCGATTCTGGGACCTCTGAGTCAGCAGCCAGGGGCTCTGACCACTATACTAAGAGGTCAGTTAGTCAACATTTATACAGTAGCTCAATTAAAAAAACTTGTTTCCCATTTGAAATAATCATAATCCTCTAAGGACTATTTTTCATCTCCATCCTGGAAGGAAGATTTGTATAAACCATTTTCGTGAATAAAACATAGAGCTTAAATTACTGTAGACAATTTAAAAAAATATTTTAACTAAAAATAGTTACTATTTGGGACTATTTTGAGAAATATTTAAGAATTTTTGTTTCAATGTTGTATCTTTATAACTCGCAGAATAAAACGCAAATACGTTAACAAAGGTAATTCTATATTGACCACCCACTACGTCACAGTTCAGCAACGTCCTTGAACTCGACCCGTTAAAGTTTATTAATAGGCATATAAAAAATCTATAAGAAATATTTGATAGCTCAATACAATAATGACAAACTTTTTATAATTAAAATTGTAACAAAATTGAATATAAAAATAAATATCATCTCATAGGAGCTTGTCAGAAAACTGTAATGTAAACAAAATATGGATATATGAATGTGACAAATAAACTGTAAATTATTGTACAAAGGCCGTTTGTAAGGATTGAAATCTGCTCGTGCCATCCGAGGTAGAAATTCTTGTGAGAATCTCTTTTGATTCAGGTAGAGCGGATTACTAGGAACAGGGATGAAAGCATTCCCTTGTCTGGAAAGAAAGTGAAGATCACAGTAAAAAGTAGATGTGTTGTATCCAACAATAAATACGAGGAAGAATAAGAGGAAGAATAAGAGAAATATTGATAAAGTTACCCTTAGGAAAGAAAGGAAAGAATACTCGTCATTTCAGAATATTTAGAATTTTGAAAAGTACAGTATCTATTAATAAAATGTTGAACCTTTAGCTCTATTTTTTTAACATCGCATCTTACCACCCATTCGTGTTATACAACAATGTACTAAGTACACTAATGTGTTAGGGATGAGTAATGTTGAGTTTAGAGGAAGTGCACCCGAATTTTCGTAGAGGAAGAGTGGAAAACCATTTAGTAAAAGCCACACGTCCCCCGATCATCCCATCATCTACAATCTATTGCGAGAGGGATACCTTAGACAGTGATTTTCAACGGCACTCTTAACAAAGCACTAGAATGGTCAAAGGCACTCCCAATAACTTTTTCAAGTAGCGATTTTACCATTTAAAAAATTAATAATAAAATTTTACTTAAAATTTCTACAGAGAATATTGTACTTAAAATTTATATAGAGAATATTCTAACAATTTGTTATTATATAAGGAATGATGGTATTTTTAGCACCGCATCTTACTACCCATTCCATTCGTGTCGTACGGCCATATACTAAGTAAACAAATGTGTTACGAATCAGGAAGGTTTTATTCAGAGGAAGGGGACCCACATTTTCGTGGAGTGAGAGTGGAAAATCATTTAAGAAAAAAAAAATCTAGTTAAACTATTGATTGATTTTTGCTATTCATTGTGCATACTCTTTATATAATATTATATAAATGCACGACTTATAAACCCTACGGCATAGATGTAAGAAACAGACTAACTAGTTAATAGGAAGAATACATTTTTAAATATTTAGTTCAATTATTTTAGCACTGTATTTTACTACTCGTTCACATTTGTACTAGTTACTATAATGTGTTGATTTTATTTAGATGAAGTGTATTATTTTTTCTCTAAAACTATACTTAAAAATATGTTTGCCTCGTTACATAGCTTAAATATAAATATTACATAAATAAAATAAAAAATATTAATAACTCTCTTCCCACAGTAGTTATCACGCGGATCTATTGTCAGGCTCATTCGATCTGGTTTACCATTGAAAGGTTTGGATATAAAATTTGTAAGCCATACAGTACATATGGTGGTGTTTCCTAAATATCTCCCACTATCCCTCAAAGTAAACGCAGTATTATTTCCTTTAAATTGTACCTTCCTTATTCCTCATACACCAATTGAGTTTTTTTTAAATATATATATATAACCAGATGGGTAGTAAGACTCGATGGACAATAATAGCTTTACCTGCTTTGGTGGGCGCATGATACAAGGTGTCACTCTCGTAATAGACTTGACTGCCGTTGACAACGGGATCGGGGTTTGAATTCCGGTCGAGTGTACTGTGTATGGCTTTCCTCTCTCCCTCCACGCAAATGCAAGTACACTTCTTCTAAATTCAAACTTCCTTATCCCTCACAGTTTTCTTTATAAGATTTTAAAAGATTAACCTTAAACAATTTAACAACAAATTAAACATTGTGCGCAATGTGTGTGGGTGCGTGTTTGTGTGTGGGTGTGTGTTTGTGTGTGCACGCGTTCGTAAGTCCGTGCGTGTATAAATATATAAATATCAAAAGTCTCCTGCTATGTGAAAGCAAATTTACAGCTTAACTTCTTCAAATAAAAACGAAATAGTTTGTCGATAAAAAGTTATGCTTTTAGATAGTTTGGTACTCTACGAATCAAAAACCCGTGAATTTAAGAGTCTCGATAAAAAAAACTTTTTAATAGACATAGTCGGTACTTTTTTTATTTTTCGATATCTTTTTTTTTTTTCTTAGCTTAAACTTAGCCAGACATACTTACAAATAAAATTGTATATTTATGTACCTGTATATTTGATCAACAGTTATGCATTTAATACCGCAGAATTATATATTAATACGGGTTAGAAACTAGCATAAGGCTGTTGAAGCTATTTTTTAGCTATACCAATAATTTAACTGTGGTTTTCGAAAATAATTTTTATTATTTCGATTAACAACCATTTGTTCTAAAATAAATATTTTCGGGAACCTTATTTAATATTTATATTTCCTATGTAAAAATACTACCATATTTATTGAAGCTAAATTGTATACGTACTAGTTAAACTTCAATACAAATTTCAATGCAATCCTGCAGTAGTCATGTCGTAAAATACCGCACGCTTTCCAAAAATTCATTGCATAGCAATGCTCGTATTCAGGCCGAAGGTGGCCATTTTTAACACTTAATATAATATCAAGTGGCTCCACATCTGTAGTACAAACGTAAATGAAACTCGGAGACAAGGTCAAATGGGACATATGTTTATATGGACATCTTTCATTGTTTTTGTCGGTCCCGGCACAGAT
Organism: Timema cristinae; assembly: GCA_039000515.1. NCBI lineage: Eukaryota > Metazoa > Arthropoda > Insecta > Phasmatodea > Timematidae > Timema > Timema cristinae. The sequence continues at coordinate 27,624,799 of JBCFYV010000100.1, read as the reverse complement.
TTATCTGATTGCCAAACACTTCCTTCACCTCTAACAAGACGTGTATTGATCACAACTTGTGTATGTGTGGAATTCCAGACCTCCGTCGTGGTTCGGATCCCACGTTAAACTGTAGGTCCTTCAGTTCGGATAGATTTTTCAACAATAAATTTCAGGCCAAAATGTTTCAGCTGTTAAAGAGAAAGTTCAAATATTACTCACTAATAAATTACCCTAAATTGATATTTTTTGTTTAAGGAAATGAAAATATTTTTTTATCATGTGAAAAATCCCGAGTGGAGCAATTGTTTTTAAAAAATCTAACTTTTCAAAGACCAATTTCTTGATATTGTTCTTCAAAAATTAAGTATGCGGGTTTATTAAACATGCAAAACACCTCACAGATGTTCATTTAAAACAAAATTCAGGCCATGATAAGAACTTTAAAATGACCCTCTCCCAGCTATCTTATCTATTCGTTGCACCAAACCACTCGAGTAAGAATTGAACTGTTATTATTTTTAACAAACAGAAATATTCTATTAACTAATATAAATGTATACACAAATCATGGTTTCCATGGTGATGTAAACAAAGAATTATTAGACAGATGATTATTTGCCCTCACGGAAGGAAAAGGTGGAAAATTCGCTTGGAAAATTGAGTTTAAGTTTTAAGCTACTATTTGCCACTTTTAAAATGAGTGTTTTGTAAAAATTGGTTAAACCTTTTTCTGAGCATTTCCTTTACCAGAAATGGAGTTGTGAAATGATGTGAGAAAAATAGAATGAGAGAGTGAGAAAATGTGATAGTGAGTGTAGAGTTTGTGAGTGAGTGTAAGAGTCATTGGTGACCGAGTGTGTGATTGTGTAAGTATGTTAGTGAGTGTGAACGAGTGAGAGTGAGCGAGTGATAGTGAGATAATGTTATGAAAGGGACCGAATATTCTAATGATTGCCATAATATGTATATTTGTTGTACCATACCATTAAAGTAAGATTTAGTTTGGTATTATTTGTAACCAGAGAGAAATATCTTATTTACAAGTAAAAACCGTGCACAAATCAGAGTTTCCATAGTTATGTTAGCAAATAATGAAGTTCTAAAATTATATTTTCACTGGAAAGTGATATTTTTCCCAACATCCTGGGCCTTAAAATGAGAGTTCGTTGGTCAAATCTGTCCAGCCATTTCTTCATAATTTCTATAACTGGAAACAGGTTTATCAATCTATTTATAAGATTAGCTTTAGTGAAAAATAATTTATTTACACTGTTAAAATGTTGACTTTTATTCATTTATTTAGGTGTGTTTATTTATAAACTAAATGTTTTCTATAAATATAAAGAATTAATACTTTTAAATTTAAACATAGAAAAAGCTATGTTATATATTTTCATGTTCAAAAGTATTTAAACTATTAATTGCGTACAAGACTCATTGAAAACCTAATTAATGCATTGATGTAATGTTTACTTCACCTACAGACGTGTGTGTGTGTGTGTGTGTGTGTGTGTTTGTGTGGGCAGTAAGTAAGAATTATTAAAAATTAAATTAAATGTTGCTAAAGGATCATTGAAAAATATATTTACATATGATTTTTTATATTCATACAAAGAATAGTCCAGCCACCTCAGTGGTATTATGGTCTAAGACGTCGCTCTAGCCATAGACTGGTCTGCCAATGACGGGGAGTTCGGGATTCTACTTCCGGTAGGGTGTCCTTAGGTTGTTTTTCCTAAATTGTTCTTACTCTCCCTCTACGCAATTTCGGGTACACTTTCTCTAAGTGCAACCTTCCTAGTACTTTAGACACTAATTTAATTAGTACATAGGTATAAAAACTGAACTGATAGTAAGAAGCCGTGTTAAAAATATTAAAACATATAATATAGTATAGCTATGATATAGCTAATAGTGTTGTTATATTACAATTAATGCACTCTAGCTATGATATAGCTAATAGTGCTGTTATATTACAATTAATACACTCTAGCTATGATATAGATAATAGTGTTGTTATATTACAATTAATGCACTCTAGTTATGATATAGCTAATAGTGTTGATATATCACAATTACAATTAATACACTCTAGTTATGATATAGCTAATAGTGTTGATATATCACAATTAATACACTCTAGCTATGATATAGCTAATAGTGCTGTTATATTACAATTAATACACTCTAGTTATGATATAGCTAATAGTGTTGTTATATCACAATTAATACACTCTAGCTATGATATAACTAATAGTGTTGTTATATCACAATTAATACACTCTAGCTATGATATAACTAATAGTGTTGTTATATCACAATTAATACACTCTAGCTATGATATAACTAATAGTGTTGTTATATCACAATTAATACACTCTAGCTATGATATAGCTAATAGTGCTGTTATATTACAATTAATACACTCTAGCTATGATATAACTAATAGTGTTGTTATATCACAATTAATACACTCTAGCTATGATATAGCTAATAGTGTTGTTATATCACAATCAATACACTCTAGTTATGATATAGCTATTAGAGTGCTGTTATATTATAGTTAATACACTCTAGCTATGATATAGCTAATAGTGTTGTTATATCACAATTAATACACTCTAGCTATGATATAACTAATAGTGTTGTTATATCACAATTAATACACTCTAGCTATGATATAGCTAATAGTGCTGTTATATTACAATTAATACACTCTAGCTATGATATAGCTAATAGTGTTGTTATATCACAATTAATACACTCTAGCTATGATATAACTAATAGTGTTGTTATATCACAATTAATACACTCTAGCTATGATATAACTAATAGTGTTGTTATATCACAATTAATACACTCTAGCTATGATTTAGCTAATAGTGTTGTTATATCACAATTAATACACTTAGCTATGATATAGATAATAGTGCTGTTATATTACAATTAATACACTCTAGCTATGATATAGCTAATAGTGTTGTTATATCACAATCAATACACTCTAGTTATGATATAGCTATTAGAGTGCTGTTATATTATAGTTAATACACTCTAGCTATGATATAGCTAATAGTGTTGTTATATCACAATCAATACACTCTAGTTATGATATAGCTATTAGAGTGCTGTTATATCACAATTAATACACTCTAGCTATGATTTAGCTAATAGTGTTGTTATATCACAATTAATACACTCTAGCTATGATATAGCTAATAGTGCTGTTATATTACAATTAATACACTCTAGCTATGATATAGCTAATAGTGTTGTTATATCACAATCAATACACTCTAGTTATGATATAGCTATTAGAGTGCTGTTATATTATAGTTAATACACTCTAGCTATGATATAGCTAATAGTGTTGTTATATCACAATCAATACACTCTAGTTATGATATAGCTATTAGAGTGCTGTTATATCACAATTAATACACTCTAGCTATGATATAGCTAATAGTGCTGTTATATTACAATTAATACACTCTAGCTATGATATAGCTAATAGTGTTGTTATATCACAATCAATACACTCTAGTTATGATATAGCTATTAGAGTGCTGTTATATTATAGTTAATACACTCTAGCTATGATATAGCTAATAGTGTTGTTATATCACAATCAATACACTCTAGTTATGATATAGCTATTAGAGTGCTGTTATATCACAATTAATACACTCTAGCTATGATATAGCTAATAGTGTTGTTATATCACAATCAATACACTCTAGTTATGATATAGCTATTAGAGTGCTGTTATATTATAGTTAATACACTCTAGCTATGATATAGCTAATAGTGTTGTTATATCACAATCAATACACTCTAGTTATGATATAGCTATTAGAGTGCTGTTATATCACAATTAATACACTCTAGCTATGATATAACTAATAGTGTTGTTATATCACAATTAATACACTCTAGCTATGATATAACTAATATTGTTGTTATATCACAATCAATACACTCTAGTTATGATATAGCTATTAGAGTGCTGTTATATTATAGTTAATACACTCTAGCTATGATATAGCTAATAGTGTTGTTATATCACAATCAATACACTCTAGTTATGATATAGCTATTAGAGTGCTGTTATATCACAATTAATACACTCTAGCTATGATATAGCTAATAGTGCTGTTATATTACAATTAATACACTCTAGCTATGATATAGCTAATAGTGTTGTTATATCACAATCAATACACTCTAGTTATGATATAGCTATTAGAGTGCTGTTATATTATAGTTAATACACTCTAGCTATGATATAGCTAATAGTGTTGTTATATCACAATCAATACACTCTAGTTATGATATAGCTATTAGAGTGCTGTTATATCACAATTAATACACTCTAGCTATGATATAGCTAATAGTGTTGTTATATCACAATCAATACACTCTAGTTATGATATAGCTATTAGAGTGCTGTTATATTATAGTTAATACACTCTAGCTATGATATAGCTAATAGTGTTGTTATATCACAATTAATACACTCTAGCTATGATTTAGCTAATAGTGTTGTTATATCACAATTAATACACTCTAGCTATGATATAGATAATAGTGCTGTTATATTACAATTAATACACTCTAGCTATGATATAGCTAATAGTGTTGTTATATCACAATCAATACACTCTAGTTATGATATAGCTATTAGAGTGCTGTTATATTATAGTTAATACACTCTAGCTATGATATAGCTAATAGTGTTGTTATATCACAATCAATACACTCTAGTTATGATATAGCTATTAGAGTGCTGTTATATCACAATTAATACACTCTAGCTATGATTTAGCTAATAGTGTTGTTATATCACAATTAATACACTCTAGCTATGATATAGCTAATAGTGCTGTTATATTACAATTAATACACTCTAGCTATGATATAGCTAATAGTGTTGTTATATCACAATCAATACACTCTAGTTATGATATAGCTATTAGAGTGCTGTTATATTATAGTTAATACACTCTAGCTATGATATAGCTAATAGTGTTGTTATATCACAATCAATACACTCTAGTTATGATATAGCTATTAGAGTGCTGTTATATCACAATTAATACACTCTAGCTATGATATAGCTAATAGTGCTGTTATATTACAATTAATACACTCTAGCTATGATATAGCTAATAGTGTTGTTATATCACAATCAATACACTCTAGTTATGATATAGCTATTAGAGTGCTGTTATATTATAGTTAATACACTCTAGCTATGATATAGCTAATAGTGTTGTTATATCACAATCAATACACTCTAGTTATGATATAGCTATTAGAGTGCTGTTATATCACAATTAATACACTCTAGCTATGATATAGCTAATAGTGTTGTTATATCACAATCAATACACTCTAGTTATGATATAGCTATTAGAGTGCTGTTATATTATAGTTAATACACTCTAGCTATGATATAGCTAATAGTGTTGTTATATCACAATCAATACACTCTAGTTATGATATAGCTATTAGAGTGCTGTTATATCACAATTAATACACTCTAGCTATGATATAACTAATAGTGTTGTTATATCACAATTAATACACTCTAGCTATGATATAACTAATATTGTTGTTATATCACAATCAATACACTCTAGTTATGATATAGCTATTAGAGTGCTGTTATATTATAGTTAATACAGTGCAGTTATAATATAATTAATACAGTCTAGTGATGATCTAGCTATACAGTGTTGTTATTATATAGGTAATGCAGTTCAGTTATAATATAATTAATACAGTATGGTTATCAAATTAATTGGTAGTCTCTGAACGATTAAACTTAAAATGTCACACGTCTAAGCAATCTTTGAATAATAATTACAATTAATTAGATGCCTAATTTATTTGATATCTATGTTTTAATTAAAGAAAATATAATTAAGCATTCCTTGATTTACAACTATAGCAATCTAATAAATGCCTGAGTTGTAATCTCAGAAAACATGTCTTTAGTTAATAGAACAAATATTTTTCATCCTCAAACAAACAATTTTTCTCTGTAATTTAACTTTCAAGACATCTTATTTTTCTGGAGGATTGTTATCTTTTTTTTTTTTTTTTTTTTTTGCAAAGCTATTTTCTATTTTTATTTTTGTGTAACGTTCTTCCCATTCAGTTTTTTTTAACCCTCTTTAGCTCTTTTCTATGTCCACTCCTTCCTTCATAAGATTGGCTTCTTTTCCTCACCAATCACTTTTTAAACCTATTATGTTTTCTGGTGATAAAAAAAACCTTTATTTATGGATTTTGAGATTTCTTCTTTTATTTTAATATCACAATGTATGCTAAAAATTGTGTTTAAATATTGTTACGTGTGTGTCGTGATACTTGTTATATTTATCTATCTTCTAAAAAAAAAAGACCAGATGTGCTGTACATTACATTCGTATGATTTTTTTTCTTCTCTGACTTGACACATATTGGTGGACAATGTATCAAGTTAATCTATCCTGGTTTGTCAATGACGGGAAGGTTGGAGTTTTCATGCCAACTGAATGTTGTTTTTCTTTAATAGTTTCACATTTTCCATCAAATTATGTACATTTCCTTTAACTTAAAACTTCCTCATAAATACCATATTAGTGCAATTAATACATGCCTTTAACCTGTTTCGATAAACACATGGACAAACGTGAAACTAAAATAGTCTGGCTCAACGGTAAAGCTAAGGTTGAGGTTCGAATCCCGTTTGGGTGCGCTGAGAGTAGTTTTCCATATTGTACATTTCATGTTGATTTTTCTTTTTTCTCATCTTCTCTCCAGGTTATTCCCCTATTGTTCCCCTTCCTTATTCGGTTTTCTTAAATCAGTGGGGGTTGTGGAAAACCCGATTGGGCGTCAATACGCCCACATAGGTGATCACGCAGACTAAATATTTGGCTCATAAAGTCCGATTTGCTTGTGACTGAATACCTGTCAAGAGTATCCTGTAATTTAATGACAATTTTTCTCTTCGTTTAAAATTTTCTCATCAAATGCCACTATGCTCATGACAGTTAGTAAACAACTGTTAATATCACCGTGTAAAGGAAACACTCTATATTTGTACTAGAGAAATATTTTATTTATTTTGGCCAAAAATAGTTTTGCTATAAAAATTGCAATAACACTACCCCTAGCTCTCATCCCCTTCACTCCCTCTTACACCCTGTGAACTATAAAAACACGTTATTTTACACGTAGATCGCGATTTTTGTGAGCATCAAAGTACGTTCGGTCCCGTGATGTCGATTACTCTTGTAGCTGAACCAACCTCCGCCCCCCGTTCTCCCTCCATCAAACGAAGCCCAACGTGCAGCAGACATCAAAGACAAAGCGGTGGTATGTGGTATTCTCCCTCTCCCTTACCTATTTTTTTTATGAGAGCACAGTTCAGAGCGTGAGAGAAGCTTTTTGTCGCATACTTCGCGTTCTTCTGAACCAACTCGCACCTTCAGTCGAGTGGAGGGTCTTCAAAGGTGTGCGCATCAACTCGGGAACCGCTATCTAATGGACATTATTTATCTCTGACGTGGTCATTCGCGGTCCGAACGCAATTTATGGTCTTTGCTCGCTGGGTCAATGGTGACTTGACACCAGTGACTGGTCTTAAAATACAATAGTGTGAATTGTTGCTTTTCACACTGGGGCAATGGTGACTTGACACCAGTTGTTAGTCTTAAAATACAATAGTTTTAACTAGTGCAGCTTTTCACACTGATGCCCATCAGTGTTTGGCCCAGCCAGTGGTGCTGGAATCTTATTTGTTAAAGGGGAAGAACCAATATAAAAGTTTTTTAAAGATTGTCTTTCCACCCCACACACTTCCCTTCTCCGATAAGTGTTATAAAATTGGATATCCCTAAAATTTATTTGGAATGGTCATCCTTACTTATTTTTGAAAATTATACTATATTAATAAGATATGTGGAGTGGTCTTCCCCAGAAACTTTTTGAAATCTGGTTGTTTCTAGGAGCTATTAGAAGTGGTCCTCCTTCAGCAAATTCTGAAAATCGGATGTCTTTATAAGTTATTTGAGTAGTCCTCATCTTGAATTTTAAAGAAAATTAGAAGCTCTCTAAAGTGTACTTCTATAAATGTTAATTTTAATTTCAAAGTATTCTCTGAGATGATTTCAGTCCCCTGCTCCTTTGTAGTTAAGGTGGTTTATTGGGGAACCCCAAATAGAATTTTGATATGTTTCGGCATAATAAATAACATCATCAGGAAAAAGTTTTATCTTGGATCCACGGGTGTTGTATTTGTTACTGCATAATACTTGAGTAAATGAGTGTGCATTTTTTTCAAATATTATCTTATTCTCAGTTTTTTCTTCCAATATGAATGATGACCAAAAACTCCACCAAGCATAATACTTAATTTTTTAACTTAAATTTTCAAGCATTATATACTCTAATTATGTATGTATGCTTACTTTGGAAGTGTGTAGTTTTATTTAACTGTATTTAATATTTTAATTACTACATATCTTCCAACTTAATTTTTAACATCACATTTGTCAATCTCTACACTATTATCTATTTAATTATCATTATTTATTTATGATCAAATAACTTACAAATTACTATAAAGTCTTATATTATCTTGCCTACAAACATTTTTACAATGTTTTCTAAAAAGTTATAAGATAGGGTGATAGTTTAACCACGTGTGGAGTGTACATAACGAGAATGTGTCCTATATTCCCTACACGTTTTTAAAAACATATGAATTACACCTTGTATTATATATATATATATATATATATATATATATATATATATATATATATACATATATGTCTTTGATTTAATGGTATAACGGATAACTCTTGTGTTGGACTGGATTGCCCGTAACGGGAAAATTGGATTTCCAATCTTAGTTTGGTGTACTGAAAGTGGTTTTTGGTAAAAGATTTGCCCTTCTTCTCTCACGCAAATTTGAGTATATTTCCTCTAAAATTCTATCTTCCTCATTCTTACTTCACTAACGTGATTTATATATACGTATAGCCTGATTGGATACTAAGACGAAATATATTATAATTTACGTTAACCGGTGAAATTATAAACAGATTTTTCCAATGTCATAAAAGATAGTGGCCAGTGATGGGGGAAAACTAGAAATGATGCTCAAATGTTGTCGTCTATAGAGAATGTATAGCCGCTGACCCCTCTAAATAGTTTCTATAGAGTTGAAAGGCATCTTATTTACAGAAACTGTCTAGTCGAGAACCATTTCAAAAAGCTTCTAGAGGCATCTCATTTTAAAAAATCAAGAAAATGATTCCTTCAAATATCTTCTAAAGCTATCCAAATTTTGAAAATTTTCCGGGCAAGAACTAGGCCTATTACAAATATCTTGGAGATGTATTTATTAACAATACAATATGGTGGCGTGTTCAACACAGCTTTTACTAAATAACTTCATTCAGAATAAGTTGTCCAAAGTATCACAATGGTAAAACATTTTTTCCAGGAAAACAGGGGATAATGCTTGAATTATATTCTTAAGTTTGAGTGGCCACACTGGGTCAAGGTGTTTACTAAAATAATTCGAGTTGAGATGTTCACAAAAATCACGGAACCTCTGAACTGTCATTGGGTTTTTCTACAAGCTTTGTGATTTGGACAAACAACAAAGTTGACTTAGACGCTTATTCACCCAGGTACAACGATTAGTTTAATTATTATTATATTATTATTAGCACCGCGTCTTACTACCCATTCGGGTTATACGCACTTACGCTAATGTGTAATGGTAGGGTGATAGTGAGATGAAATGAAGGACCTACAGTTTAACGTGGAATCCGAACCACGGTGGAGGCCTGGCATTCCCCACATTCACAAGATATCTTGTCAGAGGTGAAGGAAGGGTTTGGTAATCAGATAAATCTTTACCGGGACCGAGGATCGAACCCCGGCCGCCAGCATAGAAGTCTGACACCTTACCCCTAGACCACCAGGTCACGATTAGTTTAATTGAATCTCCCGTTTGTTCTAATCCACGGTGACTGTTCTAGATCACTCAATGCTCCGTTCTTCGTTTAGATTAAATGTAACAGTTGGTTTGCATTAATTATAAAAATGTCATTATTTGTTTTTAAATGCACGAAACTATACTATACTAAACTATACTAATTAAATTATCTGTACATCACTTTGAATTGTATTATCACGAAAATAAAATTATTTTACCATTGCATCCTACTACCCATTCGTGCTATACGTATATTAATTAATCCCGTTAACGTGTTAGGGGCGAGTAAGTATGAATTTAGAGGAAGTGTACCCACATTTTCTTGGAAGAAAAGTGAAACACAATTAATGGGTAAAAAACCACTCAGTACACCTAATCGGGATTCGGACCTCAATCTATCCTTCATCGTCAGTTCAGACTATTTAGAAAGAGACGCCCTTGCTTAGACCATGAGGCCACCTAAATGGGTGAAAAAAAATATTATTTGGTAAATCTTATGAAATACTATTTAGATAAACATGTTGAACAAAATTCTTATAGTATTACTTTTTAATTAAAATTTTTTTAAACCATTCATCAATAAACTAAATTCAAATGAAATATTTTTTTAAATAAAGTTATTACTTATTTGTCACATTAAACCCTCCTCATGTATCCATTTTGAAATAAATTTCGAATTCTAAAACATCAATTATCGGTAAACTATTCTTAATTTTAAGACTAGAATCAAAATCATGCCTTGGCCATGAGGTATGAATATATGCATTAATATCCTATTCTCAGTCGGTATCGTGTCTGCCTACTGAGCTATGGGACCCGGGTTCGATTCCCAGCGTGGTTGAAAATTTATAAATTAGTGAAAGTATGGGTCTAAACTTTAGCAGGGATTAGTTAACGGTGGGGGCTGGATGTTGTGCCTGTCCTAGTCTTAAGTTAGATTATAAGGCACATGAAGCTACGGCAGGCGCAAGCCGGTAGTGGAAAATATATGGCTTGAGTAAAAAAGCGAAGCGGGCCATAGGTTGGAAACAGTAATGGAGGGGTGTAAAATCTGTACAAAATCTATCAAATGGTTTCTGCTGCATCACCGGGTATAAATATACATAACTGTAATACTCAGTTTTTTTAGTCAAGGGAAAATATAACGTCAAGATAATAAATAAAAATTTGAAATCGAAAATTATTAAGATTACAATATTTTCTTTATATGAATAATTAAAAACGTGTTTGGGATGTTGAATAACTTACTGACTTTAATTGAGAAATTAGAAAATAGAAATGTTAATAAGTAGGCCTACTTAATATGTAGCATTCCCAACTTCTTTTTTTATGTAATATGTCTTACTACCCGTTCAAACTATCTGCATATTTAGATTAGGGATGAGGAAGATTAAATTCTAGAGCAAGCATACCTACACTGAATGTTATTTTAATAAATAAAACATTTTACAGCAGTGCGTTAGAAACTATTGAATCCATTTTTTAATCTAGAATAACTTTATTAGTATAATCTAAAAATAGGTCTAGATTTAATCAATACAAAAAAAGTTGTAGTGTTTTTTTAAATTTAATATTCTTTTATGGAATGAGCTTGCGTTTTTACAAATTGAGCTAAGGTATAGAGTCAACACTGAGCTTTTAACAGCTTGAGGATTAATGTTCATATTAAAATTACCAACTTAAAAAAAAAATATTGAAACAAATATATTTTTAGAATGTTATTCTTTCTCTCCAGCCATCCCGTATAGTTTTGAAATAATTGTCAGAGAAAAGAGTAAATTGAAAATTTTAAATTCGAGTCATCCCTGCGTGGAATGACATCGTTGAAACTCTACCTTACCCTGGACTTCGTGTACGTGCACGCGCGCGCACACACACACACACCACACACACTCACCAATGCATGCAGATGAGGGTATCATTTAGTACGACGTGGGAAAAAAGTGTCCCCCATAATAGATTAGTCTTTAAATATATTCCAATGTTCACAGGAAGGGTATTTTAATAAAATACAAACATTAGCCGTGTGCCTGGTAAAGTGAAGTCGAAGCAGAGCTTGAAACATAATATGAAGCAAAGCCGAAGTCAATAATAAGGTTTTTGGTTGCTATCACATAACAAACTTCATGGCAAGAGTCCGAAATGAAGCCGTTAATCTCAGTTTTATAAACCGGAGCTGTAATCTATTTATTCAAGCTGCTTTTCATTTGCCCTCATGAGGCTGAGTTTGATACCGTTACAGAACCACTGCTTCACAGAAAAACTCTGAAAGTGCCGAGGATTGAACCCAGGATCTCTGAATTTGTAGCCATATAATTTGATCACTAGATCACACGGGCATAACACTTCTTTTTTTATATAATATAAGGAACGTACCTGGATGGAACAGCTAATTAGATTAATTGATACAACTTATTTGCTCAATTAAACAATATAAATTAAGAAACATAACATGAAGATTATTTATTCAAAGAGGAACTAATATATAAGAAATTAAGCTGAATAAAATAGATACAATAACATTTCTAAGAAATCATCACTGAGATTGTTAAGTAGTAAAGTTCTGAAATTAATTAGTATAAAACAAGGAAAAAATATATAAATCTGTCTAGAACAGTATTGAAGTAATAGCAGATTAAAGGATTAACTGATAGGCAATGAAAATTGTAAATTAACAACTTGACTAGATCAGAGTTATTAATATCGTAACTTAAAGACTTTACAAAACTTTGAATATTTGAGATAAAGATTATAGGCTAAACACGTGACAATAGAAAGATGATTGATATAAAAATTAAAATAGTTGACTAGGTTATTATTTATGAAACTTACACATGTAAAAAAACAATTAGCAGTATAAAATCAACATGAAACACATTGAAATGAAAGTTAAGATGCAACAAGTAACATATTTCACGAAATTAGTAAATAAGTGTAAAGGATTTAATTTTAAATACTTGTTATTCGAGTCAAATGGTTTCTAAAATTTGCTTGTGTAAAATATTGAGACAATATTAATTGGAGATTCAAATGGAAATAAACAGATGTGTCATCCAGGTTATGCTATAAACATTTATGATATATTATAAATAAAAGATCACATAAATAAGTAATTGATTGTTATATAAATAAGTGTAACCAAAACTTCTTTTTTTTTACGTTTTTAAAAGTTTGAATTAAAGTAACGTTCCTTATCTGAGTGGTTTTAATTCCTTTTCTCATATAATTTGTTGCTACTCTTGGCTGGGTGACGACATGTTTTGGTGATTACGCCATCATCAGGTCTGAGCCAAACCAATGCAAAAATAGTAAATATTTAAGTTATGATAACGTAACAAACTAAACAAATTCTCATAAAATCAATCTAGCAATATGAAGATAAACACAGACACTAACCAAAACTGACGTTATAAAGGTAATCGAGTTTTAAAAATAAAATGAGAGAAAGAAAATAATAAATATATAAATTTAATAACTAGGAAAAATACCCAAATTATTAAGCTTACCTTCAGATTGGAACTAAGATGTTATTCCCGATGTTAGCACAATGCAATAGACTTTTAATATTTACATCTTCCATTGAATGCATCTATATAGAGATAAAAGTTTAAATTTAAAAAAATAGAGTATATTTACTTTATTATGACCAGTCTGAATTCATCTGTGCTTACGTAATAGATGTAATTTAATCCCTAGAAGGTGTTAAAAATGCTGTTTACTAGCTGGTCTATAAATGATTATAATATGTTGAAATGAGTCATATTTATTAGTTATTTCAAATATGTTCATAATATATCAAAGTTTTCATCTTACTTCGAAACGTTCCTAAGATGCAAAGGTTTTACTGTGGGTGTCGTAGTCGAAGGGAAGGAGATTTTACTTTCATCCTCAACTACGATATTTTGAAGCTTCTTCCTATTGCCATAAATTAAGTAAGTTAGTAAAAAAATTCCAAATAGCCCATGCGCAGGCACAGATTCAGGGTGTGGAGGTGATGGGGTCAAAGAGTCAGTTGACCCCACTGTGAAAGTTAGAAAACTAATACAAAAAACAAAATTAAAGTTCAAATCTTAGAAAGAAAATACAACACAAATAAATTATACATTTTTTAAAATCTTTTACGCGCATTCACCTCTTAATCAGGGTCCACACGTGCGTTATTAGTCCACGTTTATTCAATTTTTGATATGACTCATGCACGCGTGAAAAAATATTCGTTTTCATGTACAAATATTTGCCGTGCATAGCGAGTAACAAACAGTGTTCCTAATAGAGACGGTAGACTACCACACATCAAAGAAGATTAATAATCACCTGAGAACATTTCATCCACGAATACAGAATATAGATTATGTGTGGACAGCAGGAGCGGCGGAACTGTGGGGGACTCTGCCCCCCTGGAAATAAATCCCCCCAGACATATTTCAAATCCTCTGATATTATCTAATATTAAGCTGAAAGATAGGCTTAAACCAAACATCAAATTACTTCTAGATGCTTTCTACTGTCCAAAATTTGCCGGAAAAGACCGCTTAAAATAACTACTAAACTAAAGGCATCTATCTAGCAGAAAAAGTCGAGGAAGGAGAGCTCAAAATAGCTTTCGAGGTTATTCAAATCTCACAAATGTCTAAAGGAGGACAACTTCAAATAGCTTCTAGATTAATGTATTTTGAAGAATTTTCAGAAGAAAACCACCCCAAATAGTCTATTTTCTGAAATAATTTAATTTTCAAAATTTTTTCGCAGGAAGACCATTTAAAAAATTATCTTATACAGGTATATAATTATCGTAAGAAATTAAACTGAGGATCACTTCAAACTAACTTATAGGAGCATTCAAATTTCAAAAATATCTAGTTGAACTCTTTAAGTTAAAAAATAATCTAAACTTAAAAAAAATCAAGGCGAAGACTTCTCATAGCTTCTGGAGTGAACCATTCTCAAAAAATTGTTGGAGGAGGGTCACTCCAAATAGTTTATAAAAACTATCTGAGTTTAAAAAATAGGAGAGGATGACCACGGTTTAAAACATACATAAGATCAAATATGAATTAGAAACTATTAAATGGCTTTAAACAGAAATCTAACATTGTAAGTAACTATGTTATTTATAATTATGACCCCCCCCCCTCCTATGAAAATGATCTGGATCCAACCCTACCAATGCGTTTAGTAGGATACGGCATGTAAAGAAAAGAGTATGTTTGGATTTGCTGGATGTTTTCCACTACAAATTATAGTGTCGGTTGAAACGAATCTTGGACTTAAAAAAAGAGTCTGTCTCAAGATCGAATAGCCAGGATAGTAGATACAAGCTTACGCTTTAATCAGGAAATTTACCGATATGTGATTTTTTTTTTTGCACTCATTTGATAGTAGTAAACTTGAGATGGTTATTTATGATTTAAAAAAAAACTATTTCGTAACTTTTTGTATAATGTAAAATTCTTTAAAATAGTTTTACTGATCTAAATGTTACTATTTTCTAAAGTAGAATACACAAAAACGCACCAGATGCGACGTCCGGTTCGAGCTGTAATACCTGCCTAAGTTAGGTGTTGTCATTGGGGGTTCTTAATGACCAGAGATTGATTATCTCAACCTTTCCTCCAACGCTACACTAAGCGCTGTTGTTAAAATGTCAAGTCCGGTTTAAAACAATGGATCGATGCGATGAACTCTAGTTAGCTCACCCACGAATAGGTCGACGGGGTGTCTCGAGATTTGAAAGGCAGAAAGGAGTCGACAAGTCTTGATGACTGAGAAGAAGAACGTCTCATGTCCCGTACACAAGATCAATGTTTCCGTAATTTATTTAGTAAAAATCCGCTGTCACCATGTCAACGACCAAGTTTCATGGAGTCTATTAGTAAAAAAAAAAAAACTGTCCTTAATGTGGTAATAGCACACGTCGTAGATTTCAGCAATGTTTATGTATGGACGCACGTGACAAGAGAGAGGACTATTGGTAGTCTTATTATTATGATTATGATTATTATTTTATTATTATTATTATTAGCACCGCGTCTTACTACCCGTTCGGGTTATACGCACTTACGCTAATGTGTAATGGTAGGGTGATTGTGAGATGAAATGAAGGACCTACAGTTTAACGTGGAATCCGAACCACGGTGGAGGCCTGGCATTCCCGCATTCACAAGATGTGATTAATACACGTCTTGTCAGAGGTGAAGGAAGGGTTTGGTAATCAGATAAATCTGGGCCGGGACCGAGGATTGAACCCGGCCGCCAGCACAGAAGTCTGTCACCTTACCTCTAGACCACCAGGTCACCTATTGGTAGTCTTAGAATATTAAATTTAACAGTGATTTAATGTCTTTCAAACAAACGAAAAACGAAATGTATTGGTTTTTACTGTTTTTTAAGTATTTTTAAATTAAATGTATTCTATAGATGTATACATATTTTTTTAAATACACAAGATTGTTTAAAAGATTAAAATATACATTAAATTTGAAACTAGGCACACAAAAAATTGTTTTTAATATATTTTTTTTTGCATTAACTTTTCACTAATCAAGGATTAAAACAGTTACCATGTGAATGGGCCTTATATTTTTCCGTAAAATATCTACTTTACTAGTTATTTTATGGTGGCTGTCATAATATATTCAGTACTTGCTTTGATCTTTGTGGGCTCCGCCCCTAAACCCCCAGTGAGTGTAAACTAATGTAATTCCAGCGTTGTTTTTAACGTTGATTTATTTTTACAATTTTATGAGACTAGCTCTCTCATAATTGTGTCAGAAAATTTAAAAATGTGTGGAAAATGTGCAAAATTTAACTAAAATCAAACGAATCTAGCTCTGGTGCAATCCGTTTTTTGATAGGTCTTACCGTTTCGCCACAGGAAGCCTCCAAAGAAAGCTCCACACCGACTTTAAATTTTCTCCGCCCTTTTGAATTATTTTTTTGTTAAAATTAAAATGTTTAACTTTTTGGAACTTTACCGTCGTTTACAGGCTAAAAGCTATATGTTTGCCAAATTTCAAGTTTCTAGCTCATCTGGAAGTGGGTTAGCCATGTGGCTTTATAGTATAGTGATAAGTTTTTCTACTGAATTATGTACAAAGGCATTATCCATGTGTACAGGCTTTAGAGTTGTGTTCTGGTTGGAAAAGAATTGTGTTCCTTCAAAATAATACATATTACTACAAATAACCGCCTCGGTGGCGTAATTGGCTAACGCGCTAGTCGTGTTGAGCTTGACTGCTGAGGACGGGGAGATCGAGGTTCTAATCTCGGTCGGGTGAACTGGGGGGGGGGTTTTCCTAAATGGTTTCCACTCTTCCTCCACGCAAATGCGGGTTTACTTCCTCTAATTTAAACCTTCTCAATTCTTAATCCATTAGCGTAATTAGTACTTAAAGCGTATAACCCAAACGGGTAGTAAGACGCGGTGCTAATAATAATAATTTAAGTACTAATTACGTTAATGGATTTAGGTATTGGGAAGGTTGAATTAGAGGAAGTGAACCCGCATTTGTGCGGAGGGAGAGTGGAAAACCATTTAGGAAAAACCATCCCAGTTCACCCGACCGAGATTCGAACTCGATCTCCCGTCCTCAGCAGTCAAGCTCAACATGACAAGCGCGTTAGCCAACTACGTCACCGAGGCGGGTGATTTTAGTTAGTACTTTAGCGTATATTATTATTATTATTATCATTATTAGCACCGCGTCTTACTACCCGTTCATGTTATACGCACTTACGCTAATGTGTAATGGTAGGGTGATTGTGAGATGAAATGAAGGACTACAGTTTAACGTGGAATCCGAACCACGGTGGAGGCCTGGCATTCCTCACATTCACAAGATGTTTAGCGTATAAACCGAACGGGTAGTAAGACGTGGTGCTAAATAAAAAAGTTTAAAAAAGTCAAGATCCATTAATTTTTATCAACATTGGCTTATTTCTGCTATGAGTTTCACATTATCAAAACTAAATACATTTTTAAATTGATTACTCTCAAATATTTTTTAAAAAAATCACAAATATTGCCAAAAATAAAATGGAACATATTAATAATTCTCTACTAAAACTTACATTCACGTGCTAATGTGTCAATACCCTTTAGGGCTATCAGCATATTTACACTAATAAGGTTGGGCTGAGGACGGAAACGTGTGAAAATAGATTCTGACATCATTTAGTAAAAATCACCCGATTGGAATTCTAGCCCAGATCTGCCCGTCACAGGTAAACCAAACGAGGACCACACTAAATCCCACGTGCCCACTGCTTCGGGTAGAGTTAATTAGGACCCGCTAATATCGGGTACTGAGGCAAGTACCTTACACTAAGACCACCGGGGTTGACCATATAATTTTAGTGTAATTTATATACAAAATACTCAGAAACTCAACGCCCAAACGGCAATGTATTTTGTTTGAGATAAAAGTAAAAAAATACCTATACCGTGCGCCTAACTTCTATACAACATGTTGTACACGCATGCTTGCACAGCTTTGCTCTCCCGGCACTGTACACCGAAACTTTGAACACGATTTAATGGTGCAGTATTAGCATAATTTTTCAGATGTAAGTGTATAGGAATTTTGTATTGCTTTTGGTCCAAACAAATTATATGGGCAGTTTGGATGTTGATTTTCCGAACACCTTGTATTGTCTTATAGCCCAAAGGGCTAGTTAGACACAATGAAGGGTAAAATAATGTGTGGACCATTTGATTTATTTATGACTTGTTCACAGCCACTCGGCTATTACTAATTGGTTTTGGGAGTGAGAAGTGAACACGCCGTGCTCGGACAAGAAGAAAATTGAAATCCCCTAATTCGAGCTTATGAGTGTTGAAAGCTCAAACCATTGAATCATTAGAAACAAGACTTAAACCACTTGAAATATTTATTGTGGATATTTATTTTCACTGTATGCTACATTTTGTTAATTTTTATTTTAGTCAAGATGGGACCCAACTTATTGTTCACATGATCAAAGGCTCTACTATTGCAATAGACTAAACTACCGAGGATGGGTAGATCGGGGTTCCATCCCGGTCGCGTGTTATTAGGGTGGTTCTTCCTAAACTTTTACCACTCTCCCTCCAAGCAAACGCGGGCACATTTCATCTAAATTCAATTTTCATAATTCCTGGCACATTACTGTAATTAGTAAGCATGCGTACGACTGGGATTCGTTGCTAAAACAAGTTATGGTGGGAATGTAGGGGACGCGAGAAAAGGTAGATTTTTTTGCAATTTTTAAATCAACGCATTTCACCCCCCCCCCCCCCCCACAGTAAATCAAATATTACTCCGGTTGAAACATAAATTTCTTGCATTAGCTTGGAAGGAGAGTAGAAAATCATTTTTGAAAAATCACTCTTAGTACACCCGACTAAGATTCTAGCTCGATCTCTTGTCATCGGAATTAGTCTACTGCGAGAGTAGCGCGTTAGATCATGCTGCCACCGAAGCGGGTGCGCCCAAACTTTCCGTTGAGAAATAATTTGAAGAAGCCACTGAAAAAGTAGTAGCCGTTTGTTTTTTGTTGTTTGTTCGTCTTGCTTGCTCTCTCATAGTCAAATAAGTAGCTCTCTTGAGAGCCGTAAGAAAATATTTCACTCCGTTTTCTTCTCTCTTGTTGTTTTTTATTTTATTTTATTTTTTGTTTTCTTTTCTATGAAGTTCAAATATCCCGCGTCTCCCAGGGATTACACGACGAGATTCAACCCTGCGTTCTTCAGAGTAATATAATATTGGGCGCCGTGGAGGGAATTGAAGTGAGGGCTTTTCTTTGGAAGGAAAAAAAAGTGGAATTTCTATTAGCAGGAAACTAAAATAAGATGTTTTTTGTAATATCTTAAATGGAAAGTAGAAATCCAATTTAAATTATATATACTTTTTATTTTATTTTCAAGATTGAATCGTTGGGACTTTTATGTTAATTTTTGCTCCATCCTTCTGTTATATTCTGTTTCAACAGACGAGCTTTATTTTTACATTTTATTTAAGTGGGAATTAATTTGCGACACTATATTTCTGTTCAAGCTACTCTTATATAGTATGATAAATTACTCTAATGTAGTAGGGTTGAGGAAGGAAACATTTGAGAGTTTATCGACCCGCAATTGCATGAAAAGAAAGTGAGCAACTATTTAGAAAAAATCATCTTGAGTAAACCGAACCGAGATTCGAACCCCTAGTTCCCCATCATCTACAGGCCAGTCTTAAAACAAGAGTGAAGTCATTCCGTCTGGAGAGAATTTAAAAACCTGTAACATACATTAGTACCTGCTTCGGTGGCCGCATGGTGTAAGGCATCACTTTCATGTTAGACTGAATTGTTAGTGACAGGGAGATAGGTGTTCGAATCCCGGTTGGTTGAACTGAGGGTGGTTTTTTCTCAAATAGTTTCCCACTCTTTTTACGTAAATTCAGGTTTATTTCTGCTAAAATTGTACTTTCCTCATCCTTATTGCCAGAGATTGACCAATATATGCCTCTAATCCGTACAATATTAAGACGCGGTGAAAAAAATGCAAAGAGAAAACATTATCATTGAAAACTCTACAATACATATTTTATTTAAACTGAAACCTTGTATTTGCTTGTTGTATTTATTTATTTACAAGCTGCAAACATGAATGCGCAATTAATTTTCTTATTTTATTTGAAATAACAGAATTAGTTTCAAAATATCTTGAAAATGGCACTTCCATATTGAAACCTGTTCTTAAGGGGGTCGTGTTTTGGAAGTTAAAATTAATTGTTTTCATTTAATTTTATAAAAATCACTTTGAAACATTTAAAGTAAAATCACAACCTTTGATAGTATGTTACTATAATGTATATAATAATACTTAGCACCGCGTCTTACTGCCCGTTCGGTTTATACATTTCGGTGTTTATAAAATATCATTGAACTATGCTGTCTTAATCCTTAAAACAATAATGTATTAAGTAATTAAAAAAATATTTTCTTAGTAAAATTTAAGCCAGGTAATTTTCTTCTATGTAAATCATTTTTTTATAATAGTTTATATGGGTAAACTCTATTACAAAGACTTCTAACTAGTCAATTTTCATTTTTTTTTTAATTCAAACAAATATTTTCAAAAAATACAAAAAAAAAGAGCATGTTAAAGACGGCCCGAACATAAAATCTGAAGATACGTAATTTATTTAACTACACATTGTTGAAAAATATTTTAAAAAATAGTCAACTTACACAAGTGTTGTATAGTATTGAAAATAAAATTATCAAGAAAATTAATATATCTTCCCAGTCTTTAAAATAATGATGTATTAAAAGGATTATATATTCTTATAAAATTTGATCAGGTTCTTTATTAAAATTGAACAGTTTTATTGGCCAAACCTAAGGGTATTAATCGATAGATTAGATTCATTTTACATACATTAGTTTAAAGATTATTGGGAACTGATGAAATCGCTGATACACATTAATTAAAATCTCGTTTAAATACATATTATCGCCCTTTAAAATAAAAATATATAATTTAAATGTCCTTATCAAACGTGATTCTTGGTATTTTCTTAATGCTGCACAATTTATTTACATTTAATAATCACTTATAGATAACAAAATAAACTACTACTATAAATTTTATTTGTTTTACTAAAAATAATTATTATTTCAAGAAATATTTTAAAATAATATAGTGGCGTTAAAATATTTCCTTATAAAACAAGACTATTCCAACAATTTCTGCAATAAATTATTCTAAAAATAATAAATCTTCTTTTTAATTAATAGTGAAAATAGCCTGCTGATATCCCTAATTAATAATTAATGTCTAAATTATAATGAAGTTGTTTTATTTCGTAAATTAAACTACGCCTACCTACTCTCTTCTATTTGAATTCACTAATTTATATTTATTTTTGTTTGATATAAAAAAAAATAGTATGACGATAGAAACCTCAACTCGCAACCAAAAAAATTATTATAATTAATGGCGAAATATAAATTTTCTCTTCCACATTGAAGGATTAACAGCCGCGTAATTGAGTGTTGTTTGTTCTAGATTTAAGTTATTTTAAAAGTTACAATGCATATGTTACTAACTTACTGTTAATTCAATAAATCAGGTAAATATACATAATCACCGGTTATGTATATTAACCAACAGTTCTGGTGAAAATAATACATTTTATATTGTAGTCAAATTATTCACATTAATGTGTTCTTACGTATACCAGCACTCTTTGGTTAAAGTGATTAATCTCACTTTTATGCCAGTTTGAACCTGCCTGTATTCCTGTCTGAGTTATGGGGCGTATGTTTTGCTTATCAATTGAGGTCCATCTTTCGTTCAGTGTGGACTTGTGGTGTTATCTTAATATGGAATCTGTTCGTTTAGCCTAACCTAACCTGACCTAACCTTCAAAATGTTATAATTTTTTACTTTAGCCAATCATGTCTTGTTTTTATGTAAAATAAGCGGTTAAAATAATAAATTAGATTTTCAGAATATTATAATTAATCACTTCAGCCTAACAGGTTTTTTTATGTAAAATAACCGTTTAAAATAATAAATTGCGTGTATTTAATCACATTAATCGCGAATATTGGTTTCGTTTTTAGATAACCGGTCATTATGCAGAGTAACTAATTTATTACTTTAACTGTAACACATATAATATATAATTGTTTGCTTCTGAAAGTGCACGTTGAATTCTTATAATAGGAAAAAAAAGTTCAAAATTTATCGAAAACTTTATTTCCCAATATCATGTATTGGCCGTATTTCAGTTCCCTTATATTTCACTTTCTTCTTCTCTCTCTCTCTCTCTCACTCTCTCTCAGTAATACCATTTTTTAAACTATACTTTGGTAATTACAAACTTGTACAACTTACTTTTTGTTTTTGATAATACTTGAAATAGTATTTTCCCTGGTGTTTACAGTCGTGAATAATCTTTAAATCCTGGAAATTCTTTTTTTTTCTTTATTACGTTTCTCTTTTTTCCATGACAGACTTACGAAGAAAACGAATAATTTATATGTCGAAGCAAGGTTTTTTCTTCCCTCAGAATACGAATATAGTTTCAGAACTCTCGAATGTAATCGATATGTTATAAGATATTCATATCCATGCTGTAAAGCAAAATTTATGTAAAAGCTATGTCAGTTAAAACTGTAAATTGGATTTCTGGTGAATAAAAACAACCTTTATTTTAATAATAACATAGAACATAGTATACTTTAGGAATTTGCATAAGATATTAAAAATGAATAGAATTTAAAAAAGAGTATTACATGTATAAAGTTAGAGCATGCTGTTTTCCATTTTCTGAATTGATATGTACCCAGTAGTTAATGATGAATATTCTACATTGGAAGTCAATTAATATATTATGAAAATTACAGATGTAAATTGGTTAACATATTTTTCAATTTAAACTTTTGTAACAGACCTATTTTCTATTGCTACGTGATTGTCAACCTATTTCTTCTACAATTACAAGTCCCTGAAGATGATTTGGAAAAACATCGAAACTATTCATACATGTGCTAGCGGAAGTGAAACCAGCCACCTTTATATGGAGAAATTTATCCATGTCTGAAGAAAGAAATCAACATTTGGAGAAAGGGATCGGAATATGGAGAAAGGGATCGGAATATGGAGAAAGGTATCCACACATGAAGAAAGGGATTCACATATGTATAAAGGGATTCACACATGAAAAAGTTATCCGCATATTGGTATGTGGATTCACATGTGTTGAAAGGGATCCACATATGAAGAAATGTATCCACATTTTGAGAAAGGATTCTGAAATTGAGAAAGATGTCTGCATATGGAGAAAGAGATCCACATTTGGAGAAAATGATCCGCATATGTAGCAAGAGATACACATATGAAGAAAGGGATCAAGATATGGAGAAAGGGATCCATAAATGAATAAAGATATCAACCTTTCAGATAAGCAACTAAAATACAACTCCACCGGAATTTTTGTTATTTATTAATATTAAACCCGTAAAAGCTTATGATAATGTGGATAAAAAGAAATTATGGAAATCAATGGAGGAGGCTGGAGTAGAAAAGGGCGTGGTTAGGAGAGTAAGGAATATGTATAGTAATAATGTGAGCTGTGTAAGGATGGAGAGAGGGTGAACAGAGTGGTTCCAATCAAAAAATTGAGTCAAGTAGGTAAGTGCCCTCTCACCATTACTATTTGTATTGGTGATGGAAATGTTAATGAATGGAGTGGCAGGGAAACTGAGTGAGGAGAAAATTAAAGCAATTATGTTTATGTTGATGGTATGGGGAAAAAAGAAAGAGTAAGTACAGGAACATCTGCAGGAATGAAATGAGGAGGTGAAAAAGTGTGGACTGAAATTTATTATGGTGAAAAGTGAATTGATGGTAATGACAAGGCATATAACAAGGTCAGAAAATGTGATAGAACTGGATGGGGCATATTTGAAAGAAGCAAAAAGCGTGAATTAGCTGGGTAGTGTGTGATTGAGGCAAAGGGAGGCACCAGATGATATATAGTGAGACGACGGCCGCAGGGAGAGGTGTTCTACAGGTGTGTAAGAGACCTATTATGGAAAATAGATGTGCTGTATGGAGCACACTTCATAACCATAGTCACGTTTATAACGGTAACTTGAATTTTGGATAAAAGAGAGACTAGGTCATGGGAATGAAGTTTTTGAGGAGCGTGCTAGCTGTCACCGGAGATATAGGATTAGGAATGAAGATGTAAGGTCTAGAGTTGAGGTACAGGGGGTACATGAGATAGTAGAGGAATCTAGGATGAGATGTTATGGACACGTAATAAATATGGAAGGGAGAGGATTCCATTCCAAGAAGATGAATGGATAGGAAGTATGTATGGAAGAAAACGAAAGGGAGACCAAGGAAGAGATCGTGAAAGACAGAGGGAGCTGGAGGCATTTTACTAAACTGACCCAGCCACAGGCTAGAAACAGTTCATGATGATGGTGATGATTAATACATATATAGTCAGTTTGAAAGCATATTCTATAAGCCTCACATAAATTAACTTTATAACAGACTCATAAAAAATAGTCATTGTGATTTATTAAACCCATGTTATAAATTTTAAATTGTGTATTCATATTTTAGCAGCATTCTATATTGTATAGGTGACCTGGTGGTCTAGGGGTAAGGTGTCAGACTTTTATGCTTGAGGCCGGGGCTCAATCCTCGGTCCCGGCAAAGATTTATCTTATAACCGAACCCTTCCTTCACCTCTGACAAGACATCTTGTGAATGTGGGGAATGCCAGCCCTCCACCGTGGTTCGGATTCCACGTTAAACTGTAGGTCCTTCATTTCATCTCACAATCACCCTACCATTACACATTAGCGTAAGTTCGTACAACCCGAACGGGTAGTAAGACGCGGTGCTAATAATAATAATAATAATAATTAATAATAATAATAATAATAATAATTCACAAATTGAAAAGAAACAAGCTCTAAGTTATATTATACATCCTAAATAATTTTCACTGTTTTCATTTTTAGTTTTTATTTAAATTATAAAGAACTCTTTTATCTTCAAATTTTAATATATTTTCTAAAATAATATAACTCAACTATCTATACTCATGTGTTATTAGTTAATACAAATTGAATACTAATTGGGTAAATATTTCACTTAATTTTCACATTTAATTGTATTATCAATTAATTTTAAACAGATATTTTAAAATCGATAGCACACATAAGCTCAACATTATATCTTTTAACTTGACTCTAAATAGATCATGCAATACTTTGATAGAATAAAACAGTACCGAAATTACACATGTTCTTAAGAAATGAAATTTTCTATATTTTCTTTACAATAAAATATTATTAATTTTAAATATGTTCTTATGAAACGTAGTTCTCTATATTTTCTTTAAAATAAAATAAGATTAAATTTTTTTCTTACTATAGGTGATTCCCTATAATTTCTTTAAAATATAAATATATTCTTATGAATCGTAAATCTCTATATTTTCTTAAAAGTAAAATAATAGAAATATTAATTATGTTCTTAGGAAACTCAATATTATAGTTTCTTTAAAATAAAATATTAAGGAGATTAAATATCTTTTTATACAAAGCAATTTTCTATTGCATTCCTTAAAATAAAATACTATTGAGATTAAACATATTCTTATGAAACTAAATACTCTTTAATTTCTTTAAAATAAGATATTACTAAGATTTAATATAATTTTCTTATGAAACGAAATTACGTATATCTTCTTTAAGCTAAAATATCACCGGGATCAAATATGTTCTGATGAAAAGTGATTCTTTATTTTTCTTTCTTAGCTAATCTTGTTTTTCTCAATATTTGTTTAGTATCTAACATCAACCCAAATATGTTTAGTAATTATTAAATTATTTTAAGAAAGATTGAAAACAGAACGTTTGTTCTGAACAAGCTATCATGTATTAAAAATAAAAAATATGTGTGTTATTTTATTCTTCATTGGGAGTTTATTGGTTATTATTTTATTAAAACTGACCCTCCCCGGAAGCCGCATGGTCTAAGGCGTTACTCTCACAATACACAATAGACTAAACTGCCGATGATTGGGAGTTCGTGGTTCAATCCGGTTTGATGCATTGAGGATATTACCTTTAAAAATTAATTCCTTCCTCATCTCTACCCCATTAGAGTAATCATCATACATGTAGTAAAATGCGGTGACAAAAAAATTAAAAAGACGGGCAATTTTCGTACGGCCAATCCTGTCTGTATATGTGTTCATGTATGTAGTTATATATTATATATGTGTGTGTGTGTGTGTGTGTTTTTAGCACCGCATCCTTCTACCTGTTCAGCTTATACATATATGTACTGATTTTAATTATTATTATTATTATTATTATTTAGCACCGCGTCTTATTACCCGTTCGGGTTATACGCTTTAAGTACTAATTACGCTAATGGATTGGGAATTGGGAAGGTTGAATTAGAGGAAGTGAACCCGAATTTGAGTGGAAGGAGAGTGGAAAACCATTTAGGAAACACCACCCCCAGTTCACCCGACCGATATTCGAACCTCGATCTCCCCGTCCTCAGCAGTCGAGCTCAACACGACAAGCGCGTTAGCCAACTACGCCACCGAGGTGGGTGATTTTAATAATGAGTTAGGGATTAGCAAGGGTGAATTTAAAGGAAGTGTATCCGCATTTTCATGTAGGGAGAGTGGAAAACCATTTTGGCAACACCACCCTCAGGATACCTGGCCGGGATCAGAAATCCGATCCCCTGTCATCGAAAGTCTACAGTAGTCCAATACGGCCACTGAAGCAGGTCGTGTGTATGTGTCTCCGTGTGTGTGTGTGCGTGTGTGTGCGTGTGTGTGCGTGTGCGTGTGTGTGCGTGTGCGTGTGTGTGCGTGTGTGTGTGTGTGTGTGCGTGTGTGTGTGTGCGTGTGTGTGTGTGTGCGTGTGTGTGTGTGTATTAATTTGTGCTCTTTAAACAGAAAAATTATTTCCTTAATCTCATTTTGCTATAGTAACAATAAATTAGTACGTTTTGATAAGTATAATTATGATATGCATTTCTAACATAAAATTTCAAACCCCCCCCAAAAAAAAAAATTTTTTGCACCGCGTCTTAATATCCGCTCGGCATCTATACTAACTACGACTAGGGTCTGGGGTTCAATCTTCGGTCCTGACACAGATTTATCTGATTGCAAAACCATTCCTTCACCTCTGATAAGACGTGTATTATTCACAACTTGTGAATGTGGGGAATGCCCAGGCCTCCACCGTGGTTCGGATTCCACGTTAAACTGTAGTTCCTCCATTTCATCTCACAATCACTCTACCATTACACATTAGCGTAAGTGCGTGTAATCCGAACTGGTAGTAAGACGTGGTGATAATAAAAATAATAATAATAATAATAATAATAAAAATAATAATAATAATATACTACACTAATGTTTTAGAATTAGTAAGGTGGAATTTAAAGGAAACTTACCCACTTTTAGTAGAGTGAGTGTGGGAAACTAATTAGTAAAAAAAACCTCAGTACACTATACTGGGGTTCAAACCCCGATATCCTAGTTATCGACAATCCAGTATATTACAAGAGTAGCACTTTAGGACTATTATATCAGTGAAGCTGTTGTAAAAGGAATTTAAAAAAAAAGTTATTGCGTGAAACTTTTTCTTTTTCTCAAATTTACATCATATATAAGCTTCCGTTCTTACATTACAGATGGTGGCGTGTTTGGTGCGTTCCTTGTGGTAGGATAGAAGCAATATATAGGGCTCTTTTACCCCCTTTCCCTCCCCCATCCTGTGAACAGACTGACACCAAAATCCGGTTTAAATTATAACAAAGTTAGTAGGATGACACAGCAAAACTTTCTGCAAGGCGTCGGTTTTTGCGACGATAAATCTCTGTGATGTGTTCAAGATATATTGTTGCCTACCTAGCTTACGGTCCTCTTTTATTTATATTAAAAGTTGGAATAAGATTTCGAACCGTTTTTATTCAAACCACATTCATCCTTTGTGAATCTTCTTCCTTTTATATATATATATGTATATTATAAACTCTTGCCAAGAAATTTGTAAAAGAAAAATATAACAGCAATATATATGAAAATCTTCACAAGCTGTACCAAGAACTACTAATAATTCACACATCGAACTAAGGACATAAATTATGTTTTGAACATTTGTTAGTAATCTGAAATAAATCCTGATCTTTGAACTGTTGTTTTCTTTCAAATAGTAAAGTTTTTACTAATATGTGGAACAATAAAAACATTTTATTTCGTGCTTAAAAAAAATTGTAAAGTAGGTCGAATATGATTTTTGTCTTGAAGGTTTAGTGGTTAAATTATGTTAATTAAATATATAATAGAAATAATATAGTATCGAATGTATTAATGAACATAATTATCTAATTAGCTAGTAAGGGATAATTATTTTGATTCATTAGTGATGCCAAATACAACCGACATGAAAATAATAGCAATTTACTCTCATTACCGATTCATTAATGCTATATAATCAAACAGAAAACTAATAGAACGCACACACGTACTGAACAATGTTGATTGAACTTTGATTTGATATCAATATTTGAACTCCTTGTAATCTCCTACAAAGTGATTTAATGGACAATAAATGATATGCAATTTTGACCTATGAATTCAACTGAAATATTAAAATATAAAGATTTTTGGCTGTAAGAGATACACACTTTTTATAGAAAAAAAAATTAAAAATACTACATTTTGTGTCATTTCCAGATTTTAATATATTGAAATTCAGACTGAATATACTTTTAATAGCGTGTTAAATGCCTATAGTAAGCTGTAGATAGCTCAAAGCTGACTTAAAATACAACAGTCGTTGTATTAAAACGAAAACAAAGTTAAACAAAAATGCAGATTTTTATTTTTATTATGTTTAGTGAAATAACAGAAGAGAGAATTTTTTACGAAAACTTTTTGATACTGAAAATCATGTATCTTAACCATTTTCTTCTTTAGAGTTGCTCTTTTAATTTCAAAGACTTCTGTTAGTGGCTTTTTCCCCCAGTTTCAAACAGAGGTTAATAACTGGCGTACATTGATAGCACCAAATTGTTCTTGTTGAAACTAAACTAAAAAATGTTAATGATTGATTGTTTTCGATTTAAAATATAACTAAAACAATGTCGTTCGTTGGATGCTGACACCGCCAGTGAGTTGTATCTAAACCACTTGACGCGATGAGCCAATGCGGTCATAGGGCCCGTGGCACAGCCCTCGTCCTCCTACTAGTGGTCTCGGAACTGACGCGAGGCTGCTACATCTTCCCCGCAGAGGTTCCTGACCCTTGCCGAGACCGGAAATGCCCGTACGGCGCGAGGTGCGTCCCCTCCATGGACGGCAGGACGGCTACGTGCGAGTGTCCCGCCAGGTGTCCCGTGTACGGGGACCACGCGGGTTCCAGGCCGGTGTGCGGCAGCGACGGGGTCGACTACAGGGACCAGTGCGAGTTGAGGAGGGCCGCCTGCACGGGGAACGCCGAGATCACCGTCAAGTTCCACGGAAAGTGCGGTGAGTGAACCCTCAGTTTATTATTTATTGGGATACCCGTCTCGGTGATCGAATGGTTTAACGCGTCACCCTCGTGTTGTACTGGTGACAGGACGCTCTGGGTTCGAATCCTGGTCGAGTTTACTGAACCTATTTAAACCCAGATTGATTTACCACTCTCACTCAATGCAAATGTCGGTATATTTCCTCTAGAACTCTACTTTATTCGCCACTATATCATTGTGAAATACGCATGTTTTTATTAGGCTAGTGGAACAAGGACGAGAATTTTAAAATAAATGTAACCATATTTTTGTGAATGGAGAATGGTGAACCATTCAGGGAAAAGTACCCTCAATATACCTGATTGGGACTCAAAACCCGATATCCCAGCCACCGACAATCAGGTATAACACTTTGGTGCTGCGTTAGATAATATACCACCTATATGGATCTCAATTAATTTGGTAGTAAGTAATTGGTAGCTCTAGGGCAGTGTTATATTATTATATATATATTATTCGAATTTGATGTCGGCCATTCTTCCATTTGATCTGAGCTGCTTGTTATTCGTATATGAAGAATTTGGTTGGTTCTCGATACCGCACTATAAATACGAACACGTCTACGTACTGAAAGCACACAGGCAGAATTTATGTACCTGCTTCGGAGTATATCAGAAGCACACAAGGTAGGTATATCAAAAGTTCATCATTGTTTGTAGTCTCTGAGCCCCATATGGCAACACCTAACCTAACCTAACCTAACCCAACCTTAACCTTGTAGTGTTATTATTTTATTATAACTATTGTAAAGAGTAAATGGGCTGTTTACAATACATATTTACCATGTGACCACATTATTCCGTTGTTGTTTTATCCTTGAGCGATTTTAATACAAGGTCTAGATCTTCGTGCTTTTATGATATGAGTGTTTTTTATGTTCCCTGCTCAAGACCACAGAGGACGTTGCATGTTACAAACCTTAAGTTAAATAAAAATAGATAATATGTATCAATGGAATCTCGTGGTCTGTTCTCATGACAGTGATTACTTGTAAGTTGTTTCCTTCTGTTTGGTATCATTCATTTCTTGTCTATAGGTGTCATCTATTAAGTTTTTAGCAGAATTCTTCCTGCGGTTATATCCGTAACCTAAATATAATTTCGATCTCTTAAACTTCGCTATTCATGTACAATAACTAGATGCACATGCATCAGATTTCTTCAATATTAGAGCATTAGCTTAATATTCATGCGCGCTATCGATCGAGATAATTTTTCACACGGAAAATTAATAACAGGTACAACATGTGTGGTGAAAATATTGATTATTTTTAGCTTTACAACATAATTTTTTTCATATTTAAAAAAAAATTATTTGAAGTATTTAACGTGCACTTTCTGAACCGACTGATAGTTTCTAATTTATTGGCTGATATTATCTTAAATCTAGAACAGACACAACATCAATCCCAAAGAAGTTAGTTAATTATCGTGAAAGGGAAAACAACCCATATTTCAACAATGATCATTTTTGTCGGTCATGGTAGGACTCGAACCCGTGATCCTTAGGTCAATAAACTAACACGTTACCGACTGAGCTAAGGTGTCCGACGTACAATATAAAAGTCGTGGCATATAATATATGTTCAAAAATCCACCGTGCATTTCGAAACATGTAGCAGTGAGTCGCTACATGTCGTCATCGATGGTAATACTGTGTACAAGCAGCGTTAAATCTCACTATGTGGTTTTTACAAAAGGGGTTTTTAACTCTTCCCCCACACAAATGGTAGTACATTTATTATAAATTCAACTTCACTCATCCTTAACCCATTAACATAAATAGTACCTAAGCGTATGGCCCGAACGGGTAGTAAGGCTTGGTGCTAAAAAGAACATAAGTATATATACATATAAGTTGTAGGTTCTGCGAATGATTATTCTCTCAATGATCGTGGTTGTACCCTTGCAATATTGTGTACCCGCTTTGGTGGTCGAATAGTCTAAGGTGTCAATCTCGCAAAAAGACTTGACTGATAATCACGGGGAGATTGGGGTTCAAATCTAGGTCATGTGTACTGAGGCTGGTTTCCTTAAACTGACTACAGCTCTTTCTCCTCCCTGGTGACCTGGTGGTCTAGAGGTAAGGTGTCGGATTTCTGTGCTGGGGTCCGGGGTTCAATCCTCGGTCCCGGCACAAATTTATCTGATTACCAAACCCTTCCTTCACCTCTGACAAGACATCTTGTGTATGTGGGGAATGCCAGGCCTCCACCGTGGTTCGGATCCCACGTTAAACTGTAGGTCCTCCATTTCATCTCACAATCACCCTACCGTTACACATTAGCGTAAGTGCATATAACCCGAATGGGTAGTAAGACGCGGTGCTAATAATAATAATCTTTCTCCTCCGCACAAATATGTCCTAAAAAATTGAGTAGTGAGACTTGTTGTAAAAAAACAACAATATTGTGTAAAGCACGTGCTACCCATTTACGGGGTAGCATGTCTCACCAACTAAGCACCAGACGACGCCTGTCGTAAACGTTTTCGACATGTTCCTTTAAATGGAAACTCAGTTTTGATGAGTAATTTCACGAACTTGTATAACCTTTGGGAGGGTTCGATTATATTCTTCCCACGCATGGGCGGCTCTATTAGAGGCCCACAGGTGTCCGAGTTAACCGCCGTCGATCGAAGTTCGGCTTCTAATCATCACTAGGGAGTCTGCACGCGTCCTTCTATAGCTTTATCTCTCTCGACAACCCCTCACAATCCTTTCCTCCACACCTTTCTAGAAAATTACATTTTGGCCATTATACAAGACTTTGTTTTTTATATTTTCTGGAACTTAGTTTGTTTTTAATTTAATCTCTATCAGTAGACTTAGTGATTCTCCCCTCTTTTTAAAAAAAAAAAAAAAGAAAAAAAAACTTTTTTTCAACGTTATATACAGTAGGTTTTCTCCTTAGTTGATTTTCACTCAATTCCCCTTGCCCAACCCTCTTTCCTTCATAACCCTTTCTCATACCCCCTCTCTCTCTCACCTCACCCTTTTTCTAAAAAAAAAAAAAAAGTAAGTGTCTAGTGTAATTAGATTTCCTTTTAACAAAATGTGAAAGAAAAGGGAAGCAAACTACGTAAAACTGCGAACAAATTAAAAAGTGTAACATTTGAGTTTCAATTAACATACATTATATGACTCCCTGTTGTGTTTTAGGCATACTTTAGCTATTACCACTGCAAAAGTGGGGCATTCTCAGGTAAAGTTAAGGCTGTTTCTCTTATTGAATTTTAAAGAACATGAAAGGGAAATTGATCATGTAATTTCATGATCTACACTCTAATTAAATTGGACAACTTTTTGCTACTTAACAATAGCCTTATATGGCGTTTCAATTTAATAATATTATGTTTTACCTATTATTGGTATATTTAAATCTTAACTGTTTCACACTTGTTATTATTTGAATGTATTGAGGGTTCGTTAAAATTAGTATTTATAATGGTTATTGGGAGAACGTAAGAACTTACTTCTAATAAATTCCCTTAAAACTTTAAATCAAAGAAATCAAATCGAATAAGGGATTTTATTAGATAAATAATTGTAAAAACCTATCCTTTCATTCATGGTATTTTTCTTTTTATCTAAAATACCTTCTTGAACCAAATTTAATACGATAAAAAAATACAAATAATTTATTTGGAAAAATATATTTGTTATATAATTATATTAATGTATATGTATATGTAATATGTATTATATATAATACATATTTATATTAGATTTAGCTTGACAAAATACATTTTAAATATGTCTTCTGCTTATTACACAAACTAAACCCAGTCGAAATCTAAATTTAATAATAATATAATATATTTTAGGTTAGTTAGATTGTAATAAGTTTTATCTGTATAAATAAGTAGCTTGAATTATAAATTAATGCACTCTAAATTTGTTTTATTTTTACGAAACTTAAGATATGTTTAGTGAATATTTAAATACTTGCACTTTAATGTTTCTTTAATTATACTTCTTACTAAAGGAAAACTTTTAATGTAAACTTAATTTTCTTATATGTTGTCACTAATCTCTTTTTCGTCGGCTTCGCGTTTGGTTTGTAAGACATGTCTTACGTAAAATCAAGTCTCGTCACATACCTACTGAAATAGTATTCATCCGACAAGAAAACGAGAGAAACTTTAAAGTCATATTTGCTTTTCCTCTTTTACCCTCCTTTTTTTTCTTTTAAATCCTTTTTAAACTCTTCGTGGAGTTGAAACTAGTTGGAAGGATTGGGGTAAGAAGAGACAGAAGTTTGAAGTTTTCCCCAGATGCGATGGGGGGAAAGGGGAAATTTTGAGTGAAATTTAAAAACTACTTTAGTTTTCTATGTGCAAACCAACTTTGTGTAAAATATTCTACAGAAGATAAGAAGATAATGTAAAAACTATCATAGCAAATATTCAACAAATGAGCTTTATTTTCCCCATTTAATTTGTGTGAATATAAATTTAAATCATATTTAAAAATAGATAATACCAAACAAGCGTACAAACTTTATCATATATATTCAAATATATTTTTAGTAAACTACCTTTAAATAAGTTTAAATCATAAAAACAAACATAGGATATTGTTAATCACAATCATTACTCTTTACATATACATTTTAAGCCAAATTCTTTAATTATATTTAATAAAATTCAAATTTTCAAAAATAAATTATTTGTTAAATATCATAAAATTATTTGTTATTTGTAAAAATAAAAGCGTATTCTTATTTACAGAGAAAAACTATTCAAAGATTCCCATTTTGAATTAAACCTTCAAGGTCAATTTCTATTTTATATAAACAATTACTGAAGCCCTATAATAGGTTTACAACTATTACTACCAGATCTAATAAGTTATAATAATGTGTAACAGATACAAACTCAATGTGATATCACAAGTGGGAGACGCCCAATTCTCATAAAACCTCCGCAGAGAACGAGGTAACTTGGCTTGGAAGACCAACACACATACAACTAACACCTGGGCCAGACGACAAATAAATGAGAGAGGCTTCATTCAGGGTGTTCCCAACAACCGTTGTCGAGCGCTAGGGGTCGGGTGGCGTTATTC
The DNA here is from genome assembly GCA_039000515.1 of Timema cristinae. Taxonomy (NCBI): domain Eukaryota; kingdom Metazoa; phylum Arthropoda; class Insecta; order Phasmatodea; family Timematidae; genus Timema; species Timema cristinae. Next base: position 27,589,634 of record JBCFYV010000100.1, on the reverse strand, counting down.
GTGAAGATTACCACCCCCTCTTCGTACTTGGAGATAACCTTGTCAAATTGTATTAGTCCTACTGGTATATAACGACCTGTCCTCAGTTCACGTATATATATTCTACTATAACCACTCGTCGGAGGATCTGCTGGAAGATAGTCACGAGCGTCTGCTAAGACTACGTACTGAAGACCGCGATGATTGAGGCGTCTGAGTCACCTCACCACAGAGCAAACTATGGCGGATATTATAGGTATGAGGGATATTGTAATCTTTATTGAGCTTTGAAATCTAATGTTCTATGTCCATATGACGTAGTTTTTATATGTCAATTCTACTGACGTATTTTCCTATGACCATAGCTCTTAGTTTATAGCTTTATGCACTATCTTTCTATGTCTATTAGGCTTATTCTCAAATATTAGAGTCAAGATTAGACTCCTTAGACTATATAACCATGCTGCGGCTAATTTAAAGAATAGACTAAAATAATGGAGGATACCAGTTAACCTATTGCTTTGTTTCACAACCTAATTGGGTCTGTAACTGACACTTGTCTCTGATGCATCTAACCGTGGACCGGTATGCGGTACGCAACCTGTGTAAGTGCTTCTTGTCCATAGTAGTGGCCGCGGGATTTTGTCTGTTGTGTACGGCCCCCTTGTGGTGCCATTAGCGTTAGTTGAAAATTATCACTATTTTGTCTAGTATTATTGTTGTTTTTTAGAGTAACATAATAAATATAATATTGATTGCCCAGGTAGTATTAATTAGGAATCGACCGGCTATAGTATCTGTAGCGTCTAGATTAATGATAGTTTGCCTTTTACTAGCTGTAAAATAATAGTTTCTCTTCTAGGAGCTTATAAAGCATAGTAATGTCTAACTCTCTATGGAGTTAACCCAAGCAAGCTAGCTCATGTTAATTACCTTCCTAGTAGTTCCTTAAACTGGGAATATTATTATTATTATCTATTATTAGCACCGCGTCTTACTACCCGTTCGGGTTGTACGCACTTACGCTAATGTGTAATGGTAGGGTGATAGTGAGATGAAATGAAGGACCTACAGTTTAACGTGGAATCCGAACCACGGTGGAGGCCTGGCATTCCCCACATTCACAAGATATCTTGTCAGAGGTAACTGGGAATAAATGTATGTGGTTTAGGTCTTTACATTTGAAATAATGTGTTGTAATTGGAAATCTCACAGTCAGGTGACTTGAGTAGAATTATCTATGATTATTTTGTAGTTAGATTTGATTACCACCACTTATTTATATTGCCTTAGAGTTGATCCCTTTCATCCTATTTGATGACTTAGTAATTGTCCTGCTTTAACGAGTTCCAAGCTATCTTATTTACACCTATGACCAATATGTGTGGTTATAGGGTGTACCTGGGTGCTTCTCACCTGATGCTCCTTTGTCGAGCTATTTATATTATTGTATGTGTTTATATTCTCATGTTTAAACAATGGATGGTTTGAATAATTTCTACCCATAATTCTATGTATTTTCTTTTGAATTGTTTGAAATGATTTGTTGAACTTTAAATCATTCTATACTTTGTTACTTCTAATCAACATTTATAAGTTCAAGAATATTGTATAACGATACATTATTATTGATATCTAAAATAGTCTCCCGATACCAATTTTGAACCAAATCGCTAAATATTTTTTTTAGTATTCGAATTAAATAATCATTCATCTATTAAACTACCCATGACCAAATTATCCCTTACAACCAAGTATATATTATTATTTGTCATGTTTATTTCAAATACTCCCCAATTATCATTTTAAGCAAAATCGTTTTAGCCATTTTCAAAATAAGTTTGAATTTTCAAAAATCACTCAGTGAAAGACCCTTATCGAATTTTTAGCTGAAATTAAACATAAAGGACTATTTATCATTTAAACACTCCCAAGATTCCCATTTGGAACTAAATCGTAGGGGTAATTTTAAAAATATTTCCAGTTTTAATAATTCAGTAAGGCTACCCATAAATGAGTTTTTACCACATAAACAAATACACAGCGTTTATTGTCATTTTAAACATTTCCAAGATACCTATTTGAACCAAATCATTAATTTTAAATTTTAGTTTTTAAATATCTTAAGTTTTTGAAAAATCATTTATCAATAAATTATCCATAAATGTGTTTTTACTCCAAAAACAATTATACATTGTTATTTGTCATGTCAAACACTCCCAAAATACTTATTTGGAAACAAATCGCTAAAGCGGTTGTAAAATATTTTGAGTTTTTGAAAAATTACTCATCAGTAAACTACCATTAATTGAAGGCTAAGGGTTAAACAAATTGTGGTATAGCCATATAAAATTTAAATATTAAGTTTGAATAAAATCCATCAAAACATTTTTGATCCATGTCCAGGGACAGAACGACAGGTAGACAGATATGGGGACTGACAGAATTGTAAAATACATTTTTTTGGGTTCATGTTCACAAAAAAACGTAAATATTTATCATAATCTTGAGATAGATTTTTTCAACGATCACAAAATGTTATCTTGATATAAGCAAGTAAATTATTAAAACACATTAATAGAAATAAGAAAACATAGCTTAATTTTTTTTAATTAGAGATATTACACTAGCCCCTTTCCCCGTAAAAAATATTGTAAAGAATCCTGTAAAACAAAGCTTCAAATCATCCAACATGTCAATATAAAAACAACACTTTTTTTCTTGTTTTTAAATGCAATCCTACCATCACTGTTAAGCCTCCTCCCTCTTTTTATCCTCCCTCCAATTTTCATCTCATTCCTCTTTCCTCACCCCTACCTCCCGCCCCCTTCACCGAACCACTTTCCCTTCAACAACTTTTTTTTTCCAACGACTATATAATATACTATCTACATTTTTATGAGGAATAAATTAAATTTTCAAAATAAAATATAGCCTATGTTACTCGCTGATTATGTAGCTTTATATTGGTGAAAGAATTTTTAAAATCGGTCCAGTAGTTTTTGAGTTTATCCATTACAAACAAAAAAACAAATTTTTCCTCTTTATAATATTAGTATAGACAAAGACAAAAGTCCTGACTCACTCACTCACTCATCACCTTATCTCATGAACCCCTCAACCTTAAATCTTAAAATTCGGCAGGGAGGTCGAAAATATCCGATAAGAATCTGTTTTTTTTTTTAATTCAACCTTTAAGGATGTTAAATGGGGATTGGGACATTTTTAAAGGTATAGCCGCAATTTTCAAAACCGCTTGAACTGAAACGATGAAACTGTGTAGGGAGGTTCTTTTTAGGTAACAGATCAGATATTTTTTGGATTTTTTTTTTTTAATTCAACCCCCAAGAGTGCGAAAGAAGAAGGTGGTAGTTATGGGTGGAATATTTTCCGACGTTAAAAGATACGAAACCCTCCTGAAGCACACCTATTAGCTAGTATAATAATATTTATAAAAGAGATACATGAACTGGTTTTTAAATAGTAATAATATATTTATAGTTTGGAACTTGATTATTCAAATTGTATTTAACTTAAACTACCTTATCTCTTCTCATCAACGTTAGGGCCGAGACTATCTTATTCGAATGACAACAATTAATTATCATTTTATTTAGCAGCGCATCTTACTAACTGTTTGGGTTATAGGCTTAAGTACTGATTACACTAATGGGTTAGGGATTGATAAGGTCGAATTACAGGAAGTGAACCCGCATTTGCATGGAGAGAGATCAAGGGGAAAACCATTTTGTAAAAACCACCCAGTTACCCTATTGAAATTTGAACCTTTATCTTCCCGTTCTCGGTTTTTTAGCTCAACAGGAAACTAGCGCGTTAGTCAACCACGCCATCGAGGCGGGTAACTTTCTCTTTTAGATGATTGTGCAGTAGAGAGTTGTTGTCATTTGATATACCCTCAGAGTCTCGGCCCTTATTAATAAGACAATTCAAATACTTTGTCATAATCATTTTTAAATTTAATAATTTTGGTAATTTCAAAAAATATTTAAAATTGTTAGTTCGTCCTGGAAGTGCCCTTAAAATGTTTGATGATATTTCAAATGCCTACCTTTGTCTGATCATTCCATTACAATTTTAATTTTTAACAACTTTACTTATATCGATGCATTATGTGAAATGAAGAAGTTAACAAGATATTGTTATTCACACTATTATTCCACAAAAAACTGTGAGATGAAGAAAGCAGTAAGAAAGTGCTGTACACAATATTGTTCCATAGCAACTGTGAGATGGGGAAAACACTAAATAAGTGTTTGTCACAACAATTTTCCACAACAACTGTGAGATGGAGCGGGAAGAATAGAGTATTATTCACAATATTATTCCATAACAACTTTGAGATTAAGAAGGTAGTAAGAGGGGTACAGTATTCACAACATTGTTCCATAACAAGTGTGAGATGAAGACAATTATAAGAGTATGTTATTCCTAACAATGTTCCACAACAATTGTGAGATAAAGAAGGCAGTAATAGTGCTACAGTATTCACAACATTGTTCCACAACAATGCAAAATAAAGACAGCTGTAAGAATATGTTATTCCTAACAATGTTCCACAACAACTTTGAGATTAAGAAGGCAGTAAGAGTGGTACAGTATTAACAACAATGTTCCATAACAAGTGTGAGATGAAGACAATTATAAGAGTATGTTATTCCTAACAATGTTCCACAACAATTGTGAGATAAAGAATGCAGTATTAGTGATATTAAAAACCTTGTTCCATAACATCTGTGAGATGATGAGAGCAGTAAGAGTGTGTTACTAACAACAATGTTCCACACAATTGTGAGATTACGAAGGCAGTAATAGTGATATTCACTGCATTGTTCTTCAAAAACTGTAAGAGCAGTAAGCGTGTGTTATTCACAATATTGTTCCACATAAACTATGAGATTAAGAAAACAACAATAATGATATTCACAACATTGTTCTTCAAAACTGTAAGTAATAAGGGGGTAATAGTGGTATTCCAAAAAAAAATCCTCAAAAACAGTGATATTAAAAAGGCAGTAAGAATGTTTTGTTGTTTTTTTAGCACTGCTTTTTATTACCTTTTGGGGATATACGCCAAGGGTGTTATTCACATGGTTCCTTTACAACTTTGTAGTGAATAAGGCAGTAAGAAAGAACTATTAACAATTTAATTACGTGGAAATAATGGCTTTAAAAAGTTTAACTCAATTTATATTTTAACCAACGCTAAATGTTATACGCCACACTTGAGAGATGATTTGTAGCAGAGTACGAGTAAATTAATATATATTGAATTATATGGTGTGGAAATAATTAAATGACTAAGACATGACCTCGTATTCTTTTTATAAAAAAAGAATGGCGCCACTGGTATAATTTTTAAACCAAGATATTCGTTTTTTTAGAATACTTTATTAAAAAAGAGTTTTACAATAAAAATATATTATCTAACCATACCAAATTCCAACTAACGGTTTCTTTGGGTACTTTTCAATGCAATTTATTGCTTAAAAAATTGTTCTTCTGGAGTGGTTTTGTTTTTGCTACGCAATTTTACACATGATTGGGATTATGACGATACATCGTAATATTTTATGAGTGTTAGTCAATGTAATACATTAATATTTTACAAACAAATATTATTTTCTTACAAAGTGTTTACTATAGTAAGCAAACAATTGAATATAATTTTTAATGGTTTTTACCTAGCAAAAAAAAATAGAAAATTATCAAATAGTTATAGTTTCTTTCATTTGTGTCTATAATAAATTTTTTGTCCATTTTTTAATTCTTTTATGGTTTTTACGTTCTAGTAGCAGTGTTTGACCTTATCTATTGACGAATCTTACTAACGTATAGTAAACCACACATTATCTAGAATAAAAGGGAAGCCGCCACCGAAAAGGTACCATAGCCTTTTAATTTAATTAAGGTTACGACAAGCCATTGGCATTTAATAACGTGCGTCTACGTCACTTTAGATACCTCGTTAGTAAACATCTCATGATATCCGGTTCCTCTCCTTCCATTTCTGAAGCCTACATTAGCAGGCTCTTTACCCTATCTAAAGGTAAAAAGGGTAGTATCCAGTCATAATATCTTTTTTTTACTATTCTGAAAGTATAAAATATATTATAATCCCCTCAAATTAGTGTTTTATAATTTCAATTTGCGTTGTAACCACTGTTATGCCCATTGTAAGCTCGACAGTGATGTGATGTGACTGAAATTCAGGAAATAGTATACCCGCTTCGGTGTCCGCATGGTTTAAAGGTCCGTTGACACGATCCTAGTTGTCTCAAGGAGGAAAACCACTATGAACGGCTAGAATGGCAAGGCATGGTGTGGCAAGGCATGGAGTGGCAAGGCATGGAGTGGCAAGGCACGGCGCAACACAGCTAGAAGTCAACCCACTATAAACTGCTAGAATGGCAAGGCATGGAGTGGCAAGGCATGGCGCAGCACAGCTAAAAGTCAACCCACTATCAACGGCTAAAATGGCAAGGCATGGAGTGGCAAGGCACGGCGCAGCACAGCTAGAAGTCAACCCACTATGAACAGCTAAAATGGCAAGGCATGGAGTGGCAAGGCACGGTGCAGCACAGCTAGAAGTCAACCAACTATGAACTGCTAGAATGGCAAGGCATGGAGTGGCAAGGCATGGCGCAGCACAGCTAGAAGTCAACCCACTATGAACTGCTAGAATGGCAAGGCATGGAGTGGCAAGGCATGGCGCAGCACAGCTAGAAGTCAACCCACTATGAACGGCTAGAATGGCAAGGCATGGAGTGGCAAGTCACGGCGCAGCACAGCTAGAAGGCAACCCACTATGAACGGCTAGAATGGCAAGGCATGGTGTGGCAAGGCACGGTGCAGCACAGCTAGAAGTCAACCCACTATGAACGGCTAGAATGGCAAGGCATGGAGTGGCAAGTCACGGCGCAGCACAGCTAGAAGGCAACCCACTATGAACGGCTAGAATGGCAAGGCATGGTGTGGCAAGGCACGGTGCAGCACAGCTAGAAGTCAACCCACTATGAACGGCTAGAATGGCAAGGCATGGAGTGGCAAGTCACGGCGCAGCACAGCTAGAAGTCAACCCACTATGAACGGCTAGAATGGCAAGGCATGGAGTGGCAAGGCACGGCGCAGCACAGCTAGAAGTCAACCCACTATGAACTGCTAGAATGGCAAGGCATGGTGTGGCAAGGCACGGTGCAGCACAGCTAGAAGTCAACCCACTATGAAAGGCTAGAATGGCAAGGCATGGTGTGGCAAGGCACGGTGCAGCACAGCTAGAAGTCAACCCACTATGAACGGCTAGAATGGCAAGGCATGGTGTGGCAAGGCACGGCGCAGCACAGCTAGAAGTCAACCCACTATGAACGGCTAGAATGGCAAGGCATGGAGTAGCAAGGCACGGTGCAGCACAGCTAGAAGTCAACCCACCATGAACGGCTAGAATGGCAAGGCATGGTGTGGCAAGGCATGGAGTGGCAAGGCACGGCGCAGCACAGCTAGAAGTCAACCCACTTTGAACGGCTAAAATGGCAAGGCATGGAGTAGCAAGTCACGGCGCAGCACAGCTAGAAGTCAACCCACTATGAACGGCTAGAATGGCAAGGCATGGAGTGGCAAGGCACGGTGCAGCACAGCTAGAAGTCAACCCACTATCAACGGCTAAAATGGCAAGGCATGGAGTGGCAAGGCATGGCGCAGCACAGCTAGAAGTCAACCCACCATGAACAGCTAAAATGGCAAGGCATGGAGTGGCAAGGCACGGCGCAGCACAGCTAGAAGTCAACCCACTATGAACAGCTAAAATGGCAAGGCATGGAGTAGCAATGCACGGTGCAGCACAGCTAGAAGTCAACCCACTATGAACGGCTAGAATGGCAAGGCATGGAGTGGCAAGGCACGGTGCAGCACAGCTAGAAGTCAACCCACTATTAACGGCTAAAATGGCAAGGCATGGAGTGGCAAGGCATGGCGCAGCACAGCTAGAAGTCAACCCACTATCAACGGCTAAAATGGCAAGGCATGGAGTGGCAAGGCACGGCGCAGCACAGCTAGAAGTCAACCCACTATGAACGGCTAGAATGGCAAGGCATGGAGTGGCAAGGCACGGTGCAGCACAGCTAGAAGTCAACCCACTATCAACGGCTAAAATGGCAAGGCATGGAGTGGCAAGGCATGGCGCAGCACAGCTAGAAGTCAACCCACTATGAACGGCTAGAATGGCAAGGCATGGAGTGGCAAGGCACGGTGCAGCACAGCTAGAAGTCAACCCACTATCAACGGCTAAAATGGCAAGGCATGGAGTGGCAAGGCACGGCGCAGCACAGCTAGAAGTCAACCCACTATGAACGGCTAGAATGGCAAGGCATGGAGTGGCAAGGCACGGTGCAGCACAGCTAGAAGGCAACCCACTATGAACGGCAAGAATGGCAAGGCATGGTGTGGCAAGGCACGGTGCAGCACAGCTAGAAGTCAACCCACTATGAACGGCTAGAATGGCAAGGCATGGAGTGGCAAGTCACGGCGCAGCACAGCTAGAAGTCAACCCACTATGAACGGCTAGAATGGCAAGGCATGGAGTGGCAAGGCACGGTGCAGCACAGCTAGAAGTCAACCCACTATCAACGGCTAAAATGGCAAGGCATGGAGTGGCAAAGCACGGCGCAGCACAGCTAGAAGTCAACCCACTATGAACAGCTAAAATGGCAAGGCATGGAGTGGCAAGGCACGGTGAAGCACAGCTAGAAGTCAACCCACTATGAACGGCTAGAATGGCAAGGCATGGAGTGGCAAGGCACGGCGCAGCACAGCTAGAAGTCATCCCACTTTGAACGGCTAGAATGGCAAGGCATGGAGTAGCAAGGCACGGTGCAGCACAGCTAGAAGTCAACCCACTATGAACGGCTAGAATGGAGAGGAATGGAGTGGCAAGGCACGGCGCAGCACAGCTAGAAGTCAACCCACTATGAACGGCTAGAATGGCAAGGCATGGAGTGGCAAGGCACGGTGCAGCACAGCTAGAAGTCAACCCACTATCAACGGCTAAAATGGCAAGGCATGGAGTGGCAAGGCATGGCGCAGCACAGCTAGAAGTCAACCCACTATCAACGGCTAAAATGGCAAGGCATGGAGTGGCAAGGCACGGCGCAGCACAGCTAGAAGTCAACCCACCATGAACAGCTAAAATGGCAAGGCATGGAGTGGCAAGGCACGGCGCAGCACAGCTAGAAGTCAACCCACTATGAACAGCTAAAATGGCAAGGCATGGAGTGGCAAGGCACGGCGCAGCACAGCTAGAAGTCAACCCACTATGAACAGCTAGAATGGCAAGGCATGGAGTGGCAAGGCACGGCGCAGCACAGCTAGAAGTCAACCCACTATCAACGGCTAAAATGGCAAGGCATGGAGTGGCAAGGCACGGCGCAGCACAGCTAGAAGTCAACCCACTATGAACAGCTAAAATGGCAAGGCATGGAGTGGCAAGGCACGGTGCAGCACAGCTAGAAGTCAACCCACTATGAACGGCTAGAATGGCAAGGCATGGAGTGGCAAGGCACGGTGCAGCACAGCTAGAAGTCAACCCACTTTGAACGGCTAGAATGGCAAGGCATGGAGTAGCAAGGCACGGTGCAGCACAGCTAGAAGTCAACCCACTATGAACGGCTAGAATGGCAAGGCATGGAGTGGCAAGGCACGGCGCAGCACAGCTAGAAGTCAACCCACTATGAACGGCTAGAATGGCAAGGCATGGAGTGGCAAGGCACGGTGCAGCACAGCTAGAAGTCAACCCACTATCAACGGCTAAAATGGCAAAGCATGGAGAGGCAAGGCATGGCGCAGCACAGCTAGAAGTCAACCCACTATCAACGGCTAAAATGGCAAGGCATGGAGTGGCAAGGCATGGAGTGGCAAGGCACGGCGCAGCACAGCTAGAAGTCAACCCACTATGAACAGCTAAAATGGCAAGGCATGGAGTGGCAAAGCACGGCGCAGCACAGCTAGAAGTCAACCCACTATGAACGGCTAGAATGGCAAGGCATGGAGTGGCAAGGCACGGCGCAGCACAGCTAGAAGTCAACCCACTATGAACAGCTAAAATGGCAAGGCATGGAGTGGCAAGGCACGGCGCAGCACAGCTAGAAGTCAACCCACTATCAACGGCTAAAATGGCAAGGCATGGAGTGTCAAGGCACGGCGCAGCACAGCTAGAAGTCAACCCACTATGAACAGCTAAAATGGCAAGGCATGGAGTGGCAATGCACGGCGCAGCACAGCTAGAAGTCAACCCACTATCAACGGCTAAAATGGCAAGGCATGGAGTGGCAAGGCACGGCGCAGCACAGCTAGAAGTCAACCCACTATGAACAGCTAAAATGGCAAGGCTTGGAGTGGCAAGGCACGGCGCAGCACAGCTAGAAGTCAACCCACTATCAACGGCTAAAATGAGAAGGCATGGAGTGGCAAGGCACGGCGCAGCACAGCTAGAAGTCAACCCACTATCAACGGCTAGAATGGCAAGGCATGGAGTGGCAAGGCACGGTGCAGCACAGCTAGAAGTCAACCCACTATGAACAGCTAAAATGGCAAGGCATGGAGTGGCAAGGCACGGCGCAGCACAGCTAGAAGTCAACCCACTATCAACGGCTAAAATGGCAAGGCATGGAGTGGCAAGGCACGGCGCAGCACAGCTAGAAGTCAACCCACCATGTACAGCTAAAATGGCAAGGCATGGAGTGGCAAGGCACGGCGCAGCACAGCTAGAAGTCAACCCACTATGAACAGCTAAAATGGCAAGGCATGGAGTGGCAAGGCACGGCGCAGCACAGCTAGAAGTCAACCCACTATGAACAGCTAAAATGGCAAGGCATGGAGTGGCAAGGCACGGCGCAGCACTGCTAGAAGTCAACCCACCATGAACGGCTAAAATGGCAAGGCACCAGATCAGCCAAAACTTTTGTAGAAACTTCTCGTAAGTTCCAATTGCAATGGAGAAGTCATCCGAAGAGTAATTAATGGTAGAGGGTCCAGTTTGTGTGGAGGAGGAAGAGCGTGAAAAAAAAGTGCCATTTAATGTTTACGTAGATTTGTAAAATGGTGAATTCCATAATCTTTTTCAAGATTTCTTGAAATACGAGACGAAATTTTTCTTTTACTCTTGTATGTCTCAAAATTGCTTACTATACACAAACAACTTCATCTCTTCGTGGTCACAGACGTACTTGCTGTTTGAGGCAAACCGTAATTAATTCTCAAGGAAGCATTCAAGTAGTTCCGTTCATGTGCCGTGTAGTGACGGCAGTTCGTAGTGGGTTAACTACAAGCCGTGCTGCCTCGTGTAGTACCGTACTAGCTATTCATAGTGGGTTAACTACAAGCCCTGCTGTCCCGTGAAGTGCCACGTCGGCTGTTCGTAATGGGTTAACTACAAGCCGTGCTGCCCCGTTTAGTGCCGTGCAGTGCTGTGCAGTGCCTTGCTGAGCTGGGCTAACCGTTCGTAATTACATTCCGTTGGAATATATTAAAAACAATAAGATTGCTGTATTACCGTGGAGTGCTGGCTGTTCATAGTGGATTTCCTTATTTAGGTTAATAATATGCAAGTCCTTTTTGGCAATTGAAAAATTTAGTTACCTTCCAATTTGACGAATGCAAGTAAATAATTCAAAATGGCAGAAATTGAGAAAGTGTGTGAATGGGACATGCTTAGATTTATTGAGTGCTTAGAAAAATGGGAATGCCTTTACAGGATTTGTGTCGGGAACCAGACTTGGGGCATGGCAAAACAAGTCTTTAAAAAGGCGTTGTACGAACAAGGCACTCAGCATGTAGTCACTCAAGTATTTATTCAGGGATGTAATTCGTCTCCTTGGTTGATTCGGTTACACAACTGTACGTCAAAGAAAACCTCATCTCCGTGCCCGCGAGTGGAAGCATCGCAATGACCACGACGTATTCTCAACAAGCTCAGAACTAAGAGTCCACAACGAGCTCAAGGCCAGCCGAGGCCGCGCGCAACAGCCATCCACGGAGGGACAAAAAAAAACAAGCAGCACCGCGCGCACACACAAAAGAGTCGAGGAAACTCGGCATATGATGAAGATAAGAAGAAAAACTCACAGACTTTATGGTCTAATCGTTGGTTACTTACAACAAATACACACATTTTCCCACATTAATCTATTTTTGTGAGCTTGAACTAAACTCCAAGAACGACTGTAAAATTATTTGCGGATGAGCTCTGAGAGTTTTCAAAGACTTCTGTTGCTAGTTGATCTTTAATATTCAAACAGGACACAATGACGAGATAGTTCATCCCAACAAAGGAAATACTAATAGCAACGCTGTCTATCATAAATTCAACCAATCTCAATTTGTAAGAACAGGAAATAAAATAATGCCACACAAAATAGCCAGGTTCTCTTTCGGCTTTCACCACGATTTCGATGAAATTGTGGGCTCACTGCGCATGCGCCTGTCAGTATGGGATTGCGGTGAGTCCATAGACTGGAATGAGCTATTTGGACTGACACTCTCGGCATCATGCCGGGTTAGATTGTGTATGGGCACTTTAAAGGCAGGAGCTGGGACAGTTCTGTCAACAATGTGCGAGAACTAAGTAGTGTATGATACAAACCTCAAACATAAGGTGGTAATGTAAGGGACGCGAGGAAAGGTCAGCGTATTTGCAGTTTTAATATCAAAATCTATATTTGGTAAAAATAAAGTGAATATTGATTAGATACAAACATAAGATTTAATTTTTTTCACATGATGATATCAATAGTTCTTTAATATCTGTCTAGGGTGTCTTGAAATCAAGCGACAACTTATTTTTTCTTCGTTTAAAAAGTTTCTCGTCTAATACCGCTATGCTCATGAATATTGATTGGGATTTTGAGTAAAAAAGTTTTGTTAAAAAACTGCACAAAAATTTGTCTTTTTCACGTTTTCTACAATTACACATTTAATAGTACATATCAAATCAGAATTTGATTTGTCCTGCATGGTGACAGTATGGAAGAGGAGTAACGTAAGGAGTATAAAGTGCTTGGAGCAATAGTGTGGTATGCCACAACAACTATAAAGGTTGTTGTTAGTATTTAATTGTGTTCCTAAAGGCTATTTTCTTAAATAAAACAGCAAGCTTGTTTGTAATGATTTCGGAAAGATCAAAGTGTTTATCAGATCACATTGCTTTATGTATGATTACATTATAGTAGTTTTTAGTAACATCTGTAACCGTCAGAAACTATTATTACTGCCAAAATCTTACTCTAGTTTCTGTTCTCTCTATATTTCTACTACTTTACCAACCTTCCACTTCTTCTTATCTTCATTCTCATTAGAGCTTAAAGTACAACCTTCCCAACTGTACTTGTCAGAAAGTTAGGAGAGAACATTGGATAAACGAGAAAGAGTATTCTTCAACGTAACTTGGGAAATGACAAACATTTCTCTATATTTTATAATTGTAATGTAAACGGTTGTTCAAGAAGTTTTTTTTTTCTCCCTTGGGTCCATCAAGCCCTAGCTTCCTAGAAAGAAGTGTGGGTGAACTGCGATAGAATTTCCGATCAGTCCTCTTGAAAAAAAGCTATTCCGTGTCACTTCACACACACACTCAAAAGATTCAAGAAGGGCTATCGAACTCTTGTACCAAACACTTATATGCACTTCACTCTCTAATCCCCCACCCCTCAACCCCAAGCCCAAGAGCTAAGAACGCTCGCAACACAATCTGTTAGATTCTCACGGCGTGATTTCCTTCTTAACAAAAATATTATTGGTCTTCAAGAATGTTTTTAAATAAGATAGGTTAAGGTCAAGATGAAATCAGTATTTGGAAACCTAAATTTATAGTCATAGTACCACTAAAAGAGTATTTTCAAAAATATAGTAAATCATTTGACAGACCATTGATGTATAATGAAATAATTTTGTAACAACGGATTCAATTTTGAATTTAATATTTCATAAATGTAAACTAAAAATTTCTAAAAGCTAGGGGATTTCTCACTCTTTATTCACGCCAATGCGGGTATATTTTCTATAAATTCTAACCTATTCATCCATAGAGAATTAGAGTAACCTTATACATATATAAAGTCCGTACCATGTATGCCTGTTCTTCCAGGGATCTTTCTCCCAAATTTGAATAGGCTAGAGCTAAATTTTGGTAGGGGGCTATGGAGTATTCCATCTTTATTTAAAAAAATTCTGAGCTTGAATATTTCAAGATGGTGGATCCAAGATTGTGGATGCAACATATAAATTGAGTCTTAGAGAACTGAATTTGGTATCGTGCTATGGAGCATGTCATCTTTATTAAATGATTTTAAATATAAAAACCATTATGGCGGATCCAAGATACTTTACATATAAATTGAGTCCTGTCAAGCTGAAATTTAGCATGAACGCTAAGGAGCATGCCATATTTCTGAGAAAAAAAAATAAAAAAATTGCAAAATAAAATATGACGGGACGCAACGTATCTCAAAAGCTTGGCAGAACCATGAACACACACCACGCCAACTGCTGTTATGAAAAATCTAATAATAGATCAAAACAACAGAGAATAAACTACACACTAAATCCAAAATTGTGCTTGTTGAAAACAAGCCTAGCCCCTATAGTCCAAGAGCTGAGAATATTCTGTTGGATTTTATAGATGCAGAGGATTTCTTTTTTTAGACATTTTATACACACCATATATATGGAAAAAAGTTGGTCACATGGTATATTTCATGGTCATCTTTTAGATATGGCCACCATATTGTTGTTTTTTTCGAAGAAAAAAATCATTTAAATTCAATTTCTGTACTTAATATGGAGGTGTGATGTGTCATTTAAAATGTAATAAATTCTGCTAAAAGCATTTAAAAAGGCAAACTTTTATAGAAGGAGAAAAGAGTGTAATTTTATAGTAAAACAATTGCTTTCAATATAATGTGAAGAAATACCATATAATTTCTAAACTGGCCTATAGGCCTTATATATTAAAGGCACAAAGAGTAACAAGAAAGGCAAATTATTCTGAATATAACTGTTCCCTCTCATGCTTCAAATGATACAGGAGACTTTAAACAAATATAAAAATAAATGTAAGGAATAAGTGGACAGAAACTACTGTCCACGGTGTGTGTTATATGGCATTAAAAAAACAAGATACGGTGACATCATATTACTTCGAATATGTGAAGAAGGGAGCGCGCAAGATATATTAAATGCAACGAGATTTTTTAAAGAATTTTTTTTAGTAAACATGTATACTAGAGGATAAAAGTGTATTTTCTGCAGACATAATGTACCATAATGTGTATATGAAAACTTAAATAAATAAATATAAAACCATTGTTAATAATCATGAATATTCAACCAGTAAGAAATGTTCCACTGATGGTGTTTTACGACAATTTGTCCAAAAGTTGAATTTTGAATCTAAAGTGTATCCTTTGTTTAACCTTCAGGAAGAATTTAACAAACAAATTCCTTCCTTTACTATCAAATAAAACAATGAAATCAATGTTAGTTAACGTTTATGATAAGAATATATGTTTTTCTTATCTAAGAGAAAGTTTTCTTTCTCAAATTGTTTATGCATCTTATATTGATGGCATATGATTTTTGACAAAATTAGATCTTGTGATGAAGTTAAAAAATATGGTACTCTACTTCATGAAGAAGCAAAAGAGTTTAACTTCAATTTAGAAGGAAAATTTGCAAATGAAAATGATTTAAAATTTCCTCGAACCCAAATATGAGCAGTTACCTCCAACTAACTGACAGTAATTCTTTAAAAATTAGCACCTTCATATTTTGAATCAGCACATGTTCGCAGAAAATGTGACATTTTGTTTCTGGTTGTATATTTTCTGATTCACAATGGTGCCAAAGAACTCCTCTACGTGGGGCCAATGCTCAAGCAATACATAGTATAAGTCAATCTAAATCATTAATCAATATGTTTAACCGTCAAGAATTGTGTTGTGGTTATAATGAAGTTTCACGGCAGGACTAAATGCAAGCAAACATAGCTATTGTCAGAGCTGAAGGGCACCGTGTCCTAATACCACCTTCAATAAGGCCCAGCATTCCAGTCCGTGGTTTATGGACAATTTAGATAGGGAAGAAGCAACGCTTTTAGGAATGAGTGTAACACATGGCACCATCCTTGTTTTGTAAGATAGTCAGCCAAGTGTCACCTACATAGCCAGAAGTAATTTCAGAGAGCAATGATCACTAATAAAAGTATGTAGAAAATGTTGGTATTGATGTAAAATTAAGACTTCTTGGTAAAGACATCAAATCAGAGCAGTTGTTTAGCTACAATAAATCAAAGAAAAGATTTACTATTCCAACTGATTTCACACCAAGCAATGACTTGAACTTATCATTTAAAATTAGAAAGCCAGGAAGGAATTTGTATTTTATATTGTTTCTCTCAAGATTATTGATATCATTTAATGTATCTGGCGTTGATTTGCATGAAGAAGTAGAAATAGCATCAAGGAACGCCTTTCATGAGTCTATTGTCCCAGCATCCAACTCACAGAACGCTCACTAGATTTACTCCAATACTACCTGCAACACAGTGTAATTTAATTTATACAACAATAGTAAATTTTCAAGAAGTGTTGCTTCAATTAAATCTTCTAGAGGGCTCTTATTAGTGTGATGAAGATGTATACCATATAGCCAAAGAACTGCAACTTCTTCGACCAGAGAGATTTTCAAATATATTTCTTGGCCTAGGAGGATTTCTTCTCCAGAAAGTAGTAGTGTCATGCTTTGATCTGTATTTGAAAAACAACGAAGCTTTGAAATGTTTAGTTGAAACTGAGACAATAGGACCACGTTCAGGTGACAGTGCTTTAAATGGAAATCATTATTCTCAGGGAGTGCGAGCAATTTGTATGCTCTGTGAGGTCATGCAGATATTGCAGTGGAAATAATTTATTGGTATGTAAAGCTTCTTAATAAAATTTTAATAGAATGAAAGATTATCTAAATAAATGGGGGAGAGAAAAACTATAAAAACAAAAGTTTTTTTGAATTATATATATATTACACCATTTTCGCTGATTCCTGAAGAATATATTACATATATAACATTGAAAAAGCCATATCACACCTCCATATATAGCACAGATCGAACTTAAATAATTTTTCTTTGAAAAAACAAGATGGCAGCCATATCTAAAACATGAACATGAGATGGACCATGTGATCGATTTTATTTTCATATTAATAGTTTGTATAAAGTGTCTAAAAAATGAAACCCTCTAGATCTTGAAAATCCAACAGAATTTTTTCATTTCCCACACTACAGACTATATATGCGTATAACCCGAACGTGTAGGTAAATGTGGTGGTGGAGGAAATTACATTACCTTACTAATTTTAAAAGATTAAAAATATCAGTGATTAAAAATACGGTAATCAAAATAATAAGTTTTAGCCAACGATCGACTTGTTTTATTTGAAAATATTTTATGTAAAACAGAAAAGTAAATTTAATTAAAAATAACCCTCATGCATGAAGTTGTATTTTCCAAGTGTTTTCCAACCCCAGTAAACGATAGTACCATCACTTGCTCGACGTCAACAAAGATCCCAGCATAATAAAAACAGAGTCTCGCCACAGAAGCCAAGGAGCTTTCCCGTTCCAATCTGTATTTCATGTTCAGTGCTCATGGGAAATTATAAGTTCTGGTGTGGTAGCATTGGGTTGTGTACATCTCAACATTGTAATTAAGTTCACTAGTACACAACGGTTGACCACATTCTAGATTGAAACCCTAGAGAGTTAAACCTTCATTTGCTTTAAGCAACAGGCACTTCGGAGGAGTAGCCAGCTTTATATTATGTTTTTAGTGAAATGTAGTTAGTTGGACCATCGTGCCTTGAAACGTATTTTTCAAAAACTAAGTCTTTATAATGAATTAAATTTAAAATTTTGAGTGGTTTTTTTTTTACTAAGGGAGAAGTGAATTATTTTATACTCAATCTAGTAATGTAAACTAAAACTGTCTGTTATTCTCTTTGATGAACCGAGATTTTTCTCTTTTCTCAATATGTTTCTGTAACAATGTAAAAAAAATATCAATTTATTCTATTTAGTAAAGTGATGCTCTTTTTTCCATTGTCTTTCTGCAACAATTTATGTTATTTTGTTTCACATATATTACTAGTTTTAAGTCATTTCGATCTTTAGGTAAAGTAACGAGAAAAACTGCATAGTCATTGTATCATTTATTTCTAAATGGTTTCCCGCTATCGCACCACGTGAATGAGATTATATTTCTTATAAATCTACCTTCCCTTATTCTTATCTCATTAGTTTAGTTAATATATTTATGTTTATATCCCGAGCGGAGCAGTGAGAAGTGCTTTAAAAATAAAATTATTATTTTTTATTATATCATATTATCATCCTCAATATTATTAATTCAGAGTTTATTTTCTTGCAGAATTGGTTCTTTTTTTTACTAATAAAACACCTATTAGGGCCTATATATTTCTTTAGGATGAAATATATCTCCAGATTATTTTATTTCTTTTGTTATCCTGTTTGCTTTCCATTTTTCTCCATGAAATGATTTTTGATCTTCTTCCCGGTCTTCTTATACTCAGATTATATTTCTGCCATTTTCGATCTAAACCTAAATCTTTACAAGTAATATTCATTTTGAAAATGTCATTTCTAGAATTGAGGATAAAATGTTTCGCTTGAAAACAAAAAAACCTTTGCAACTAACCTATCAAAGATAACATTACCTCGGGGAATTTCACCAAGGGAAAGTACTTGGTATATCTGTGATGTAATTACGCCTCAATTACATTAACTTAAAAAGCTTAAATTAAAAGCTAGACTGTTTTTTTTTTCTTTGAACTAAGGAGTTTCTCCCCCTCGACATGAAGACGTGTACACTCTGTTGCAATTTAATATACTGCCTTTATATTACTCAGATGCGCGTAAAGCCAACCCCTTGAAACCCACACCCTTCCAATCAATACGCATTTTCACTACGATAAATAAACCTGATTCGGTGGCCTCATGGCCTAAGGTGACAGTCTCGTAACAAACTAGACTACCGATGAGAGGAAGATCGTAGTTTGACCCCGGTTGGGTGTCCAGGGGGTGGTTTTTTCCTAAATGATTCCAACTCTTTTTTCACTCAAATATAGGTACACTTCCTCTAAATTCAACCTTCCTCATCTTTATCCCATTAGTATAGTTAGTGAATAAGCGTATAGCCCGAATAGGTAGTAAAACGCGGCGAAAAATACTATGATAATGGAGTAGGAATGAGAAAGGTATGATGAAAACACTCGGTCGGGAATCAAACCTTGGTCTCTATATCACCAGCACGCCCAACTCTTAATCAGGGCCTACTAGGTATGTGAAATACGGGGTTAGGTTGGGGGGGGGGAGTAATTCAAGCTATTTAAATGAGTTCCATGAAATAAAGTAATAACAGCGATTCCAGATCTGTTCTCACACTCATGTTTCGACTACAGCGCTTAATGGTTGAAAATGTCGCTAACGCTGGGCCTGCTGTAGAGCAGATATGTTAATACTTCAATATTATAGTAAAATACGTAGCGAATATATCCCTTTTCCCCTGGGGTTAGACGATCTGAAAATTTTAACGGAAAATATTATATTTTGATGTAGTTACAAATTTCCCACTCTAAATGATTGGTCTGCTAACTAGCTTGATATCCACTGTCTAGTTATCATTAAAAAAAAGAATATATATCTACGTTCATGTATCCATTCATATAAAATAATGATAGTAAAATTGTTAAATATTATCAATAGGCTGGAAGAAAATAAGCTCATAATTGCTATAAGGCCCTTTCTATCAAAATTGGACGTGTGATCGAGTGCCCATCAAGTTTGATTTTTTAGCACCACGCCTTACCATCTGTTCAAATTACTTTGTATGTATGTGATAATTACGCTAGTGAAATAATGAATAAGGGATGATGAGTTTAGATTAAATGTACCCCATTTTCGTGTGGAGAGAGAGTGAAAAACGTTTTGAAAAAACCTCACTAAATCCAACCGGGTTTGGACCTAAATCTCCTTATCATCGGTAGCCAAGTATATTTTGAGAATGACTCCTTAGACCATGCGGCCACCTAAGCAGATCCCATCGATTTAGTTGTCTAGTAGTAGACCTACTTAACATGTTAACATACTTAATATATTGATCTAGCAGTATTTAAACTAACAGGGTTCGAACTTTTACTACCTAAATACCATCAAAAAAATCATCAAATAGAATGACCTAAAAATTATCAAAACCAACTTCAATTTTTTTTCCCAAGAAAGTTCTTATCAATATAAACAAAAACTTGGAGTGAATACATAATATTAAATCAAACACTCACTTTAACAATGGAAATTGAAACCTAAATATGAAATTTAAATCCTTTAACAACTAAACTCTTACATTCTAATAAATATATTTATTTGCAAAAATCTGCTTCAGAAGTAATAGTTACACCCTTCATAGTCGGCCTAGGATGCAAAGGTCCTAATGTCGCAATCTAACCAGCTATTTTTTTTAATGATTAGAAAAAATATTATTTTAATTAAATAAGCTAATAATTATTTATAGATAAAGAAATAATATTATTTAAATATCACATCTTATATTCAAAAATTTTTCGCAATGAACATCTAAACCGAAACACCGATGAAGAGTGAACTTTTGATAAAATCTGAGAACGATTAGAAATGTGTGCCTAGTGATTAAAACTGTGTGTCAAGCGATTAAAATTGTGTGTCGAGAGATTAAAGCTATTATTATTATTATTATTTTCAGTGGCATATTAACATTTAGTGGCACAAGTGTGCAAGAAGAGTTTATGTGCCCTTGGATTGACGGTTTGTTTTTTGTTTTGTTTTTCAAACTAAAGCGCAGATCTTAAGTCTCGCTTAAGGCGTATGAAATTTTTGCGTCAGCCCTGATACCTTCTCAACGCAACCTTCCATAGCTTAGTTGCAGTATCTCACCAGGAATGTTTATTGTACAACCAAACAAGCAAATAGGGTAAAAAGTTCATTGATACATATTTCTCATTCAGACAATTTTATGTTTGAGAATTTCTTTTTAAAAAAAACTCAGTAGTGAGCGTGACCCCACAAGCGATTTATACCGATCGAGCGGCCACCGCCGTTGGTGATGATTATAGTGGCAATATTTGCGAATAGAGGGTGTCATGTGCTCAACACAATGAACCCACCAGCCGTTAATCTTGGTTTTATATACTGGATTATTTACTTCTTTATTTAATTAGCTCTTCATTTGTCCTCATGAAGCTGATTTTGACCCAGTTCCAGACCCATTAATTCACAGAACAATTCTGTAGGAGCCGGGGATTGAACCAGAAACTCTGACCACTAAACCACAATGGTTGTTTTGAATATGTATGCATTTATGGAATAGAAACTGAATTAAAAAGTAGATTTATTCAAGATAATTGCCTAAAAATGCCACAAACTAAGAAAATATGGCCTAAACATTCAAAATGACAAAAAAACTATCAAAGAGCAATCCTTTAATGTTCTCTTAACCAGGGTGTCATGAACAGAATTTGTTTGCACATGAACATTGTCTATGATGTACACCCCCACCCCCCCACCCCAAAAAAAGACATGGGATCAAAATCCAGTCTCTTCTCATAATAGAACTTTTATTACCTACCTCCTTAAATAGCGCAATGATTTTTATCCAACGTTGTGCAATCCACTTATGTGTCAAATAAATTGTCCATAAAAATAAATTAAAAATAGGTAGATGCAATATAGGATATTCAATTAAAATTAAGAGGTATTTTAAATGAAAAACTGTGTGCCTAAGCTCTGATACAAACTTTAAGAAAAGATGTTGAAAACAACACGCTGCAGGGCATATTTTCTCTTCATCTTTCTAAATAATCTTAAATTGTGTTTCAAACTCTTTTGTTTTCTCGTTCTCATTACTTTATAATCCATCTTTCCTCTTCCTGAAACAATGTATACTTATTCTTTTATTGTATCCGTATTTTTATTAGTAACTCTCAACAGAAGAATGGATGATATTAATAACAACGTTTTTGTAAGGAATAAAACTTATCTTTTGAAATATGATCAATTAAATTTGAGAACGTTTGAATAAAACTAACAAAATAGTTTTTAAAGCAGCTAAAATAAATCTCAGGTTTAACCATTCTATACTCACTTCAGTGGTCGAATGGTTTAAGGCGTCACGCTTTCAATAGACTGCACTGCTAATGATGGGAAGGGAGGGTTCGAATCACGGTTGGATAAACTGAGGGTGATATTTTCATAAATGGTTTTCCACTCTCCCTTTACACAAACGGAGGTAAACCTCCTCTAAATTCAACCATCCTCATCCCAAATATGTTAGATTAATTAGTAGCCTAAATAGGTGTCTAACCCTAACAGGTTTGACGGGCTTATAAAATTTCACTATTCTCTCGTTTATGTATCATTCTATAAGACCTAATCTTTATTTTTATTACCTTTGACTTTTTATTTAAGGTTCCATGTTGGTATACGTAGTTATTCCGTTTAGGTCTTCATTATTACTTCTTCCTTTGCACTTAATTTCACTGAAATTCAACTAAATCTCTTCTATGAATCTCTCGTTTCTGTCATCTCTTTTTCTATATCTCTTTGCTTCCAATTTTTTTTTAATCTGTATTTTTACTTTCCCTTTCCTCTCCGCCCATCATCACCATTTTTACTTCCTTTCTCTATCCATCTTTCCCATTCTTCGTTGTCAACTATGAAAGATTTTTTGGGAAACATTTCCACGGAAACGGACCCACTTGTAGGAAACTACCTAACTTTTGTTCACAGTATTTTTGTATTTTCCCCCACCTCCTATCCTTACCCATCCCTTAATAAAAAAAAAGCCTCCCTCCCTCCCTCACTTTCCCTCAAACCTTTCCACCCTTTCAGCCGCAAACATGTGCGATGTGTTCTTTCCGCGTTGCGGTTTGCCGCGCACGCACGCACGCGCTCACTTCTTCTAGTTTGACTTCGTATCCGCTTGGCCGCGCCAGCGTGGTTTCCGCTCCAGAAGAGCTCTTATTCCCTCTTCCTCTACTCAGTGCTCACTCCCAAGGCTACATAAACAACGTGGACGTCAAGACGTCTCCCTCGTGATCTCTTTTAAGGCCTTAACGGGAGATGTTAACAGGAGAATACACTCGCAGATAGTAAGACATAAAAAAAATAGGGTAAAGGGGAAAATACAATTTTATTTTTGTATTGCGTCAAATTTACAGGTACCCGCTTCGTTGGTAGAATAGTCTAAGACACTATTCTTGCAATTCACTGGACTTCCGAAGACGGAAGTTCGGTATTCAAATCCTGGTTGGATGTACTGAGGGGGTGGGGGTTTCCAAAATGGTTTTCCACACTTGCTACAAGCAAATGCGGGTACACTTACTATTAATATAACATCCCTTATCCCTAAAAAAAATTAAAGAAATTAGTACATAAGCGTATAACCCGAACGGGTAGTAAAATACGATGCTGAAAAAAAACATTAGTTCAAATCGTTAGTAGCCCTTGTGTTGAATACAAATGGACCTTAAAATAATCTTTATATATTTTTGCGGATTACATCTGTGATCTAGGGATCAGAGCTACTTGATAAATATTCAAAGGTCCTGGGCTTAATCCCCCCAGCTTCTGATTTTATGTGAAGCAGCGGGTCTGAAACGGGGTTGATTTAACCTCGTGAGGATAAGTGAAGAGCTACTTGGATGAAAAAGTAGTGAATCTGGTCTAGAAAACTGAGATTAATGGTCGAAGGGTTGTGCTGACTACTTGCCACCCTCTATCTAATGAAGTTGGCACTGGCTACGCATATAGACGGTGGCCGCTCTGTTAGTATGGCTCGATTATGGACTGACGTCATTGAGTTTCATATATAATAGCTTTCACCCGTCGCGGCTTCGCCCGCAATAATTGATAACATATTTTAATTTTTAACTAAATTTTTAAAAAAAATTAATAATTGATTACTTAAATAATATATCTTATTTACGAAAAGTTTAAACATTAGTATTGTAAAATTAATGTAAAATCAAAGGTTGGGAAGATTCCTATTTGTTAGCGTGATAGAGCAACAAACATCCAAACACACAAACTTTCGCATTTATAATATTAGTAAGATACACACACATATATATATATATATAAAAGGCAGTCTCATCCCGCTACTGCTACGCCAACTTTATATGCACAGGTGGGTGACCTGGTGGTCTAGGGGTAAGGTGTCAGACTTCTATGCTGGCGGCCGGGGTTCAATCCTCGGTCCCGGCACAGATTTATCTCATTTCCAAACCCTTCCTTCACCTCTGACAAGACACCTTGTGAATGTGGGGAATGCCAGGCCGCCACCGTGGTTCGGATTCCACGTTAAACTGTAGGTCCTCCATTTCATCTCACAACCACCCTACCATTACACATTAGCGTAAGTGCGTATAACCCGAACGGGTAGTAAGACGCGGTGCTAATAATAATAATAATAATAATATATGCACAGCGTCCTACTACCAGGTTGAATGAGCTAGAACTTAGAGGAAATGTATGAGCATATGCGTGGAAAAAAGAGAGTAGAGGTTAATTCATGGAAAACCACCCTCAGTACATCCAGTCGGAATTCAAACCTTGAACTCCCGGTCACCGTTAATTCAATGTATTGTAAGAGGGACGTCTTAGAGTCAGGGATGGGCAAACTACGGCCCATGGGCCAAATAAGGCCTGACGGTGTGTTCAATCCGGCCCGCGCGATAAATAAATTACATGTGCTGCGTTATGAAGTAGTTTTTTTTATTAAACTCAATAAAAAACTGCATTTTTATAAAACCATGCCAAAATCAACATTTTCAAAATTGGTTCCCGACAATTTGCATCCTCATATTTTTGCGAACAAGTGTTTTCAACCATGAAACTTGGGAAAAGTGATCTTAGAAACCGACTTACTTTTGGCCATCTGTTCTCTCTCTCTCTCTCTCATTACCTCATCACAGTTTCACTCATCTCACCCCGCCCACCACCCCACCCCACAATCATATAAATATTCTGAACTAACTAGATGTTACTAAGATGTTTATAATTGTTTTATATTCTCAAACTATTTTATGTACTTATCATATTTTTTTTAAAATGAACTTCCAAGAAAAATTAATTAATAAAAGTATTTGGACCACTTTGTTTTTTGGGGGGGGGGGGAGCTTTCCTGTAAGTGAGTTTGCACATCCATGTCTTAGACCATGCGACCACCGCTAGGAGTCTCTTCCGACTTATCCAGGCTTATTTATATGTCCAAAAGGCACTTCTCGCTATTTTCTTAGACTCTACGGATATAGCTTCGCTTTTTTTTGTAACTATTACGCTCACCACTTGGGCTATAAATGATTTAATATCAATTGTATTTACGGTAGAATAGTATAGAAAGCGCACTCGATTAGTACGGGTAGAGTATGACTGAACCATAATGATAACCGGATGTAAAGATCTGCTCCTCAGTGCACCGGTGGGGATTCTAGCCCCAAACTCCACTTCCACGGCAACTAAATGCACTAACAAATCTAGCAACGTAGACTGTATGGCCATTGCTTAAGGCTTTGTTCTCTACTATCATAGAAAGCTCTTATATACCTTTAAAGTCTTAGCTTGAAGTGTGTCTTGGATATGAATGAGTACTTAGGCCCAGTTTCATAGTCAAATTTAGTACGCCTCAAGTGCGGCGCTACACTAAGTACATGACGACACCTACCTAAACCAGAATGGAATGGGCCAGTTTCCTATGCGAGAACGGCCCATTCCATTCTGGTTTAGGTAGGTGTCGTCATGTACTTAGTGTAGCGGCGCACTTGAGGCGTACTAAATTTGACTATAAAACTGGGCCATAGACCTAATTATTTCAAATGGTAGAGCAATGGGTCATTAAGTCTAAAGACACAAGGTTTTAGTGCTTCTTTATCTCACATTTTCAATATGTTTTTTAAATTAATTTAATATAAATTATACCTACACTGGTGGACACGTTTCTTTCTATCTGATTTGCCAGAAATAGAGAGGTCATATTTCTAAATCCTGACCACGATTATTATTAAGGTGAGTGTTTTTGTTTTTTTCTAATTCCCCTCCCCCCCTCCCCGTTTCTTACTCAACGTACTGTACTTCCAATAAATTCTATCTTACTTATCCTTACTCTATTAGCTTAAGTATGAGGATAGTCCGGATGGGTAGTAAAATGAGTAGTGAAGGGAAAGAACATACATTTAAAAATGTGTTACTGTTCGATAAATCCGTAAAGCACATTAAATAATCTATAAAAAGATGAAATGGGTGAATTTTAGGAGCTATCAGTGCATTTATATAATGATGGGGTAGCAAAATACTAATGGGGAGTTCGAATATTGGGTAGTGGTGGTGAGTAAAAAAAACACTCACTGCAGAAAGTCAGAAAGAAAGTTTATTCAATTTGTTGAGTTAGAGGAAAATAAGATACTAGTAATAAAGTAACGCGCAAGCAAAGTTGAGTTTCTTAAATTCCCTTCCTTCTTTCAGAATGAGTACCCCTTTAAGAACAATTTTGTTGATTCCCCTTTTCAGATAATTATACCGAGTCACCGCTTTCAACCCACACCATCCTTTCCACCCGGAACCCCGTCCTACTAATATCAGTATTGTCGCACTACTTATTGATGCGCATACGTTGTCTCTAACCTCCACCATTTCACAGCTGCATTGTTAAACCACGTCATTCAATGTCCTTCACAAACAATATAACAGCCGTGAAAAGGGGAACCACAAGAGGTGGTGGAGATCCAAACACTGAGTATTCATGATGTGTGTAAATTAGTTATCCGTTAGTCCTACACCTTAGCTCAATCTGTCTACTGAGATAAAGGATCTAGGTTAGATTCTTGGCATGTCAAAAACAAATATCATTGGTTAAATTTAGGTTTCCTGTTTCAGAGTGATAATTTAATGGCTGGGTGTTGTGTTTGATTTAGTTTATAAGTCGTGTGCTGATATAATCAGTCGGTTCAGAAAGTACACGTTATATACCTCAAATAAGTTAATTGAAATAATTAAAAAGTTTCCGTTGCCCGCTCTCGCAATATACTCGACTGCCGAAGATGGGGAGATAGTGGTTTGATTCCAGTTGGGTGTACTAGGGTTGGTTCTCCCTTAGTAGTTTTCCACTCCCCCTCCAAACAAATGTGGGTATTCTTTCTCTAAGTTTAACCTTCCTCATCCCTAACACTTTAGTGAAGTTATATTTTAACTTTGCCATTTTCCGTTTTGTCGTGTCTTTCTGTCCAAATATTTGTTCCGCAATAGCTGTCAAATACAAAATTTGACGAAATTTGACAGGTACCTTATTCGAACCTGGGCTGAACTATGTATATACTCTTAGTTTATCTTTTAAGGTAGCAAGCTTAACTTGTATGCAAACATATCTTGTCCTGAGTTACTGGATGGTGAAATGACGTTTTGTCTAGAGTAAGTTAGGTTGAATTAAAAATGTAGAGGTGTTCAAAATGATCTTATCTGGGTTAAGCCCATGGCTTCTTTGGTGCTGACTGAAATCTAGAAGCTTTGAAAAGTTATCAGACCAAATTATGTATCCCTACGCCAAACCATATGATCCGCAAAAATATGTGTTTAACAGCTGTCACTTCTGACAGTCAAAATTTAGGTATATACCTAAATGTTGACAGTCATCTGTCAGCTGTCAGTCAGCACCAAAGAAGCCAAGGGGCTACTGTAGGTTGAATAAAAAGTAAAAGTAAAAAACCACAAGATTATAAACCTTCATAAAAGAGAAATTAAGAAATCGTTATTAGGCCTAAAGCATATGAATGTTTATCATTTAAAATATAATCTACTCAAAAATAATTACCGCCAAAAAGTTTTTAAAAGGTACCGGTTAAACATTATCACGTGTCACTTTAAAACATACCAATTTTTTAACTCATTTTTAAAATTAATTTATATACTCAATCAAATGTATACATCTGCTTTATATTAAGACTGAGTAGAGTTTATTATATTTTTTTATAATTTTTGTTATATTGTATAGAACGATTATTTATAGATTGCTGCGAACAGCATATCATTGGACTTGGTCAATGAGTTTAAATATTTAGGAACAATTTTAACCAGCAATAACTATTAGAGTGGAAATTAGGGAAAAATACATTCGGGAAATGTATACTATTACTTGGTCAGTTTGTCTGCCGTCCTGGAAGGTAAAACTATACAAAACTATAGTTTTTTCGGTTATTATATATTAGCTATGAAACATGATATCCTACCTTACATGACGAAAATAAATTTAGGGTGCTCGAAAACAAGGTGCTTGGGAAGATATTTGGTCCAAAATGGGATGAAGATACTAGAAAATGGAGTAGGTTACATAATGATCAAGTACATACCCAGTACTCATCACAAGACATTGTTAGGATAATCAAGTCTCGTAGATTAAGGTGGGTAGGACATGCAGCGTGAATGAGGGAATCTAGTACCGTGTTCAGGGATATGACTGGCAACCCAATGGGGATATACCATTGGGAATACCTAGATTCAGATGAGGATAACATTAGAGTGTACCTGAAAGAGATAGAGTGTAGTGAGGTGGACTGGATAGAACTAACTCAAGATAGATAGAGGTGGCGTTTTTTTTTAAGTGCGGCAATGGACTTTTGAGTTTCTAATGCCATAAAGTAAGTAAATGTAAACATCACAACTTATATTAAGTTTTCGTTTACCTTAATATCCATTACACAGACATGAATTAAATTACATATTTGTTAAATTAAACGCTAAACAAATTACATTTCTTTAACATTAATCGTCCACATTGGACGACACGTGGTCAAAGGCGTAATTATCGTCTAGTTTTGTTTCCCGGTGACGGATAGTGAATCGAATCCCGGCTGATTTACTGAGTGTGCTTTTTTTTTCCTTAGTCAAGCTTCTCACGTTCCATTCACGGAAATGTGGGTACACTTAATTAAAATTCTACCGTCCTCATCATTTCCCCATTAATGTAAATATGTAGATAGCCCGGACGGGTAATATGATGAATATAGGATGTATTTTGAAGGAAATTCCAGAGGTTCCATGGCTTATTAAAGTCATTTTAGGTGTTGGTCCTATAATGTGGCAATATCTTTTCACGGTTACGAGGACCACGGAACATAAAGCTGAAGAGATGTTATCTATGATAGTATTAATGTTTCTAGTCAAATGTACCCAAGGATGAAGTCATCAAACCGTTAAATGAAGCTATTCTAGAGGCAGGCACCTGAAGTTAACGTGATAATACCAAGTTATTTTAATACGTTATAGAAGTGTTTCTCGAACTGTGGTACGCGTACCTCAAGAGCAGTGGCGGCGCGTGATATTTATTTTTACTGGTAATGATTTTTTTCTCAGCACTTGTTAACAAATTAAGTGAAATTAATTCAAGTTTTCTTATTTTTTAAATGTCACTAGAATTACAATATCACTAAACAATTCTACAAACCGAAAGAATAAAATGATACAGGTTTTGAATTAAACTTGCCAAATGATAACATTACTTGTACAAAGGCGCGTCTGTCTCTTAATGCCAGTTCACAAGTACAACAGTATTTTAAATTTCTATAAATCTGCCTAGTCAATGCTTATTTTGTACGCCTGTTATTGTGTCTTACGACTTAAATTTTGACCACGGAAAACTATCTGTAATTTAATATTTACTGCTTCAAATGTTTTAAATTTAAATGCATTTTCTAAATGAATTGCACAATCCTCATGTTTTTTAAATTATTTTACTTAAATATTTAAGATCCTTACAGCCTACCTATCGCTGTTCACAACCCTACATCACTATAATAAAAAATGAAAGCAAAG
This sequence comes from Timema cristinae, assembly GCA_039000515.1. NCBI lineage: Eukaryota > Metazoa > Arthropoda > Insecta > Phasmatodea > Timematidae > Timema > Timema cristinae. Next base: position 27,559,690 of record JBCFYV010000100.1, on the reverse strand, counting down.
TAAGCGCGTTTTTTCTTCACTTACAGGTAACCACAATTTTTTTTACCAAACCAAGAATTAGCAAAAAGTTCTTTTTTCTTGCCATCCACCTGCATAAATGTGAAGTCACTAGGCTGATGTGCTCCTAACCCTTAAATTTCAGGTTTTTTTTTGCAGCTTTAATGAAAGACTGGAAAGTTTTTAATAAATAATCTACTTTATTCATTTTAATTAATCACTTTCACTCGTCACCTTACTTATTGGGTCCTTAGCACATTCTAAAATAAAGACACTACACGTTAAAACAAAATCTAAACCTCTATCGAATCGCGGCTCGCTCAGACTGACCCCATTAACCCTACTGTTGAGCTCGCAGCGGAATTACCTAGAGAGATATCTCCCACTGGGCGACGGGACTTATCTGAGAGGGGTTGGCCCATGCATCTATACTTATAAAATAACATTCCGTCTGATTGACTGACTGGACTTGATTCATCATCGCCGAGCGCAAACTATCAAGGCTACAAGCATGAAATTCGGACTGTATATTCATTTTGTTATGTAGGCACCCACTAAGAAAGGATTTTAGAAAATTCCACCCCAAAGTGGTCAAAATAGGGGATGATAATATGTATGATAATATGTACGTCATTTTGAAAGTTACATAAACAAAAATTTTATTTCAGTTATTGACGTAAAACAAATAAATACGTGTTTCAGGAATTTTGGAAATTTTATTTAATAAGGGATGAAAAAGGGGGTGAAAGTTTGTATCGGACTTGCATTATTTTTGATCTGAGTCAAGTTATGGTCATCAACGTAACGTAATATTTTAAATTAATCTGTAAATACATATGTATATTTTCGTATTTGTATATAATCAACTTCCACGCGAGCAAAGCCGCGGGCAACAGCTATCTAGTCTTCTATATTTAGTCATTGGAGTCTTGAGCGCTGGTACAGTCGCGTGACTATAGAGCGAGGAATGAATCCTCTTGGGACTGGAATACTTTATAACGAGTCAAATAATTTAATAATGGTGCTCCATTTCATATTATTGTTTTTTACAAAATATATTATTATATAAAAAGGAGGATGAAAATATTTTTCATATTCAAAAAGTGTTGGTGGGTCCGGGCCTGTGTGGCTCCTAAGGACGGGCCCACCCATGCCCAAGAGGTACTCAAATTATTTTAGGGGCTAAACGATGCAGTTCCGGTGAATTCCATCTGTTTTAGTTGTTAAGTGTAAATTTCGTCTTATCATTATAAGAGTTCTATGTAAATTGCTTATCTCCACAATTCTTTCTAAGATAAAGAATAATGGATAGTAAATGATAGAAAGAGTTAAATATAATTATGAAAATAATTTCGTTATAATTCAAACATTAATTATTTAAACATAACTCTATTATAGAAGTCAAACATTCAAAATATAATAATTTCAGTAACGCATTGACCGAATTGTCCGAATGGTTTAAGGCGTCATTCTCTGCTGATGACTGAAAGATCTGGTTCGAATACCGTTTGGATCTACTGAGGGTGGTTTTTTTTTTCCTAAATGTTTTCTCACTTCCTTCCATTTAAATACAGGTATATTACCTCTTAAGGCGGGGTGCTAGTGAGCGTGAGTTTAGTGATTAATTTTGCAGTTTTTATAGCACAAACATTTTTTGGCCAAAATAAATCAAATATTTCTTCTATAGAATCATAGAGTTTAGTTTTCTCGCACGCTAATCTCAACAGTTGTTGAATATCTGTCATGAGCATGGCGGCATTTGGTGAAAAACCCTATTAGAATAATGATTTAGAAGAAATTGTTGTGTGGCTCATGGACAATGAAAATTCTTCCCAAATTTCTGGAGGAAACAGTGCATCCGCAAAATTGGAAAAATAAACTTCATCAATTTCGGAATATTTATTTCTTTCAGCTGAATAAACAGTAACTGGTACTGTACAAAACAGTTTAATGGTGAGGTAGATATTGTAAAATATACCTTGCAGTTGTTTTTTGTCGTAAATGGCGTTCATAAGTCTAATTGGGCCTCTTTCAGTGCCGAAAACTGTCTGATGAATAATTTTAAGTAAGAAGTAAGTCTTCTGACAGATTTTTCTCGTGTGTATTTTACAATTTTTGCTCCTTTTGCGGTAAGTTGACCGTCGTCTAAGTTCTGGGTGAGAATACAGTAATTTATATATGGTGTCTGCTGCTTCAAATCGTGCCTTTAAATATTGATAATTTATTAATTACTAATACCATTACCAATACTAGGTAAACTACGGAAATTCTGAAGTCTTGTTTTGGGGAAATTAAGGTTGCACTCCTACTGCCTCATCAACTAATTTTGCCTCTTGAACAACACTTTCCCATGAGACACGTCTTTTGCACTAAGTGTGGTCTCAACATCAAGGGATTCCTTAACTTTGTATGACAACGTTCTTGTTGTCGTCAATACTTGCGTATATTTTGTACAAAACATTGTCATTAGCAGACTTTTATAATATGGTTCCTTACAAACATGTTTCTTCCTGGAGTAAGGGGTTAGATTTTTTTAAGGGAGGTTAATTGTAACATTTATAATGTTACAAACCCACCACGCTGGCCCCCTCCCTCCACTCTCCCCCTATTCCTGGGCGCCCAGGCTAGAACCCTGTAAGAACCCCCCCTCCCCCCCCCCCTTGTGGGGGCCATGCTGACCACTATACCACGGGGCCTACTTTCAGATAGATACATCTTTACTAATGTATATATTTATCTGTCCTAGGGTAAATCGTTAAGTTTTTTTAGCACAGTCTTACTACCCATTCGGGTTGTACGCATATGTACCAATTACACTAATATGTTAATGATGAGGAATGTTGAATTTAGATAAATTGTAGTTGCATTTGTGTGGAAGGAAATTGAAAAATTATTTAGGAAAAACCAACTTCAGTACACACACAACAGGGACGTGAACCCCAATCTCCCAGTTATATTACTATTTTCTTTTATTTGGGGTATTTAACCTAAGTTTATGTACCAACTGATTATATCAGCACACTACTTATAAACTAACTTGAATCTAAAACAGACACAACACCCCAACCCCTGGTCATTAATTCAATACTGTGAAAGGGGAAATCCTCATTTTACCAATGATAATGTTTTTGGCCATACCAGGAATCGATCCCAGGACCTATAACTCGGTAGACAGACAGACTACCGACTGAACTAAAGCATCGGACGATGAGTTTTTAATAATATTATCAAAATAAAGCTGGTTTTCTGAGGAATAACTTATTAAGGGTTACTTTACTGATTTTTGAAAATATTGTCATAAACTGTTATAGACTATGTGCTATTTTACAATTATTATGTTGTACATTTTGTTTTTATATATTTGTGGCCATACTTTTTTATAATAGTTTAAATTCTCGTATTACTGGTTAGAATAAGAATTTTATTTCCATTGCTAGCGAATGAAGAACAATGCTTACAAAAAAAAGAGTTGTAACAAACAACGCGAAGTTAATTATAACGAGACAAAGAGCGTTCATAAAGAAGTAAAATTACGTACCTATTTGAGGTGGCGAGAGAGAGCATTGTTCTGCATGGCGAAGCAACTAATTAAATGTGACAGCATTGGTCCACAGAAAAATTGGGTCTCTTATTACAGTAGAGATTAAAGTAATATGAGTAATATATTATAATTATATGTGTTTATATGTACAATAGTTTGCTTTTAAATGTTGTAGTTAAATTCTAGTCTTATCACAGGCATGAATTTTATTCAAGTATATTTCAACTTTATTAATACTACTAACACAAATGTAATTACTATTATTATCTATGCATTTGTTTAATTAATTTGACACTCTTAGTATCATACTAAACGGAATTTGTAACTAGTTTAAAAAAAATAGCTAGCCCACTTTAGTGGCCTCATGGTCTAATCACTACTCTCGCAATAGACTAAACTTCCGGTGACGAGAAGATTGAAGATCGAATCTCGGTCGTGTGTACTGAGGGTGTTTTTTTTATCAAAATTGTTATTACTATTCCTCACGCAATTGTGGGTACAACTCCTCTAAATATTACCTTCCTAATCCCTAAAACCAGAAGCGTAATTAGTGCATAAGCGAATAACCCAAACGGGTGGTAAACGCGGTGTTAAATAAAAGTTAGGCTTAGTGTTTGGTTTTTCAATGGCTGAATATGAGGATAGATATTTGTAATATTCTGTACCGAGAGTTTTTTTATTAAATTGTTTTCTACTCTTCTTACACTTAAATGAAGGTACATTTCCTCTAATTCATATCTTACTCATCCTTACCCAATCGGCGTAATTAATTTATAGACCTATAACCCTAACTCTTTCTACGAGGCAATGAATAAACGATATTACAAACTATTTTATTAATTGATTAAATAATTAAATAAATTATTTATATTTATGCATAAATGTTTGTCTTTCTATCTGTTTTTAAGATTAATCAATATATTCTCAGATGTAATAAATTTATTTGTTTGTTTGCACATATAAAAAGTAAATGTAAACCTGATTTCTTTCATTACAAATAATACGTCACTCAAAATATATAATATAAAAAGTTAGTTTTATATTCGGTGAAAGTTTCATCTCCAGAAGCCACCATCAATCATTCACAATACTTGATTTTTATCTATCAGCTTTCTAATCTTCATGCTGCCGCCTTTTTATCTCTCTTGGTAAGAAAAAGAGAAAGAAGCTGAATACTGTGAAAGTTCTAACCGAGCACTTGATGGATGGACGCCTTTCCATGTCCGCTGAAAGGCGGGTGATCATTAAGTCAATTTATTCACCATCCCCTTCCCTTTTACATACAAAAAAAAAGGGGGGAGCTACAATTTCTTTTGGAAACTATCTCGAGTTAAAGTAGCGTGACTTGGAAATGGGTGAAGTTATAAGATGTTTCGAAATATTGTTGGTCCAGGCGTTTCCTTTTTTTTTAAAGTGAGAATGTAAAAAACGCGAGAAAATTCCAGTGTTTTTGTAATATTTATAGCGAAACTTTTTTTTTTACAAAATAAATTAAATATTTCTCCGGTAGAAACATAGAATTTAATTTTCTTCACTTGGTTATATCAACGGTTCTTGAATATCTGCCATGCACATGCAACATCAGATGGCAATTTTTTAAATGAAGAGAAAAAGTTGATACTGAATTTCAGGACACCCTTGAAAGATATTCAACAATTGTTGAGGTCACCGTTTGAAGAAAGGTAAATTCTATGTTTCTACTGAAGCGATATTAGTGAATTTTGTCTAGACTAGTGTTTTTTTAACGGTTACTTACTCCTACATTTGATGGAACCCTAGAGTTTTTTTTTAAATACATAAAAATACCCCTGTGTTCGAAGATTATTTTTTTTAATGTGAAGCGAAGCTTGAAACATGCAAAGTAGAGTATAAGCTGAAGTCTAAGATAGGTTTATTAGCTGTTAATTTAATTTTAACTCTTCATTAAATTTAGTTAGGTAATGAGTAAGGTGTAGAAAAAAATAAAGCACATTATAATAGTTAATGCCGGCATATCTGAATTTATTTCTGCTTACGCTAGAAAGGTCATTTAATAACTAGTCCGTGTTAAAACAATGTTTAGCAACTGTTTTATAAATTATTAGTTGTTGAAATATATATTATTTGGATAGATATTTAAAATTTGTTCATAAAAAATATCGAAATTTTCTTCTTCTTTCGAAATTTTTCTAATATTCGGGTGTTGAAGCGATAGAAATGTAACCCTTGATTTTTATTTCGACATTCCGAAGCTTTACACACCCTTATAAATAAGTAAATTATGTTTTTATTAAATGTAGTTTCTCATTTATTATCTGAAATATGGATAATTCTCTCCTTTGGGATGGCAAATTATGTATCTGCTAGCTGATCGATACGTCTTGTAGACTTAATAGATTGCTTGGAAAACCACCGAGACTCTGATTTGTTTTAAAAACACTCAGCCAGTACAAAGTTAAGGGTGATCAGTGAGTCAGACACAGAATATTAGCTTATTAAGGTGGAAAGGAAGGAGATGCAAAAAGAGGCCTATGTTTTTTGCAGTTTTTATGACAAAATTTTGTTTGCCCAAATAATTAAAATATTTTTCCAGTAGAAACAAAGAGCTTAATTTTTTTCCCCATGGTGATATCAACAGTTGAATATTTATCATAAGCTTAGCGGCATTAGATGACAAACTTTTTAAATTAAGAGGAAATGTCATTAAGCTCCAAAATACCCTTGACAGATATTCACAAAATTTCGAGGTCACCATGGGGAGAAAATTTAATTCTATGTTTGTACTGGAGAAATTTTTTATTTATTTTCGTCCAAAAAATATTTTACCATAAAAACTGCATAAAACACTGAAATTTGCTCGCGTCACTCTCCACTCCACCCTAATTATCCGCTTCAGTGGCCGTATGGTCTAGGGCATCACTTTCTCAATATACTAAACTGCCGATGATGGAAAGATTGTGGTTTGGTCCCTGTCGGGTGTACTGAGGGTGGTTTTCCCTAAATTGTTTCCAACTCAATATCCACGCAAGTGCGTGCACGCTTCCTCTAAAATTCTACTATTTCTGTCCCTAGCTCATTAGTGTAATTAGTTCATAAGCGTATAACCCGGACGGGTAATAAAACGTGAGGGTTGAAATGATCTTCTCGTAACTATACTTATGATACCGGATTTAAAATATTTGTTTAATTTACTTACTACACTGTTTTAAATAGAGTCGTCACAAACCTGAAAAACCGGGTAAAACACACGGAATTTTTAGTTTCTGTAAGAAAAGAAACAACAAATAGGAAAAACACTGAAAATTTCACCAAAAAAACTAGTGTAACTAATATTATATTTATAAATTTTGGGACACTTAATTGTAAGATTTAAATAAATATGTGTGTAGATACAAATACTGGAACACATTATCTTATCGACTTTAGCCCAGCTCCGCAACCTAAAACAGTGAGTTACGTAACTACTGTATATATTTCCTACTCCATCTTAAATTGTCTTAATTGGCACATGTGAGGTGATTGTTTATTTGTCACCTAGATGATACGTCTGTTGGTTTCAGACCCATGTATGGTGATTGTTTATTTGTCACCTAGATGATACGTCTGTTGTTTCAGACCCATGTGAGGTGATTGTTTATTTGTCACTAGATGATACGTCTGTTGGTTTCAGACCCATGTGAGGTGATTGTTTATTTGTCACCTAGATGATACGTCTGTTGGTTTCAGACCCATGTGAGGTGATTGTTTATTTGTCACCTAGATGATACGTCTGTTGGTTTCAGACCCATGTGAGGGATTGTTTATTTGTCACCTAGATGATACGTCTGTTGGTTTCAGACCCATGTGAGGTGATTGTTTATTTGTCACCTAGATGATACGTCTGTTGGTTTCAGACATGTGAGGTGATTGTTTAATTGTCACCTAGATGATACGTCTGTTGGTTTCAGACATGTGAGGTGATTGTTTATTTGTCCCTAGATGATACGTCTGTTGGTTTCAGACCCATGTGAGGTGATTGTTTATTTGTCACCTAGATGATACGTCTGTTGGTTTCAGACCCATGTGAGGTGATTGTTTATTTGTCACCTAGATGATACGTCTGTTGGTTTCAGACCCATGTGAGGTGATTGTTTATTTGTCACCTAGATGATACGTCTGTTGGTTTCAGACCCATGTAAGGTGATTGTTTATTTGTCACCTAGATGATACGTCTGTTGGTTTCAGACCCGTGTGAGGTGGTGACGTGCGTGGAACCGGAAGTGTGCCAGCTCGATGCTGAGAGGAACCCCGTGTGCCGTTGTGGTGATACCTGCTCCTTGGAGTTCACCCCGGTATGTGGTTCGGATGGCAAGACCTACTCCAATGAGTGTGTGCTTAGGCAGGAGGCCTGCAGGGCGAGGAAGTCTCTAAGGATCATCTACAGGGGGAAATGTAGCTCAGGTAAGACCTGTCATGTATTTTACTAAGCGTGTCACAAATAGAGCAGTAACAATGGTGATTTGTTTTGTTTAATAATATCCTAATTTTAATATATTCTAAATTATTATAAACATGCGGGATGAACAAGAGATGTATGGCAGATGCTTCGAATACGTTCACATGTTCATTTATTTATATATTTAAAATTGACTCGCTATTTATTCTCATATGTTACCAATTAAACCACATAAGTACTATACCAGTTACATAGCATTTAATTTGGTTACGGTGTACTTTCATATTCATCCGCCCAAACCGGCGGTCACGTAGTCTGAGGTATTTGTCTCTCAAGACACATAGTTTCTGGTAATGGGATGTCATGGCTTGGATATCAACGAGTTCACGATAAATGGTTCTCCTCCACATGTGATGTATCACTTTGGTTTTCCCATCTCCTTTACATTCTACGGTGGTACTTCCTATTTCTAGCTACTGACATATCTAAGATATCTCCTAGTTCTAGCTACTGACATATCTAAGATATCTCCTAGTTCTAGCTACTGACATATCTAGGATATATCCTAGTTCTAGCTACTGACAAATCTAAGATATCTCCTAGTTCTAGCTACTGACAAATCTAAGATATCTCTAGTTCTAGCTACTGACTAATCCAAGATATCTGCTAATCCTCTCAACTGACAAATCTAAGATATCTCCTAGTTCTAGCTACTGACAAATCTAAGATATCTCCTAATTCTAGCTACTGACAAATCTAAGATATCTCCTAGTTCTCGCTACTGACTAATCCAAGATATCTGCTAGTTCTAGCTACTGACAAATCTAAGATATCTCCTAGTTCTAGCTACTGACAAATCTAAGATATCTCCTAGTTCTAGCTACTGACAAATCTAAGATATCTCCTAGTTCTAGCTACTGACAAATCTAAGATATCTCCTAGTTCTAGCTACTGACAAATCTAAGATATCTCTAGTTCTAGCTACTGACAAATCTAAGATATCTCCTAGTTCTAGCTACTGACAAATCTAAGATATCTGCTAATCCTCTCAACTGACAAATCTAAGATATCTCCTAGTTCTAGCTACTGACAAATCTAAGATATCTCCTATAATTCTAGCTACTGACATTCTAAGATATCTCCTAGTTCTAGCTACTGACAAATCTAAGATATCTAGTTCTAGCTACTGACTAATTCCAAGATATCTGCTAATTCCTCTCAACTGACAAATCTAAGATATCTCCTAGTTCAGCTACTGACAAATCTAAGATATCTCCTAATTCTAGCTACTGACAAATCTAAGATATCTCCTAGTTCTCGCTACTGACTAATCCAATATATCTGCTAGTTCTAGCTACTGACAAATCTAAGATATCTCCTAGTTCTAGCTACTGACAAATCTAAGATATCTCCTATTTCTAGCTACTGACAAATCTAAGATATCTCCTAATTCTAGCTACTGACATATCTAAGATATCTCCTAGTTCTAGCTACTGACAAATCTAAGATATCTCCTAGTTCTAGTACTGACAAATCTAAATATCTCCTAGTTCTAGCTACTGACAAATCTAAGATATCTCCTAGTTCTAGCTACTGACATATCTAAGATATCTCCTAGTTCTAGCTACTGACAATCTAAGATATCTCCTAGTTCTAGCTATGACAAATCTAAGTATATCTCCTAGTTCTAGCTACTGACATATCTAAGATATCTCCTAGTTCTAGCTATTGACAAATCTAAGATATCTCCTAGTTCTAGCTACTGACAAATCTAAGATATCTCCTAGTTCTAGCTACTGACAAATCTAAGATATCTCCTAGTTCTAGTATGACAAATCTAAGATATCTCCTAGTTCTAGCTACTGACAAATCTAAGATATCTCCTAGTTCTAGCTACTGACAATCTAAGATATCTCTAGTTCTAGCTACTGACAAATCTAAGATATCTCCTAGTTCTAGCTACTGACAAATCTAAGATATCTCCTAGTTCTAGCTACTGACAAATCTAAGATATCTCCTAGTTCTAGCTACTGACATATCTAAGATATCTCCTAGTTCTAGCTACTGACAAATCTAAGATATCTCCTAGTTCTAGCTACTGACAAATCTAAGATATCTCCTAGTTCTAGCTACTGACAAATCTAAGATATCTCCTAGTTCTAGCTACTGACAAATCTAAGATATCTCCTAGTTCTAGCTACTGACAAATCTAAGATATCTCCTAGTTCTAGCTACTTGACAAATCTAAGATATCTCCTAGTTCTAGCTACTGACAAATCTAAGATATCTCCTAGTTCTAGCTACTGACAAATCTAAGATATCTCCTAGTTCTAGCTACTGACAAATCTAAGATATCTCCTAGTTCTAGCTACTGACAAATCTAAGATATCTCCTAGTTCTAGTACTGACAAATCTAAGATATCTCCTAGTTCTAGCTACTGACATATCTAAGATATCTCCTAGTTCTAGCTACTGACAAATCTAAGATATCTCCTAGTTCTAGCTACTGACAAATCTAAGATATCTCCTAGTTCTAGCTACTGACATATCTAAGATATCTCCTAGTTCTAGCTACTGACAAATCTAAGATATCTCCTAGTTCTAGCTATGACAAATCTAAGATATCTCCTAGTTCTAGCTACTGACAAATCTAAGATATCTCCTACTCCTCACATGTGTTTTGTCCCACCCAGGTGTGAACCCGTGCGTCTCTGTCCACTGCCAGTCCGGCCAGGAGTGTGCCATCACCAAGTACGGCATAGCGCAGTGTGAGTGTCCGCCCGAGTGTGAACCAGTCATGAGACCGGTGTGCGGCAAGGACGGACGCACCTACGACTCCTCGTGTGAACTCGGCCGCGTCTCCTGCCTCAACAAGAAGACGGTGGAGGTGGCGTACACGGGCTCTTGCGGTGAGTGACGCACGGCTCACACCATTCACACAGTACTTTAGTATTGTTATTATAATGTTGTCTTGTTGTGATTTTTTGTACTTTATCTTGATATCTCGGAAAGAAAGTATAGTGATTGTTTGAAAAAAATTAAACTTGAGATTTTGATAAATGTCGACGTGAAAAAAAAAGTAGTTTTTTCAATACGTCCGTACCTCGGGTTAGAGCCGAATTATTTTACCGATTGGGATAAAACTTTGTATCTGGGGCTCTTTCATAAGGTCCCCCGAGGGGGTTTTGAAATTGCAATTTAACCCTAAATTTAAAGGTAGTTTACAGAAGGGCAAAAAGAGGATGAAACATTTGCTCAAAACTCACTATAGTGGCTTTGTAAATCTAGACACTGTTTGTAATTATAAACAAGGTGGTAATTCTCATTTTCTCATAAAAATTACTTTGATGGTAATTCGAATGGGATAAATTTTCTAATTTGTATGATTTCTCTGAAACTATTTGATAAACGATATAACTTATCATTGTAAAGTTTTAGTACTATTAAAGATAAAAAAACTTTTAGTTGAAAAATATTTTTTATAAATCAATAATTTATTAGCTATAAGCAAATATATATACTTTTTAATCCATGCTTTGAAAATGAATTTGATTCTTATACTCTTTGGTGAACAAAGATGTTCTTTTCTCACTTTTTCTGTAACAGTGTTCCTAGTTCCTAGTGTCATAGACTAGAGTAATAAATAGTGTATATTACTTTGTTATTATCTTTGGTGTAGTGTTTCTGCAACAAGATATAGACCTACTATTTTGTTTCACAAATCTTACGAGTTTTTAGTAAACGTATCTATTTTAAGATAAAAGTGGGAGAAATGTGTATGTTCCATCTATTTTTCTAAGCCACGTCTCACTACGCGCTTGGGTTGTGTGTGCTGCACCACATTTGTGAATTCGCCAAGTTCATAAAATGGGCAAATTTCTCATGAATAATTCATGAACTGGGTAGCTTCCATTGCTACCCAATTGATAAACTGAACGATTTTTTACCCGATCCATGAAATGGACAAGTGAATAACAGGTTTAGCCTTTAAGTTAATTTAACTTTTAATCGTTTTAGAATTGAAGGTTAGGTTAAGTTTGTTTGGGTTAATTTAATTTAATATCTTAAAAAGATATTCGGTTAATCTTGTAGTAGGTAGTAGTCTACATTAAGTTCCAGTTCATGAAATGCGTACACATTATTATTATTATTATTATTATTATTATTATTATTAGTAATAATAATAATAATAATATCACCGCGTCTTACTACCCGTCCGGATTATACGCATTTACTCTAATGTGTAATGGTAGGGTGATTGTGAGATGAAATGGAGGACCTACAGTTTAACGTGGAATCCGAACCACGGTGGAGGCCTGGTACTCCCCACATTCACAAGTTGGTGAAGGAAGTGTTTAGTAATCAGATAAATCTGTGCCGGGACCGAGGATTGAACCCCGGACCCCAGCATAGAAGTCCGACACCTTACCCCTAGACCACGAGGTCATCAAAATGGGTAATCGTTAATGTCGTTTTGTCGAGTTCATGAAATAGTCAAGTGAAGACGCTAGCTAACGGAATGAGCAGAGATTTATCCACTTCATGAAATGGGCAGTTTCACTATTGGAGTGTAGCATATGCACATAAATACTTATTACGAAAATGTGTTTGGAATGAGGAAGGTTGAATTAAGAAGATTTCCGTGGAGTAATAGGGGAAAACAATTAGTCAAAATTACCCTCAACACACATCATCTGGATTCTAACCCTTGATCTACCTGTCATCGGCCGTCCAGTCTAACACGAGATGTTATATTCCATAGATTTAAAACGTAATGCAATTTTTTCGGTTGTGATTCCTGGAGGGCTTAAACACAAAAGATTGAGAGAAAAATTTCAAATTTCAGAAATATTCTAAGGGATAGCTGAGATTTCATTAGAACGACAATTATGTACCAGTTTTGGTGGCCACGGGCTCTAGCGCGCTAATCTCGTGTTGGACTATACTGCCGAGGACGGGGTGATCTAGGTTCATTCCCGGTTGGGCGCACTGAGGGTGGTTTTACCTAAGTGAGTTTCAACACTCCTCCACGCAAATGTGGGTGCATTTCCTCTAAGTTAAGCTTTCCTAGTTCTTAACCCATTAGTGTAATTAGTACATAGACGTATAATCTGATCAAAAAGTAAGACAAGGTGCTAAACAAAAAATTTCCTGAGTTCTACCAAACTAATTTTAGTTTATTTTTATTTTTTTTTGCACCGTGGTTTACTACCTGTTCAGGTTATACGCATATGTAATAATTAGACTAGTGGGATAGGAATGAGGAATGTTGAAATTAGAGTAACTGTACCAGCATGAGCGTGGAAGGGGATTGGAAAAACAGCCCTCAGTACAACACCAAACTTTCCATCATCAGCAATCCAGTATATTGTGAGCTTGATTCCTTCTTAGATCATATTACCATTAGTAAAAAAAATATATATATTTTGTGAAACGCGTCTTACTATATGTTCATAATAGACTATAATAGGCTAAAGACGAGGAAGATGAGAAAATAGAGTAAATGTACCGTCTTTGTAGGTGGTAAAGTCATAGATAATTTGGGGAAAAGCCCGCTTTGGTGGCCGCATGGTCTATGACATCATTTTCACAATAGACTTGAATGCCTACTATGGGTAAATCGGGGTTCGATCCTTGTTGGGTGTACTGAGTGTGGTTTTACCTAAATGAAATTGGGATGCACTTCCTCCAAATGCAACCTTTCTCATCCCTAACACTTTAGAGTAATTTAGTAAACATAGGCGTACAGTCAAAACGGGTAATATATGTGCTAGAAAAAAAATTAGGGGAAAACTCGGTACTCCCCAACGTAAGTAAATAAGAGACGGAAAACGAAACTTTTTATTAATATATTAAGATTAAACATAATTGAGTTAATTGTAGTTCAATTTTGCTTCAAAAAAATTATTCCAACAAATATATATATTTTTTTTTAATAATTTTTAATTGCTTATTTTAACATATAATAATGACGTAGACAATACATACCTGACTTGTTGTCACGTGGTCTAGGCATGATACTTGCTTTATAATCAATTATTGCTAATGTGGAGGTCACGGTTCTAATCTAGGCTGAATAAATTGACTAATATTTAATGCTGTGGTTCTCCCCACCTCCTACTAAAGCTAATGAGGTTGCGCTTCCTCTAATTTGTCCTCCTCATTCTTACCCCTTAGATTAAGCCATTTAAAAATGGCTATAAAACAAATACTTTAATGATAGCTCACCCACATCGATGAACTAACGGACTAAACGTCAAACTTGTCTAACCTAGGCTACCGATAAAGGGGAGATTACAGTCGCGTGTACAGAGTGTGATTTTCCATTAATTGTTCCCCACTCTCTCTACCAAAATGCAAGTGCTATTTTTTATTTTCCTTGTCCTTAAGCTATTTTTATTTTATTTTAAAATATTACCTCGTCTTACTATCCATACAGGCTATACGCCTATGTTATTATCACGCTAATGGTTTTAGGGATCAGGAAGGTTATATTTAAATGAAGTGTACCCACATTTTCGTGAATGAATAGTGAAAAAAATTCAGTTTGTAAAAAACCATACCCTCAGTACACCCAGCTGAGATTCGAAACTCGAGCTCCTCATTATCGGTGGTCTAGTCTAACACGAGTGTAGCGCGTAAGACCATGTGGTCACCGAAGCGAATATTAGCCTAATTAAATGCATTAGCCATTACAGAGAGTAATACGCCGCTAAGAAATATTTATTTAATTTGTATTCCTATTAAATTTACATAATATAATTTGATTATAAATTACGTCAAGCATAGTTTGTCATTCTAAATTAAATTATTCGTTAAAATAAGCACACCATCTGATAGGATGTAGTATGATGCGACTGATATAATTAAATAAATGTATGTGAGATTTGTGATAGGTTTGGATTTCTACTTCTGCTCTCTTAATGGCTCTCAAAATTAACCAAGCAATTAATCATTTATTTAGCAGACAGGCTTCCCAACCACTGCAACTAAATCATTTCAATATCTAGTTTTCAGACCCACCTCGACTCTGCGGTTGTTTTTTTAAACCAATACCTACATATATATCTACTCTTGGATATTATCCAATCTTTTTTTTTATTTCAAACTCATTATTATTAAACAAAACTTTGCCAAGCTGAGAAATCAATAATTTAACATCAAGCCCCCAAAACCTTATCGCGCGGTAAAGTTATGAAATATTTAGGTACTTTTGGAACGTTTGACAAAAAATTGTTGGTTTTCTATTAAGAACTAACACGATAGAAATAATTTTGTATTTCTCGGTTGAGTAGGGATGTAAAATGAAAATATTTATTAAAATCTAATGTTAATTTAGTTTACATTTTTTTATCAATTTATATTTAAAAACACTCAGCTGAACACAGTAGTCAAATTGGAAACTTTGGCCTGGACCGACAATAAGATATCAAGCATAGATAAAAGTATATCATTTATCTACTTACCAATGTTCATTGTGTGTGTGTGTGTGTGTGTGTGTGTGTGTGGTGTGCTGTGTGTTGTGTGTGTTGTTGTGTGTGTGGTGTGTGTGTGTGTGTTGTGTGTTGTTTTTTTCAGGCAGGATTGCCTCTGGTGATATTTGACTATCTAGGTCATGTACTGTGTGTTTCTATCTAGTTTGGGTGTATTGGTGGGTTGTTTTCATTGTGGGAATGGGCCTCTGGTATATATATCTAGTTGGATCTTCTCATAGGTTCTGTTGTACTGTGTGTTTCAGGTGGGATGGGCCCCTGCGCCAGCTACACCTGTGAGTTTGGCGGCCTATGCGTGGAACGTTCTGGCAAGGCTGTGTGCGAGTGTCCTGTGTGTCCTGCAGAGTTTGATCCTGCTTGCGGGTCAGACGGTATCTCCTACGGTAACGAGTGCAAGCTGAGGCTGGAAGCTTGCCAGCACACCAGGAAGATCGATGTCCTGTACAAGGGGTTGTGCAGTAAGTGGTCATTAGCTTCATTTCAAGAGGCTTTATTTTATTCTTACTTCTTCTTTTATTTACTGCACCCTGCGCGGAATTCTCTTTTTAAATAAACACTAATTTAAGACCCATCTCACCGCTGTTTAGTCGGAATATTAGATACAAGATTACGCTCATACCGGAAAACTTATTGAAATGCATATTTCTATATTCTTCATTTGGCAGCAGGGAAATTGAAGTTTGTTTAAAGATTCATTTTGAAATAATTATTTATCAATTTTTCTGGGTTTTTTAATTATGTGTCAACGCTTTCATAATCTCAATTCCACTGTTTTCTTTAAATCATAAAACAGAAAATCTCATGAGTTAATGGCTGGTGGCTGAATGTTGTCTGTCCAAGATTTAAGTTAGTTATTTAGCACCACGTCTTACTACCCGTTCAGTTTATACGCTTATGTATAATTACGCTAATGAATTAGGAATTGACAAGGTTGAATATATATGAAGCGAACCAGTATTTGCGTGGAGGGGGATTGGAATAATTAGAACTTCTGAGTTCACCCGACCGATATTCGAACCTTTATCTCCCCGATACTCGGTAGTATATCTCAACACGAATCTAGCGTTTAAGGTAGTTAATAAGTCTTGTGCTGATGTAATTAGTCAGCTCAGAAAGTGCATGCTAAATAGCTCAAATATGTTTTTAAATTTAAATTTATTACATTGAAAACTCTGTGATAATAGCGTGTATACTTCTATCGATTAACGTAAGTTATAATAGATATTATATGTTGGTTAATATTTTATTAATATTTTGCGTGGTGGGACTTAACTTCTCCTGCGTCTAATTTAATATAAAAGGATGTATATGTTTAATTTAAATTATTCGTGACAAGGTATATCATTCCACAGACGGATGTGAAAACAAGAAATGCGACCACTACGCCATCTGTGAAAGTGACGGAACGGGTACCGCAAAGTGCGTCTGTCCGGAAAGTTGTATTGAGGTAGGTCCTCCTTTTTTTTATATTACTAGAGAAGAAGTTTTTATAACCTCCAAAAGTTTTGTTTGAATATGGTGTGGTTTTTAATTATGTTTTTTTTTCTCTCCTTGTCATTAAACCCATAAGGGCTCTCAATATATTTATTTTAGCATCGTGTCTTACTACCTATTCGAATTATACGCTTATGTACTAATTACTCTAATGGTTATAAGTAAGGTTATATTCATAGGAACTGTAGCCGAATTTGCGTGGGAAGAGAGTAGAAAACCATTTTGTAAAAACCACTCTCAGTACACCTGACCGAGATTCAAACCTCAATCTCTCCGTAATCGACAGTCTAGTCTACCATGAGAGTAACACATTAGACCATGTGGCCACCAAGGTGGAGCTCTCTATAAATTAATCGATAAAAGATGTGTTATGACACTACATTGCATTATAACACTACATCACATTTCTTTCAAAATTACATTCAGGGCTGTATTACCTGGTGTATTTTCTTACAATAATTCCAATAATTTATCTAGATCCTGGTAGGTTACAGAGATAAGAAATAATTATGTACATTATGCACAATTATGTTTTAGCCACCTCGCACGTTCAGGTTAATCCTTCAGAGGTCTTTCTTTTCTTTATAAAACATTGAACATCTATAACGTATAAATATTTAATAAAATATTTGTAAAATATATTATTTTATAAAATATCTTTGATGTATTGTCAAAGTTGCATCATATTTATTTTATCAAAGAAATGTGACAGTGTAATACTGCCCTAAGGGGACGTTGTATACCGGACTAATATTATTGATCATATCCACTTTTAATGTAAATATTAATATTTGGAATAAACTTGATAAGTCCAATGTTAAAACTCTAATTCCCTGTATACATTAATGATACTATACGTACAGCAGTTGTGTAGGTAGTTTTGCCAAGTAGGATCATCACGAGGCGTTAAGATTGAAATTGCTGGAATTACCACAGAAATAAAACAAGAATAATCCTACTATTTTTCGCTTTTAATAATGCTTCCGTAATCCTAGTTTTAATTCATTTAATGGGTGAGATTTGGCTTATCACCCTTTTTACGAGATGTAAACTAGTTTGGGTATAAGAATAATATAGCAGAATGTCAAAATATTTTCAAATTTAATCCCACGAATTAGTTCATCGATTGTTTTTCGAGGTAAAATTTAATTCTTCCCTAGACAGTAATGGATTTATTTTTAGTCAGTTGAAAACAAATGTAGTTTTACTTTTAAAAAACATGTAATTGTTTATACTATTTATTTCAGCATACGGATTATTATCGGCCTAATCTAAAGGGTGGGTAGTGAGAAAGGTTATCTTAAAGGAAATGCATCTAAATTTGTATATAGATAGAGTGTAAAACCATCTAGGAAAAACCATCCTCTTTACATCCAGATGGGATTCGAATTCCAACCTCCCAACACTGGTGAACCATACCAGGGGAGCTTGACGTTTATTCTGCGTGTCCACCGATGCAAGTTGAGGTCATTCGACCAACAAAATCCTATTGCACAATTTTAACACGTGTATGGAGCCTATAAATATTGATTCAATGATTTTAAATCATTACACTTAACGTGTTATAAAGGGTCAAACTTGCTCGTTACTGCTTTTTGAGTTCCATTGTTAAGATAAAGTAACTAATTCAAGGAGCTTAAATTTGGTATAGCTGGGCATTCATATGAGTTAAAATTAAATCATTATAATATTATAAATATTTCATTCTATACACCTCATATGAATATTTCGTTATAAAAAATTTCAGCCTCTTAAATTATTTTTTTTAGCACCACGTATTACTACTTGTTCAGGTTATACGCTTATGTAATAATTACGCTGAAGGATGAGGAAGGTTTAATTTTTGAGTAAATGTACCCGCATTCACGTGGAGGAAGAATATAGAACCATTTTGGAAAAAAAAACTCGGTACACCCAATTGAGATTCAAACCCCGATCTTTCTGTCGTCGGCAATCTAGTCCAACATATGATTGACGCCATAGACTATGTGGCTACTGAAGCGGGTTGATATGTTAATTACTTTACCTTAACAATGGTAGAACTCGTGAACTGTAATGATTTTAAATATTGAATCAGTATTATTTTATAGCTTATAATTACACACTTGTTAAAATTTTGATGTACATTTTTGTATTGTCGAATGACCTTAATACTACCTTAAAAGCATTACCGAACGTGGTGCTGCTACTGCTAGCGGATCGTAGAGGGTGGAAAGAAAGAAAGAAAGATATATGTATTATTTTAAAACCCACTCAGCAACTTCCCGACGTGATAACACGAATCAACGGGAGTTCGGTTCCGCCTCTTGATCCAATACGAATAGTGAAACTTCAGCAAAGTTTCCCCTCCCCCTGCCTCTTTTAACCCTCCCTCCTTCCACACCCCCTCGCTTTCTACCTTTCCTATGACTGTCAAGATGGGGGATATAGTACGCTGACTTCGTCATAATGTTGACCTTTGAATCTCGCTGATGTTGGTTCACGTTCACTCGGTCACATATAAATATATACATTACTGAGTTAAAGTGGTCCTACTTTACCTCAGTGAGTTTCTAAATTTAATTTATATATATACTTAGTGTTTTATACTTCATTTATTTAGGGTAAGGTGTCTCACTTATGTGCTGGAGGTCCAGGGTTCAATCCCCGGTCCCGGCACAGATTTATCTCATTGCCAAACCCTTCCTTCACCTCTGACAAGACTTGTATTAATCACAACTTGTGAAAGTGGGGAATGCCAGGCCTCCACCGTGGTTCGGATCCCACGTTAAACTACAGATCCTCCATTTCATATCACAATCACCCTACCATTACACATTAGCGTAAGTGCGTATAACCCGAACGGGTAGTAAGACACGGTGCTAATAATAATAATAATAATAATAATAATAATATATTTAGTACAAAATATTTAGATTTTATAATAATTAACACGCTATATATATTGTTAGTTATTATAAAATTTATATATATATGTATAATTATAGTATACAGCAATGGTTACACTTATAATCACATTTATATACTTTGTAATATATTTATGTAAATTGCTTATATAATGATATATATATATATAATATATATATATACAATTGTTATGGCATACTAAGTTTTCCCGCGGCTTCACTCGCATTTAAGTCTAATAATTATTTTTTTTCCGGCGAATAATCTAAACTATTAAAAATACTATTTCAAACACGTTT
The DNA here is from genome assembly GCA_039000515.1 of Timema cristinae. Classification (NCBI taxonomy): domain Eukaryota; kingdom Metazoa; phylum Arthropoda; class Insecta; order Phasmatodea; family Timematidae; genus Timema; species Timema cristinae. The sequence goes on along the minus strand of JBCFYV010000100.1, from coordinate 27,539,548 downwards.
GAGGCAAGCGAATAGTTTATATCGACGACGCCACACATTAACAACTTCCTGTTTAAAGGAACCAAAATAAATTGTTTAAATTTTTTCATTCCTTGTATCTCTCTTATGAGGAGGTATTGTTTCAATTGACACCAAAAAAATATGGAAAATTTGTTATCTAAGAAACCAAATTAAATAAACATAGTTTACACGCAAACCCATAAAATGACCGAACAAGTACCTAAATTTAAGGTGCAAATGCATGCGCACTAACAGTAGTTCTCTTACGTGGAAGTATTGTCGCATGAACACCAAAATAAACAGTTTGGATTTAATATTTAAAATACAATACTAAATACACTTAATTTACAAGCAAAACCATTTAAAAATAATTGAAACGTAACTAAATTTAAAATAAAAATGCAGGCTTACGTGGAAGCATTGTTGCAATGAACAACATAAATAGTTTTTAATTTATATATTATATGTAACAAAAGTAAAATAAACTTAAAGAAGCACTCTATAGTGAGCGCTTTATCACACCAAACAAAATTGTGATTTTGGTTTAACAACCAACGGTAAGGTAAGCAAACTATTATTAGCAGAGCTAATTCATTCAACAAAACTGACAACTTTAAATTCTGGGAAAGAATGAAACCAGCTGGAGACCAATTATTATTTATGTGCGTACTAAAGTTCCCGAAAATTCATGAAGCCCCCTCTCCCACTTTCTAGATGGTTTAATCACGTGCCATGCTTTGTACCCGCGTCAAACAGACACGACGAATATTTACTGTTTACGTCCGGTTTTTTTTTTAGACACAGCTTCATCGGTTATGATATAGCATTGTGGTATATAGCTTACCCAGTTACCGTAAAAATAAGCATGTGCACAGAAAGACTCCCATATCTATCCGATGAGCACTTTTTGAGTTTACTAGCAACAAACAAACAAAAAGACAGACAGATATAAAATAATGTATAGACAGATATAGAGTTTTATTATAATGTATAGATATAGAACATTTATTGTTATATTTTATCAAAATTATATTAAAATAAATATAAGATAAAAACAGTAATTTGGATAAGTAATATTTGTGATGATTAATTATAGCTCGTAATGTTTAAAATGTGTAATATGGATATGACTAAGAAATTTATTGATTTTCAATCACACCATAGTTTTTTATTTATTTAAATGAAAATGTTACCAAATTATTTTATCAATTATTATTATTATTAATAACGTAAACATTTTCCAAATATATTCGAGTATAAGCTATAAATTATAAGAACTATACACACGTTATATCCGTATTGGTGGATATGCGGACAAAGGTGACCGTTCCATATTATCTGGTTTACCAGTAACGGAGAGGTCAGAGTTTTAATCTCATCCAGGGGAACTGTGGTGTTTTTTTTATGAATGGTTAACCATAATATGTCCACTCAGATGCAGGTGCATTTCCTTTTAAATCTACCTTTATCACATCTACTCCATTAATGTAACCATGAAAATAGTTCTTACTGACAGTAAGACACTATTTTTTTTAACTCGTATGCTGCTATAAACATTGTGTTTTATAGTGCATGCTTGTATGTAAAATAGTAATAAGTTATAATTATAAATAAATTGTTATATAAAAAAACTGTACTGGTGTGTTCAAAAACATTCCTCAGGGAAGTAAGGGCGGATAATTTTGATTTTAAAACAACTGTATCGTGTCAGCCTGCAATCGAGCCAAACTGACCGAGTGGCCGCCATCTGTTGACGGAGATAGTGCCAAAATATGAGGGTAGAGGGTGTCATGTGGTCCGCACAACCATCTTCAGGCCGTTAATTTCTGTTTTCTAGATGGAAGCTGCTTTTTTTTTTTTTTTTTTTCATTCAAGTAGCTTCTCATTGTATCCTCATGACGATGAATTGACCCATATCAAGATCCACTGCTTTACAGAAAATATGGGAACGCCTAGGATCGATCTCTGGATCTCTGGATCTGTAGCCAGGAACTCTGACCACTAAACCGGAGAGGCGGTTAAATAAATAAGTTATTATTATTATTGTTTCTACAGTTAATACAATTGGGGGGCGGGGGGGGGGTATTAAGCGTATGAGACCGTACGTATAGTGAATTTAGAATTTTCTTATACACCACTAGATTTCCTAGCATTGGAATCATAAAATCACCACCAGCCAGTATTTGAATCAGAGTCTCTAAGAAGTGAATGTATTATTTTGACGTTGGTGGACATGACAAAAGCTAATTTACAAATTATTTTATTTTACCGCGTCTTAATGCAAACCTGGCTATCCGCATATTTATGCTTTTGGGCTTGAGGTGAGGAATGAATAATTTATAAAAAAAAATTACCCAAATGTTCCTGTAGCGAGAGTAGAAAGAAAATGAATAATAAAACATAATTGGTACAATTGATTAGTATTCGAACCCTGACACATCATCGACAAACCAACCTAAACGAGTTTGAAACCCTAAACTGCGTGCTCACCAATACGGATAATACAATAATAATAATAATAATAATAGTAATATCCGAGTCCATATGTAAAGAGCACGATGGTAATTAAATTATATAATACCGGTAGTGGCAGTATTTACCAGATAAGCTATTAAATTGACTTAATTGGCTCTTTTAATTAAAATTTCACATTTTTATGGAAAAAATATAAGTTTAAAAACTCTTCTTTTTTTTTACTCGTTGGCCTTATTTCACAAAAACGGAATCACAAAACTAGCTGCACAGCACTTTCTTCGTCGAGCAACCCTGCCTGCGACCCCTCACCCCTCTCACCGAATCACCGATTCCCTCTTCACCCCAATCCTTCCCTACCCCATACTAGAGAAACAAGATTTACAGCTCTACCACGTAGCGCTGCGGAGTACCTCTGCCCCTACCCCCCTCTCTCCCCCATCCACAGTAGTGATGGAAATTGGAAAAATCCTCTATTTTGTCCGTGAGAGTATTATTGTAAAAACTCGATCCTCACCACCCTTCCCCCTTAAACTCTCTTTCCTTCTCTCCTTTCCTTAGTTTTATTATTATTTCGTGTGTATTTGGAAGCACACTATTTTGTTTTACCATTCACACAATTACCTCGACCCAAGCTATAAAAGATGCCACTGTTTATTTTCCAGATATTTATAAAAGAACCATTATTATTTTTCCCTCTTCGATTGTTTACCTTGACGTCTATTTGATAGCCTTTATCGGGAAATTCGTGTTTGTCAATTTGACGAACTTTTTTTTTTTAGTCTTCATGTTTTTTTTTTTTGCATTTTCCTTTCTTTTTGGTTGTTGATGCTGGTTTTTAAATAATATTTTTTTAACTTTCGATTGTTTTGTTTTTGGGTGTAAAACAACAACAAACAGTTTTATGTATCTGTGAGAAGAGCAACTTAAACAAGTAAAAATAAACAACGTAAAACCAGTTTGATATTCTACGAAAATGTGCGTGCGGTATCTCATACTTCGACCATTCAAAACATTAGAATAGTAACACTTTTACTAAATCTTTGTGAAAGAATAGAATATAATACTATGTAAACGTTTACAATGAAATAGTTAGTTGGCAATTGAAATTAACTACATTTGTACAACACAATAGATTGAAGTTCATTCAACAATAAAATATGTATTGCACAATCTTAACTGTATAAGCATTATCTATAAATATTGATTTAATGATTTCAAATCATTACCCTTCTGATTTTAAGGGTAAGCGCTATTGTACATTGTTAAGGTAAATTAATTAATAGAGAAGTCTGAAATTTAGTCTAACTAGACATTAATATAAGATTTACACAAATAAATATTTCATAATAATAAATTACTATGTTCATCTTTCTATACATAATTTCAAAACGGTTATTGTAGTTGGCCTACCGAACCTTTAAAACTTCAATGATCTAGTAAACTTTACATTTTATAACAGTGAAAATATTATTAAAAGTACTCAATAGGATTTTTTTTTTCGCAAATTATGTTTATCTGAAAACAAGAACCCTTTTAATTTCAATAAGAAGAAATAAACTATTTAAAACGATCACCCCAAACCAAACCTCTCGATGTGGTAAGCTATGGTAAGTAATATTTTTTTAGGAATAAACATATAGAAATTACAAACATATGCTTTTTTGGTCAAATTTGATCATATTTTACTATATTATTAGTGTTTTTTATAGGTATTTATCATTATTATATATATATATATATCGAAAGTAAGAGCTACAAATCACGTGATTTGACGTATGAATACATTAAATTAGATATAGGAACTTTTCTAGTTGTTTTGTAAGGCTCTTCCTATGAAAATAATTGTACTGGAAATTGAGAGTAGTAAATTAACTGTCATGTTGGTACCACTGTATTGTTCGCAGGTCCATGCTCCTACATGTGGGACGGACGGTAACACGTATAACAACGAATGTGAGTTGCGGGTGGCTTCTTGCAGGAACAACCAGTTCGTCGTGGTGGCCTACAAAGGGGATTGCGGTGAGTTCGAGACTGGAAAGGGAAATCGTTATTCTCGCTACCAAAATACAAACCAATGAAACAGATACTGTGCTTTTACTTCTTCTTTTTTTACTATTATTTTGTTCAAAGTCAGCCTATTTATGCTGAATGAACATACCTTTTTATTGGGTGATATGCGTCTCATCCTGTCCACAAATCATAGCTTCAGCTCAGTTGAACAATCATTTTACAGTTTATTTCTCTCCTAATTCCCAGTCTACAGCCAGTCGCACTCGTTTGTCTCACTCGTAATATTGTTTGTCTACATACCTCAAGCAAGAGCAGTCGCTTATCGTAAATGTCGGAAGGAGATAAACATTGCCCATCTCTTGCGTTCATGACCCGCTTCGGTGGCCGCATGGTCTAACGCGCCACTCTCGCAGTAGACTAGACTGACGATAACGTGTAGATAAAGGTTCGGAACTCAGTCGGCTGTACTGAGGGTTCCTAAATGGTATTAAACTCTTTTTCCACGCAAATGTGAGTACACTTCCTCTAAATCTAGCCTTCCTAATCCTTAAAAACCATTATCGTAATTAGTGCATAAGCGTATAACCCAAACGGTTAGTAAGACGCAGTGCTAAAATAAATGATAAATATTGGTTTTATGTAATTACTTTGGCTTTGGTTCCGCCTGTCAGAAATAATATTGTTGCATTATTATATCCAACTAAACTAATTAGTTATTTGGTCAAGGACACAGACAAATAATAGAAACAGACGTTCAACACTGGGCTTCGCTAGTATGAGCGCTGGGTGATAATAGGACTGGATCTAGATATGAACTGAACGTAGCGATCCTAGTGGTGAAGGACCCAAGATGGCAAAAGGAGTGCAACCATTTTAATCTGGAGGCTGAGTGTCAAGGTATATAATTTGTCTGTGTTCAAGGATAAAAGTTCCTGAAAATATAATAGTAAAATGGATTGATTTAAATTGCACATATTTATCTGATTGCCACTGAACCCTTCCTTCACCTCTGACAAGACGTTATTAATCACAACTTGTGAATGTGTGGAATGCCAGGCCTCCACCATGGTTCGGATCCCACGTTAAACTGTAGGTCCTCCATTTCATCTAACAATCACCCTACCATTACACATTAGCGTTAAGTGCGTATAACCCGAACGGGTAGTAAGACGTGGTGCTAAAATATAAATATAAATAATAATAATAATAATAATAATTCAAATTATTATTTTAGCACCGCGTCTCACTACCCGTTCGGTTTGTATGCATATCTACTAATTACACTAATGTGCTAGGGTTGGGAAGGTTTAATTTAAAGGAAGTGTACTCACATTTGTGTGGAGGGATTAGAGAAAACCATTTAGGAAAAACAAACTTGGTACATCTGACTGGGATCGAACCCCGATCTAATTGACAGTCAAGTATATTATGAGAGTGACACCTTAGACTAAGCCGTTTGAATTATTTAATTTTTTTTTTTTTTTTTTATTTAACTTGTGTTTGTAAACTTTAATGTTACTTTGACTATTGGTTGAAATTATGTTTACAGACATGTTAGTGTTGACAGTTTTTGTAAAGCAGATAACAAACACGGAACATCTTGCGAGTGTGCCTTGCTATTGTTTTAATAGTGTGTCTCTGACAAGCGGGTCCCACTGGGTTTCGACTAGGCCACAGACAAATAATATAACTAGACTCTCAACCTTAAGGTTAAAATGGTTGCCTTTTTTTTTTCGCTGCTTGAGTTCTTCACCACTAGGATCGCTGCGTTTAGTCCTATAATCACCCAGCAGTGACACTAGCGAAGCCCAGTCTTGAAGGACTCAAGCTGTCAAAATAAGCGCATCGAAACCCCCGTAGTCCGTTTCTTTCTTGTCTGTTGATTAGGCATAATGAATGTTTATAATAGGGCTATAACGAAAGGGGGTTAATGGTGTAGTAAAACATTCATAATATATAATCTAAATTATGTTTAAAAAACGCTTTAATCTTATTAACGTCGGAAAGAAGTAAACGTGAGTTAAGGTCAGTATTTTTTTTTGTTTTTACTAAACAATTTTTTTATTTAAATAAACTAAATATTGCTTCAATAATTACAGTGGGGATAGTCCCCATCATATAGAGAATATAAGATTTTATTCTATTTTTTCTAACCAAAATTTAAACGTTTTATTATTAGATTTATTTTATATCTGTAATAATATTAATATTTAGAACCGCGTCTTACTACCCGTTCGGGTTATACGTTCTAAGTACTAATTACGTTAATGAATTTAGGAATTGGGAAGGTAGAATTAGAGTAAGTGAACCCACATTTGCGTGGATGGAGAGTGGAAAACCATTTAGGAAAAACCACCCCAAGTTCACCCGACCGAGATTCGAACCTCGATCTCCCCGTCCTCAGCAGTCGAGCTCAACACGACAATCGCGTTAGCCAACTACGCCACCGAGGCGGGTTTTTTTTATATCTGTAGTAATGTAGAGTATATTATTAAGTTCATGAATGTTCTTCGGGAAATGCGATGCTCTTTTTTCCCCTACTTGCCTCTGTTTTTTGCATAATGTTTTATAACAATAAAGGTACCAGTATTTTATTTCGTTTCACATATCTTTTGAGTTTTAAGTATAACGGGTGACCTGGTAGTCTAGGGGTAAGGTGTCAGACTTCTGTGCTGGCGGCCGGGGTTCAATCCTCAGTCCCGGCACAGATTTATCTGATTTCCAAACCCTTCCTTCACCTCTGACAAGACATCTTGTGAATGTGGGGAATGCCAGGCCTCCACCGTGGTTCGGATTCCACGTTAAACTGTAGGTCCTTCATTTCATCTCACAATCACCCTACCATTACACATTAGCGTAAGTACGTATAACCCGAACGGGTAGTAAGACGCGGTGCTAATAATAATAATTTAAGTATAATTTAGATAAAAGATTAGGATCGAGAAAGTCTGTGAGGTACATCATACCATTAATTTCGATACAAAATTGCAAATGAATTATTTGTATTCTTTTATCATGTAAGAAAATATTTTAAACCTCATCTAAGACCTATTCCAAGCTAACCTAACTGTTCATTTGCTGTCAAACCTGAGGACTTCCCAGCTAAGTTTTCTGTTTTTATTGTCCCTGTGTTGGTAGCTCTGAGTAATGTTCCTTTTTATGTCCTTGCTAAGACTCCCTAGCCTAACTGCCCTCGTGTTGGTATCCCTGAGTAATGCCCTTGTTTATCTCCCTTATAAGAGTCCCTAACTGTCCTCATGTTGGTATCCCTGAGTAATGCCCCTGTTTATCTCCCTGATAAGAGTCCCTAACTGCCTTCATGTTGGTATCCCTGAGTAATGCCCCTGTTTATATCCCTTCTAAGAGTCCCTAACTGTCCTCATGTTGGTATCCCTGAGTAATGCCCCTGTTTATCTCCCTGCTAAGAGTCCCTAACTGTCCTCGTGTTGGTATCCCTGAGTAATGCCCCTGTTTATCTCCCTGCTAAGAGTCCCTAACTGCCTTCATGTTGGTATCCCTGAGTAATGCCCCTGTTTATATCCCTTCTAAGAGTCCCTAACTGCCTTCGTGTTGGTATCCCTGAGTAATGCCCCTGTTTATCTCCCTGCTCAGAGTCCCTAACTGCCCTCGTGTTGGTATCCCTGAGTAATGCCCCTGTTTATCTCCCTGCTAAGAGTCCCTAACTGTCCTCATGTTGGTATCCCTGAGTAATGCCCCTGTTTATCTCCCTGCTAAGAGTCCCTAACTGCCCTCGTGTTGGTATCCCTGAGTAATGCCCCTGTTTATCTCCCTGCTAAGAGTCCCTAACTGCCCTCGTGTTGGTATCCCTGAGTAATGCCCCTGTTTATCTCCCTGCTAAGAGTCCCTAACTGTCTTCATGTTGGTATCCCTGAGTAATGCCCCTGTTTATCTCCCTGCTAAGAGTCCCTAACTGTCCTCATGTTGGTATCCCTGAGTAATGCCCCTGTTTATCTTCCTGCTAAGAGTCCCTAACTGCCCTCGTGTTGGTATCCCTGGTAATGCCCTGTTTATCTCCCTGCTAAGAGTCCTTAACTGCCCTCGTGTTGGTATCCCTGAGTAATGCCCCTGTTTATCTCCCCCCTAAGAGTCCCTAACTGTCCTCATGTTGGTATCCCTGAGTAATGCCCCTGTTTATCTCCCTGCTAAGAGTCCCTAACTGTCCTCATGTTGGTATCCCTGAGTAATGCCCCTGTTTATCTCCCTGCTAAGAGTCCCTAACTGCCCTCGTGTTGGTATCCCTGAGTAATGCCCCTGTTTATCTCCCTGCTAAGAGTCCCTAACTGCCCTCGTGTTGGTATCCCTGAGTAATCCCCCTGTTTATCTTCCTGCTAAGAGTCCCTAACTGTCCTCATGTTGGTATCCCTGAATAATGCCCCTGTTTATCTTCCTGCTAAGGCTAGGGAGCCTAACTGCCTTCGTGTTGGTATCCCTGAGTAATGCCCCTGTTTATCTCCCTTCTAAGAGTCCCTAACTGTCCTCATGTTGGTATCCCTGAGTAATGTCCCGGTTTATCTCCCTTCTAAGAGTCCCTAACTGTCCTCATGTTGGTATCCCTGAGTAATGCCCCTGTTTATCTCCCTGCTAAGAGTCCCTAACTGTCCTCATGTTGGTATCCCTGAGTAATGCCCCTGTTTATCTCCCTGCTAAGAGTCCCTAACTGCCTTCATGTTGGTATCCCTGAGTAATGCCCTATTTATCTCCCTGCTAAGAGTCCCTAACTGTCCTCATGTTGGTATCCCTGAATAATGCCCCTGTTTATCCTCCTGCTAAGACTCCCTAGCCTAACTGCCCTCGTGTTGGTATCCCTGAGTAATGCCCCTGTTTATCTCCCTGCTAAGAGTCCCTAACTGTCCTCATGTTGGTATCCCTGAGTAATGCCCCTGTTTATCTTCCTGCTAAGACTCCCTAGCCTAACTGCCTTCGTGTTGGTATCCCTGAGTAATGTCCCGGTTTATCTCCCTTCTAAGAGTCCCTAACTGTCCTCATGTTGGTATCCCTGAGTAATGCCCCTGTTTATCTCCCTGCTAAGAGTCCCTAACTCCCCTCGTGTTGGTATCCCTCAGTGATGTCCCGGTTTATCTCCCTGCTAAGAGTCCCTAACTGTCCTCGTGTTGGTATCCCTGAGTAATGCCCCTGTTTATCTCCCTGCTAAGAGTCCCTAACTGCCCTCGTGTTGGTATCCCTGAGTGATGTCCGTGTTTATCTCCCTTCTAAGAGTCCCTAACTGCCCTCGTGTTGGTATCCCTGAGTAATGCCCCTGTTTATCTCCCAGCTAAGAGTCCCTAACTGCCCTCGTGTTGGTATTCCTGAGTAATGTACCGGTTTATATCCCTTCTAAGAGTCCCTAACTGCCTCGTGTTGGTATCCCTGAGTAATGCCCCTGTTTATCTCCCTGCTAAGAGTCCCTAACTGCCCTCGTGTTGGTATCCCTGAGTAATGCCCCTGTTTATATCCCTTCTAAGAGTCCCTAACTGCCCTCGTGTTGGTATCCCTGAGTAATGCCCTGTTTATCTCCCTGCTAAGAGTCCCTAACTGTCCTCATGTTGGTATCCCTGAGTAATGCCCTGTTTATCTTCCTGCTAAGAGTCCCTAACTGCCTTCATGTTGGTATCCCTGAGTAATGCTCCTGTTTATCTTCCTGCTAAGAGTCCCTAACTGCCCTCGTGTTGGTATCCCTGAGTAATGCCCCTGTTTATCTCCCTTCTAAGAGTCCCTAACTGCCCTCGTGTTGGTATCCCTGAGTAATGCCCCTGTTTATCTCCCTGCTAAGCGTCCCTAACTGCCCTCGTGTTGGTATCCCTGAGTAATGCCCCTGTTTATCTCCCTTCTAAGAGTCCCTAACTGCCCTCGTGTTGGTATCCCTGAGTAATGCCCCTGTTTATCTTCCTGCTAAGAGTCCCTAACTGCCTTCATGTTGGTATCCCTGAGTAATGCTCCTGTTTATCTTCCTGCTAAGAGTCCCTAACTGCCCTCGTGTTGGTATCCCTGAGTAATGCCCTGTTTATCTCCCTGCTAAGCGTCCCTAACTGTCCTCGTGTTGGTATCCCTGAGTAATGCCCTGTTTATCTCCCTGCTAAGAGTCCCTAACTGCCCTCGTGTTGGTATCCCTGAGTGATGTCCGTGTTTATCTCCCTTCTAAGAGTCCCTAACTGCCCTCGTGTTGGTATCCCTGAGTAATGCCCCTGTTTATCTCCCAGCTAAGAGTCCCTAACTGCCCTCGTGTTGGTATTCCTGAGTAATGTACCGGTTTATATCCCTTCTAAGAGTCCCTAACTGCCCTCGTGTTGGTATCCCTGAGTAATGCCCCTGTTTATCTCCCTGCTAAGAGTCCCTAACTGCCCTCGTGTTGGTATCCCTGAGTAATGCCCCTGTTTATCTCCCTGCTAAGAGTCCCTAACTGTCCTCATGTTGGTATCCCTGAGTAATGCCCCTGTTTATCTTCCTGCTAAGAGTCCCTAACTGCCTTCATGTTGGTATCCCTGAGTAATGCTCCTGTTTATCTTCCTGCTAAGAGTCCCTAACTGCCCTCGTGTTGGTATCCTGAGTAATGCCCCTGTTTATCTCCCTGCTAAGAGTCCCTAACTGCCTTCATGTTGGTATCCCTGAGTAATGCCCCTGTTTATCTCCCTGCTAAGAGTCCCTAACTGTCCTCATGTTTGCAGACCTGTGTCAAGATGTGAAGTGCAAGTTTGGCGCGCGGTGCGAGGCGGGAGAGTGCGTCTGTCCGACCAACTGTAGCAGCGGACCGACTGAGTTGACGGAGCCGGTGTGTGCCTCCAACATGGTGACATACCCCAGCGAATGTGAGCTCCAGAGGGCCTCCTGTCTTCAGACTGCTGGCGCGCCTCCCCTCACCGTCATCTTCTATGGGGACTGCAGGGAGAAGTTTGGAGCTATCGGACTCAGTCAGTTCCCATTGCTTGCACTTGTTTGGGGGTTTTTTTGGGGGGGTGGGGTGGGGTGGGAGGGGGTTAATTCCAACACTTCATACTAGACTTCAATGTTCATAGGAAGGGCCTTATATGACAGAAAATATTTTCTTTACTACCACATTTTACTACCTGTCCAAGCTATACGCATTTTATGTTCTAATTAAGCTAATGATTTAGGAGTTTCTGGAAGTGTACCTACATTTGTATGGGAGAAGAGTTTAAAACTACCCACAGTACACCCAACCAAGATTCAGACCACAATCTCCCAGTCATCGGCAGTATAATCTATTGCAAAATAATACCTTAGACAGGTAGATACATTATTATATCTACTTTCACATATCAGCACACATGCTATAAACTAACTTAAGTCTAGACACAACATCCAGACCCCAGCCATTAATTTATCGTTGTGAAAAAGGAGAACCACAGTTCACCATTGATATACTATATGTTTCGGTGATGCCTAGAACCCAGCCCAGAAGTAGATTAGTAGGCAGTCTGACTGAGCTAAGGTGTCGGACTAATGATATAATAAAATGTTACTAATGTTGGATGCAAAAAGTTTGTTTGTATTTTCTAAGGTAGTATATAGGATAAAATATACTCCTGCCCCTCTTCCCTCAGGTGGAAGGAAAGTTGGTAGTTGTCGAGGTGAAGAAACACTCTTAGTATTAGGGGTTGGTGAAACTGCTCACAATTGGCTACTACCCCGTCTCCGAACTTGTTAATTGTTCCTGATACTTTTTATCGGTGTCTCTGTGTTCAAACTCTGGAGTTGTGATAAGATCACAATAGCAACTTCATTCCTAATATGTGACTGTAAGTCCAAACCAGCAATTTGCGTGCCCTTATGGGTCCATAGCCTAACCCATATAACGCGTCCAACTCTTTATAACAATAATAGTAAACAAATAATAAAACACCTTAGCTCAGTTGGTAGCGTGGCTGCCTACTGAGCTAAGAGTCCCGGGCTCAATTCCGGCATTACCAAAAAATGTATCATTGGTAAAATATGGATTTATCATTTTATAGTAATAAATTAACAGGTGGGGACTGGATGTTGTGCTTGTCCTAGTATAAGGCATATGAGCTATGACAGTCCTAGCCAGCCGCTAGTGGAAAATATATGGCTCTAAGAAAATATTGACCCAAGCCACAGGCTGGAAACAGTAATGGAGCCCAAATATTGGTGATCGGTACATTGTCCTTTTAAAATAAAACAGACCATAATTTAAAATAATAATGTAACTATGGACCTTTATGTGAGCCTAGATGATTTTATTTTAGCAAATGCCACAGGTTTGAATACCAATCTATTTGTTGACAAGATATCACTTAGCTATTGAGAAGGGTTTCATGGACAAAATCAAAATTATTTTCCGTATTGTACTTAGGGATATTTTATAGACCTATATAGAAAGTCCAGTAGTAGATTAAGGAAAGGACATTCAAATTTTTTCAAACTTCAAATCCCTCTAATCTTTAAGGATATTAGGGAAAATATTGGGTTCAATAATTTTTTTAAATGTCAAATTTTGAATTGAAATCTGTTTTAGAGCTATAATCAGTGCTCACTGGGAAATTTTAACAACTGGAATGTTAACAACTAACAACCAATAATTCCTTAATCTATTTTACAGCATGAAACTATTACATTGGTAAAACCTATTGCATTGTCTATACACACTTCAATAAGTTGCATGCTAAGCCTCGCCAGTTTAGTTGAATTTCAGTGAAATTAATATCACATTGCAGTTTACTATAATCTAATTAAATGATAGTTATAATTAATTACTATTGATTAATATTGATACAAAAATCAACACTGCCACACTAAAATGATATCCAATATTTAACTATGTAGGTAGGCTCTCCCTAAAACCATTATTAATTAAAATAATTTATAATTGAATTGAAAACTAATTATTTTCTGCATAAGAATTAATAATTACATCTTGTTGACATTAAAGTATAAACATTACATTGTTGTTACACATCTCTTTCATTCTTGTAAAGCTTAAGACACATGAAACATCAAAACATATGAAGCATGCATATCATTTGTGGGGAAAATACCAGACTGAAATTAATTGAATTACAATGAGAGAAATATGAAAACATTACCTTTTCACTTCTAGTGAAGTAAAAAGGAGTTTCATTTATAGTATCATTTTTGACCACACCATGACAGTGTTGTTTTTTTTTAACAAATATTGGCAATATTACCTGTGTCGTGGAATTTTGTATGTATTTGCATATTTCAGACATTACATAGGCCTATATTGGGACTTTAATTTGTATGTAAATTCTGAATCTAATGAGCAGGCTAGGTTTTTATTAAATATGCTCAACAATATGCAATATGCTAAAAAATTAGCCACTGACAAACGAACACCATTTGTCATTTTTCATTTCATTCAATAATGTAATAAATAATTTGAAGAAAATATGTTTAGTTATAAAACTTAGATGGCAAGGAAATAGTGTATCATGTATCTTGAGTAAAAAAAAAAAAAATTTACCACGAAACATAATTTATAAAAAGAAATATGTACTTACAAAATATGTGTCTTTTTTTTTTCCACTGGTGGCACAGAGTTCAGAACTTCAAATTGATACAGTATATACACTATGAAAAACAATGTGAAACTGAAGGTATAAATCTTCTACCTACGAACAGAAACAGAAAATGCCCATTCCATAAATAACCCCCACAATAGAGGCTACAAAAGAGGAGGGGTAAGATAAGATTAACATCTGTAAAATATTTGTGTTTAAGTCAATGTCTTGTTATAGGAATCTTCGTCTCTATTGTGAAGCAAATTCTTGGAAAACCCAGTGTAATACAAAATGAAATACACTAGATAGACGCGTGGTAAATATCAACTAAGTTTGTTCCAAATCAAATACACTATACTGACACGTAAAAGGATCTGGGTTCATTCAGACTAGAATAGATATCCTGTTGGAAAATGATAGGAAGAACGAAAAAGTAGCGTTCTGGTGTGTAAGTGGAATGCTTTAAACTTGTCTTGTATCAACCGCAACACTTGTAATAATTTTTCGTATCAACCCGAAGAGCGTTTTGGTGCATTCCGGTCCAATTCGAGCACTGGCGCTAATACTACTTATCGATGGTTCAACCCCAACATAATTTCAGTACAAACTTAAACACCAGACTCCTGACCATTAATTTAACTCTTAAAATATAATGTATGGATGTTATAATGAATGCATTGTAACAAAAAATGTTAGCTTTTATTTCTACGCTATTTTATATTTCCTTATACTTTTCCGTTTCGAATTCGAGATTCGGGATTTGTATGTAAAGTAAAGATTCAAGTTTATAAAATAGTGTGTTTGATCAAACTTTATATGGATTTAACTTAAATGTGTGGTCTTCATGTAATTCACTAACCTTGTTTTTGTTTTTTTCAAATGTGGCATGTCTAACCGATTGTTCATAGTTTATGTTTGTTAATTATTGCTAGTATGCTGGTATTATTGAGCTGATAATACTAACCCTGTGGATTGTAAAATGCATCCATCTAACCTCAAATACTTTGTGAAGGAAACATTTGAATTACAAATGATTGGATAACACAATAGTTGTCAAGTATCCATATATTTGGTGTATAGGTAATTATTCAAAGCAAAACTTTAAAAGTATTCATATGCCTAAAATGTGTATTAACTTTCTACAACTCTGAGTAACAAAAATTAAAATATTTTTTATGTTTATCATATATATTTTAAGAATAAAATGTGCTCCTTTAAGTCTGCGTCTACTAAGTTTAAATAATTCTGATTTTTTTTTTTTCAAAAAACTTTTATCGCAGAGTTAAAAGCTTACAGCTTTAATGCTATCAATGTTTACGAATTATGTTATTGCTGTTTGATTGGTTCATAAAAGATTTTAATGGGTTTGTTAAGGTTTTAATAAATACCCTAAAATAATATGTTAAAATTACTTTTATATTTATAGAAATGACATTTTTAAATGTCCCAAACAATGTTGGCTTTCAAATTATGAAATGTGTATTCAAAAATCAAAGTAGCTTTTCATCAATATAATATTTAAAATTGTTAAAAGACAGTCTAAATTAACCAATCACTCTGCTACAAGAAAAGTAACTATACTGTTTTCAGTTGGAATCCATCACTTCACTGTTTTATTCAAATGTTTTCATTCAGAAATTTTGATTGTTGCATTTTTTCTACTGATTACAGAATTATTATTTATCTTAAACCTATTCGATAGTTTTTACCAGCTAGTGAACTATTAACATTCCATAGTCCATCTAACAACTAACAATTCCACCCTTCCTTTTCCCCTAACAGCCACCGCCACCTCACCGTCATTACGTCAGAACCAGAATCAACTGTCCTCCGTGACATCACGGCCAGAGATCAACAGCAATCTGATCAACAAGAAACCTCTATCTGAGACAGTCGATAGTCTGCCGCCAGGAGGCACTGAGCACGAAGCGTGTCGCGACATCCATTGCTACTACGACGCCACCTGTGAGCTGGGACCTGACAACTTCCCCAGGTGTTCATGCAAGTTCAACTGCAGTAGCGCCTCTAGTGGGGGCGAGAGCAACAAGCCTGTGTGTGCCTCAGAATGAGGATGTATATGTCCATGTGCGCCATGAAGATGGAGGGTTGCCAACGACAAGAGGAGCTAAGGCTTAGACCACTCGAACTTTGCGAAGGTGGGGAGCGTTTACAACCGAGGATGTTGATTTGGATCAAATGAGACTAAACGCAAATAATTGTTTTTTTAGCACCACGTCTTACTACCTGTTCAGATTATATACATATGTACTAATTAATCTAGTGAGCTAGGGTTGAGGAAGTTTGAATTTGGATAAGTATACCCGCATTTGTGTGGAGGGAAAGTGGAAGAACCTTTAGGAAAAACCACCTTCAGTACACCCGACCAGGACTTGAACCCTCATCTCAAAGTCAATTTCCAAATATTTAGGTATTACGGGTTCAAAATGCTCAATATTTTCATCTGCAGTTTTTCATTTGAATTATATTATTTTTAACGATAAAAATGTTTTAAAGTAGACTACTTCAATGTATATGTTGAATTCAAAAGATTAATTTTATATAATTAATTTTTCTCAGTTTAATACATAAGTCATAATTAATGAGTGTATATATATTACAGTAGCTAAAAGCCAACCAAATGTATTATAAGATAATCAATGAATGACGCATGTTTTTATTTAAGATATTAATAAATTAACACACATACTTTGCATTTAATAGTTGAACTAATAAAAAAAACATTACCATGTAATTTAACACAATTATTTTTGAGCATGAATTATTTGATTTAAGTGATTGACGAGCATGTATAACTTATAAATAATGTACCTATTCATTAAAAGTCAATCCCTTTAAAACCACCTAATTTGTCTGGGTTTTAGTTACTAACACAAATTTAATATAAGATCTTGTTGATTATGAATAATTTGTGTATTAATACACTTTTTATGATTCTTTTCAAAATCTTAAATTTTATTTTTACAATACATTTAATTTAAACTGAAGTAAACCATAAAAAATATATTATTAAATGCCATTGAAAATTATTTGAACAGTATTTGAGGCGATCCCACAAAAACCAGCAATGGTTCACAAAATCCTTGAAAAGGGTTTTTACAAAAATTTTAAAACCATGGCAAATTGTGAAAAATAATATGCGTGAGGAAAATTCAAACCCTGACCTCTCTTCAACTGAGATCAAGTTTAATTCATTTTTAAAGCCTAGACAACTCATCCACCCCTGTGGAGGGTCGTAAATAAGGTAAAGGTAAATAAGTTTGTAAAGAGAAAGCTATGGTAGTGTAAATGAAGACAGAGAAATATAAATAACTGGATGGAAAGTGAGCTTAAGGTGGGGTACTAGTGAGCGCGAGTTTAGTGAATTAATTTTGCAGTTTTTATAGCATAAACACTTTTTGGCCAAAATAAATCAAACATTTCTTCTATAGAAACATAGCTTAGTTTTCTGAACATGCTAATCTCAACAGTTTTTAAATATTTGTAATGAGCATGGCGCATTTGGTGACAAACGTTTTAAATAGAGAGTAAAAGTTGTCATTAAATTCCAGGACACCTTGACAGATATTCAAGAACTGTTGATATCACCATGTGAAGAAAATTAAACTCTTATGTTTCTATAAAAGAAATATTTGATTTATTTTGGCCAAAAAATGTTAATGCTGCAAAAACTTCAAAAATACTGTACTAAGCTCATGCTCACCAGCACCCTAACTTAATAACCACTATTTCGCCTTTTTAACATGTGCACACACTTAGCGCTGCACTCTTTTTATTTGCTTCTACTATTTAGTTTATTTAATTATAATGATACTCAACTAAAACTGTTGGTTAAAAAGAAGAGGGGTCCAAATTTGACCACTCCTCTCTTGTATCCACATAAAAACATCTCTCGCCAAAAGTGTTGATGAGACTTAGGGCTGTATTTATAATCGAGATTCTGAGGCTAATCAATCTATCACTTCCCCTGAACTGTTTGATATTTTGTATGCGGGGAATATGGCCAAAACTCGAGACTTGACTATAAATACAGTCCTTGTAATTAAGATTCAAAAGTCGACCAATCCTCCATCCTACCTTAGCCGCTTATTATTTAACTTAATGGGAGGTTGGTCGACACCTGAAACTAGACTATAAATACTATCAAAGTCTCGATGTTCTTCCTCTCAGGTATGGAAGTGAAGCCTTGCAACGGGGAACCCCCATTGGTCAGCGCAGACACAAGAACAGAGTACGACTGCGGAAACGGACCGAGCAGACAAGATTGTCCATCGGGGACTTATTGTCATCAGACGACCCATTTCGCCAAGTGCTGCAAAAAAGGTACATTATCGCCAGGCACATAGTTAGGATTCAAATTCTAGAAGGGGTTCCAAAACACTGATGGTGCCTTATGCAATTTAAGAATCTACTTTGTTAGAAAGTAACTTTTAGGAAATACAAACATATTTTTGCAGTCAACAATATACTATATTATTACTGCTATTTTATAAGTATCGATAGTGTCTATCCAAAGTGACAGCTGCAGATAACATGATTTTATATATAAATATATAAAAATGGCTTAGGTAAATTTGTTAACTTTCTAGAAAAGTTTCTTCCTATCTAAATTGGACTGAATAATTCAGTTTTGGTTAAGTAACGAGAGCAGGGGAAAGGTTGAAACAGGGGTTGGAGGAGGGGGCTAGCCATTTAGTTATATCTTTAACAATGTTGGGAAAAGGAGTGGCTCCAAGAAATTTAATGAATAAGTCTGAAAAGTTAAAATATTCAGAATCAGCTGACACACAAGGCTTCAAATGATTGTATGACTAAGATGACTTCACACACAGCATGAAGGATGGATCTCAATAATTAAAAGAAAAGTTCCACCACCAGCATGTTCTTTTCAATATTTATTTACATAAATTACTATTTAGTATTGATAGTAAAATAAGGAAAATCGAGTGTGCGTAATTGTTTGTAATAGTGTTACCAATAATTAAATAAAGCTATAAAATGCAAACAAAAAGTGTTAAAATTATAGAAAATACACAGAATTGAATATATGGTCTCTGTAATATTTTCTTACTTTAAGGTTGCACCTATATATTTTTTTTCCTCAACGTTAACATATTTATATTTTATGGAAAAGTTGCTGTGATTTCTGAAACTTCCTGTCCAAAGTTCTAGAACAAATATTGTTGCAAGCCTTCCAGGTTATTTCCATAGTTATATCAACCACTTCTGCAATATATTTCTGCAATAGTCTTTTAAGTTCTACTTAATTTCAGATATGAACGCCATCGTGAAGAGCTGCGAAGACTCATGGTATGGATGCTGTCCTGACGGTAAGACGCCGGCACTTGGTTCTGAGAACGCTGGCTGCCCCTCGCTCTGCGGCTGCAACAAGCTAGGTAAACTTGACAGCATTTACCATGAGTTTACCGGTAGATTAGTTTGTTATTTGTACGTTCAGTACAAGTACTATTGATGTACTCATCTAAAAGTCCTGATTTAAAGAAATTATACCAGCAAACGTATCCAAGAAGAATATAAAGCCCCTTTTTTGGGAAATCAACCTCGATGCAGAGTGATTACGTTTGAACGCCGTGCTACTATCATTGGGTAAAAATATCCCATTACCATTAACAATGGTTGTTATTTTCAAGTGCTCTTGATATCAGAATGAATATAGTGTACTTTGAAGGAAACCCATTATTGAGCAACTGTTCAAGGCTGACTCTGCAAAATGAAAAAAAATCTACATCCAGTTGGGAATTGAACCTCCAGGTCTGAATCAAGCGCTTTACAAAAGCCCTAATTTAGAGGAGCCATCTCAACCCCTTCGATAAAACTTGATTTAATTTAAATTTTATATTTAAATGTCAAATGGTCATACCTTGAGGCAAACTCATGATTTTGATTATATTCTTAAAATTAAGGATAGTTTACATATGACCAATTTTTGGAAGATCTAAATTTTTCAAGAATTCCTCTAATGATTTTGTTAAAAATGGGTATCTAAGGAGTGTTTTACATGATGATTAAGATTGCACATTATTTTTTATAAATAAAAATATTTAAGGGTGGTTATCTAATCGATTATTTTTGAAAATTTGTATTATTTTAAAAATGGATATTATAGTTTTGCTTAAAATTTATATCTGAAAGGAGTTGAATATGATCATAAAGACAATGGTTTGTTTTTCTGAGGAAATTTTATTAATGAGTTGCCTACTGAAAGCTGATTTCTGGAGATTTGTTTATAAACTCTAATAGACTGTGTACGGTATATGAAAAAGTGTGTACAATTGTCTCATACTTAAGGGAGTGCCTAACTTCCATACTTTTTTGCGGGGTAGGAAGGTAGGGCACACATTAGTATTGATTTGACTTAACTCAATCACTAATATCACTAGGGGTGTGTGAGATTCGAAAATATATTGATCTCATCTCGAAAGTTAAAAAAATAATCTTGAAAAATTGAGAAAGTTGAATAAAATGAAAACTCAAATAACCGCCAAAGAAATTTAAAAAACAAACTGAGCATTTATTATTTCTAATAATACCATAAAGACTAAAAAAAATAGGCCGGTTTTCCCAAAGAAACTGTCATTTTTATAAATGTTTTAGTCATATAATTGTTTTCCAATATCAAACTTTGAAATTATAAACGGTTACATGATAAAATTAAACTATGAATATAATTAATTACAACTTTCACTATTTTATCAATTTAAAATGTGTACGAGTTTATTTTAAGTGTTTGAATAAACCTATAAGCTAATCCAAAGCAAGCTCCAACCCAAATTTTAAAAGGAAGTTTATCACTTTATAAACTATATATTTATTTTAATAAACATGATTTACATTTCTGTACATTTCAAAGCATGTTTTCTCACCTCATTCTTGCTTTTCAGTATTTGTTCATATTCTCTTCTCGATATCGTCTCGGATACCACGAAAAAATTGTTCTTGCACATAGGCCTACTTAATAACTACATATTACACAAATAGAGCCTAATTTAAAATACCCATTAAATTCTTAGTTTCATACTCAACATAATCTGTTTCAATTGAATATTAATATAAATTGGTCTGATGGTTAGTATTTCTGGCTACTAATCTATAGGTCTCAGGTTCGATTCCTGGTGGTACAATAGGTATTTAGGGGAGTTGTTCCTACAGTTTCCTTGAGCTGGTTAAGTTAGGTTTAAGATGACTACTGTGACTGTATAATCATCATTATCATCACTTGATCTCATTGGGACGACCTCAGGAGACAGTTAAATATCCACCATGCCATTATAAGACCAGGAATATGGCATATGGTATTTTTTTAAATGCATCTCAGATTCAAATAGGTTCAACACTTTTTTTCAACTATTTGATTGATGATTTGTACAAAATATGTTTATGTGCAACACAGCCACACATATGATTAATAAAATTTGAGACAAACTCTTTCTCAATTATGTTTTTGTTCAAACAAATTAGTTGATTAAATTTGTATTGAAGGGTAATTTCCCTTAAAGCACAAATATTTGAAGGGTTATATGTTCACCTGTTCCCTCCTCCCCCAACCCTCACCAGTGTGTGTGTGTGTGTGTGTGTGTGTGTGTGTGTGTGTGTTAAAGTAATCTACCAGATATATTAACTGACTCACATTATGAAATTGTAAGTTCTTTCACCAATAAAACCTTGTGTTCCAGGATCCTATTCAGACACTTGTGATCCTGTGACCCAGCAGTGCTCATGTAAACCGGGAGTTGGAGGTCTGAAGTGTGATCGGTGTGAGCCTGGCTTCTGGGGACTTCCAAAAATATCGGAAGGACATCAGGGCTGCATACGTAAGTTGATTAAATAAAATGACACCAAGGTGCACTGATAAACTGTCATTTTTAATCAGTGTAATAAAATAGTTTTTGTCTCATCTTCCAACCCCCACCCCCCACCAGCCGAACATTATAACACAAAGTCCAAAGGTTATTTAACTGTTTAAAGAGGTATTAATGAGTAGGATAGGAAGAAGAACTGAAAATGTATTAGCGCTTTAGTGGGGGTTGATAAATACACAGTGGTGTATGCAGGATTGTGAAGTAGAAGGAGGGGAAAGCGGGGCCTCAAAGTTATAATATTTGTTGACATTGGGTGATTTTAAAGATAGTTTAAAATTTGTTTAAATGGTTTTTTTTTTGCTCTATCAAAGGTTGGATGGGTGTGATGGTAATTTTTTGGAAACAGTTGAAAAATTACACCAAGATCCAGGAATTGAACCTGGAACCCTTGTTTTATCGAGCTAATGGACTACCGCTGAAACCACAGCCACCAGAGCATTAAGCTAATGGTTCTGGGTTCAATTTCATAGTCAAACTTAGTGCACCTTAAGAGCAGTGCTATACTAAATACAAGACAACACATACCTAGACCAGTATGGTTTTATAGTCAGACTTAGTGTGCCTCAAGTGTGGTGCTATATTAAATACAGGATGACACCTACAGTAGCCCCTTGTCTTCTTTGGTGCTGACTGACAGCTGACAGCTTTAAAAAGTTACCAGACCAAATTCGTATCCCTACGCCAGAACCAGATGATCTTCAAAAACATGTGTTTAGCAGCTGTCACATTTGACAGTAAAAATGTAGGTATATACCTAAATTTTGACTGTCAGAAGTCAGTTGTGAGCTGTCAGTCAGCACCAAATAAGCCATGGGGCTACTGTACCTATACTACAATGCAATTGTCCAGTTTCATAGTCAGACTTAGTGCACCTCAAGTGCGGCGCTTTATTTAATACAGGATGACACCTACCTAAACAAGAATGGAATGGGCCAGTTTCATATGCAAAACTGGCCAATCCATCCAAGCTTAAGTAGGTATCTTCCTGTATTTATTATAGCACTGCACTTGAGGTGTGCTAAGTTTGATTATGAAACTGGGCCTATATATCAAAAATGTTAGCTGCAAATACCATTATTTGAAAAATTAATACAAAATTAGTTTTAATAACTTTGCAACTGTCAAATATAATCATTCTCACCATAATCCTACTAAAGTAAAAATAAAATGTAAAAATAAATGTAAAATATTTAAATAATACACAAAGCTAATACTTGTACAATTTGTTGTTAAATTAGTGAAATTAAAGAATGAGTTAACAGCTATCCATATTGTTGGTATTGTTTTACTTAACAATCAATACTTTTTTTCTTAAGGTAAAGAATAATATATAGTTTTAAACAAAGTTTAGTGGTCATCCAGGTATAGTTGCTATTATCATTACTAAATTTTCATCTTAGAGCCTTAAAATAATGTTGTTTCCCTCAAAATATTGGATTTTAATCTAAATTGTGTCATTACTGGTTGCAGTTAGCTTTATTTTATTTAATGATTTATGTAGATCTTAAGCCAGCTCCAAATTTATGGTAGGAAAGGCGGTTCTTTGTTTCATTATATGTTGGCTACTCGGCTATGTTACTTAAACCACCACTAGTGCAATAAGCTTAGTTTCTAATATTGTGACGACCGTGAGCACATGGTGTTGTCTGTCTGTCTGTAAAATTGTCTCCTCTGTCCAACAGCTTGTGGCTGCTCTCAGTTTGGCTCTGTACGTGACGACTGTGAGCAGATGACTGGTCGGTGTGTCTGTAAGCCTGGTATACAAGGTCAGAAGTGTACCGTTTGCACAGGTCATAGCAAGATGCTTGGTCCCAATGGATGTGTGTCTGGTAGGTGTTGTAAACCAATGTATAACAAAATACTTGACATATTTAAAACCCATAATTCTTAGTCTAACCTGATTGGGCATTTGTGAAAATTTAATAGTTTAGTCAAATCCTTTTTCAACACAATTGCAAATTAATGAGATAACATTTAACAGAAATACCATTTGATTTCACTTTGATTAAAATCATTTGTATTAGTTATTCAATGTTATGAAATGATTCTCCAGCTTGTGAGTTTTTTTTCTAATTTTTATGTTTGTTTGACAGCTGACTCTACCACTCCTGTTCCCACATCCTGCAATGAACTCACATGTTATTTTGGAGCCATATGTGAGGAACATGTGGGACACGCTAAGTGTGTCTGTCGTTCTACTTGCTCAGAAGATTTTGATAACATGCAGGTTAGCCATAAACAAATCAATTTGATAAATCTACCCAAACAAATATTCAAATCCCAGACCATTAACTTATTGTGTAGCTGCTCTTACTCGGATCTGAGATAACAGTATATTCCTTCATATTACACTCCCAAGACTCCATAGCCATAAGTACAAACCACGGAAACTAGAATGCGCTGGCTAACTGTTCATTGTCATGTTAAGATATTAAAATTTTGCATCTAAGACAGACAAATAATCATAAAGTATTTAATTCTGAAATAATGGAATAAATTAATACATTAGTTTTTAAAAATTTACCCAGAGAGATATTCAAAATCCAAATAAAGTTAGAGCCGTGGTATAAGCTAAACTAAAATCAATAGTTATGAATCTTGTCCATATAAATATTTCAAATATATAATTTAGTCTTATTGAAGAATCTCATAATGATTTGTAATAAACAAGTAAAAATATACACAATATTATAAATACACATTTTTAACATAAAATAAAGTAAGCTATTAAAAAGTAGTTCATACTCCGCTTATAAATTTTAGTTGACTTGCTATCTTTTTTTTTTGTTTTTTTATGTTTTCCAGGCGGTGTGTGGTAACGACGGTCAGACCTATGGTTCCGAGTGCCAGCTCAAGTTGTTTGCTTGCCGATACCAGAAGGATATTGTGGTGCAAGCTCTTGGTGCTTGTAAAGGTAAGAAACTCCCTGTAGAGCCTTAATTCTCCATAAGCTTTGGGTACTTAATCCCGTGATATTGTGTGGGAAAATATAATACTTTATACAATCAAACACGTGGAAATAAAATGTTTCAGAGAATTCTATTAAAACAGCCAACCTTTTTAAATTTATAATTTTCCCATAATTCTGGGTTTAGCTAATGCATTGGTAACCATAATGGTTAAAGTCAGCTAAAACTATGTTTGAACAAAAAATTGGCAACTTGAATAGTGTTCCTGCCAAGTAGCCATGTTATAAAGGAAAAGTATTTGTAATAGCTATTTCTTAAATAGTTTATATAGATTTTTTTTTACTAAACACATTTTTCTGAAATTTAGATCAAAAATTGGTAGTTTATATCAAATTCACCCATACTAGTGGATAGCGAGAATAAGAAAACCAGAATGATAAATTATATGTGGAAAGTCAATCTATAGTGCACCTGGCCAGTTTTGAAGCAATGATTTCCCCATCGACGATGACCAAGTACAATGCAAGCCTAACACCTTAGATAGTTCAACCACCATTATAGGTACTTTATGTCATTGTTTCATTGAAAAGGAATTTGTAAGGCAATTTATTTTCTCATACAGAAACTGGAAAGGCAGAGGACTAACAGAAATAGATTAAGTAGTAGTTAATTTACGTAGTCTTAAGGTATAAGGCTTACCTATGATAAGAAAGTCAAGGTTTGAATCCTGGCAAGGCGTACTGATGGTGTATTTTTCCTAAATGGTTTCCCACACTCCCTCCATGCAAATGTGAGTACAGTTTCTCTCAACTTTATCTTCCTTATCCCTATATAATTAGTATGATTAAATGCTAACCAGTTTTTAACCCTGTCATTGACAGGCTCATTTAACATAAACTGAGTATGCTATGTCACAAGTCGGTAAAAAAATCCTTTCTACTGATACCTTGTTCATCGCTGTAGGCTTTGTATTAGTTGATAAAAAGAGATGTTGACAACAGAAATAATATATAGGCTAGCATGGATGGCTAATAAGACACAGCACAAAAGAAAAGATTTAGGCTGGTTGGTAGTGTTTCTAGGACTTGATCTTATTCCTGATTATTTTAAATTTTTTGGTAAGTGATAAATTTATGTTTTGAAGTTAAGTTGTCTTGTTGTGGTGAGATCATCTGGTAAGAAAGCAGTATAAGAGATTGATGGAAGGAGTATTTTGACCAATTGGCAAAAATGTGGAGAAAGCAGCAGAAAATAGGGAAAATGCGATTATGAGTGAAAAAATTAATGAGGCTGAGGTGTTAAAAACTATAAAAGTGTTAAAGAATGGCAAAGCTGCGTGCGTAGATGTGATCACAAGTGAAACGCTCAAGTGTACTACTTGCCAGATTGTGTGAGTTTCATATGTTTGCTGGGATTTTAAATTTTCCTAATGACTGGAAGAATGCTGTCATTATTCCTTTATGCAAAGAAAAGGGTAGTAATAGTGAATGTAAGAATTGTATGGCAATTAGTTTGGTGGGTATTCCAGGCAAAGTTTTGGAAAGTCTTAATTGAGAGGGTGTGTGAAAAAACTGAGGACAATATTTTGGGTGTGTAATGTGGTTTCATGCGCCAGGTAGAGATTGCATTGACCAGATATTAGAATTGTAACAACTAATTGAGAAATGTATGACAGTAAAGAAGAAAGTGTATTTTTGGTTGATCTAAAAGTAAGCACATGATCGTGTAGATAAAAGTATTTTATGGAATGTTTTGAGGGAGGGATCCATGGTTAGTAAATGCACTTATGGCAGTGTATGATAGAAGTAAAGCATTTGTTAGGGTTGCTGGTGCTTTGAGCAAATGGTTTGACATTGAACAGGGTGTTAAACAAGGTTGTGTTATGTCTCCCTGGTTGCTTAATGTACTCTTGAATAAGTGTATGAGGGATGCTTGTGAGAACGTGATTGATATACAAATTGACATTGTGAATGTGAGAGTGCTGCTATATGCATATGATGTTGTATAAATGGCTGAGAATAAAATTGACTTGTAGAATGTGTTAAATCATTTGGTGACAGGCAGAATTGATCTTCATGTAAATGTCTCCAAAACTAAGGTGATAGTTTTTGGTGAGGACGGATTAGGAAATGATTGCCAACTAAGTATAAATGGAAAACTGTTAGAACAAGTAAATGATTTTGTGTATCTGGGCAGAATGTTCTGTAAAAATGGAAGGATGGATGGTGAAATCGACAGACGGGTGACTGCAGCTCGATGATAGTTGTATGTTTGTAGACTATTGCAAAAGAGGCAAAGATGGCAGTATACAAAAGTATGTAAACGCCAACATTGTTTTATGGATGTGAAGTGTGGGTTTGTCCGGAGAAAAACAAGAGCCGGGTGAATGTTGTTGGAATAAGATATTTAATAATACTTTAATAATAATAATATTTAATAATAATTTAATAATAATAATATTTAATAATAATTTAATAATAATAATATTTAATAATAATTATGTTGAAAAACTCGTATGAACAGAGCAAGTAATGAAAGGGTTTTGGAGGAGCACGGTTTGACAGTTAATCCAATAGGTAGATGTTAAAGAAGGTCTTACATTGGTTTGGGCATGTTGAGAAGTGTGGAGCGAGTGAATAAGCAAATATATGATGGAATAGTGTGTGGACCAAAAGGAAGGGATAGGCCATGTATGATGTGTATAAATGTTGTATATGAATATTTAAAAAGAGAAACATTAAGAGTTTTAAGAATAAAGAGCATGAATCACTTGGTGTATCGATGTTGTTGAAGCAAAGGGAGTATGTAAGGATAGGGAAGAGTGGAGAAAGTTAGTGAGGATGGATTAAGTACAGAGTTGTATTTTTAGCTATATGCACAGCTTGTTGCCTACACCTTAAATAATAATATTTATAATATTTAGGTTGAATTAGAGGAAGTGAACCCACATTTGCGTGGAGGGAGAGTGGAAAACCATTTAGGAAAAACCACCCCCAGTTCACCGACCGAGATTCGAACCTCGATCTCCCTGTCCTCAGCAGTCGAGCTCAACACGACAAGCGCATTAGCCAACTACGCCACTGAGGTGGGTTACACCTTAAAGGAACGATGTAATCAAATATGCGTATGTGTATATGTATATTTATTCATCAGGGACAATCCTCCATACATGCTTAGCATGCGCTGTATGCTTAAAGACATAAGAGTAAAAAAGTATTTTTTACAATCCTAGTAATATTATTGCTTTGATGGGCATGTTTACCCCAAATGCGCTTTTGAGCGTTTGGTATCATCGCGCCTGACTCTGTAGGTTACCCGCAGTGATGCATGAAGTGGGGCTATATGCTACCAAACACTAGGCTAGAGGGGCGATAAGGTACAGGTGGACATTCCTCCCCTCCCCTCACTTCACCAGCCCATACTTACAGCTGGCCTGGCATGCGGAATATAAAATGGTACAACTGCTAGGTAACAACATATTCAGTACGGGTGTGCCGCAATTAAAGTTATTTTGAGAGTATGGCGTGCATCACGTTTTCTATGTTTTAGTTACTAAATTAATTTTTTCTTCCAACCATTTGTAATGCAACTTTATAGTGGTATAACGTTATTTTATTTAGAAGCGTGAGATATGAGTGTGTTAGAGTTGTTTTATGCATTGTGTTAGAGAGAGAAAGTATATGGGTCTTAGTTATTGAACTTTGAGGTCTCCATATTACGGGCATTTTCCACCCTCCCAACCTTGCGATTACAAAATAATTACTCTCAAAATTTAACGACAAACATACATAGAATGTCACACATTTCAACATGAAATTTCAAATTTTGGACCCTCGCCTCATTAGTCCCTCACGGTCGCATGCCTGAAATCTGAGGTCAGAATTTGCCACTGGTATGCATGTATGTTGTGTCCTTTAATCATACTAGGATAAAGCAAAAACAAGCTGTGTAGGTATTAAATTCTCCATTGCATAAATAGTTTAGATATATCTTTTTACTTTCATTATAAGTTTAAAACTAAAGTTTTTTATTCAAAGAATAATAACTTATCTTTAGTTTCTTCAAAATTATGCTCTTCATTCATTTATATATTTAAATATAATAATAACAATAATAAAACTATAATAAGTAATCATATAACAAAACCAATTAAATAAATCTTAAAATCATTATCTTGATATGTTTGAGTAATTCTCTGAAAATCCCTTGAGCTCCCAGCAAAGCAAACACTCATTTATATCAGTGGAGGTGTTATTGTGTCCTTATGTGGTTACAGAGGAGATGTTCTCGGGCACGGAATGGCCCATGCGTCGCTCTACGGCTCATCGTTACACCGAGCCAGAAGACGTAAGTTCTCCCCTATACAAGTCCACAAGGCACTTGCTGGTACCTGACCCGCCAAGCCTCCGGTACTACTACAACAGTCGCCAGGAGGAGACCAACAGCCTCACCTCGGCCTCCTTGCATCAGATGGGCATCAGCAGGAACCTGGGCAATGGTGAGACGGTCAAAGTCCTTGTTTTCTTTTTGTTCCTAGCTTCCATTTAGGAAAGTGTCAGATGTGGCTGTATCTGTGTATTCTAACATTGGCAAGATATGTGACAGTTCTGAAACTTGAAAAAAATTGGTTAGATCTGTGACAAATCTGAGATTAGCTAAATCTGTAATTGGCTAGATGTATGACAGGTCTGTGATTGGCTATATTTTTGATAGGTCTGAGATTGGCTAGATCTATGATAGGTTAGATTTGTGACAGCTCTTAGATTGGCTGGATCTGCGACAGATCTAAGATTGACTAGATCTGTTATATTTCTGATATTGGTTAGATCTGTCAGATCTATGATTGGCTAGATCTGTAACAAATCTGTGATTGGCTAGATCTGTAAAAACAGCTTTGATTGGCTAGATCTCTTATAGATCCGAGATTGACTAGATGTATGACAAATCTTTGATTGGCTAGATCTGTGACTAGTCTGATATTTGCTATATCTATGACCAATCTGGGTTGATCTGGGACAAATATGATTTTATGGTAACCCTCACCTTACCTTCTTATATGTATGATATAATTTACCTCATAAAAAGAAATGCACTATTTATAATATATTATTTCAGACACAAGTACAACACATAGCTTATAATAGGTCACTTCAGGCTCACTACATCACGTGAACTAATACTCTATCTGTGTACATGTCTTGGCAGCTGCATAACTAGGGACCACGCTTCTCTAGCGGTCGACATAACTTGTATCATTTGTACACTACAATATTTAATTTCTCTACAATAAATTTCCTGTCTTTAAATTGGAGGTAGAAGGCCTCAGTAGTTAACAGAAATGTTTAAGTCCAAAAGCAAACAGTTAAAACTTAACAGCTGTGAAATATCTTAACGAGTTTTGTTTTATTTGTTTTAATTTTGTGAGTTTTTGGCCTCCATTTTTCTACTAAGCCTTGCCCTTTTTTCTTCCTTTTAATTTTACTTTCAATTGTATTTAATCCAAATATTTGGTGCCATATTTTTCTTGTCTTTGTTGGTTGCCATTTATCTATTCTTATTGGTATGTACTATCATTCTTCAGAAATGTTTCCCCGCCTTTTGGTGTGGTGACCACTCTTTTTGGTGATTTGTGTTTGGTGACAAAGGAGTGCTATACAGTCAGTGTATTGATAGATTATGTTTCCTAGATATCTACTACGCTGCTGGCTACCGGCCCACGCCCGCAACTATTCGTGTGGTGACAGCTCTCCTTGGTGATTTGTGTATGGTGGAGTCTGACTGCGGAGTCAGATACAGTCAGTGTGTTGGGGGAGCATGTGTTTGTAGGGACAATTTTGCCGAGACTCCAGACCGACAGGAATGTTTAGGTAAGAATATATCCATCAACTTCTCATAATTTTACATCTTCTTTAATACAATTTCATCTAAATGGCATGTTAAAACTGGTGAGAGCTATTTTCCACTAGTTTGTATTAATTTAAATTGTTTGTATCTTTTAAACCACATTTATAAGTATATTGGGTGTTTTTAATAATATATACATATACTTATATACACACACACATATACCTACTTATGCATTTGGTAGAAATTGTGTTTTTTAAAATACAAACATTTACTTATAAATGTGGAAAAAGAGTGTTTTCAAAAATTCAAACTTATTTTTAACTGTCATTATTGAAATTATTTTACTATATTATAAGTTTTATTTCATGGGTTTGAAACTATCTATCAAAATAAGTGAGCGTATGTCACATGACTTGATGTATGAATATATGTAAGTATTATTATTATTATTATTATTATTATTAGCACCGCGTCTTACTACCCATTCGGGTTATACGCACTTACGCTAATGTGTAATGGTAGGTGATTGTGAGATGAAATGGAGGACCTACAGTTTAACGTGGAATCCGAACCACGGTGGAGGCCTGGCATTCCTCACATTCACAAGATGTCTTGTCAGAGGTGAAGGAAGGGTTTGGTAATCAGATAAATCTTTGCCGGGACGAGGATTGAACCCCGGCCGCCAGCATAGAAGTCTGACACCTTACCCTAGACCACCAGGTCACCTATATGTAAGTACTTTTAAGTAAATTTTGTAAATGTCAAATACTGTTTTTCCTACCGTGTTCTTGTTAAATGAGAACAGTTCTATTCTCTCCATGAAATGATTGATGTGCCACAGCAAATACACCTCCGATCCAGCCAACGGCCGAGTTCAGAGTCTGTGCGTCGTTCCCTTGCCAGCATGGTGGCACATGCCACGACATGCAACAAGGGTCCTTCAAGTGCATATGTGAATCATTGTGGACAGGAGCACTCTGTTCTGAACCAATTGTGCAGAGAGGTGAACATTATTTTGTTTACTAACTGTACATCATCTGTTTTATTGTTACTTTATTATTTATTCAAAATAAATCCCAAATATATAGTTGTTATGCATAAATTTATTTTTTATTGCAACTTTTATTGTTATTTCAATAAAAAAAACTTTATAAAAACAAATCATGTTAACTATCAAAAAAACTGCATTGACAAAGAATAATATCAAATATAGCCTATACGATCCACTACAAAGTAATTTTTTATATTAGCATCTCGAGTGTCTTTTTAAATGTAAAAGTGTTAAACATTAACTAACCAACCATTTTTTCACTATTTATTATTGCTACCAATATTATTTAAAATTTTAAAAACATCATTGATGGCTGTTACAGTAATAAAATGAATCAATGATAACAAAAGTTGAGGAATGAAGTTTCCATGATTTAGAAATGAGTGACTAGCACCTCACTTAGTCCAAGTAACATTTGTTCTGTAGAAATCAGGCTATTTATCCTAAAGACAATAATTAACATATTCAAACCAAAACTATATTTTATAATGTTGCAGTAATATAGTAATACGTTTAATTTTTTTTTTTTTTTATCACTGCGTCAAAAGTACTACCTGTTCAAATAATAAGCATATAAGATAGTTACTATAATACACTAGGAATGAAGAAAGAAACATTTTAGAAATAATCTAACAGCATTTACATGGAAGAAGGGTGGGAAAACATTTAGGAAAAACTACCTTCAGTAGATCCGACCAGGATTCGATCTCAGATTTCCTCATATTCAACAGGCCAATCTAACACGAGAGCGGCACCTTAGAACATTCAGCCAATTAACCTGGTAGTATTTTAAAATAAGTTTTATATATAAAGATGAAGAACAATCTTTCTTGGTGAATGTTCTGTTAAACTATACAAATTTCATACATTTAAACTATTCACACACACTTCAATATTGAAGTATGTGTAAATATATCTTAGTGTTTTTACTTTTATTTGTGCTTTGTTTTTCTACAATTCGATCATTTTATTTATTACATATTATATTTTACCAAAAGAACATTATTTCATAGACATTTAAGCTGGTCAAAACTATCCTAACTAAAAAGGACCTAAGTCTTCAATAAACATTGAACGGAGGATATAAGGAAAAGGTCTTTACACCAGGTAATGTATAAGAGTTTACATTCAAAACCCAACATATCACAGCTATTTCAGTTCACCTCCTGCCTCCTCTTTACTAGGAGAAAATATTCTACTTCTCTGAAGAATGGAACTTACAGGAGCCAAAATTTACTTTTATGTGCTGTCTTTCAATGGACCTACATTTTTCAGGTGTATAGGCCTTGCATTTGGTACAATTTTGTTTTTCTTTGTTATTTAGTGTATGACATCCCAGCATTTGACGGACGGTCATTTGTCCAGTTGAAGCGTCTGAAGGCCTACAATAAACTGAGTCTGGAGGTTGAGTTCATGACATACGCAAATGATGGAATGATCCTCTACAACCAGCAAAAATCTGATGGCACGGGAGACTTTGTCTCCCTGGCTCTGGTCAATGGGTGAATACACTTTATTCAGCAATTTAGGCATATTTTATTAAACTTTAATAGATCACCTTATTTCTATCAACATGTCATGACTATGGCTCGGGTATCAAAAGAAAAGTATTGATACGCTAGTCATTTCTATTATCATAAGATTAGTATTTATACCATACTCATATCAAAGAGCCGTACCGGTATTGAAAGAAAAAGTAGGATTATATGTACCAAAATGTATTTTTTTTTCTTGGTGGCTTTAGAATTTTCGCAGTTATCTAGAAATGAAAAATACAATTTTAAATTAAAAGAGAGTTGTTATCATACATATATTATATCACTCAAAATAATAATAATAATAATATATAATTATTATTATTATTATTATTATTATTGTTATTATTATTGTTATTTGTTATTATTATTTTGTTGTTGTTATTATTATTATTATTATTATTATTATTTATTATTATTATTATTATTATTATTATTATTATTATTATTATTTATTATTATTATTATTATTGTAATTTCATTATTTCAATAAAGGGTCAAGTTATGTGTCTAGCTCATTTTCGAAACATGAAGCAGAAACTTTTACTCAGGCTATCAAGTGTGAGGTGGAAAATATTACATTAAAATACATTAATAATGTTACTTTTGATTAGAATAAAAAATTATAGTTGGGTTGGATCCACTATCTAATGAATTCGAATTTTTAATCCAAATCTCCATATAACCTTTTAATCTCGAATCCAAATCTTGGAAAAAACTATGCACATAATAGGAAATATAAATATAATAAAATAGTATAAAAGAGAGAAGGTTTATGAAAGCGTCCTAATAACAGTACTTTTGAAGAGTTTAGAAAAACTGAAGAGTTCCAGGAAATTTGATTGGCAAATTTATTTAGGGGTGTGCGAAACTTTGACTTGGCTTCAAAACAAATATCAGCTTCGACTTTGCTAATAAAAATTTCCAGCTTTGACAGCTACAAATATGCACCAATAATGGTCAATTATTGTCATTCTAAGCCGTTGTGATCAGTACAAAACCAAATTCATTTGGAAAAATCTGAATTAATTGAATTGTAAGTTAAAAATAACTTGATTTATCAGAATAAAACTAAATATATCAAAAAATTATACAATAAACGATTTTTCAAGTAATTTCAAGTTATAAATAAGCAATACATAATATTTGTAGAACATAAAAAACTAACAAAGAAATTTCAATGTTTGATTCGGCTTCGAGAATATTTCATATATTTGTTTTGAGTTCACTTTGAATAGAAAAATTGGACTTTGTACACCCCTATTATTATTTTTATTTTCTATCATTCCATTATAATTATATTTACTCTTTTGTTCGTCATTTTTCCCAAGGTTTGGATTTGAATTTAGAATACATAGATAAAATAGATTTGGATTCGTAAAATACTAATTACAGCCCAATTATAATTAATACCAATACAGTTAAACTAACTCTATTGTAAAATGTTACCAATTCTGGCCACAAAAAATATAGTTGTATTTTCTAAAAAGTTTTTACTATGATAATTGGACATTAGTAATAATGTTGAGTATAACCAATTTTTTTTATACACAGGTATGCCCATTTTTTTATATAGAAAATTACTTGTTATTAATAAATAAATAAAACATTGATCACTAGTAGCTTAATTTAAGGCGTAGGAATGAGGAAGGTAGTTAGTTTATAGGAAGTGCACACGCGATAACAAATAAGAAATAAATAACTTATAGAAAATCACCCTCAGTACACCTTGCAAAAATTCAAATCTCAACCTCCCCGTTATCAGAAACCCACGCTATCGCAAAACCATGTGACCACTGATGCTCAAGGACAACTCTTTCATTCCCCCTCACCTTACAAACCCGGATATTTTATCCAGGTTTGTAGAGTTCCGGTACAACTTGGGTAACGGCCCTGTGGTGATCGCCTCCATGGATCGAGTTTGAGATGAAGAAGTTCCACCGAGTGGTCGTGAAGCGCTATCACCGTGACGGTATGCTGAAACTGGACGACTATGATGATGTCGCTGGACAGTCACAAGGGACTCTCAAGGCTCTTGATCTGGTGGAGGATGCCTATATTGGATATGTGCCAACTAACATCTCCAAGTAAGTTGATTTAAATCATGTACAAGGGATAAGAGGTTTCACATTAGATAGTGTTGAAGGTCGTCAGATATCTAGATTCAATTTCGTGAAGTAGGGAAGGGGGGAAGGGGGGAAAGAGCATTCATTCAAATATGAGTATTTATTAAAATGGTATATAAACATTGTCTTGCAGTTATTAAGACACATCTCATTCTCCAGATAACACTTTCCTTAGGTAAGTAATACACTTCAAACCAGGAGTAGCATTGTGGTGCGGTTTTTATATATATGTTTCTACTTTTAAAAATCCGTCGGATTGAGATCAGTGAAACTGTTTTACTTTATTTTTAAAATGCAACAATTTTTTATTTTATCTTTTTACATTTTTTTTAAATTGAATAAACTACTAAGCCCAATTCCCAGTTGTCAAGTAGAGATTGAAAAAAACCACAACTCTGTTCATTTTCTGGTTTGAGAGTAATCTTATATATAGGTAATTTCCCGGTTAATTAGCAGTTTTATGGGCTCTTTAATCAACAATTCCATATGATGTGTGATGTTGTTTTAAGTCCTGAAAAGCCAGCTGAAATTGACACACACAAGTCTAAGGAGTATTACACTCCTAATTTACACCAAAAAATCACAAGTCCATTATTTTTATGACTCACAACCATCACTTAAATTGCACTTAGCATAGATTACAATAAATCATAGATAATATCATGAATTATTTTGATAGTTCATGGAACCAGCCTCTAGGTCTATGATCAGCATTCCGGGCTACTAATATAGAGGTCCCTAATTTGTCTCCTTCCGTACAATTGGTATTTTTCCCGAAAGAGGAATTGTTCATATGATCACCATGGTCTAGTTAATTAGCTTTAAGCTAGGTGTAAGACTTCTAGTGGCACACCATATTCAGAATCACTATCACCATATCATCTCATCGGGGTAATTAAATGCAGCTACATGGTGCCCCAACCTCAGAATTAGGTTATGTAACAGCCAACGCTAGTTGAAACCAGAAATGTCAACCCGATAAACTCTTATGGCACTAGAAAAAAATGTATACACTGTAGTTACGCTTATCTGGCCTTCGATTGTTTGGTCCTCTATATTATCCAACTTGGTTCTCGGTTTTAACAGTGCATTTTAAAATAAGCAAACCGGTAAATATCCGCTATTAATTAATAACAAAATTGATCACAAATACCTTGCAACTGTTACATTGGAGACAGCAAAGCATGACTGCAATGCATGCAGTTAGCATATAATACAATACTATTGCAGTCGCATACGCTTGGTCGGTGTAGATAGCAGCACTGTTTTTACTTGGCTGGAAACAGAAACTGTGTCAAGGGAGGTGTGCACTAAACGAAGCAAACACATACTGAAAATTATTGACACTCAGATGTCATATTATTCGGATTTTCCGTTATCTGGCCCGGAATATTGCTAATCTAGGTCTGATAGTCGCGACTCTAGTGTATATAGTTTATGGTTCAAGAATAGCACAGCTTTAGTTTTCATCTAATGAAAGGTGCTTTTATCTTGTTTTAACTAAATATATAATATTAGTTGACTTTTGAGAGTTCTCTTTCCCCATCCTTATCTATGTTTCTGATTTAGGTATATTTACATTGGGTAAGTGCTTGCAAATTTCTCCAAACAAGCTGTATACGTTTGATATTGACATTATAATCATTTGAAATTGGTTCAGTTTATTTTCCTTGTAATGTGTTTAAGGCTGCATATACTGACTATGTTATTACAAATATTTTCAAGTATGTTGATGTTGATGTCACAAAAAAGAAACATATTTTGGTGTTATGAACTTGTAAACCACTTATATACCTTCTTTAAATTACAAATATGAAGGCATGTATATTAAAATGTTAGTATATCAGGAATAATAGCAAATGCGTACATTGCTCACAAACATCATTTTTTTATTTACTATTGTTTTTCTAAAATATAAAAATAAAGGGAGTGAGTGGGTAAATTATAAAAACTATTACTATTGTTCATTTTGAGTGCTGCTTTCTGTAATCTAAAATTTTACTGAGAATCACTTTAACTAAAATAAAAGAGCTAATTAAAGTTGACTCACATTTGTTCTTTCACACACTAAAATATACATAGTAGTTTTTTTTAATAAATTATCTTTGTTTATCCTACAGGGTGTTTGAGAACCTAGGCACAACAATGGGACTGATGGGTTGCATCCGCAAATTGAAGATAGGCCGTCGCACTGTGGAGTTGCATGAAGGTCATGACATCATGGTGGAGAAGGTGGTGGGTGTGAGGGAGTGTGGAGAGAATCCTTGTTCCAGTGTTCCGTGCTTTAACAGAGGCACTTGTCACGCTATTGACTCGGAGAAATACCACTGTGCATGCACGACAGAGTTTTCAGGTGAGAATCGGAAACAGGGGGATTCCTAGGTCACCAATTAAATAGTCCGAGATCTGGTTTTGATTTGTCCTTTAACTGATTAAGCTAGATTCACACATTCGCCGAAAATTGAGAGCAGACTCTTCTTGTGAGGTGCAGCAATTTACGCACTAGCAGAAATGTATTTAGGCCCATGATATTTTACAACACAAATTAGAAACAGCTGTTAACCTACATATTTTATTTTCTAGTGGATGGATGTTTTCAAACTAATGTGTTGTGATATGAAAATAATAAAAATACTTTGAGGAGGACACATGCGCTTTCCATTTAACAAATTGTTTCAAATAATTTCCCAACAGTAAATGTGGCTGTCTGCTAGTATTATGCTTTGTAGGCCCACGCGCACTGATTTATTTGGTTGGTTTTTAAATTATATTTAGTCACCCAAGTTCCACCAAGCAGGTCCCGGGGTGCCACTGAAAATTATATACCGCCCACCACACAAGAAAGTTTTGATTAGCACTGCATTAGAGCATTGTACTAAACTAGAGCGTTATGTTAGGTTACAGTTTGATTTGGTTTGATTGGATATTTCTAAAGGATATAATGTTTGCAGGTGACTATTGCGAGAATCGACTAAATCCATGTGTTTCTAACCCATGCACCCTGGAGTCTACCTGTGAGGCTTTGCCTCAAGGAGGCTTCATGTGCAAATGCCCACCAGGGAGGAAAGGGAAATCTTGTCAGGACTGTGAGTACAGTTTTAACTTGGCGAATAAAATGTTTATAATAAATATAGTAGAATTGTAGAAAATGAAGCACAAATAAAAGTAAAAACACAAACACTTAAATATTGCAATGCCACATGGCATCAAAACAGACTACTAGCTCCTAAGGAAGATAATAGACTCTACTACCTCTGAGAAAGCTAATAGATTATAATTCCTCCGTAGGAAGATAGTAGACTCTACTACCTTCTGAGAAAGCTAATAGATTATAATTCCTCCGTAGGAGGATAGTAGACTCTACTACCTCCTGAGAAAGCTAATCGATTATAATTCCTCCAGAGGAAGATACAGACTCTACTACCTCCTGAGGAAACTAATATATTATAATTCCTCCAGATTGTAGCATGTCACTCAAGTAAAATGACATCTACAAACCGTAATCTGCACAAAATATTAAACTGAAATAAAGGTATCCAAAGAAGTGAATTAAAACTGATATATTCTGCAATAATACCATTTGTGTTCTACTTACTTTAAGTGGGTGTTCTCGGATACAAACACCATTCTTCGACAAACTATTCTGCAAGTATGGCGGAAGCGAAGGCGTGGCAGTTTTAACAGACGTCTGTCGTTGGTTCAATGCCTCGAGCTACAAGCACTGCTACCCTAGCGGACTTCTTCAGCAACTCTTTCTCCACTCTCCCCCTCCCCCTTTCCTTCCTTTTCCGTCATTACATGCCCATGTGTGGTCCTATTTAGAGTCATTAAAAAAGAGTATATAACAGGTGACCCCTAAGTTCATTCGACTGTAGTTCATCATATTATATCCTCGAAGGAGGAACCTCTGCTCCAGCACCTGAACAAGAAACCGGTGGTCTTGATGTTTGAGTCGTGGGTTTCACTGCTTCAACGCCGAGGGAATCTCTTCTGATGTTCCAAGTATTCAAATCCTTCAGACTTGTTATAGTAGTCATGGAGACTAATTTTGTTTATGTCAGTTAAAGTGGCAAGTATGTTTTCTAAAGTCCTTAAGACTTGTTGTTTTAGTCAGAGTGACTAAGTTTTGTTTCTGTGTCCTTACAACTTAATTTCTGTTAGTCGAAGCGACTCTAATGTTTTCTAAGTCCTTCAGACGTGTTGTTTTAGTCAGAATGACTAAATTTGGATTTGTGTCAGTCTGACTTAATTTTAGTCTGGCTATATATATATTTTCCTTATATCCATAAGACATAGCTTAAATACTGGGGCTTTAAGCTCTATATGTAATAAGGACCTTGCTTTAAGGGTCCTCTTCTCCATAAGATCATTATTCCATTTTAAGTCACAATATCCCATGACGCCGTGGACGTCATGCTCACTTGTTGGAATTTTTGTATGGCTACAAGCAGGTTGTCTAATACCTTTATTTGAGGACCTAGTTAGGTCAGTATCTCACAGCATTCTTGTTGGCACCCCTCTTTCTGTGTTACTATTTTGGTGGGCAAAGTGCGGAACACTGCTAGTTTTGTATAGTGGCCCGCACACGTAGTATTTTCATTTGCCCCTTGTTGGTACCTCATTAGTCCAAGTATTTAAAGTTAGTGTGTACTAGATTTGATGTATACCCCAGGGAGTGGGTAATGGTATAAATGTACTTTTGAGGGCTCTGGCAGTACCCACTGGGAAAGGACCAGCCATAGTAAAATTTTGTGTTGACACCTGATTGTTAGCAAACTGCTAACTTAATTCACAATCCATCCTCTTACCATTTATTATTTAGTGTCTCTATGGGACCTTTCTTAATTTCAAATCAAGCTATCTATCTTGGCCGACATTTAGCTTAGTAACTCTAAAACTATAGGATTTGCAGTTATATTTTATTAATAATTAATTCACCATGTTTTTTGTTTATACCACTTGTGCTGGTAGTCTGGCGCTAGCCCAGCTGTTTATGGAATCCAATATTCTCTATCAACTTAACTTCCTTTTGACTGTTACCATGTCATCTTGGATTTTTGGAGTTGTTAAATCCTATCATATTTGTCAATTTAAAACTTAATGTTTTCCTTTATACTTCTAAGAGTTGCATGTTTTCCCTAACCAATTTAACATACATTTATTACTGTTTATTATTCTTTAGTCTTGCATTTAATCTTGTTTATCAATTGTAACCCTATATCATCTTTTTTTATATATAATAAATCTATTATTGTTACCTATTTATTCTCTTACTCTTAATAAATATTTCCCAGTCTCTACTTTGTTATGCATTTACTTTGTAATAGTTATTGTTACATCCTCTACATATTAAAGTGAAGGGAAGTCACGATACAAGATAATAGACTCTACTACCTCCTGTGAAAGCTAATGATTATAACTCCTCCAGAGGAAGATAATAGACTCTACTTCCTCCAGAGGAAGATAATAGACTCTAATAACTTCTGAGAAAGCTGATAGATTATACTTCCTCCAGAGGTAGATAGTATTCTCTAATACATCCTGAGGAAGATAATAAACTCTACTACCTTCTGAAGAAACTAATAGATTTAATACTTCCTCCAGAAGATAGACTCTACTAACTCCTGAGGAAGATAATACTCTACTAGGTACCTCCTAGGAAGACGCCATGAAATCATTGAAATAATATTGAAGTGTTTGTAAATTTGTGTTGGTGTTTATACTTTTAGTTGTGCTTCATTTTCTGCAATAATACCATGTTTAAAAAATTATAAACAACTATAGACATTTTATTTTATCAAAGGCTACTTACTAGTGAATAATACCTTCTGCTTGACATTTAATTATAAACCAGAATTAATTTTATTTGATGTATATGTATAACATTAACCAACATACTAAATACATGGTTATACCACTGTCAAACTTACCCGCCTCGGTGGCGAAGTTGGCTAACGTGCTAGTCATGTTGAGCTGATTGCTGAGGACAGGGAGAACGAGGTTCGAATCTTGGTCGGGTGAACTGGAGGTGGTTTTTCGTAAATGGTTTTCCACTCTCCCTCCACGCAAATATGGGTTCACTTCCTCTAATTCAACCTTCCCAATTCCTAATCCATTAGCATAATTAGTATTTAATGCATATAACTCAAACAAGTAGTAAGACACTGTGCTAAATAATAATAATAATAATATAATAATAATAATAATAAAACACTGTCAAACTTGCAAAGTAGTCTAACTTAAAGCAGCAGCAATTGCAATTTACACTATTATTATTATTATTATTATTATTATTATTATTATTATTATTATTATTATATTATTATTATATTATATTTTAATTAATAATAATAAAATTTGGCCCATACAAATATTAAGCTGGGAACAGAACACAAACTTCTTCTGTAAGAAATCCTACAACATCTTGATCACATTGACCACATACAAGTTTTACCATAAGATGGTTCACACAGCATATATGTGATCGCTTACAATATTGTGAGTGATGCGATAGTTTCTTTGCTTTTAATCGAATAGTAAGAGATAGTAAAGAGGTTAATATTTATATTAGTACAAATATAACTTTAAATTGTAACTGTCTTTATTCATTGTTTGATTTCAAATAAATATGATATCATGTTATTCAATTAGCTCTCATCTGGAAGATATGATTCTATTGTTAACAATCCAAAAATTGTACATAAAAATGGCCAATGTAAGACGTGTTCTATTCCTTGATATTGTATACATTAAGTAGTGCAAAGCAGATCTTGTACAATTATTGGTGTTCACATTACACTATCCTTAGGTTACAATTTCTTTTACAACTTTTTGTTCAATAAGTTGTGCCTTGTGTACTAGTTTTTTTACCCAACTTTATATAGAAAACTAAGTGTCCATTTTGACAGTTTGATTTATATGTTTTCAAAAGAAAAATAATCGTAACTACTTTCACATCCCCATTTGAGAAATTAATTAAAATAGTTTTGGTTTATAGTTAACTAGGTAAAGATTTTAATTATAATG
Organism: Timema cristinae; assembly: GCA_039000515.1. Lineage (NCBI taxonomy): Eukaryota > Metazoa > Arthropoda > Insecta > Phasmatodea > Timematidae > Timema > Timema cristinae. Next base: position 27,497,156 of record JBCFYV010000100.1, on the reverse strand, counting down.
CATTGTTTACCACTTATTTCCCATAAAATTGAATACTCTTTTTATGTAAAATCTTTCAATCTTCTAGTAAAGTAAGTAACATGCCATTTGTTCTATGATTCCATTCCTGATTTGTGTTTTCAGTGGATGCAGAGCTTCATGAAATATTTATACCTGAATTTAACGGCGATTCGTACTTGGAGTTACCAAGATTGGATGGATTTGGACGCGCCTTTTCATTAGAAATTTGGTTCTTATCCAGAGCACCTGATGGGATATTACTATACAATGGGCAGCTTACCAATGGAAAGGGAGATTTTATCTCTATAAATATTGTGAAAGGTCATGTTCAGTTCCGGTTTGATCTGGGCAGTGGTTCTGCCAACCTTACGTGAGTAAATATTAATGTATTTCTCTGTAACCTTGGAATATAAGCCTCTCCAATGTATCCTTTCTCCCCATACCCTCTCCTCCTCTACTAAGACCCAGTCTTTCCTCCACACTCTTTTGCACTCCTTTCAGACACTTGTCCCTTGGTCTTCCTCTTATCTTTATGTCCCCCACTTTTATATTCAACTATTCAACATCTTCCCTAGTATCCTCTCCTCCATTCTCCTCCTATGACTATACCACTTTAGTCGTGACTTCTCTTTCCCATCTAACACCTGCTCCTTCTTAACTATCCATGTCACTCTCTATTTTCTCATCTTGTTCATTCTCGTCACTCATATAGTACTTCTCAGAAATTTCATTTCAAAGGCTTAAATTCTGCTTCTACATTACTCTTTCATTACTCATTCACTCCTTTACACTTCATTGGCACATCCTTGTTCCAAATTATACTTTTCGCACTTCTGAAAAAAAAAGCTTCCTGTTGCTTCCCTCTCTCTCATCGATATCTCTTGTATTCCTTCCACTTTCTTCTATCACACTCCCCAGGTATTTAAAGCATTCCACTATCTTAAATTGATTTCCTCCTAATGTTACACCAGTTGTTCACCTGTCTCTCTTCCTTTTAGTAATCACCATCTCATTTTCTTTGCATTAAACCGCATTCCATACCTCTCCACCATTTCATCCCACACATCCAACAGCTCCTGAACTATTTTCTCCTCATTGGCCCATTCCATCAGGTTTTCTGCAAACACCATTGCTTTAATGTACTTCTTTCCCGAGTCCTTTTTACCAGTGCTTTCATTATTTCGTTCATCAACACAATGAACATTAGTGAGAAAAGCACACTCCCTTATTTCAGGCCATTTCTCAACTCAAACCACACATTAACCCTGCTAATCATTTTAAGATAAATATTTATATTGTCATCACAACTATGCCTTGGCTCTACAAGTGGTCTCTCCTTATCACAATCCAGTATTAGTAACCTACTTTCTTCATAGTATGTACCACATGCCCATTTCCTCATTACCTCCTTGATTTTATATTATCCTGATAATGCTAGGTGAGCAGTTCATTCTTTACTGGTATATGTAAACCTTGTTTCTTTCCTATGTGTTACATGCCCATCTCTTCATAACCTCCTTGATTTGATATCATCCTAATAATGGTATTGTTAGATATTACACTAATACTTAAAATAGGTGTATCCATCTTATTTATTTTATAACTTGGAAGTCACAGTTCACAATACTGTATTATCCTATCTTAAAAGCTAGAGATGGGTCAAATCTTATATTTCTTGAATCTGAATCTTAAATTTTCTTTCAAATCTTTAAAAAAAAACTGTACAATTTAAGTAAATTATATATATTTTTTTAAATATTTCTTTAGTACTGCGTCCTACTACCCGTTTGGGTTAAATGCGTATTTACTAATTACACTAGGGGTTTTATGGATAAGAAAGGTTATATTTGTAGGAAGTGTACATACATTTGTGTGGAGAAAGAGTGTCAAATTGTTTTGGAAAAATCACTCTTAGTACACCCAACTGAGATTTGAACCTCAATCCCCTGTCATCGGCAATATTGTATATTGTGAGAGTGATGGCTTAGACCATGTGGTCACCGAAGTGAGTTATTTAAAATGGAATATTTTTTTTAAAGTTGTTTGAGGTATAGTGCCCCTGACAAATGATATTGTGTTTGTCATAAACAGCAAAGAGAACTTTTTTTATTTGTAAGTTAATTATAATGATACAGTATTGTCATTTTTTATGATGTTGTTGATTTTCCAACTACACAAGTCTACATAATTCCTTTTACCAAATGCTCAAATTGTTGTATCAAGTCAAGAAGTTTTTCATAATTGTAATCAAGATTTTTAATGAATCTCAAATGTCTCGAAAACCATAGTATTTTAGCGTCCCATCACTACTTAAAATATAACAGCTATGTCCATGTGTGAGCATAAATCTTTCAATCGTTCTTATCACTACCAAAAAATTATTGAAGACCTCTAAACCCTTATCCATGATTGGAACAAATCTTTCCCTTTCCCTTAACAAATAGTGAATACCTAACTCGGGCTTGTAGACTGAGATTAAATCTCTCTCGGTCGCAATGTCTCTGGTTGTCCATCCCACCTCTATTCGTGAACTGATGTGAAACTCCTTTACTTCTTAAATTAAGCTGTGTTAAAATATATTGATCAGAAATAATAATAATTTCAATTTCCTTTATTATTGTGCTGACCAACAGTCGTAAGACCTATAACAGGCCAGCACTGAAAAGTACACAAGTACCATACAAATACATATATTTACACGAGAAAAAAGATAAACAAAAATGGCTAAATAATGTTATATAATCATGAATAGTTACAAAAAAATAGTTAATATTGATAAGAATAAAAAATAGCAATAATAACAAATAACTAAAAAGTGGTTAAAAGCAGTAACAATATGCCAAAAATAAATCATAATATTGTAAAATTTAGATATTATGGGCAGAACCTCTTCTACATGATAAATTATTGATATGGGATTTCCTTAAATAACTCTCTGAGTTTAGCTTTTCTTTTATGATAAAAGTCGAATTCGAGAAATCTAGAATTGGCGCTATGGACACAATGACCTATAGGGCTTACCTTAGGAAAAATAATTTTGGATTACGAAAATCCCAAGAATGGATATGAATGCCTACATGATCAAGGGCAAATTTGCAATAATTTTTGCTATTGAAAATATTAAAAACAAAAAGGACATCACAATAAAGTCCATGCGAGAAGAGAGTTTGGAGCCCTAAGGAGTTTAAAATTCTGTCATAATCATAATAAATCCGGTTACTAAAGAATTTAACACAGCAACAAATTTTCTTTGAACGTTTTCTAACCTTAGAGAGTCAGTTGAGGTAATGGAATTCCAAGCAACAATGGCATATTCTAACTTAGATCTAACCAGGGCGTAGTACAGACATAAAAAATAGTCAACTTTCTTAAATGATGACGTAATAAATTTAATAAGTCCAAGTAATTTCAATGACTGGGAATCTACATGGTCAACATAGTAGAAAAAAAAATTGTTATCAAGGAGAACATCAAGATCATTAATATAAAGGGTGCGAACTATGTTTTCATTGCCCAATTTAGAGGTAAAAAAGAAAGGATTAGTTTTCCTAGTAAAAGATATAGATTTGTTCTTAGATTTATTAATAGACATTCCATTTTCAAAAGACCATTATAGGATACCATTTACATCATTTTGTAACTTTATACAATCTGCAATAGATTTGATAATTTTAACGATTTTACATCATCAGCAAAGAGTAAATAACTAGATGAGTTCAATGTCATCAATAAACACATTAAGGAGAAGAGGACCTAAATTAGAACCCTGTGGTATGCCACAGGGTGCTAAAAATGTATTTGAGGTGTGTGAATCAATTTTAAAATCATTCAAATAACTTGCTGAACCAATTTACCAATTTACCAATTGAGAAAGACCAAAATTACCAAGCTTAGAGAGAATAATATTATGCTGACATAAGTCAAATGCCTTACATTGGTCAAAATAAAGAGCATCAACCTGACCTTGGGCAGAGACTTGAAGGCAACATTCCCAAGAAGTTCTACTAAATTAGTGACAAAATTATTTTTTATAAAGCCATTTTAATCATCTGAAAGTTTATTTTTAAGGTGGGGGAAAGTATGCTCATGTATGATTTTCTCGAATACTTTGGAGAAAGTGTTTAAGAGGGAAACTGGTCTATAATTACAAGTATTTGTTTTTGACCCTTTTTTATAAATAGGTATGACAACAGATTGTTTCCATGTAAGAGGAAAAGTTTCATTTGACAGGCTAATGTTAAAGATATAGGCTAACAAAGGGCTAAAAATGCTGGCACAGCCTTTAACAATAAAACTTGGAATTCCATCTGTCCTGGCACATCTAGAAGAACTCAATTTTTTTATAGCAATAGCAACATCCAATGGTGTAATGTGGCAAGGATACAAGGGCTCATTTCAATAACAGGGCAGGGTAAGACAGGAAGGGCTAAATTATAAATGGAATGAAAGTAGCTCCCAAACTCATTAGCAATTAATACAGGATCCGCTATAATCTTTCCATTAATTTCTAGGTTAGACAGAGGAACTTTATTCACACGATTATTTTTAACAAATTTCCAAAATTCCTTGGTTTGCATTGAATACTATTTTCTATTGAGTTCTTCCCATTGGCTCTGTCTATAGTCAAAGTAGTTTTAAGGAATTTACGAAAGTGAGAAAAATGTGAATAGAATACACCATTATTTGTTGGTTTAAACTTTTTGAGAAAAATTGTTGTTTTTTTTCTAATATAGTATTTAAGAATAAAAGAAAACCCATTAGGATATTTGGATGAATTAAGAATCGTAATTTGAGGAATATGCATTTTGATTTTCCTTTGGACTAAATGGTAAAATTATCCACATCCAAATTAACATCCTTAGTAGAATAAACACAAGACCAATCAGTAGTGGCCAGGTCATTGTAAAGATTAAGGTAATCATCACGTGCATAGTCAATATATGTGGTGGGGGTATCATTAATTTTACTAGCAAGAGGTACATCAAGTGAAATCAACAAGGGCGGAAGAGCTAAATCAATATTCACTAGTGATTGAGTGCTTTGAGTCACTAAGGGGTGGTGAAAATTAGCAAAAACAAGGTCAAGGAGGTTAGTGTCATTATCAGCTTCATTAAGTTGTTCTAATCCTATTATGTTGGTCGAAGCAAGAATTTAAGTAGCTTTTAGTTTAATGTAGAAATGCGAAATGCTTTGGGCATGATGATATTTCCAATCAATTTTGGGGTAGTGAAAATCACCTAATAGTATTATTCGATAGGAATAGTTAGCCAAAGCACCTTCAAAAAATTTAAAGTAATTTTTAAATGCTCCGACTGTTATTTGGGGAGCAAAATATATGTTCCCAATTAATAATTTTTGACGATCCAATGTTGGGATTTCAATCCAGACACATTCCATATTATTCTCTAGGTCAGTTCTCCTGGCCACACCAGGTTTGTAGACCCCGAACATTTTTAGAATAGAATATAATATAATATCACTATTATTCACTGGGAGATTGGTTGGGACGTAGCCTCCAGAACTCCATCGATGGTCACGAGTGGGGTTTGAGTTGAATCCTCTTGAGAACCAAGGTCAGAAACAACAGCAGATTTTACAGGGGCAGACACACAGGGGGACTCCTCACAGATTATCTGCTCAGGCAGCAACTTCCCATAGTAAGGTGCAATGAGACAGCCAGACGGCCAAATATTACCATTGTTTATCATGAGAAAATCATTTTCTTTGACAGAAATATGGAAGGAGGAATATGAGTTAAATTTAGTTTTCAATTTCTAACAGACAAAGTATTCAAGATTGAGTTCTTTAATCAAATAAGATTGAATGGGCAGTGAAGATACTTCAGGTGAAAAACGAGTAATGAATAGAGACTTTTTTTTAACTTTGTTCACTGTTTATAGGTCAGTGGCTGTCTTATTACCAGTCAGCAACTTTCTGGCACACAAGCGCTGAACCGGCGGATCCTAAATAATATAATAATAATACTTAGCACTGTGTCTTACTATCCATTCGGGTTATACAATTAAGTAATAATTACACTAATGGGCTAGGAATTGGGATGGTTAAATATAAAGGAAGTGAACCCGCATTTGGGTGAAGGGAGAGTGGAAAACCGTTTAAGGAAAAACCACCTCCAGTTCACCTGAGCGAAATTCAAACCATATTTTCTAAGATTCTTCTGTAAAATAAATATTCAGATTTCAAATCTGAAATCTTAAAATAGAGTATTTGGCCCATATCTACTCAAAACTGAAAACTAATTCCTACAAGATTAGAATATTAGAAATTACATTAAATTTTGATAAGTGAATTGGGGAATACATAAATGAAACATAATGTTAGTTAAGCGTTAATGCCATATAGTGGTGTGTTTTTAAATCCTCATATGTGAACGACATTTTGTAACATACTAACATATGATATGACTCACAGGTCATCTGAAGCCATAACAACAGGAAAGTGGCATGCAGTGAAGGTAACACGGCTGAACCAAGAGGGAACTCTTCAGTTGGACGGTGGCTCGGAGATACGAGGGTCTTCTGTACCGCCCCTCAATGAACTCAACCTTGAACTACCTCTCTATATTGGTGGGGTTCCGTGAGTATCAATGTTTCTATCATTTCTTCCACTAGATAAAAAAAAAACCAAATAATTATGAATGTGTGTTTATTTGTGACTATCCCCTTCCCCGTGAAAAAATATTGTAAATAACCTGTAAAACAAAGCTTCTAATCATTTCCATCATGTCAATATAAAAACAAAACTTTTTTTTACTTATTTTTTTTTAAATATAGTCATACCATCACTGTATAGCCCCCTCCCTCTTTTTAACCTCCCTCCTATTTTCATCTCATTCCTCTTTCCTCACCCCTAACCTCTACTCCCCTTCAACAACCCCACTTTCCCTTCAACAACTTTTTTTTTCCTAACGACTATATAATATACTATCAACATTTTTATAAGGAATAAATTAAATTTTCAAAATAAAATATAGCCTATGTTACTCGCTGATAATGTAGCTTTATATTGGTGAAAGATTTTTTTAAATCGGTCCAGTAGTTTTGAGTTTATCCATTACAAACCAAAAACCAAAACACAAAAAATCAAATCTTTCCTCTTTATAATAATAGTATAGATTGTGTGTGTGTTATCCATCTTCTCATTGCCTTTGAACTCGATGATGGATTTTTCTCAAACTTAAGAAAAACAACAAAACTCGCTCATGACGGATTTAAATTGTATTTACACCCTTCACAGTCTATCTTTGGTCAAGATTCTCCAAAGTTTAATAAAATAATTACTAATAATAATCAAGGTTAGTACACTCCTACTCAGAATACCTTATTATTACTGAGAGTTCTGTTTTACGACAGGTCCATTTCTTTTATCAGTGAACTTAGACCACCAATATATCCTGTCCTCTTTCTCTCAACCTTATCTTCTATGATGTCATGCAGAAGACAGTTCCTTCTAAGGATGTGTCGGATCCATTTTGCTTTGTACCAAATAATTGTATATAAAATGGTTCTCTTCTCACCTACTCTTCTTGGCACTTATTCATTTGTCACCCTGTCTGTCCACATGATCTTCTCAAATCTTCTCCAGCACCATATTTCAAAGCTCTCCCTCCAAGTATTACGTTTGCATCTTCCTGAAAGTACCTGACAGGTCATAAAATAAAAAATGCTAACATAATGTTTGTGATACAGTAATAACTTGTTCTATTTCATCAGTGTTAATTTATAGAAAGTGATAATATCTATCAAAAGTCATGTGACCTTATGTATATATGTGAAGTATCTAGTAACTTATTAAGATAGATCAGCCTTCTATGAAATTAGATGTGTGTGAGTGATCTCTTATTAAAATGAAAATTATATTAAAATGTAACTTAATTATGGAAGACCAGTTATAGTAACACTAAAACAGAGGCGGGATTTTAACTTTGGTATATAAAAATGTATTTTGTGAAGCCTACCTTTAAGGAATGTCTTCGTCTGGAGATACACAGAACACACATAGTGAACATTATTAGCGTATTATATATAAATAATCACACACTAAATCACTTTACACAGAGTTTTTGATGAGTTCATTTTCAAATGAAACATAGCCAGAGAGGTTCAACGAGATGTGTTAGAGAATGGATTTCAACGCAAACTGTTTGTAAAGTACCAAACGCCAGATGTAACAGGGTTGACTTTAGAAATGTGGGCGAGGATAGGGGGTAGCGAATTCCGAGAAATCTGCAGGCATGTAGAGTAGAGTGAGGGGAAATAGGGGGATAATTAACCAGTAAACGGTACCTAACAACTAGCAGGTTTCTAAGTTAAAATAGCAACTAATGGAATATTCAACAGACTGTAAACGTACTGTGTTTAGACTGCTTGATTTGTAAATTATACTTACCTTGTGTTGTTCTGCACAGGTCTTTGTCCGAAGTGAACAGAGACGCTGCCATGACCAGTGGTTTGATCGGGGCAGTCCAGAGACTCATCATCAATGGCCACACCTGGGAAAGTCTGGGGGAGAGAGCGGTTAATTCCCTTGACTCGGAGAAGGGGGTCACCCATTATGAGGGAACCCCCTGCCCCATCAACAACAACCCTTGCCTGAATGGTGGGATCTGTCAGCCAATCCTTGGAGCGTACGCTTGCAAATGTCCTCTCAAATACACGGGCAGTCATTGTGAAGAATGTGAGTAAATTCTTATCCTTATTATATTATAATGGACTTTTCTACTCCCCTTATTTCCAGTTTTTTTTTTCTTTCAACCTTGCATGGGCAGTAAATGTACACTCTCTTTACCTTAAAAGTAGCATATTTACCATGTGTGGTTCCATTATTTCTTATAATATAGGACCATTGTGTAACCCATCATGGTAAGACTGCCACCTTACAGGGTAAATGGAGTATCTATTAACCCAGGAATGTATTACTATAACAACATATTACTTCCACTTTATGATGAGTACTAAAAGCAACCTATACAATAAATTTTACCTTTATATAACTGGTTGAGTGGATGAATTTTAAGGCATTTAAATAGATTTCTTTGGAATAAGAATTTAAAACTATTTTAAGAAGATGAAAATTAATATTTCAAGTTCATTCCGAAGAACTATGGAACCTTTGAACTGATTGTGATGCAAGTTTTTCATTTTGTAGGGTATTTATCCAGGCAGGTCTTAACATATGTATCACTAGATAGCTGTTGCCCGCGGCTTTGCTCGCGTGGAAGTTGATTATATACAAATACGAAAATATACACATGTATTTACAGATTAATTTAAAATATTACGTTACGTTGATGACCATAACTTGACTTCAGATCAAAAATAATGCAAGTCCGATACAAACTTTCACCCCCTTTTTCATCCCTTATTAAATAAAATTTCCAAAATTCCTGAAACACGTATTTATTTGTTTTACGTCAATAACCGAAATACAAAATTTTGTTTATGTAACTTTCAAAATGACGGACTTTCATACATATTATCATACATATTATCATCCCCTATTTTGACCCCTTTGGGGTGGAATTTTCTAAAATCCTTTCTTAGTGGGTGCATACATAACAAAATGAATATACAGTCCGAATTTCATGCTTGTAGCCTTGATAGTTTGCGCTCAGCGATGATGAATCAGTCAGTCAGTCAGTCAGTCAGTCAGTCAGGACTGTTATTTTATAAGTATTGATTATTACTGCGTAGAAAATAAGAAAAAGTCGGGTAATTTAAATACTTGACTTATTCTGCTTTTAAACATTTAAACAAAAGTGAAACATTTTGTTTATTGACACTAACAAAATGCATTGTTTAGATCAGTAGTTCCCAAACTGTTTCCCCTTGTGGCACACTAAATTATTAAACCATATTTTGTGGCACCCTTCATTAACCACTCACTGTATGTATATTATATATATCTTAATATTTATAAAAGACAATGAACCTTTAAAAAAAAAATTAAACAATGACACTGCTACATATAAAAAAAACTATAGGCTATCATTGTATTCCCTACCCACCAATAACACCATTCTAATCCATGAGTAGTGTTGTATGACAAGATGAGATAATGTTGGAATTTAAAAATAAACAAAGAACGACTTATCTAACAACATTTTAGGAAACATTCTAAAAGAATATTCCGTAAGGAGTTTATAATATATTAAAAAAATTTTAAAAGACTTATCTATCTGAATAGCATACATGTAACAGCTTTACAAATACTATTTTCGATATCAATGAACATACCATGAATGCAGAGGCTAATTCTATTGTTTGAGAGAAGAGTCTTTTTCAGTTCTTGTTCATCCTCTGCTCCAAAAAGTGTTCTCACAATTGCACTGCAAGCTGGAAGGATTAGTTCATTGGCCATGGTGTGAGGTTCATAGTTTTGGCCACCAGTTCTGCAACTAGATAGCTTCCTGAACTTTGTCCAAAATTTTCACAGTATTGGTAACATTTAGAATGTTGTTTTTTTGTTCATTTAGAAGTCTTTCAAGATAGTTGATAGGTGTATTAGTAAGGTAACTATGTTTTATAACAACATGTATTTAGTTTACTAGGAACCATTACCTCATTTGACAAATTTTCTTCACAAACAACATAATCTGGAATAGGACTAAGCTACTTCCACACCAAGTATACCCAATTGATAAGTATCTGTCCAAATAAAGATGATTTCATTTAGATTAAGGAAAATATATATTATATATTTTCCTTAATTATTTTCGCCATTTGGCTCCTTTCAACTTGATCTTCTTTGCACTCACTTACCCCATTCCATACTTGACCACAATTTGCTCCCCATTGATATACAATTTTCTAGTTTTCTTTTTCTAAGGACAAACTTAACCATTTTTAATTTTGGAGAACACTGTTAAGAAAATATTTGTGAAGTAAAACATAACTATACCTATCACAAAGTGTTGTTGATGAGTCACCTAATATTGCACCAGGCCCGAGTGACAACCATGAATTCTAGTGATGGGATGTGGGAGCTATACACTAACAGGTCACAGAATATATCATTGGTGTATAAGCTTATTATTGTAATTGATGTTAAATTTTCTTAATAAGTTTTATCGAACTCTTTAGCTAAATGCTATTTTCTTCATAAAGTATTTTGTTCTCAACTCCCAAGCTTTTGTTATTGTAGAATCTACCTGATACGTTGTGTGATTTCTTCTCTATGCAGGGAAGTAAAAACCCTGGTATGTCATTGTTTGAATGGGCATGTTTTTAAATTTGACATTAACGTAAGCAAAGCTGTGTTAGTAATAATTTTTTATTTTAACTCTTTTCACTACATGATGCACATATTATCATACAAAGGAAAAGATGCAGAGAATAGGGATAAGAACAAATAAAATGAAAAAACATAATTTAGACTTTACACTGAAAATAAGAAAACTGTTTACGCTATGCATTACTGCCGTTGGATACTGTTCAAACTTTACATTGTGGTTATTGTACACTGTTCACACTTTACATTGCTGCCACTGGACACTGTTCACACTTTACATTATTGCCATTGGACACTGCTCACATTTTACATTGCTGCCACTGGACAGTCTTCAAACTTTACTTTGCCGTCACTGAACACAGTTCATACTTTACATTGCTGTCACTGAAAACTGTTTCATACTTTACATTGCTGCCACTGGACAATGTTCAACTTTACATTGCTGCCACTGGACAGTGTTCAACTTTACATTGCTGCCACTTGACAATGTTCAACTTTACATTGCTGACACTGAATTAAGAGGTGTTTTTACTACCACATCTTACTTCCCATTTGGGCTGTACGCGTATGGACTAATTACGCTAACGTATTATAGATGAGGTTGGTTGAATTTAGAGAAAGTATTCCCACATTTTTGTGGAGGCAGATTACAAAACCACCAAAATCCGATCTCCCCATCATCAGCAGTCTAGAAGTCTAGTCTATTTTGAGAGTGAAACCTTAGACAATGCGACCAATGAAGCATGTAAAGAAGTAATACCTTCCTCCTAGACAAAATCAGTAATCAGCCACTTAATTCTTTGAACTAGTCCATATGGATGGTAGGTAAGTTGTAGGGCATGATTCACAACTTTGGTCTTTTGTTCACAGATGTTGAAACATACAATACCGAGAGGCCGGTTCGATTTGACGGAGAAACATTTTATCAGTATGCAAATAAAGTTGGCAAAAGGTAATGGTACAAAATCCTTTGTTTGTAGTGTTATTTATTATTCAAAAACTTTCCCAGCTAACAAATTTTAAGATAATATTTAAAAAAAAACTAAAGTATGGTACTAAGAATTAATAAGCATGCATACTATTTGTTTAAATATGATATTTGTATCAAGCTTTCAACCCTTTATTCCTAAGACAATGAATTATATGGCTTCACTATAAATATTCTGTAAATTCTGCACCGAAATAAAAGTAATATATTCTTTCAGATTTTGAGTTTGTCTAAATTGTTCCAAGAAAAAGTATAATTGCCAACTAACTATTTTATTTATGAAATAAAATGTATTAAGTATGTTATATTGTCATTAAATATTATCATGTGTATTCAATAAACTAATTTATTAGGATATCAAAGTAATTTTCTGAAAAAGAAACATTGAAGTTCATGTTAATGAAGGCATAGCTAATGTGGGTGGAGGGTAGGGCATGTGGGGACCGGTCCTTCCCTGGGTCATTGTGATACTATTGTAGTTTAGATTTTAATTGTTGTTTAAAAATAACATATATGTCAAAAATACATCGTATCTAAATACCATTCAACTTACGTAATTTTTTAATTTGTGCATAAATCTTCAAAACAAAATTAACTGTGTAAGTTGAGGACTTAATGTGTTTAAATTCTGTCATCTTTATCTAGTTGCACCCAAGTTCTAAAAAAAAAAAACTCCGTGAATCTTAGAAAGTAAAGAGCTTGGGAGAGTTAGTTATAATGGCACTACTCTGGCCATATCTTGAAAAGCTATTTACAGAGAGTTACACTCATTTTTCGTCACTCTTTTCTTTTTTTTTTTTTTCTCCTTCAAATAATTCTCCTCCACCCTCTGACAACCACACCATTCTGTTTAAAATATTTGTTACTGTAACACTCTGACCCTGGTATTGGTGTAACTATACCTTTACAAGACATAATGCATGGTAGTATAGGCCTATAATCCATACTAACATACTAATATGAATCTGATATTTAGTACTAACACATCCCTTGCAACTAACGAAACAACCTTTGACCTTGATGAATATGAAGAAGGAGAAGACGAGGAAGAGGCAGAAGATGATGTGAATGAAGAAGAAATATACACAGAGTATGACATAAACGGGGAAGGGGATATGTATGACGACGATGAGATGGAGTTTTTGATAAAGGGTAAGATTAAATTAAGTGATTCACAACTATACATTGTGAAATAGCCAATTATTTTGCTTTTTAGTAGAGGTTTTTTAAATCAGATTCTTCCTTTTACTCTCAAATACAAATATAAATCCTAAAAACATGGTGAACATAATAGATGAATTCTTAACACATTGGTAGGATTTTGTCGTTCAATTTTGATTTATCTCCCACTACTTCTTAAGTTGTGATATAAAATAGAAATAGATATCAAAAGTTAATAATTTACTAAATTTACTGCTTGTTTTTTGTTCTTTTTTATTATCACCCTACCTGTTCAGGTTGTACGCATGCATACTTTAACAGGGTAAGGTTGAGAAAGAAAATATTTTAGAGGTAATCTACTCGCATTTTTCTGGAAGGAGAGTAGGAAAACATTTAGGAAAAACCATCCTCAGTAGACCTGACTGGGATTCGAACCTCAATCTCCTCGACATCAGCAGGTTTAGTTGTTAAGGTTACCAATAATTATTTTGGTCTAATTTATAGGTAGATTAAGAGCTCTAAAACAAATCCCTATTCAAAATTTTCAAAGAGAATATCTAGAATCTGTCTATTTTATTATAATCTCCAAAATATCTTAAGATATGCCAATTAAAAAGTTTCTGGTCAAATTTTGCCATATCCGCTTCAGTGTCTGAATGGTCAAAGGTGTCATTCTGTGTTAGACTGGCCTGCTGATGATGAGGAGATTAAGGTTTGAATTCTGGTTGGATCTACTAAGGGTTGTTTTTCATAAATTATTTACCTCTTTCCTTCCACTCAAATGTGGGTAGATTACCTCTGCTGAAGAAGGGGACTGATTACATACTTATGTGTTTTGTTGTGTTTTTGATTGTAAACTTTGAGGCCTACAATTTTCTGGTAAGTGTGTAGGCTTAACCCTTCTGTCCTCTTTTCAATGTTAAATTTAATACAGAGGTTTGGCGCCATTTTTCATTTGTCTGCCCCATTAGAGTCATTATAATATGAGCATATAACCTGAACAGGTAGTAAGTGAGTGACAGATATCCAATAAATATTTAGTAGAGGTGGGTCGAACCCACATTTTTTCGAATTTGTATCTCAAACCTAAATCTCCAATTTGCCTTTGAATCCTGAATCTCGAATTCGAATCCAAATATTGGAAAAAAAAACATGAACATAAGAAGAAATATATGTATAGTATAGTAATGAATAGTATTAAACTACAAATATCAACTAAATGTTAACATTCTTACTTATAGTCAATTCATTATAATATTCATACGTTCAGTTAAATGTTAAATTACTGGTCTGAGTTCTGGTTGTTAAGCTCACCTTATATTTATATTGTTTCTGAACCACCAATAAGTAGTATTAGAGCTCTAAAACAAATAATTTCAGTATGGACAAAATCAAATTTAAAAATAAATCTTCTTAAGGATTCAAGTATTGAAACAGAAATTTTCTAGACTCCTCAAATCTTGAATATCCTTAAGTAAATGAGGGATTCAAAGATCCACCCAACTGTTGATATTACTATGTGTATAAAATTAAACTAAACATAGGTATCTATTGGAACAATATATAATTAATTTTGGTCCAAAAATATTTTTGTTTCACCGCGCCTTAAGTTTTGAAGTTAAATGACATTAAAAGCCCTATGTTAATTTAAATTGTCGAAAACATACAAAATGATTAGATACAATTTACAAATAAAAACCTTTAAACAAATAGTGTAATGTTAAATAATATGGTGTAGGTACTCATAAAATATGTATCTTTTATTTTAATTATAATGAGATTTTCAATAAAACAGTCACAGCCAAATAAAAATATATTTATGTGTGACAATCAGGAAAAACCATGTATTATTAGATGACATATGTTTTAGAGGTTCTTCTCAAAGTATTGTTCATTTAGCTCTGAATCCATTTAGCTGAGCGAAAATTTCACAGGTTTTAATATTTAGTTTTTGTTTCTTACCCTACAGAAGAAAAGGTGAACGCATCAACCGTTATGAGATTATCTTCCGTACTATGGAAGCAAATGGACTTCTTCTGTGGATGAACAAAGGGAGGACTTTAAAAGGGAACTACATTGCTATTGCAATTGTTAATGGCTACATTGAATTCAGCTTCAACTTGGGAAAACAACATACTTTTCTACAAATGAGGTCCAAGGTAATCATTATCATTAGGTCATCAATCTTGCAATTGATTTGCAGCAGCTCTCCCTTTTTCCTGTCCTTGGACATATTTTTTTTACATATCGTACCTTCTTCTACCAACATCATTCACTATCTGATTCTTGTACTCCAGTCATGCAGTCATGGTCATTTGAATTTCTGTGAAGGTAATATTTGAACACTAACAAATCAACCTATACTGAGAACCTTTCTTTTAGAACCGTGTCTTGCTGCTGGTTCAGGATATATGCATATGTACTAATTACGTTATTGAGTTAGATATGAGGTAGGTTATAGTACTTAGTTTTTAACTAGCTGTCCAAGGGAAAAGAGTAGCTCTTAAGTCACATACAGTAGCCCCATGGCTTCTTTGGTGGTGACTGACAGCTCACAGCTGACTTCTGACAGCTGCTAAACCCATGTTTTTGAAGATAATATGGTTCGGCGTAGGGATACATAATTTGGTCTGGTAACTTTTCAAAGCTTTTAGCTGTCAGCTGTTAGCTGTCAGTCAGCACCAAAGAAGCCACGGGGCTACTGTAGCTAAGTTGAAGTTGAACCCGTATCAGTGGTAACACAGTTCAAGGTTTTGAACTCACAATAGTTTGCATAAGGAGGTTGAGGTTCAAATCTTGGCTAGGTCCAATGAGAATGGTTTTTCCCTGCATGATTATCACGTTTTATTTGTACTGTTATTATTTACTCATTTATTTTTATTTTCTCAGAAAGAGAAGTATTGTGACCGTAAAAAAATCGAGCCTGAGATTTTAATATATTTCAATGTTTTATAGCCCCATGAAACTGAAAAAGTGCTTATTACAATGCTGTCGTGTCTCTCTCTTTCTCTCTCTCTCTCTGCTTAGGGCCATAACTATTTTACTGATTGAGCTAAAACTTTTTATCTAAGGTTTTCATAAGACACCCACAGGAATTTTTTGTATTAGAGATCCAAACCTAAAACTAAGGGTAGCTTGCTTAGGGGCCAAAAGAGACAAAAATCGATTTTCCCAAGATCTGCTCTAACAATTTTGATTAAAATTTATATCCAGGCATGTTTAGCATCACAAACAAAATGGTGCATCTCATTTTTCCAGCAAATTTACTTTGAGGGTATTTACACAAGCGACTATCTCTAATGTTGATGAAATCTCTACAACTGTTTGAGATACAAAAAAAAACCTATAATTGAAAAGTTGTAGTAATATTAAAATAAAAACCTTTTATCTGAAATACATTTTTCTAAAACCGATAGTTAATGAGATATTGGCAAATATATTTTTTTAAGCTGAGGTCTAAAGAATTTATTGTTATACTCTTTGCTGAACAAAGATGTTACTTTTCCTCACTATGTTTCTGTAACATGTGGATTATTTCTTGTATGCTCTTCAGTGGAATGTTTCTGCAACAATACCTACTATTTCGTTTTACATATCTTAAGAGTTTTGAGTAAATATCTCCATTTTAAGATAAAGCAGCAACAAAGTCGGTGTGGTGTACTGCACAATTTATTTATTTATGTGTTGATGGTTGATGTGATCAGTGGATACTCAACAAAGTAAAGCCTTAACATAACTGAAATAGTCTCGTTATAGTAATCTATGTCCACACCACATATGATAACATTGTATATGTATGCTGCTTCCAGGTGCACGTAAGTGACGGAGCTTGGCACACAGTAGTGGCGCATAGACGGAAACGTCACGGATATTTGCAGGTGGACGGGGAGACCCCAAGCCGGAGTCTGGCGGAGCCAGGGGCGACTCTGCTCAATACCAATGGCCGCTTGTGGATAGGTCAGTTATATCTATTTTAAACTCATATGAATATAACTCCAGACACATGTTTTAGTAAGCAACTCTAATACAATTAATATAATCGAAATAAGCAGGAGATAAACTGGTGGGGTTGTCTTGTCTGGTTTTGTCGTGGGTGGGAAGGTTGTTATTTCAATCCCAGCCAAGTGGTTTTTTTTGGCTAGTTTTAACTCTCTCCCTTCTCAAAAATGTGGCTACACTTCCTTTAAATCTTACCTTTCTCATCCTTAACCCACTATTGTAACTATGTAAATAGTCCAGATGATAAGACATTGGAGGGGAGGGGGGAGTGATTGAGTGTGGTTTTTTTTTAATTGAGAGCGAGGGAAATCATTTATAAAAAGCCACCCTCAATACACCTGACTGGGATTGAACCACGATCTCACTGTTATCGACAAACTAGTATATTGCTAGAGTAGCGCTTTAGATCATGCGACCACCGAAGCGAGTATCTAAATCTTTCTCTAGCAGCTTGGACCACACTTATATGAAATTCAGAATCCCTCTTGCTTATCTACTTTCATTCCATTTAAAAGACTAAGAGACTTTCACCCTACCTTAGTATTCAAATCAACAAAGTCTTGAAGATGGTTGGGTAAATCACTCACTGGCTGATCCTCATGTTGAAATTGCCAACGGCCTTAAAATAACTACATTAAAATAATCATACATCAACACTTGAGATTTTTGTTTTGGATCCTGAAAGGATCGAAAATGATTGTTCAAGTGGTGCAATCTTCAGCTGATTCGAAGTTCAATGTAAGCGTGATGCATTAGGATCATATATTTTAAAAAATAACTAAAAAAATGTGTTTGTCTTTATATTTCATCTAGGATTATTCTTTCTCAAATACACTTTATGGCACTTGGCTCTCAAGACCTTGACTCATCTATAGCAAAATAATTGAATTTAACTAATCCCTGCTATTTAATTTTGTTTCGTATGTTTATACATGTTGTGTATTTAGACAAGTACAATCCAATTTTCATATAAATGCCTTATCTGACAGCTATAATAGTTACTAGATCTATTTTCACGTATTCCTACATCAAGTCATGTGATCTGCAGCTGTCACTTTTGATAGATATTAGATACATATAAAACAATTCAAATAAAATTATAAAATGTTATAAATTTTGGTCACAAAAATATATCTTTGTATTTTCTAACAATCCCATTCTATTATTTACATCAAATCTGACTCCTCGACACATTCAATAGTGCTTCTGCCTACTTGTCCTGGATTTGACTCCCGCCATGGCCCAAAAATGTATCATTGGTGAAATAGAGGCTTTCCTTTTCCCTGGGATGTATTAATGTCTGTAGGACTGGCTGTTGAGTATATTCTAGAATTTTGTTATTTAAGGTGCTGTTGGTTCATAAAATGCATAATCTTATTTTAGCAACACGTCTTACTATTCGTTCAGGTTGTACTCAAATATATTAATTGAGCTAATAATGATAATGATAGCCTTTATTTATCTGACGAAGTGTCAGGGATGATGAAGGTTTAATATAGTGGAAGTTTACCAAAATTTGTCTCGATAAAAGTGGAAAACCATTTGGAAATAAAAAAAAACTCAATACATTCGTCCAGGATTCAAATCTCAAATCCCCATCATTGGCAGTTCAAACTATTGGAAGAGTGACACCTTACATCGTTTGACCACTGAAGTAGGTGAAAATGCATGTTAAATAATCCAAATAAAAGATAATATCCACCCTTACAGTTTATTTACATGATATATATGAAAAAAGTGGATTGAGCAAGAACATTTTTTAATAAATAAAATGATAGAATAATAGGAAAATGGTAAAGCACAAATAGAAGTAAAAACCTTAACTCATATTTACACACATTAATATTTGTGCTATTATACATCTCCTTAGTTTACTACTTACTATCCTGAAGAAGATGCTATAATAGCATCGAAAACATCAAAGTGTGTGTAAATATGGGTTAGTGTTTCTACTTTTATTTGTGCTCTGCCATTTTCCTAATAGTTTTATTTACATGAAAAACAAGACTGACACGAAATACAATTATTTCTTTCAGGAGGTGCTCCGACATTACCTTCAGGACTACCAGCTTCCTATTATCTGGGTTTTAAAGGATGTGTGGAGAAGATCAAAGTATCCAGAAAAACACTCGACATGTTTAACAGACTAGGGAATGACAAATCCATGATACATTTCTGTCATGACAATGACGTCTGATGGACAAATTTTCAAAATGGAGCATTTACCTAAAGTCTTAACAAACCTTCTCCCAGCTTATGGCAATGAATAGCATTTCAGAACAACGATCGGCGTCGCTGAAAATATAGAAAGATTAAATAAAGGTCATTAGCAGATAAGAAAATGACCTTTGAAACTGTACGCTTGCTATAGAAGTGCCTGAATGTGTGGATGTATAATATATAGTGATGTGCATCAACAGATAAGTTTTAAAAACATGTTTGTAAAATAGTTAAAAAAAAAATTATGCTAAAGAAAGTTTAGGAAGTGAACAGCAAAAAAAAAAATATGTTCCTTAATGATAAAAGTAACATTTAGTGAAAGTGTCATCTTTGTAAATTGGTATAGCATTTTTAATTTTTAGGCAAGACTATTAATGGTGAACTGGAAATATATTAACAGAAAGTAATAAAAAAAATATCAATACAATTTAATTATTTAAAAAAAAGTTAAATTGTATGTTCTGTGGACATATTACTAACAATCTAACTATCCAATTGAAAGGAAAATAATGTGGACTGTACAAACTTTAATCCCAATGAAGGGAGAAAGAGTGAGTGAGCATATGAAGTCACAGTATGAGAAAATACCCAGGACTCAGCCTCGCAGGTTAACAGTCCATTAGAAATACTTGTGGGTGATAATTTAGTGAATGTTGGCCCATTTTGTTAAAATTCATATTTCTCATCCAATTTTATTAGACTAGATAATGTCACTTTTGGCCAATAATCAATACTAAAATGTACATTTAATAGTTTTTTAAAAGATATAATTTATTAATTTTATAACAGCAAACTAAGCTCTAATAACTATAGGCCCAATAGAAAAAGTAACTTTGTTCTAGGACATTGATTCTCAATAGTCCCGCGAAGGATGTCACTATGGCCCAAAGTAAATTATTAAACTGAAAAGGTAAACAATTTACCTGAAAAAACATACATGTAAATTTTAAAATTAAAATAATCTTTATAATATTATGAATTAGGTACTTAGTTTTGGTTTTAAGTATGTGTAAATTTAACAAATTAAGTTTTCACCCCTTCGGCCCAATCCATGAAAATAATAATTGTGTCTTTGTGAGAAATAATTGGGAACTACCATTTTAGGACATCGTTGTTATTATTATATACCTTAGAAAAATAACATCACATCAGTGGTACACCCAAAGATTTATTTGGGGAAACACATAAAATGTGTCCAAAATAATATTTCTATAATCTCTTTTCAATCAGGATATTTTAAGGGTATATTTAATAAGTACTGGAGATGTGCATGATCGAAAATATCTCTAAAATTTAAGGGGGAAAAACTCAATTTCATCTGTAACAGCTCTAAGAAACTATAAAACCAAACTGGGAATTTTTTATTTTTTATAATACTGTTATGAACCAAAAATAAGCCACATTCTTTCCCCAAAAACAATATTTTAGTTATAAATATTGTTTAACAATATCAAACTTTGATATTATTTAGACTATAAAATTAAATTATGAATGGTATACAATGCAACTATCACTATTTTATTAATTGCATTAAAATGTGTTGAATCATGTTAAATATTTGAATGAACTATGAGTTAATTCAAGCTAAGCACCAGCCAAAATGTCAAAAAGAAACTTTAGCAATCTATAAACTATATTTTATTTACTCAAACATCATTCACATTTTTCTACTTTCAAAGTACGTTTTCTCGTTTTGTTCTTGCATCTCAATATTTTTTTATGGTCTCATCTCGATATATTTCGAATTTAAAAAGTTGTTTTCACACGTCCCTATTAAATACGATACTAAACCTTTGAAATATCAAGTAGTAAAATGTTGCCAGTGCAATGATGGTTGTACTTCATGGGTTCTAAGCTTATATTATAATTAAATAGTTAAATGATTTTTAATCTGAAGAAAGGAGGAATGCATTGCTTAAACATACACCCACACCCACCTTAAGTATAATATTACTATCCATTTGAACATGTCAATTTCATTCATGAATTTGAATAAAAAAATAATCCTTCTTTGGTTTGGCTGTGTTTCGAAAAGGATTTGTGGAAATGAGAATAAATATTTATATACACTTAATGTTAAGCAATCATACACTTAATGTTGAGCAATCAAACTAAATTAGTTCTTTCCAAAATGGGTATTTGAACATAAATATTCTGAAGGTTCTTAAAGGGTCATCACTAAAGCCCCTTGCTTTTGACCTTGACAGGACATTGATTTAATCAATTCTAAAGTAGTTTTTGTTTTGACCAGTTACAGAATTTAAGAAATTTTAGCATATTTTAATGCTTGATCTATTTTATCAATCATGGAGTGAGTTATTACTTGGTTACATTATAAATAAGTATACCGTAGTAAACTAATTATAGTTTTTAACTATAAAATTTTACAAGAATGTTTTTGTTGTCTGTTTGACAACTAAATTTAATATTGTTGGCATTTTATTCCATTAAAATGAATTACTATTTTTTCAGTGAAATTAAAAATAAATTTTTCTAAGTTACTTATGTTTAACTTTTTATCTAACTTTATATAATATAAATCCTCTATATTTGCCTAGGTTTTAATATTTTTCAAATTATGTACTAATATTTTAAATTTCATAACTTGTTGTTAAAAAATATATTGAAAAGAAAAACCATTTTGAAAATAGTGTAAATTTGTTAAATAAAGGATGAGAGCTTGTCTTTTATTTGTGGCAGGTTAGGGCTTACTATGTAAAACCGCATTTAAATATTACATCTAAGCTACAAATAACAAAACTAACATGACAGTATTAAGTTCAAGAAAATCAAAAAACGTATCATCATAATATGAATGATCTTCCATATTTTCATATTCAAATTAAGTCCTAGTGAATAATATCAAACTATTTCAAGTGCATACAAGATTTTGCACACTTGTGATAAAATAAATAATGACGACGACAAATAACTGCCAAAATAACTTTTTATAAATATGTACAGTTAGTGTGTGTCTTCTAGAAAGTGAATTGGGTAGAAATGAGTGAATTTAGTGTGTGTGACTTTGTGCTTTCATTGGAATAAAAATGAGTATGTTATGATCAAAGCACAAAATATCATATCCCTTCAAATGTTGTAAAAAAAAAAAAGCTTTACATTATTTGCTGAGTGTCACCAATCACTGTAACCCATATGAAAACTTGTGAGTGATTGTGTACATATATAATTTAAAAAAATACAAAGAACATGCTCTAATAAAACTAATTTCACAGAATAGGTTAAAGTAATCAAATAAAAAAACACTAAAGAATGTCAGAGTATAGTTGAGTACGGTACCTATTGCAAATTTTGACTCAAAAGTGAAATTAATATCTATTGAAATGTGAAACATATCAGAGAAATGAAATGAGGACCATTTACGATATTAAAAAAAATCACTATATTAATACATAATTTGTGTGCCCGGAAGGTTAATAAATGTACAGTGCAATAAGAATATGAAAAATAATCTTAAGCTAATACTTTGTACATTGTGTATTTAGATGTGTGTTGAATGTTGCATGAGATTAATTAGGGTTCATGCAGTTATTTTAAGTTTGTACTGTGCTAAAATGTACAATTGGTTTTTTTTATATACATATTCATTTACGCTTATATTTTAAGTCATTGAATAAAGTGAAATTAAAATAATCGAAGACAATTTTAGAAAAATATCTAGTTATAATTTACATATATATATAATTATGTATGTTCTAAGTTGTGTGGAAGAGAGTAACTAGTCCCATTTTCTAGGAAGAGCCTTAACTGACAGAAAAGTAGATCTACTTTCACATTTTCATATTTTAAGTCACGTTATATGCACTTTTAATTTTTGATAGATAATATCAATACCCATAAAATAACACTAACAAAATAGTAAAAGTTATCAATTTTATCCGCAAAAAAATATGTTTGTGATTTCTAAAAGGCCTTCCTTTTGTAAATTGGGCTATACAAACTAGTCTTTGATGAAAGAACCTGATTAACCAGAATATGCAGAAATTTTATTAGGTATAAATTAAAAATATTTTTGTTTAATTAACCAATTTATGCAAAAGCTTGCGTCATTTTTGTTGTAATTTCGATTCGAGGCTGTTAATAAACCTTGTTTAATCTGATGGAACACATACTGCCATTCTCTGTCTCACAAAGGATTTACAAAGTAATATAAGGGATGCTCTGTGAATTCTGAAAGTGATTTGAGGTTTTTTTTTGTTTTTTTTTAATCTGATTCGAGATTCAAATTGGATGTAATTACTTTCCAAAATTTTTCAACTGGAATTTATTATAGCTATTATTTTTTTTACTAGATATTTAGGCAAACATAATCTGTGGCCCACCCAGAGAGAGGCAAGGGGGGCATTTCTCCCTCCCAAGACTGCAAATAATATAAATAAAAAATTATATGAAGTAGAACTAAAATACAGAGTAAGTTAGGTACTAAAAATGTGTCCAATGTAGAGGCTACACTTTAAGACCAGTCTCACAATTTGATATTCAAAAAATACATTGTTACACATATAAGGTCCAAAAAAATCCAAACTGTTAAAAAGTACAGAAATAATAGCTATGAGACATTGTATGCAAGGCCACTTGTATTATTTAAATTGTTGCTCTTAATTGCCATGAAAATGCCTCCAAATAGCTTCTAAAGGCATTTCAAACATTTTCTTGACTTATAATAGCTAAGGGGCTATGTCTGCTAACATAGCCCCCTCCGTCAAGAAAGGAAGTTTGGCTAAGGCCATTGATAGGACAAATCTAAAAACCAAATCTTTGTACCATTATATCACTACTAATTGGCTATGATTCAGATTATAGCTACAATTGCACTCATTTTACTGAGAATTGTAGGTAAAGTGATTCATTTCTAAGAAAATATGGATTTGACACATCTAAATAAAATATAAATGCTCAAGAGTACATTTAAGATTGAGTGTCCAGATTAATTCAGACATTGTTTAAAAAAAAACGATTGAGTCTAGTCACTATCAAAATGACATATTATCATTATTTAGTAGCAATACATTATTACAATGAATGGCAGCCTTAATAATACCTTTTTTTATTTTCTTATTCCAAGAATGATCAAAAATATCACCAACAAATGTATGTCTTACTTTGTTTTCAAGCATCATAACAAGCATCAAATACTTTATTTCAAGACATTTTCTTAAATGGTTTACAATTATATGATACTCTGAAGTTATGTGAACATTTTAAAAATAGTTCTTTCTTTAAATCCAGTTTTATATTCATTGATTTGAAAGTATTTTTGTTATTTATCATGTTAAACTTTATAAAATCTAAAAAAAAACCTAAATTTGAAAATGTTTATGTCAAAGTTACGCAATACTTTTTTTTGTAAAATTATAATTATTTTATTATTATGACTATCAGTGGTTGTTGCCAGGGCAAGCAAGACAGTACTAGAAAACTGTTCCCCCCTCATTTTACCAATCACAAACAAAATAATACTATGAATAAATGTATGTTTATTGAATCTGGCAGGTAACTTGTCATGTAATGTGAGGAAACAATTTTCTAGTAAAGTCCTGCTAAGCCACCACTACTCATTCACTACCACTCATTACTTACTATTAAGTACCTATAGAAGATCTGATTCTAATATTTTGAAAATAGAAGATTTTAAATTGCAATAAAATTAGATTAAGTTTAATGTTTTAGCACTTATTTCTAATTGTTATTATTACTATTATCATAAGAAATTTCACAATAAACCTAAAATTATCAGTTAAACTGGTGTGTTTCATACAAAAACACAACATAAATATTGCCATAATAAGTTGTTTAGAAAATTAAAACTATATTGTAATAATTAGATTTTAAAACTAAAATCAGATTGATAAGATGTTACATTATTGTTACAACAAAGTTTGATATTTTCTGTATTGTTAAAAGTGTGAGAATAATACCTAACATGAATGTTGCAGATAAATATCAGCTATGTATATTTGTAATTACTTGTGGCCATAATAAAAAAAATATGTATTAAAAATATATACAAAATCTTTTATTCTAGCTACTGGCCTGGCAGCATGGTATCATACATGTTCCTTAACCCGGCCCATGGGACACCAAAGGGCGAGAGCTTTTTCTAAGTCCACATGGGTAAGTCTTAACGGACGCTTCCAAGTAGCGGGGCTGGCATTGGCATTGTCAGTGTGGCGGCTAGGTTCTGTAAAGATCCAATGACGTAGGGTATATCATGTCCTCCATGGTTGGTACTGGGCAGCAGTGTTATCAGGATCAACTTGAGGCACAGAGCAAATGAGGTTCAAGATAGTTCAAGATTGAACAACCAAGAGTGTGACTACATATAGTGGCAATTTGCATGTGGCTGTGTGGATATGAAAAGGGAAAACTGCCAAGCTATCTTTTTCCTAAAAACTCCTTTATCAAGGAAACAAAACCAATTAATGGCTCTTCCTGGGGTAAAAAAATTCCGGAGGCAAGCTAGTCCCTCTTTTGGATCTCTGGGTGGGGACTAATTCAGGGGGATCAATCAACAAAGAACAGTTATCAAATTAAACTTTACCTTTCATAAATGGAACATGTATTGTAAGGATGATGAGAAGGTCTGGGAAACTGGAAAATTTGAAAAGGGAAATGGAAAGGTATGGTGTGAACAAATTTCTAGAAGTTACTCTATTTCAGTGAAAGGAACAAGTGCAGAAAATAAGTTGTGTCATATTGTTTGATTAATGTTTGTGAACTTAAACATTGAACCAGTGGATATTTTGATACGTGTGTATATGCCAACAACCGACACTGTTGAGGTTGAAGAAATATACAAGAAAAGTGAAATAATTATTCAACATGAAGGAAGAAGGAAATTTAACACCATCATCATGGCAATTGTAACAGTGTTGTCGGAGAAGGACGGGAAGAGAAACACAGAGGGCAGATGCTCACCGAATTCTGCCAGTGGAATTACCCGGTGGTAACAAACACCTGGTTCAAGAAACGGAAGACAAAACTACAAGCCTTTGCATGGAAGAGTCCAAGAGACATCAGCAGGTACCAACTAGACTACTTCCTCATCAAACAGCTATTCAGGAATGGAGTAAAGGACTTGAAGACATTGTTGGGTGCCGACATCGATTCGGACCACTACCTGCTGCGGTTGGACATTGAAACAAGACTAAAAAGATCAGGAAAACGATCAAGAGAAAACTGAGGTGGGACTTGAAAAAATTAGAGGCAAGAATGACAATGTGAAAAATTCAATAGAACAAAAGTTAAGTGAGGTGACAGAAGAGAGAATAAGTGCGGAGGGGAAGTGAATAATTTTAAGAACATTTTTTCGGGGGTGCTAAATGACAAAGTTTGAAAAGTGAAGATGACTGCGTGAAAGCCCTGGGTAATAACGGAAATACTTCAAAAAATAGAAGAAAGAAGTAAATGTAAAAACGTAAACAAAGAAGAATTTATGAGGCTAATCAACAAATTAAGGAGAGAAACAGACAAGGTGAGGAAAGATTATATAGAGAGGACATGTGATGAGATTATTGAAATGCAAATAAAAGGAAGGTATGACCTCACATACCAGAAAGCAAAGGAACTGGGAGGGAATGAAAACAAAGGTGTGCGAACAATCGGAATAGCAAACCCTAAAGGTTAGATGGGACGGATCATAAAGAATTATTATTATTTGGGAAAGATATATAGACAGAATGTACGACAAGGAAAATCAACCATAAAACCTAAATGATTGAAGCCGACGAAGAGATAGAGGAAGACGAAAAAGGCCCCGAGATTTTAAAGAGTGAAAAGGATAGAGCCATAAAAGATATGTAAAGAATTAAAACTGCTGGAGACGATGACGTACTAGCTGAACTTTTGAAGGAACTGGGAAACAATGGCTTAATGGCTCTGACAAAACTTATAAATAGAATATACCGTGTACAAAACAGAAAGATGGTCCAAGGACTTTCTAGGCGTAGCCATGGTGGCTCTAAAGAAGAATAAGAAACAAGCCAAGAAATGCAGTGACCACAGGACCATCAACCTCTCTCATGGGGGGAAGATCGTGGCAAGAATACTGAGCGAATGGAACATATAATAGAAAATGTTATGGAAGAATACAAATTTGTATTCAGTAAAGGAAAAGGAACCAAAGATCATCGATATGCTGAGAATAATTTCAGAAAAAGTATTGGAAGTCAAATAAGAACTCTACATTGGCTTCATTGATTGGCAGTTGTTCGATATAGTGAAAGGAAGAAACCTATGGAAATACTCAAGAAGATCAGCATCTACTGGAGAGACAGAAGGCTGATTGCAACCCTATATTATTATTATTATTATTAGCACCGCGTCTTACTACCCGTTCGGGTTATACGCACTTACGCTAATGTGTAATGGTAGGGTGATTGTGAGATGAAATGGAGGACCTACAGTTTAACGTGGAATCGAACCACGTGGAGGCCTGGCATTCCCCACATTCACAAGATGTCTTGTCAGAGGTGAAGGAAGGGTTTGGTAATCAGATAAATCTGTGCCGGGACCGAGGATTGAACCCCGGCCGCCAGCACAGAAGTCTTGACACCTTACCCCTAGACCACCAGGTCACCGACTGCAACCCTATACCTGGGACGACTGACTGTGAGGCTAATTGATGGAGAGACCAAGAGAATAGACATAGGAAGAGGAGTGAGACAGGGCGCTGTTTGTCACCCAGTCTGTTCAACTTGTATAGCGAGTTGCTGGTCAGGGAAGCCACTAGATAGACGAGGCAATTTCACGATAAGAGGACGCATCATTAACACAATAAAATATGCAGACAATCTAGCATTGATAACCAAAAATTAATAAAAGTTGCAGGAAATGATGGACCTCCTAGTGGAGATAGGGAGAAGATATTATATGGAGATCAATATTGAGAAGTCAAAAGAGATGGTGATTTCAAAACATGAAGAGCCGTTGAAAATCAAAATTGGAAACTAAGAGTTGGAAAACATAGAGTGGTTCAAGTACCTGGGAAGTCTGTTGACAAAGGATGCCTACTGCACCAATGAAATTGTGTTTTCACACATGCTTTTTTAAAAATACTTAAAATGTTGAATTGTATCATATTAATGTTGTATATATAATAAGAACAAGTAGAACCCTGCCAGGCTAAATACAATCCATTTCAGCTCCGTGCGATATCGCTCAAGGCTAAAGAGTTGGCCCCTGAATGCCGTTAAGATTTTATTTCTGCACAATGGCTTTACATGTCAAAAATAAAAATAATGTAAGTTTCCAGATTGTTTTAAAAAATAACGTGTCAATGATTATAATGCCCTCAAATCTCGATAGATGTGTTTGTAAAGTACACGACGCCAGGTACAACGGGGTTGGCTTTTGGAATGTGGACGAGGTTAGGGGGTAGCAAATTCCGAGAAATCTGTAGTCACGTAGAGTAGCGTAAGGGGAAATAGGGGAGTAAATAACCAGTAAACGTTACCTAATAACAAGCAGTGTTTCTAAATGAAAATAGCAAATAATGGAGTATTCATCAGGCCTATTTAATAAAATCTTATTTTTCAATATTCAAACATCTCACTAAAATCAAAATCCAGACAAAGGGCCAAAATGACAAGTTGTTTATTTGACCCCTTTTGTTCGCTCTTTTAATTTATTTGCACATGAAAGGTTTAGTAAGAAGGGGGTGATGCACAAAAACCTTATTCATGCTTATGCCACTTTTTATGTTAAACATTAAAAAATTGGTAAGTTATTTTATCTATTCACTCACAAAGATATGGAAAATCGATAGAAACTCAAATTATAAATATTGACTTTTAATAAATAATTGAATCAATTAAACTATATTATAAAAAAATATTATAGCACCACGTCTTACTACCCGTTCATGTTATGCACTAAAGTATTAATTAGGTTTGGAATTGGGAGGGTTGAATTTAGAAGAAGTGCACCCGCATTTGTGTGGAGGGAGTGTGGAAAACTATTTTGGAAAAACCACCCCCAGTTCACCCGAACAAAATTTTGACTTCGATCTCTCCATCCTCAGCAGTCTAGCCCAACACGAAACTATCGCATAAGCTAACTAATCCACTGAGGTGGGTGAAACTTTATAAACTCTATGCAATAACGAAATGAGTAAAAGTTAAGGGTGAGTGGCAATCATTTGGCTTGGTATTGAACTGTCTGCAAGAATGTACCCTCAAAGATTGCTAATTAACGCCACTCACACTTTCGAATGTAAATGATAGTCTTAAACTCTACTCAATAATCCCACTTCATTCACTCTTCACATTTGCTTGTTTTGTTCTTGCATTTGGCCTTATGGCTTTATTGAAGGGAATAATATAATTTTCGTATTCAGACAAATTACCCTAAATGATACCCATCAGAATTAAATCAAAATCCCCTCAGATGTAATTAGCTAGATGGTAAGACTGATTGATATTTAGTGCCCTCATACATAAATACATTCTTAAATAATAATTTAAAACCATGTTCATATGATCAAATTTTATATACAAAATTACAAATAAATTTAAATTATATTAAATCAATGATCAAATTATGAATTATAATTTGTACGTTATAAGTTATTGTGAGCTATTATTTTTATTCAATACTTAGCACATTAGGGATAAAATAACTACTGTCTAACAATAAAATGTAAACTTAGAGGTTCAAACTTCTCTTCAGTTGAAATTTAAATTGCACCCACGATATTCTGCAACGATACTAGCGCCATTAGGCTTCAATGTTTGATCATTGGAACTAATGAGTAGTCTGACCAGTGTTGCCAACTCTACGATCTGGATACTACTTTTGATATAATTTCAACACCTGTACAATCCAATTTTAGGATATTTTCTAAAAGTAATATCCTGTGACCCTGCTATAAAGTAACACATTTCACATTATTTTTTTTAATGAAAATCGATGGTCTTAGCAATATAATGTCAGAAAGTAGTATTTACCAGTCAAACTACAATCATTTTAGGTCCATGTACTATCGCTAGCAGTGTTGCCAATTTAGTGACCTTGTCACTGACCTAGTAACTTTTACGTACACTTCTTAATAAACGGGATTAATGGTCACTGGCCAATAATGAAAAGAGCATCCCCTATTGGTCACTTTGAAAAATACTATGGCAGCAGCCATTTACTATACATAAAAAAGGCTGCTGCCACGTCTCTTAGATATAGATACTTCCTTTGTAAAACACACTTATTGAAAACAGTTTAATCCATATGCGGTAGCGAGGCGTCAGGGTAGGCAGGATATGCTCAGCTATCCCAAAAAGTTTGGAAAAATAGGAGAGAAAACATGCCCTTAAATAAAAAGAACTTATAACTGAAATTTTAATGGTCATTTTTTAAATCTGTGACATTTTATCAAGTGTGCAAAGCAAATGTGTGTGTGTGTATCCTTTTGGCAAGAAAAGCTGATACCTTTCAGACTACCGCAACTGGAGACTCAGGCCTGAGGGAAGCGTTGAAAGGTGATGCACAAACTATTCATTACAGCCACTGAAGACTGTAACATTTTAAAGAGCTAGCCTAATATATTAATGTTTGTACGCCACTATTAGGGTGACATTTGATATAACGATTGAATTGGGTACAAGTTTGCTGCTCTGTATTATAATAATTAAAAAGGGATGATGTCTTATTTTATAAATTAAAAGTTCTAGTGTTTTATAGTTATTTTTATTTTAAGTATATAAACAGTTTTTTGCTAGATATTTCACATGTTGTAGATTTTAATAAAAGCCCTACTATTACGTTATATGCATGATAATTCCTGACACATGTGATTAAGAACAAAGATTAAGATGTCATACACTCTACCTACACGGCTCCTCGTCAAGAAGGAAAGCGAAGAGATGCGTACCCTGAAAGGGATATATCAAGCGACATTTCCTTCTCGAAGCTTCCTAAAAGAAAAAAGGTGTGGTCATCCAGGTGCGTTTCTGTCCACAAAACTGTGTTGTCTTTTTAAACAGAGACGTAGAAAGATGTCGCCATAGCTTGCAACTTAACAACTTAACACAAATCGTACTAACCGCTCTCATTTAAAATATTGTAATCTTGAATATAGATGTGAATAATAAATTATTGAGATGTATAATTCCATATCATTACAAGACAACCAGTAAACCAGCTATCCCTTACTCGTGATTGTTACATTTTGAGCATTCAGTGTTTTTTCATGGGTTTGTTTTAGTGTAGATTAGTTTAGTTTTGTAATTATGACTTTAATTTTATTATTTGAGTTCTTTTAAATTATATATATCAGTAATGTTTTAGGATTCAACGTAGGTACTGTAGAAAAAAATGGGAGGCTGTAGGTGGACATCAACAATGACTTTTTAAACTCAGTCAATTTTTTGTTAAATAGTTTTACTGAGGCTTTGTCTTCTGAACGAAATGTTCATTTAAAAGGATAAAATAGCAACACCAAAATTAGATATTTCACAGAAGGTATAGCAAAAAATAAAAAATATATTATTATAATTAGTAGTAGTAGTAGTAGTAGTAGTAGTCTACCATTACTGTATTATATAACTTCATAAAAATCCCATTTTTGATATCGTTAAGCGTCACTTTATGAGTGTTCATGACTCAGCTTACCCAGAAATTATCTAAGCCTTATAATAAAGAAAAAAAATTGTAATCGATAGTCTTTAACCATTTTATTGAATATAGACACTACTTTGACACAATAGCACTTAAATATTTAGCAGAGGAAGGGTCATTTACGATTATTTACTTTTACTTGAGAGCCTGAATTTTGAGATTAACTAGGCCTACCTCCCTAATTTTAATCAAAGGTTTCCAAATCTGTTTGGAAATCAAATTTTTAAATTATATTAAACTATAGCAATTGAAAAATTCCTAGCCAGTATCTTTAACATGTTTAGTTTAAATAAATGTGATCACTAGCTCCAGCCTAAACAAGGCATATTCTACCAAATCATTTAGTATACAAATAATGTTAACATAAACGTTATGTTTTAGGAATAAAGTGAATTGATATATACAAAACTAAAATTGCAATGCTAAGGGCAATAAATAACAAAATGTCCATATCCACTCCAGAAACTGTAGACATTCTTTCATTTTCATTAACTACTATGTTTGTGTTGGACACATTAACTTCAATATTAACGTGAGCATTATCTTCAAAATCGACAATACCTTCGATTCCACATTCACGTCTAACACTTTATGGAATGATATGAATGCTTCAACTCGCCTATCTTCAGGGAACAAGTAATCTGAAAACGTCACAACACTGCCAGGTAGTGGTATGAATACCCGTTTGGGAGGGTTGTGCAACACTGTATATTCTTGAGAGAAACACTTTTCTTCAAGAAAGTAATCACAATATATCTCAAATCGAGAAGCCAAGGAGCGAACAATGTCTTGTTTGATGGCCCTTACCACCTCACAGACCGTTGTCTTGTCATGCATGAACACGCTACTGCCGAGATTACCTTTGATGCAAAGCCCGCTGCTACAAGGGGTGATTTCAACTTCTTCCTGCTGTTCATGATCACATGGTAGGACCAAGACAACAGTCATCTGGTTGCACGCCCAGTGCCTTTCTTGGCCACATTTACTACGCTTTATCTCAGAAACTTTACACAAAGATTCACAGTCCTCCCAGAGCCTACCATTTATCAAGCAGAAAGATTTCATGACATCTCGGTTAACAGACTTTAACAAAGACATCAAGTGATGTTTCATTGCTAGTACCATATTGATCTTACCCAAAGGAAACACTTTGTTTATCTTATATCGGCATCCAAAGTGATACCATTCAAAGGGTTGGCTTCGGAATGTCAAAAAAACTTTCTCGATGGAACCTTTAGGTGTTTTACCAAGCATTCCACATTCAGTGTTGTAAGATTGACTACACATGTGCAATACCAATGTTCTTTGACTCGAACAGTTACGTGTAGAAATGTGTTTTGAGATAGCTTTCTATCCATCATTGTACATATGGAATGTATGTGTATTAAAGCCTTAGTGTCCTCTAAAATTTTCCCCAGACCGACAAGGAATATTCCCAAGACCTCATACCCCCGGGTAACATTCTAGTCACAAGTCTTGCATGATCTACGATGCTGTTCTCAGGGATCACAAACACATTCTTGAAGGGATTCACACCTGCCGAGTCAAATTTCCCTTGAAGTAAAGCCATTATACTGCTGTATTTTGATTTGGGCGAAAGAGAAGACGGGGTTCTTGCCAAATGGATGACAAAATAATGTT
Organism: Timema cristinae; assembly: GCA_039000515.1. Taxonomy (NCBI): domain Eukaryota; kingdom Metazoa; phylum Arthropoda; class Insecta; order Phasmatodea; family Timematidae; genus Timema; species Timema cristinae. Next base: position 27,463,270 of record JBCFYV010000100.1, on the reverse strand, counting down.
TATCTGTTGCTTGACCAATTATTAAACCGGTGATGTATCCTTCATGTTTAGTTAAGTTTTTCAAATAAGAAAGCATAGGTTCTTCTGCATGCACAGTCATACTCATTTTTCTATAATAATAATTACTTTTTTATAATTAAATATTATTATATATCATAACCACAACATCAAAAAAATTATTATTGTTAACATTAAACAACGCCATAGCAACACAATCGAAATTAAGCTGATGAAAGAGAAACAACACACATAAACAGTATTGTTGTCATAACAGTATTGTTATCATTAAAAGGGTGTATTCTATTAACTGACCATTGTTAGTAAGAGAGAAGGGCATGGTTTACACACTGGAAATATGTAGGTCTTAAAGCTAACAATTAAAACACAACAAAAGACATTACAGTAATTTACAGGTCACATCAGGCCCTTTATTCAGCAGACTCTGTTGGTAAAGAATGATACCAAGCTACTTTTGCTCGTCTTTTTTTTTATTACCGCTTTTAGGAAAGTGTGTTGCGAGTTTCATACTCCCTCTGATGTGTTTCAATAGAATAAAACGTATGTAGAGGGATTTGGCAGTTAATATAGGTTTTATTCAAGAGACAGCCATTGTTACCTCATATGTCAAGACCATTTTGTGTTCTTTCCTTTTATGTACCTTTTTTCATATATGACAATATAGCATTATAAATAAGTTGGTTAAAAACTATAAAGTGATTATATTCTTGTGTTTGTGTCCAATTTGGTGGATTTTAAGATTTACTGGTGCATCACTCTATTTTAAACATGGACATTGAGGAAAATTAGGAAAAACCGACTAATAAATGGATAAAGAAAAACTACCAACGATTGAAAAAAAATGTGGTAGACTCCAAACACAATGGTCAAACGCATAAAATGTTGATTAAATTTGTTGTTTTGAATTAATGTAACCAATCTGTATTGAATTCTATTAATAGTTTTTTCTTAAACTTTTTATACCTAAATTGGCCTTTACATTTTAGACTGCCATTAGTCCAAGTTAACCAAGAATTGTTTATATCCTAAAAAGTCACCAGTGTAACAGATGAACATACTGATTATGAAGCTTAGTACACACTTGGAATCATTGTTTCTTGATGTTTCTGAAATGTTTCCTGTTGCTCACAGTTTGCAAACAGTTTAAAAAAAAGAGCATTGTTTCCTGTCCAGACTTCAATGATGAAAGATTGTTTCCCGTCCAGAGTTCAGTTAAGTAAAAGTGGTACTAAACCTTTTTTGTCCGCGTACTTTGTATTCCCAAAGTTGTTGGTGAATAATGCAACCTATATATTCTATAATCTACATCTAAAATATACTAGAAAAAAATAGGGAGAAAAAAAATACAGTAGGATCTGGCTAATTCAGTTGGTTAGTTTGAATAATTGGATAATTCAAACCCACCATTATTCCCCACAAAATTCTTATTTAATCGATGATAAAAAAATAACATTTAATTCGAATTTTAGAAGGAAATGTTTGGATAATTCGAAGTTTATACAGTATATTGTTAATTTTTACGAGTTTCTACTCACTTCAAACCTAACTTTACAATCTCAACTCAGCCCAAGAATCCCAGGAATGTAAAATACTGTTAATAGTTATTGACTCAATAGTATAAGAGAAAGGGGGAATTTTGCACTAGCAACAAGTGGTTTTCTTAGAATAGGGGATGCTTTGGCTCTGCTTTAATTGCTTCTGTGTGATAATGACATCATGTGACGCACAGCATGGAAGGGGTGAGGTTTATGTTGCTTGTCCTAATCTGACACCTTTGTCTTTGAGTGACAGTCGCTCAATGTCATCCAACAAGTGTAAATTGTGGTGTTTTTAAGAGACCTAAATTGTGGAACATACACAAATTTAACCTTAGCCAAACATTAGACATCTCGACAAAATTGGCCGTGAAAATTGATCTTCTGGATGCTGTTCGTATGTTAAGTAAGGCATAAAAACCAATTTAATTTTATTATTAGTTAGACCTGTGCTTATTTAAACTAGGCCTAATATTTACACAACATATTAATTTAAACATATCTTCCCAATTTAAATAAACTACAGAAAACAAGAAGTAGGCAGGTAAGAGTAAATAGGCTTGGATCATATAATACTCTTTTATTTATTACTAAAAGGTTAAGTACCTACTTACTGTCATATACTTTTAGCTAGTAATTTCTGTCCATTTTCCTTTACATATAACTGTTGAAATCCATTGACTGCAAAGTTACAATCATTTAAATCTAACATAAGAGGTCATGCAATTTTGAAATCTGCACACAATTCTCAACTCATGAGTTGATACCAGACTATTTAGTTTGGTCAAAGAAAGTGTTACCAAACCGAGATCTGGTATTGTCTCGGTCATAAACACTTTAAACCAGCCATGATACCAGGAGCATGAAAACACTCTGGTAATAAATATCAATATCAGGTCAATCGCAAAAGTAGTTTTTTTCATAATCGTTTAAAAATATATGTATATTAGTGGTCTGTTTCAGCCAAGTGAAAATATTGTTCAAATGCCATTTTAGCAGTCTTTCAAGACCTCTTCTTCTAGGTTGGTATTGTACCATTATTTTGGGATAACAATAACTATACATTCTTGAGATGTGTTGTATTTTGTACTTTTTTTTAAATTGGTCCGAGACATTTTGTTCAGCAAGAAATTAGAGCTGTAATTTGGCATAGCTCCTGAGAGGTAAATCAACATGAAAGTGCTAAATAATTAGGGGTGTGCGAGATTCCTGAATTGCAGGATTCCGCGGGGGAAACATATTTCCTGTTCCCAAACCAATTGTCAGGGCAGATCTGTTATAATCCTGAAAATTTCAAGAAAAGTCTGGGGTTGTTCTTTCATTTCTGAATATTTAATACATTGGGTAATTCAACACATTTTTATATTTTTTATTATTTTTATTATTATTATTATTTGATATATGATAGGTATTTAAATTATTTTAGTTAATTAATATATTTTATCTCAATTAAAATAAATAATATATCTTAAATCAATAGATTTTAACTTGTCACCCGCAAATGTTGAAGTGTTGTGCACATTCTATAGAGTTAATACTCTTAACACTATGCATAAAACTATAGCCAGCAAAGTGCGTATAGCCCGAACAGGTAGTAAGATGCGGTGCTAATAATAATATAGCCAGCAAAAACACCGAGCAGTAATCAATCATGTATATAGTCTATTGCAGAGGGGGCCAAGCAGTCGATCGCGATCCATTGCGGCCGCTGATTTGAACGATCAATTAAAGAAGATTGAGAGAAATAAAATGAAAGAGAGGGTTTGCGAAGTTTTCTTAAGTCAACACTAGAAAATATAAATATCAAAGCTGTCTGACTAATGACCATTTACAATCCTGACATTTATGACAGAGTAATTTATGAACTCTCATTCAACAAACTATCCTAAGATTAAGAGGTGTCATGTATTGATTGACCTCAAAAACAAATGTTTAATGAAAAACTCAGTATCAGTGTGTGAAAAGAAAGTTTTTACATGCAATAGAATTTTACCACTAAAACAACCCAAAATGGGTTATTAATTTTTTACTAATGAAACAAACAATATAAGCCTATTAATCTATGGCAGATCGCAAAGGATTTTCCTTTTTTGGAGCAGATCCAGATCCGTCTTAACAGAATGGGCAAACGAGACAATTACCTAGGGGTGCTTTGTGGAAGTAATCGGATTTTTGAATTTCACTATTTTCATAAAATCTTTCGAATACAATGACTGGATAGTATGTTCCCTCTTCAGGGAGTAGACAAGTTAAGTCCGTTCACCGTAAGAATTGTTTTCTGAAAGGCCATTTATCTCTACCAGAAATCTATTATATAGCAGGATATTGGTAGGAAAAAAGACCTTTCAGAGAGTAATTCCTACCGTGAATAGAGTATAGATGGGACATCCTCCAAGGTGAAATTAAAACCAGTAATGCTGACGTCAAAACTGCTGCCAAAGCCTTTGTCAAAAACACGGTGGTCTGCAAGACATAATGCATGCATAGCACTGACAATATCCTTCCACACTTTTCTTTCAGCTGCAACAAAAATTGCAAATAACCCATACGAAAAACAGGAAACACGAGCTGGGGCTGAAGGTTTGTATGCTAACTTGATTAAGTTGGAGATCGAAATACTAACAAAATTTTGAACAAAGATTCTATAACGGTTTGACAAAGTGAGCAAGAGTCTTCAACGTATTAATATTATTTGAATCACATTATATTTGGAAGAAGGTACAGGAAAAGTGGATAGAAACATATAAAAGGGACGAACACAATATGGCTTTTACAATTAAAAGAACAACACAGTTCACACTTTACATTGCTACCAATGGACAAAGAGGTAATTGTTGCCTCTTAAAAAAAATCTATTGTGACCGCCCAATCCCCCGACCTAGGTTTTCTTTAAGAGGCAACCATTAACTCTTTGTCCAATGGCAGCAATGTAAAGTGTGAACTGTATTCATATTTTCATTGTAAAACTATATTGTGTTCGTCTCTTTTATATATTTCTATCCACCTTTCCTGTACCTTCTTCCAAATATGATTAAATTAATTGCCTCATAAAGCGAAAAGAGTTTTTCCTTATCGAGATATATTATTTGAATCACATAATCCAGAAGTATAATTCACTATGATGTAATTATGTGGAAGGGCTTCGAGATAGATTCGACTACTATGAATGTGAAGGGAAACAAAACCTGGGTGTGAAGAGTTGGACATTAAAGAAAAAGAATCAAGACGAGAAGATATCAGAATAAACACATTTTTGTTTACCAATGATAAACCAATGTGGAGCTTTCATGCAGAATATCTGCATATTCAATTTTCGACTTAAGATTTGTCTTTCTTAGTAAATTATCCTCTATGCCACTGCAAGATATTAGAAAATGTGACAAAAAAGCTATTGAAGCATATCCCAATGGTGTGGATAGTAGATTCATTGAAGAGTTTGTCCATTTCCAGGAGTTCTTTCAAGAACTAAAACTGGATGAAGAGTCCACCTGGATATTGAAAACTATTCGAAGCAAAGGATTAATCGCTACCTATCCAAATATAGACACTGTCCTCTTGGATTTTTTTTTTATTCCTTCTACCAATATAAGTTCTGAAAGATCTTTCTCAGTTCTGAGTAGGGTGAAGAACTACTTACGAAACTCAACCAGTGAAGAGATACTTTCGGGAATGACTTATTTTGCTGTAGATGCTGAATTACTGGATATAATTTCATTTGGCAGTTTAATTCACAATTTTGCTGCGGTAAAATCGCAGAAATTGGACTTTTAAATAAGGACTGAGAAGAGTATAAAATACAAATAGTAAGTGGAATGATCAATGACTCTTACTTGTTCTTCGTGTGGTTTTTCTTTTAGCTAAAATTTTAACTATTACTTATTTTAAAAAGTTATTTACATTTTTGTAATTACCTGATGTGTTTTATAAGTAGAAGTAGTAAATTTGGTGTGAATTTTATCATTTGAAATTCTCCATTGTTTTGGTAAATAAATTCATACCTTTTTATTTTTATTAATATCTTTCACTTTACATATTAGCATAAAGCAATAACTGGGATGGAAGCTGGAAGGCATGGAATCTGCACAAGGTACATGCAAATGTTGGTAAAAATGAGGAGGGAGGGGGTGCATCTAGCCAGCATTTGCCCGTGGGCGACTTTTACCTTAAGACGAACCTGAGTAGATTCCTAGATAAAAAAACTTTTACCAATCCTGGTATAGAGAAAATAAATATATTTGATAATCCAACTTCTTTTTTGCAATTAATGTTTCATTTGTTGGTGTACAATTTGTGTTTAGTTTTAAACTTTATATATTTGTTTAAATTTCCTTTATTAGGACCTATGTATTAATTTAACAAATAAAATACTGTACAGTGTTTTAAGATAGTATCAGCAAATTTAGAAACAACTAATGATAAATGTTTCTATCATGTTCTCGTCCTGACTAAGGGATTCTAAAATTCTCATTCCTGATCTAGTTTTGACTGTTGAGTCTTGTTCTCATCTCGAACAATAATAATCAATCTCACACACCTCTTTAAATAATAAATAAAACACATTTGGGATGATCTTTATCAGAGTTTAAAATTGCTTGAAAACATGTTTTTTTTATTTTGTCATGTGTTTGTTTCCAACATATTAAGACATATTCAAGTCAGTTCATAATGTAGTTAATTTTACACTTACATTATCAACCCAATTAAAAACTTCATATCAAATAATATTCAATCTTAAAAATACACATGAATGTTTTGTAAAATAATAAGGGGACAAAGACAAAACTATAAAATCCCCTAGTACAGTATATGAACAATATTTCAGTACAACTTAAAAATGTAGCATTATGAAAATTAATTAGGAGACAGAGTGCAAAGCCTGCACACTTGCTTAAGGACTTTGGAGGAACAGTATCACACTTAAGTAATAAACTTTGCTAAAACAAATAAAATCTTTTACACAAGTCTACTTATCACCATCACCATCATCATCATAGTCAACTGTTTGCAACTAATGGTTGGGTCAGTCTAATAAAATGTCACACAGATCCATTGAATAAACTTTTTTTTACTGTAAATATTGAGAAAGTGACATTTATGAATATTCTTAAATTATTTTGATATTCTTATATATATATTTGCATGATTTGTGTGGCCTGAATATTTATGGTTCCTGGTAATGTATGTGTAGACAAATTCACTATAAAAGTATGTGCTTAAACAGGAGAGCAAAATTTTCAAGTTTGATCTGTTTAAAAATTATTTTAAATAGATTTTAAAATGTATGACACGTTTCAGTATATTATTATGATGTTTATATAGCGATGTTGAAATATTTCATTTAAGACTTTGATAAAATACAATATTTCTGTAAGAAACGCAGCTCTCTCGATTTTCTTTAAATTTAACAGTTTTGTTTACTTTTCACCATATTTTACTTATGGATAAAATGGTTCACAACACTTCCGAGTTATAAATTGTCCTTAATTTATCTTAAAGAAATCATATGGCAAACACTAAAAATCTAGAATAAAATTGCAAGATAGTTCTCGATTTTCAAGTAAAGAGATCTTCCTTTTCTCTGATTTTATTAAAGTGTTTACTCTGGCTGTGAGATTATTGAAAAATCTTTTGCAAAAGGTATGCTGTCAAATTTAGTACCTAGGAAATTTATTGCGGGTGTTTGGTTGTGGGTTTGACATTAAAGAATAAATGCATGCCACAGCATTCCTGTCAAATCACGTGGGTTAAGCCGCCAAGCAATTAAAGAAATTACCAAAGCCATCTCACGGAGCTTAAAAACTCCCAATATAGTTCATTTTCCAAATAAGCGGCAACCCTGAATAACTTAAGGAAATATTAAAAATGGTAAATTGGCATTGAAGCTGCCTAGTAACGGATAAATTTAAGCATGAATTTTATTATAAGACAACAGAAAACTAATGTACCTTTTTCTATTTTTTACCCTCCTTTCTAATGTCATACTACAAATGCAGTTTATATTTCCTTGTACATATTTGAAAAAATTAAAAACATTAATTAAAACCAATGTGTGTATGTCTGTCTGTTTCAGTCTCTTGCAGATACCAACATAAAATAAAACCAACTGTACAAAGAGACTAACAAGGCTCAACTACACTAAAACATCACTTTACAAAGGACTGGATTCAATTTGAATCATTGTTAAGAATTCTCTCTCTGCTCAACTTAGAAGAGAAAGAAATACTTTAAGGGCCTTCGATGGGCTACCACTGCTAAACTTTGCGGCTATCCTCGACTTTTTGGGTTTAGGCACCAAGGGCTTTGGCGTAACCGATTTTGAAGATTGACTTGACGTGGATGAATTGACCTGAAAAATAAACAAAACTATATTAATTTTAACTATAAATTTTCAAATAAATTAAAACTGTGGATTAAAGAAAAGTATTTATTTGAAGTAATCACTTCAAAAAGGTGTTTTGTTAATATTTGTAATAAAATAAGGCATATATAGGTAACAAAAAGTAAAACTAACATATAAATATAGGACACTCGGATCCTTAAGGATATTTGAGACAATCAAATTCTACTTTCCCTCCCCCATGAAATTTGTTTTAGAACTATAATACTGCTTAATTGGTGGTTCAAAACCAATCATAATTATAGGATGAACTTAACAACCAGGCCCCAGACCAGTAATTTAACACTTAAATGAATGACTTATAAGAAAGAATGTTAACATTAAGTGTACTATTTGTACATTTTACATCCATTACTGTTTCATCCTGTGGCCTGGGTCAGTTTTTTATTCAAGCATATATTTTCCACTACCGGCTTGCTAGGCTTGTCGTAGCTTCATATGCCTTATAATCTAACTTAAGACTAGGCCAGGCTCAACATCCAGTCCCCAGCTGTTAATTTATCAATGTGAAAGGGTAAAACCATATTTTCATCAATGATAGATTTTTAGACATACCAGGAATCAAATCCGGGACTCTTAGCTCAGTAGGCAGGCACTCTACCGACTGAGTTAAGGTGTCGGACAGTAACTATTTGTATTTTATTCTATTTTTTACAAGAATTGGATTTGGGTTTAAGATTTGGGATTAAAAAGTAAATTAGAGATTCAGATTTGTAAAATGGTGGATTCGACCCAACTCTACTAACATATTATTTAGGTGTGATTGGTTGGTTTTTTTTTTGTAAGACTAGATTAATGTAAATTTTATATATGTTTGTGTGAACAAAATCCTATATAAATTGTATGTGAAAGTTTTGAGATCAATTTTTTGTGTGTTATTAATCTATATAATATCCCCATCAGTAGTCACATAGTCTAACTTGTCACACTTGTGTTAGATTGGATTGCTCGAGATTTGGAGGTTGGGGAGAGGGGGGGGGGGTAATTCCAGTTGACTGTATCGAGGGTGGTTTACCCTTAGCTGTTTCCCAATCTCCCATCCCGCAAATATGAGTACATATTCTTATTCCATTAGTGTAGTTTTAAGTCGTTACTAATAAAAGTTAAAAGAAAACGTTCAGCTATTATTTAATTTTCAGCTGACATTCATCAACTGTTTCCAGCCTGTGGCCGAGTCAGTCTAGTAAAATGCCTCCATCTTCTTCTTCCTTCATTAATTTTTTCCATTCCTCTCCTCTCACTTTAACACGTTATGTTATCCGCTCCTAGCATCTCTTTCGTGGCCTCTCCTGCAGTCTTTTTTCCTATATTTCCTACATTTTCTTTGGCAACCACTCTTTTTCCCTCCTCATTACATGCTCGTACCATCTCAGTCTTATTTAACATACAGGAATAACAAAACAAAGAACATATTACATTCACCTCAAAACATTAAGGATGTTTTATGTATGTAAAAAAGTTTATTTTACCCTAAAATATACTAAAAAAATAAAACTCAAAACATGCAATACTATTTCTTTGATAAGTCTCTGGTTTAAATAAATAATTATTTTTTTTAAATTCTATTTTCAAGAAATTTCTAATTTAGAATTATTTTTATTAAGTCCTTCTGCATCTTTTTCTGATAACATAAGCTGTTATGGAAACCAAAGTGTTTCATTAGTAGAGAAGGTTAGACGGCCCACGCTGCACATAAAACAGTGGAATTTATAAGATATATGGAATGGTGTTTGCAATTTTTTGACCACTTTTTGAGAGTTTTATGCATACAGGTGAATCTTTAACTGTGTCTGTGATATTTGTAAGTTAGTTATTGGTAAAACGTTTAGCAATAAGAGCCCATGTTATTTTGCCAGGCAAATTTAACTGTCCATTAAAAAGAATAATCCACTAATGATAGGTGTCAATTAAGTGAGATTTCACTATAACACCATCATAGCTTAAATTATAAGTTATAATTTAGTTTTGTTATCAAAATTGAGATCTTGTGTCACAAACCAAGCCCAACATTTAAAAAGTCACAATATTCACAGGAAACATTAGCTGTTACTAGATCAAACTTAAAATTACATTTTTTTTACATACAAAATATGAAACGAGTGTAATGAAAGAGTGGGGTGGAAGCAGAATTAAAGCCAGTGAAATGAAATTTCTGAGAAGTACTATAGGAGTGACAAGAATGGATAGGAGAGAAATGAGAGGGATAGTTAAGGAGTAGCCAGTGCAGGAGAGAATAGAGTAGTCACGACTAAGGTGGGACAGTCAGGTGAGGAGGATGGAGGAGGAAAAGTTGTTGGGATGAAGGAGACTGAAATGTGTTTCTTCCCAACAGTCACCCAGTTGCAAGATGATGATTACGATTGTCTCAATTAAATTTAGTAAATATATCCCAAATATTTTAAATACTGAGAGGTTTGTTTTACTATATTATTTTTGTTGGTAGTTATGATACTATTTCAAACATGCATCAACACTTCTATGTGAAAAATTATCAGTAAATTAAAATTTAACATAAATCATGTGATGAAACAAATGTGTTACTACCATACATTACTAAAATACACGGACTCACCTGTGGAATACTTCAGGGAAAGGTTGGATTAAGGAGAGGAAACATGATGTGGAGTAATAAAAGGAGATCATTGAAGTTGCTTTAAAAAGTAAAATCAAGATCATCAAGATTAAACATAGTTTAGTACAGTCCAAACTACTTTTGAATAAATAAATTGCATTTGACTTGAATATTTTGTAAATTTATAAATAATTCCATTGAAAAATTACTTTGAAAAAATTAGTCCACTAAACAATCCAAATAAGTGAACTAACCTTTGTGGGCTAGTTTTTTTTTAAATTAGAAAAATATTTAATTTTATTTTATAGTCAAACTCGTGTTTACGTTCACAAATCAGAACTTATAACAACACTTTTAGTTGAATATAATCTGTTATAAGTTATTCTTTAATGCTTTTTGAGGTGCATTTTGCTATACATAGAAGGTACAGTAAAGAGGGATATAACTATCTAAGTAGATAAAAAGGACCCCTTCATTCTTTATCAGTTTTCTCTCTCCACCCCATCACCCTTATTTTAAGAGGTTGTGTTCCACGTTTTACATTCCTTCCTGATGAGATAGAGAGAATGCAACTTAAGTCAAAAGATTGATGGGTAAAGAATGATTTTCTTAAGGAGGTAGCTATTATCGTTTTGTCCAATATTAGGTTTGTTCCTATTTTTATTGTAAAAGTGATATTATTTTTGTTTTTATCACTCTTTTTAAGTATTTGTAAAAATAAAAAATAAATAGACACTTGACAATACAATTTGTAGTTATTCGAGCGACTTACCTTGTCTTGCCGAGAAGATAAGGGGGTGGGGCGTGTCTTATCTGGTGACGAGTGAGGGGGGTGGGGATGTCTATCTTCCTCCCCTTCACTGCTACCCTGTCTACCTTGCTGAGGATTCTGTTTTAGGCGCTGCTGTTTCTCCGCCTGTAAGGGCACAAACTTGGAGGAGGCAGCGGGCAGAACTTGTTTGTTGTTTTCCTGTTGTCGCCTATCACGCCAATTCTGCTGCAAGACAAAAAAAAAAAGTTCACTTAAAGTTCTAACCACCATTAATATACATCAATATAAGCGTTATGAGGCTATTGTAAAAATAGGCTTAATTTGGTCTTGCATTGGAAAGTTAGTAACATCATCATCATCATCATCTGTTTCCATTCTGTGGCTGAGTCAGTTTAGTAAAATACCTCCATCTTCCTCTATCCTCCCACCACACTTCCTCCCTTCCAAGCCTAACTTTGTTTCTGGTTGGGTTATTTTCCACCTTTGGCCGAAGCTGAAGGAATTGCATAAATAGTGAAAAATCTTTATTTCTAAGTTTAATCCAATTACTGTTGGACTTTAAGTTAAGATCTGTTTATTTAAATAACAGGTAATAAATTTTATTTTTGCTAAAATAAAGTACAATATATTTTAGGGAATTGTGATACAAAATAATATAAAGACGAAATAAGTATGATAAAAATATTAACCATTTCTTGCCCTTAATATATGGTTTTAAGAAATTAACTAAATAAATTATCTTTTTATTGATATCCAGTCCTGTCCAAAAAAATTAATCAGTTCTCTTTTATGTATATAATAACTAATAATATTAGCTACGGTTTAAGTCAGACACCTTAGCTCAATCAGTTGCGTGTCTTCCTACTGAGCTAAGAATCTCAGGTTCGACTCCCAGCATGGTTGAAAATTTATAATTGATGAAAATATGGGTTTACCCTTCCACATTGATAATTAACAGCCGAGGACTGGATGTTGTGCCTGTCCTTGTCTTAAGATAGGTTATAGATGAAGCTATGACAGGCCTAGCCAGCCGGTAGTGGAAAATATATGGCTTGAATAAAATACTGACCAGGCCATAGGCTGGAAACAGTAATGGATTCAAGTAAAAAAGTCTATGGTTTAAGTTAGGGATCTGCGAGCTTGGCTTTTTTTAATTCGATTCGAGTATTTCTAAAAGCTCCCGAGTTCGAGTATTGTATATTTAAAAGATGAATGAGATTCATTTTTAAATAGTAAATAATTTTGAAAAAAAAAAAGTTAACTAATCGAAATATCAGTTTTAAAATTATAAATAACACTTATAAAACACAATTTAAAAATAAGAACAACACTCAAATAAAAATCTAAAAAATAATAATTAAAATGGTTCCAACACTCATATCTTTAAGAATATTAAAATTACACTAACAATTACAAAAATAAGTCAATAAAATGAATAATCGCATTATGGCTTGGAAATGTATAATAAGACCGTGTAGAAACACTGTACAATAATGTAAAGTAAGTGAAAGTGAAGGAAGCCAACCTGAAAGGATATTTAGGTTAGGCCTAGATAGGAACAAATACGCTTCTCTCTTATTTCTTCTTAAGCTTTTCCACTTCTTCAAAACCATTAGATCTTTGTTCATTTGTCCAATGGCAGCAATGTAAAGTGTAAACTGTGTTTTTCTTTTATTGTAAAAGCCATATTCTGTTTGTTCTCTTTATAATATATTTCTATTCACCTTTCTTGTACCTTCTTCCAAATATAATACAATTATCTCAAAAAGTTACAAGAAACTTGTCTTATAGACAGAGCCACAACCCCCTACCAACAAAACATCATACTGTTATTTGTTAATGAACACAAATAATGTTGTAGGCCTATTTATTTCTACTATTTACAGTACATCCCCTATAATTATATGATCCCTGTGAAAAATGGTTGTGCTTGTCCATGTTTGGCACGCTCCACATATGAGTGACTCAATTATTAGCCGACAGATGGCGACAGTAGACACTATAAAACAATACACTAGCGCTTTATAACAAGCAAGCTTCGGCTACAGCTGAGTCCACTTGTCTTGTTTTAGTGAGAATTATGTTCATTCATGTTGAAGACAAGGGTTTCAGTTTCACATCCCGTGATGTCGTACCTCAAAAAGGGCGCTGCTGTAAACAATTTGACTTTTTAAATGTTGTGCCCCCAAAAATCTTGTGCTCTAGGCACATGCTTGGTCTGCATAGTGGATAATGTGGCACTGCTCATATAGATATAAAATTTAGTTTATAAGTTGTGTACATATATAGTCAGATTATAAAAGGCAAGTTAAATAACCCTAAAAAAAAAGGTTAAAAACAAGTCTATTTTGACCTATACCATTAAAATAATATTGTTTAATAGTTCCTCAAGCTGACACAACATTTTAACTAAAATTCTCAACACATATTCTATTTAACATATTATTAAAAGTGTTATTTATTAAATAAATTATTTGTATCAGTGGTGAAAAAGCTAATGTGTCCCTCTAGCAATAAAATGGATTGCTGGTAAGATCAGGAGGTCAGGGATCAAATCCTGACTGGGTGTGCTGAGGAGGTATTTTCTCTAAATGCTTTTCAATGAGAATGCACGTTCATTTCATACACAACTTTGCCTTACTCATTCATTCTCATTTAATATACCATAAATAAGCGGATAGCCAAGATGAGTAGTAGTTAGACCTGGTGTATATATTCACTAACTTAATTGTCTTGTGATTTCTAGGCTTTTGTTTTATGTGTAAATAAAAATATTTAAAAAAAAATTGTAAGTAGACATCTCCAATGCGGGTTTTTTAGATCTAAGACAAATCTCGAATAAAAGCAAATATTATTCAAATCCCAGGTCAGGTGTAATGAGGCTTCTTTTGTTCTAAAATTGTTTTCCACTCTGCCTCATTGGTGTAATTAGTACATATGCGTATAGCCTGAACAGGTATAAAGACGCGGTGCTTAAAAAAAACCAAGCTCGGATATGATTTAATACAATAATATTTATCTACATTGTTAAAGTTAAAAGGCAAAGCGCACCATTTGTTTTGGTGATTATAAACTATTTCAATAAATGTATATTTTGTCCTCAAAGTTAACAAATTTGCTACAGAAATTTGCTATGAAACTTCTATTAAGTTGTTTTGGGGAAAAAAAGTGTGGCTTATTTTCCAATCAATATGGTAATAATTAATTCGCTTTACCCATAAGAATTGTTGTTAAAAAATATATGAACATATTGTGAGATTCACAATGTCCTAACACCTTATTAATGATTTTTTTTTTCTAATTTGGTTTGAACCGAGTTTTCAAATAATATAATATTCAAATTATTATTATTATTATTATTATTATTATTAGCACCGCGTCTTACTACCCGTTCGGGTTATACGCACTTACGCTAATGTGTAATGGTAGGGTGATTGTGAGATGAAATGAAGGACCTACAGTTTAACGTGGAATCCGAACCACGGTGGAGGCCTGGCATTCCCCACATTCACAAGATGTCTTGTCAGAGGTGAAGGAAGGGTTTGGTAATCAGATAAATCTTTGCCGAGACCGAGGATTGAACCCCGGCCGCCAGCATAGAAGTCTGACACCTTACCCCTAGACCGCCAGGTCACCTATGATATATTCAAATTGATATTGATACTATCAAAGCTTTGCAGACCCCTAATTGTAAGCATTGGGTAGAATATGATGTACTACATAGGCAATTGTCCTGAACTACACCGTTGAGCTCTCGACAAAAGAAGGAACTGTGAAGATAAAGGTTACCTGCTGGTAGTTTGAGAACAAAGGCGCTCCTTGCATTTGTTGTTTATTGTGAAAGTTCCTTATCCCAGCTTGCTGCACATACGGAGTAGGAAAGACAGGATTTCCTCGGCGCCATTCCGGAACAGACTCTAAAAAACAAGGGTGAGAAAGTATTTTCAATTTAGTAATGAAAATATTCTGGGTGGCTACATAACTTATAATATACAACTGGGGGAGGGGGGGGGGGTGAATATTCAAATTGTGAATGGCTGAATATTATAAATACTTCCTACAGCTGAATTGTCAAAGATCAATAAAAAAATTTGGGTTGCATAAAAGAAAGATAACTTGGAATCAAAATTTCTTATCACCTGACCATAAATGTGATCCAATAACCAAGTAAAACAAACATGACAACACTGCAAAGAGCACTATTTGGAAAATCTGACAGTGAAATTACCTAAATTTATATATAAGGTTAGCTATGAGGTATACACTTAATACATCTGGTAGCGTAGACTGCCTGATATGTACATACTTATTTTAATAAATTGCCACACAACTATAATTAAAAATAAGTTACACTCAAAATAAAATAAATATAGAAAAAACACATTTTACATTTGGTGGTGGTGGTGGTGGTAGTAGTAGAATGATGATAGTGATGATGATGATGATGATAATGATGATAAAAGTAGTAGTTAAGTTAGCACCGCGTCTTACTACTCGTTCGGGTTATATGCTTAAGTACTATTTACTCTAATGGGTTAGGAATTGGGAAGGTTGAATATAGAGGAATTGAACCCACATTTAAGTGGAGGGCGAGTGGAAAATAGTTTAGAAAGAAGAAGAAGAAGAAAAGTTCACCCGAATGAGATTCGAACCTCGCTCTCCTCGTCCTCGGCAGTCTAGCCCAACATAAAACTTGCATGTTAGCTAACTATGCCACCAAAGCGGGTTTTACTTTTATTAAATACTTAAATAAGGATTCGAAAACTAGTTCAGTTATTAAAACTTATAGGTTATTTATCCCATCAACAAGGTGATCAGAAAATCAAACAGGTTTTTTAGCAGTGTATCTTATTATTATTATTATTATTATCACCGCGTCTTACTACCCATTCGGGTTATACGCACTTAGGCTAATGTGTAATGGTAGGGTGATTGTGAGATGAAATGGAGGACCTACAGTTTAACGTGGAATCCGAACCACGGTGGAGGCCTGGCATTCCCCACATTCACAAAGATGTATTGTCAGAGGTGAAGGAAGGGTTTGGTAATCAGATAAATCTTTGCCGGGACCGAGGATTGAACCCCGGCCGCCAGCATAGAAGTCTGACACCTTACCCCTAGACCACCAGGTCACCGAGCAGTGTATCTAACTACCCATTCAGGTTATATGCTAATCAACAGTTGATCGGAGAGAGTTAGTTGTATGGCTTGATCGGAGATTTGAGAGACAAATCATGTGCTAATTGTGTACTGAAAATCTCATTTGAGATATTGATTGGAAATCAACCCACAACTGATCTCTGATCAAGCCAGTGATTAATGTTTGTGCAACCGACCCTAATAGTTTGAACAAAGGTGTTAAAAGTGCATTAAGATAAGGACAAAAAAAACTTGGCTATGGAATTAAAGAGTGTTTGTTCATGATAGGTTTTTTACCTGGATGACCGTTCAAAAAGCATATGTTTAGGTTTTTCGTTGCCAAAACTTGTAAAAGATCACTGTTTTGTTATAAATGTTAAGTTTTTTAATTACATGTTATATTTTACATTTAAAATAATGTAAACTAAAGTTTTCTTACACTGTTTCATAACTTTTAATAATTTCTTTTTACCCAATCCAAAACAATATTTTAGACATAATTAAAAGTACTTATTCTCTGTTTTGAAATGTTATCTATGATGTGTAATATCTTATAGTGCAGTACACCTTTAACCATTATTATATATATACAACATTATAACAATTTTTTATATATATATATAAAGAAAAACACCTTATGAGTTAATTGTATTATATTTGGAGGAAGATATAGGAAAGGTGGATAGAAACACATAAAAGGGACAAACACAATATGGCTTTTACAATGGAAAGAAGAACACAGTTCATATTTTACAATGGTGCCATTTGACAAAGAGGTAATGGTTGCTTCTTAAAGAAAATTGATCATCACCACCCAATCCCCCGACCTAGGTTTCATTCACTCCGCCCTGATGAGTTTCACTCCTCCCTGATGAGTTTCACTCCTCTCTGACGAGTTCCGATAGAATGAAACCTAGGTCGGGAGATTGGGCGGTGACGATCGATTTTCTTTACGAGGCAACCACTAGCTCTTTGTTCAATGGCAGCAATGTAAAGTGTGAACTGTGTTCTTCTTTTCATTGTAAAAGCCATTTTGTGTTCGTCCCTTTTATATGTTTCTATCTCACTTTTCCTGTACCTGCTTCCAAATATAATACAATTATATATATATATATATATAAAATTTTATTATTATTTTAACGTATTTAGAAATATTTAACTGAATAAAATATTTCTATACACTGTGTGGGTGCATCATTGTAAAGAACTTGTTTCCATCACGTTCAATTACATGGTTTAAATTCGTCGGTCACCATTTTGGAGCTATGTTGGTTAGACCTTTTGGAAAGTGAGGTGAATAATAATTTTTTTAGGTGGAATAAAACGATAACTAAGCTTTGTGCCTGTTCTCAAATAAATATATAATATTGGCCTAAATTACTGTGGTTAGCTATCAAATTCATACACTACCATACATGTTCATTATAGTTATCCAAAGTGACATGTCAGCTGTTGGCATAGGGATACATTAGGGATTATTTCTAATAACATTTTTATCTGTCATCCAAGTAAACTAAGGTCATGAATGTATTATAGCTTATCCAATTCTCAAATGGGATTCACAAAAATTCATATGACTTCTCTTTAAGTTAAAGTTATAACTACCTTGTCTCGGTGGTTGTTGGAAATTTTGAAAGTTGTCCTTCCACCACTGCTGGGGTGGAGTTGGTAAGACTGGTTGAGTTGGCAATATTGGTCGAATTGGTAGGGCTTGTTGTGTTAGCAATACTGGTGGAGTACTCGTGCCATCAGTCCTATTAGGTGAATTTGGAAGATGTGAATCTAACATCTGACTTAGTGCGATTCGTGCTGCATTTTCTGCTGCCTGAAAATATAAAGATTTAATTACAGCAAGATCAAGCAAGCAAGACTACAAGAATAGGATGCAAATACTTTAATATAACAGATGTGAATTAGCTACATATCTGTGTTAAAAAACACTTCAAATACAACTTAATGAATTCTAATTAAAATATTTTTTTAAATTACAGCTTACATGTGAAATCCAAATAGTGAAGTGTTTGTATATGTGTGTTAGTGTTTATAATTTTATTTGTGCTTCATTATTCTACAATTTTATCATGTGTTCAGTAACTCAATGAATTAAATAGCCAAGCTGTTATAATTGCTAATTACAGTTAACAGCGTCTAAACATCATACCCATATCAAATCCGGGACTTTTGGCTTAGTATACCAATACTCTAACCATTGAGCTCAGGCTCATTCTTCATATCTTTAGGCATCATTGATAGAGGTGTGGAAAATCATCAGCTACAATTGATTAAATGATTGCGAGCTATCAGATAATACAGCCAAACTAAGCCAAAGGTCCTGGGTTTGATTTCTGTGTGCATGTGTAATTTTTTAATTCAAAGAATATGATAATAACTTAATGATTAGTAGTTAATTCACTTTATTCCATACATATTTTTATATGAATCATTGATAATAGCATCAACTATCCTTGTTATGTTATTAATGTTCAAGGTGTTCCCTTTAATTTTCTATTTTTACTAGAGATATGACATTTTAACTTTTTCTTTAATTTGAATATTAAAATTTGAGAAGTAGTGGACTAGACCCGCTATAATTTGAACCTTTGCTAAGAAATCTTATTGACAGCTCAATGGTGGTAACAAACCTATAGAACAACAAACCTGCTCTCGTGTGTGAGCTGCCTCCCCTTCGAACACCCTCGTGTCAGAGAGCTTCACGTTCGCTTTCTCACCGCCATTGTCACCTAGCTTTATGTAATTGTACAAAGGGATACCCAGACCTGCACAGTAACACACATTATAATTACAACCTAATCATGTGCAATATTAAATAGTAGTGTAACTTCTTACAATTTTGATAATTGTAAAACTTAATAATTGTCTAATTACTCAGAAAAGTATTTCCCAAATTGTGGTGAGCATACCTGCAGGGGCACATTACTTATATTATATTTTTAAGTAAGTCTGATAAGCAACTTAATGCAAATCTTGACATGAGGTCCTTCCTGATTTATTTTAGTTTTATTTAAACCCACTTTCAATTTTAAAAGTGACACAATTTTACTAGAAAAAACATTATTGAATAATTCAATAACTTTTAATACATTATCTCAAAACCGTTCCAAAAATAATCCATTATTGTGATTTTTAGATGTTGTTATACATAAAAGAAGGTATTTAAAAGTGATTTATTACCTTTTTTCTGGCAAAAAGTAAGAAGTTGCATGCTATAGTTTGTTTCATCTTTAGGAACATTGGCTTTTAGTTCATTAGTTCTTGCCGCATGCTGGAACATGGAATAGTGTGTCATTAAATATGTGTGCAATATATTAAAACAAAAATACAACATCAAAACTCTCGACACATGAAACTTTATTCAAATCAAGTTTCTAAGTGTTGCACCTATTCTGGAGGAAAAATACACTATCTATGAGTTTCACTCCAAACCGCGATTGAATGTCTAGCTACACCCCCTCACCCCTTTTTTTTTTACAATAAGGCACTTCTTTACTTTTAGAGCAGAAATGCAAAGAGAACTTGACAATATGTCCTGCGAGTAGTAATAACATACAGTCACTCGCAAACTAATTGCCTAAAACTGTGGCCGATTCACACGTGTCAACTTACTAGACTGAACCTCCTTTCTTGACTTAATCGACCCATTTTTCTTGCCCCAACAAAATGATGTCCACTCTTGATGTATTTAACAAAAATATAAATGACGTCCTCGGCACAAATGTTTCATTTATGGTTTTACTATTATGCTTTTTTTTATGTTTTTACATAACCAGTGGATTCCATTACACTGTGAGACACAGGGTAACGACGAGAAAGTAGACTTCATAGCAAAAAACAGCACAACAAATCTACAAATTAGCCTCAAAGATATATCATTCCCCAATGCAAAACTTAGTAAGAAAGCCATAAAGAAAGAGATAAAGAAAAATCATTGTAAACACATATATAAAAAAGGTGGAACATTATCATCACTCATTCCAGAAAACCCGAGGAACTCTGCTGAAGCTTTTTTCTGGCTATATAAAGGCCATAGCTTGGTTTCCCAACTCTACAAAGACAAACTCCTCATTGTGTATTTTGTAGAGATGGGTCGAATCCACTATTTCTTGAATCCGAATACTAGCAAATTGTTATAAATTTTATTTATTTACAATAGGAGTCTGCAGCTTGGGTTTTTTCATTCGAGTGAACTCAAGTCGAGTATTTCTAAAATCTCCTGAGTTCAAGGATAGGCTTATTAATAGTTTTAGAGATTAAGAAATCTACTAACACACATGTTCTTAAAATATGAATGACCCTCGGTTTTATAAATAGTAAATACTTTAAAAAAAAAAAATTAATGGAATTTTTTTTTAATTAGTAAAAACACTTGTAAAACACAATTTTAAAAGCAAGAATACTCAAATAAAAATCTAACAAAAACAAATAATTAAAATAGTTTCAACATTAATGTCTTTAAGGACACCGTGGTTCGGATTCCATGATAAACTGTAGGTCCTCCATTTCATCTCACAATCACCCTATCATTACACATTAGAGTAAGTGTGTATAATCCGAATGGGTAGTAAGATGCGGTGCTAATAATAATAATAATAATAATTTAAGGACATTAAAATTACACTAATAATTATAAAACAAAGTTAAAGAAATTAATAATTGCATGATGGCTTAGAAATGTATAACAAGACAGTGTAGAAACACTACAATGATGTGAAGTGAAAGTGAAGGAAGCCAACCTGAAAGGATAGTTAGGTTAGACCTAGATAGTAACAAACACACTTCTCTCCTCATGTCTTCTTAAACTCTTACACTTTCCACTTATACTTTCACAGTTGTACATTAGTTTGAAATTTTCGGGAATATTACTTTTTCATTAGTCTTTTCATATGAAAAATAAATATTTCGAAAAGTTCAAAACAATGTGCAACTGTGGAAGTTTGTAAAAGTGGGAAGTGTAAAAGTGTAAGAAATCGAGAAGTGTGTATGTTTGTATCTAGGCCTAACCTAACAATCTTTCAGGTTGGCTTCCTTCACTGACACTTTACATTATTGTAGAGTGTTTCTACACTTTCTTAAATAAAAGTTAATAAAATGAATGTTTTAATAAGCTAATATTTCCCCAAAATATGCTTCAGTAACTTAATTTACCGTATAAGAAATATAAGAATCATAACAATCATAAATTTGAAGTTTTTTTAATTTCTTTTATTATTCCTTAGTTTAATCATAAATGATCACGTCTTCTGTTCTATTTACATTCCTATATGTGAATTGAACATATGCATTGTACGGGCTCTCGTTTGACATTATTTTATTGAGAAATTTACTTCAATTTAATTTTTAATGCTTATAAAAGTTGATGCTCATAATTTAAAATTAAATTTCTAGCAAACAATATGAAATAGTAAGTGCTTTTTTAATATAAATGTGGTAAGTTTGGTAAAATATGTATTGCAATAAATAAGATCAACATGATTTTAAACAGGTTAACCAACATAATGCTATGACTAAATAGTAGCTAAACTAGAGCTAATTTTGTAGCTAAATGTATTGATTAATACAAGCCTGTAAATTAAGATATATTCCAATCACGCTTTCAATTTTAATCAACCTCAACCACCCCTTGCAAAATAATGGTTAAAATCTAGCCAAATTAAACAATCTAGACTTATATTAATGTTTAGGAATCAAGTGACCTGGTGGTCTAGGGATAAGGTGTCTGACTTCTGTGCTGGAGTCCGGGGTTTAATTCTCCGTCCCGACACAGATTTATCTGATTACCAAAACCTTCCTTCACCTCTGACAAGACGTGTATTAATCACAACTTGTGAATGAGAGGAATCCCAGCCTCCACCGTGGTTTGGATTCCACATTAAACTGTAGGTCCTCCATTTCATCTCACAATCACCATAAATAAATTGGGATTCTTTGTGTAGTTGTAGATAATTAAAACCAGTTGGGTAGTAAGAATTAACAATCATGTTTATTTAATCATCACTCTGGCCACTGGCGAGTAAACATATACATCATGACTGCTAACTTTGTATCGTGTGTAATGTGTTCTTATTTCTCATAAAAAAAGTAAGTTATTTTATTTATTTCAAGTTTATTTGTAGTTCTAGTTTTGATTTTCAGTTTTGAAGAGCTTTAATGTGTTCATTAAAATATTTACAAGATTGTTCATAAGGTGAACATTTCAGAAGTAAACATGCGCTGAAATGGTTGAGTCCAAGTTTTCCATAGGGCTGAAAGGGTAGGGTATTAGGCACGTTATATTTTCTACAGCTAACCATTATTATTATTATTATTATTATTAAAAAATATTATATTCATTTTATCTCTTTTGTCTGACAAAATAAAGATTATGGATTAAGTTGTGCTTTTCAAGTAGGCCTAAATTAGTAATTTTTGAATTCAAAAATAAAAATTTTTCTTTGTTTTTGAGGTGAAAGATTCAACCATTGAATCCAATAAAACACAGAATCCTTGAATCTCAAATACTTGTCAGGATTCATTGGATTCGAATATTCGAGTAGCCCATCTCTAATATTTTGTAAAGAAGCTGATTCTACTTGAACTGGGACCCTCAAATTCCGAAGGATATTCAAAGTTCGAGGATTTGATACTCAAACCATTACATTTTTTTACTCAAGAGAAATTTGTTTTAGAATTCTAATACTGGTGGTTTGAGTAAGTGGATGCTGAGTGGACACTAGTGTGGGTTTGCTTGCGTCGTCAAAGGTTAAAAGATGGACTGGTATTGTCTTGGGACCACACTATCGGTCCACTAATGTTCTTGAATACCGCCCCCCCTATAATGAACTTAAGCCCACACGCATAATATCTGCTTTCATGCAGGCAATGATTAAATTTAAGCCTCATCTTCATTCTAACCAACACCAAGTACATTGTATCAACGAACTTTGAGCATGGCTGAGACTGACCTAATATACATGAGAGAAGATCTTGGTTCACATTATACATACATAAATAAGAAAAGATTAATAGAGAAGCCTTAAGGACTAAATAATGGTTCGATAAGGAATGCCAAACCTTCCAAAGATTAAAGATTAAAGCTCACCTCAAACAAATCTTGTACAGAAAGTTTTTTCACAGATTGTTGTTTGGGGGGCTGTTGCGATATATGCAGCAACTTCATAAAGTTCTCCCTGTCATTAACTTCTGCCTAAAACAGAATACACAGCAAGTTATTTAAAATAAATATACTAGAAAACTCACCCACTCAAATTTCATTGTCTGTCGCCACATTAAAATTTTAAAAGTCCCTTTCATTCTCAGCCATTAACACAGCATCATCTGCATATAACAGCACTCTCACATTCACATTATTCATTTGTATACCAACCGCATCCTCACAAACAGTCGTCGTACACTTATCCATTGAAACCTTTAACGACCATGGGGAAAAACACAACCTTGTCCAACCCCCTGTTCAATGCCAAACCATTCGCTCAAAGCTCCATCCACCCTAACGCAAGCTTTATTTTATCATACACCACCATAATTAAATTTACTAAACATGCATCCACACCATACTTTCAAAGAACGTTCCATAACAAACTCCTATTCACCCAATCGTAAGCTTTCTCCAGATCCAGGAATGAACAGTAAACTTTCTTCCTTACTGCCATACTTTTTGCAATGAAAATGTAACCATGCAACCTCTATCTAGCATGTAACCATATTACACATCCCAAATCTTGCCCGCAGTTTTTTCACACACCTTCTTAGTTAAAACTCTTCCTGGATCCAAATGGTAGTGACACAGGCAACGTTATACTGGCCGGCAAGGTAGTCTCTATAGTAGGGATACTGGCCGGCAAGGCAGTTTCTATAGTAGGAATACTGGTTTGTAATAATAGTGAAAGCGCGCTCAGGGTAGGACTGAGCAATGTTGTACTTGTGTATACTTACTGCAAGGCAGTCTCTATAGTAGGATACTGGTTTGTAATAATAGTGATAGCGCACTCAGGTGACTGAGCAATGGTTGTGCTGTGGTATACTTACTGGCAAGGCAGTCTCTATAGTAGGGATACTGGTTTGTAATAATAGTGATAAGCGCGCTCAGGGTAGGACTGAGCAATGGTTGTACTTGTGGTATACTTACTGGCAAGGCAGTCTCTATAGTAGGGATACTGGTTTGTAATAATAGTGAAGCGCGCTCAGGGTAGGACTGAGCAATGGTTGTGCTTGTGGTATACTGGCCAGCAAGGTAGTCTCTATAGTAGGGATACTGGTTTGTAATAATAGTGATAGCGCGCTCAGGGTAGGACTGAGCAATGGTTGTACTTGTGGTATACTACTGGCAAGGCAGTCTCTGTAGTAGGGATACTGGTTTGTAATAATAGTGATAGCGCGCTCAGGGTAGGACTGAGCAATGGTTGTAATTGTGGTATACTGGCCAGCAAGGCAGTCTCTATAGTAGGAATACTGGCCAGCAAGGCAGTCTCTATAGTAGGGATACTGGTTTGTGATAATAGTGAAAGCGCGCTCAGGGTAGGACTGAGCAATGGTTGTAATTGTGGTATACTGGCCAGCAGGCAGTCTCTATAGTAGGAATACTGGCCAGCAAGGCAGTCTCTATAGTAGGGATACTGGTTTGTGATAATAGTGAAAGCGCGCTCAGGGTAGGACTGAGCAATGGTTGTAATTGTGGTATACTGGCCAGCAAGGCAGTCTCTATAGTGGGAACTGCCAGCAAGGCAGTCTCTATAGTAGGATACTGGTTTGTAAAATAGTGAAAGCACGCTCAGGTAGACTGAGCAATGGTTGTAATTGTGGTATACTGGCCAGCAAGGCAGTCTCTATAGTAGGGATACTGGCCAGCAAGGCAGTCTCTATAGTAGGAATACTGGCCAGCAAGGCAGTCTCTATAGTAGGGATACTGGTTTGTAATAATAGTGAAAGCGCGCTCAGGGTAGGACTGAGCTATGGTTGTGCTTGTGGTATACTGTGTCAACACTGATCAGTACAGCATCTTTACCATAAGTGGTGAATACTGTAATGGGTGCGAATACAATCAAGGCTAGAAACCGGTCTACTCTATTTAAAATTACTACAAGAAACTGTGAAACTGTGTATTAGATCTACACAACATTAAAAGGTTTTAAAATTTAGATAATCTTTTTAGGGATTTTAGACCTTAACAACATTTAAGAACTGTTAAATTAATTAACTTACATTCAGGCGATATTAAGGTGGGGATGTATGGAATGAAAGAAAGGGCCAGTGTTTTTGCAGTTTTCATAGCAAAACATTTTTTGGCCAAAATAAATAGAATATGGCTTCATTAGAAATATAAGAGTTTAATTTTCTACACAGGGTGATGTCAACAGTTGTTGAATATCTGTCATAAGCATGCACTATTGGGTGACACACTTTTTAAATGAAGAGAAAAAGTTGTGATTAAATTTAGAGTTGAGTTGAATCCACTATTTTACAAATCCAAAACTCCAATTTACCTTCAAATTTCAAATCCAAATCTTGGAAAAGGTTAAGAACAAATGAGGAAATATAAATATAGTAGAATAATAGAAAATACAAATAGTAACTAAATGTTAACATTCTTTCTTATAATCCAATCATTATAACATTCATATTTTCAGTTTAAAGAGTTAAATTATTGGTCTGAGAACTGGTTGTAGAGTTCATTCTATAATTATTATAAATGTTGACATCACCACGAGAAGAAAATTAAACTCAATGTTTGTACTGAGTAGTATTTGATTTATTTTGACAAAAAAAAGTTTGATATAAAACTTGCAAAAA
The DNA here is from genome assembly GCA_039000515.1 of Timema cristinae. Lineage (NCBI taxonomy): Eukaryota > Metazoa > Arthropoda > Insecta > Phasmatodea > Timematidae > Timema > Timema cristinae. The sequence continues at coordinate 27,437,033 of JBCFYV010000100.1, read as the reverse complement.
TAGTGACTTTCTCTCATTCTCTACATTCCCACCCTTTAACTTAACCGCTTAGGTTTTCTTAAAGTTTAAAGGTCTGGCTCACTAACAGACTGAAGCTGCATACCCATAAATGGTTTTACCTTGGCAAGCTACTTCTTTCTTCATACCTCTAATTTCCACACCCTCAAAAGTTGGTAGAGTAGAATAAAATATCTCCGCCCATCTATAAATATATCTAGCTCTCTCACTTGCTGAACCTAACAAGTAGCTATTGATAGACAGAGCACAATAAGCCATCTGGCTCCCAACTTGTGTCTCTCAACAGGGCTTTAAAAAAAAAACTCCCCTAACAGCTTGCTATGGAATAAAGAAGGCTGTCTGAAAAACATAATAATAGTGATGAATTACCAGTACCTGTTAGAACAACGAGGGGCTCTTTGTTTCCCGCCCGAATTTTAATAGAAATAGCCAATCCCACCCATCCTATGGAAATGGATACATTCCAGAGCATTCAAGATCTCGTCCACAGAACACATCTGATGCGTAGAACCAATGGTGTCAATCATTGCTCATCATCATGAATTGTTTCCAGCCTGTGGCCGGGTCAGTTTAGTAAAATGCTTCAATCTCCCTCTCCCCTTCCACCATTCTTCCTGCTGCACTCTCTTCTACTCTACTCCTCTCACTTGCACACTTGCTATCTGTTCCTCCCATTTCTTTCTTGGTTTCCCTTAAGGTCTCTTCCCTATATACTTAATATCCATTAACCTTCTTGGAATCCTCTCATACCATCTCATCCTAGCTCCCTCTACTATCTCATGTACCTCCTGTCCTCAAACTCTAGACCTTAAATATTAATTCCTAATCCTATCTCTTCTGGTGACAGCTAGCACGCTCCTCAAAAACTTCATTCCCACTGATGATGTTAAGTATTCCAATAACTATTTGTCACCGTACCACTCACCTCCAGGGGGGATTCAGAGGATGCCATCGTTGATGTGAGGTTTCTGTTGGGGGTATGCACAGGAGATCTGGCAGTGTCAAGTTTGGCAGGAAGTTGTGCAGAATTTAAACCTGGAGAGCTGCCATGCTGCATAATAGAAGCAAAACATTATGTTGTAATTTGCTTTGTACATCTTCAAAAATATTTAAAGTACAAAAATAAAAACCAGACTCTAAAATACAAAATGTCCTTCCTACCAGCTTACAAATCATTTTAAATAATTTGAATTTCACAATAATAAATAATTAGAGATAGACCCTCAAATCTTGAAGGATATTAGTGATTAGTGATTATAAGGTTTGAGAAAATTTCGAATTCAAGATTCAAATCCTTAAAAAAATTTTTTTTTTCAACTTTCCAAGTGAAACAAAACCAATTACATAGTGGTAAATATTTAATCCTCGCTGGGAATTGGATCCAAAGCCTCTTCTAGTTAAGTCTGAATAATTTGTATCGTGCAAGATTTTTTACTACATTTTAAGATTAAATTCACTCCAACCTGGCATTGAGCCTTAATGCTCTGTGATACCACACCAAGGTTATTTCCCTAGTAAAGGTGGATTTGATGAGTATTCAGTCATAAAGAGTGAATTATTAGTAAATTTTGTCAAACCCCCACCTGAAGCTGGCTCCATATGGATTGGTGCATTTGGTTTGGTGCCTGTTTTGACACAAACTCTGGTCGAGAAGCCAACCCTCTGATGGTAGGCTGCTGTTGTTGTAACATGTATTGGGGTCTCTGCGGCTGTTGGTAGAGTTGCTGCTGCTGGGGGTAAAATGGCGCTGGAAACTGTTGAGGGCGGAAGTTACCCACCTAATTTCAGATGGGAAATCATATTTATATCTATATTTCTTTTCACAAATTTGTTTTTTATGTGTTTATCTATTAATTGCATCTGTTTTTCTTATTAAATCCAAACAATTTAAACATGAAAGCTGGATAAAAGCATGAGGTCTAACCAGGAAAGAGAATAACCCTAAAGACAAAAATATCATAGCATATAAATTGTTTTTCTTTGCAGTGCAAGTTAAAGCACTATTAACCCAGTTATGGCTTGACGTTAACCGCAGTGACTTGAGTCCTGAATGAACCGTGGCTGCTGTACCATTTATAAAACTCCTTGTTTGTATGATCTTTATTTTTGTTTCTACATTCTGTTGGGAATTTTAAATATGTAATGTTATATTCCCCAAGTCATTTATTAACAAATTCTCTTCACAATAAAATTTAATTTACTTTTTGATGACCTGCATATTCAAACAATTGTTTAACAATGGCTAATTTTATAATAAAGGAAATTGATAAAACTAGATAAAAAGGAAAAATAAACTACTAAGAATAAATTTTATGAAGAAAGCCCACCTAGAAAAGAGGGAAAATGTGGGAAGAATCCAATGCACAAAGGTGACATCTTCTTCATTTATTCTGTCTTCTGTAGTCTATAGTCTACTATAGAAGACAGAAGATAGGAAGAAGATATCACCTTTGTGCATTGGATTCTTCCCACATTTTCCTCTTTTCCTAGGTGGGCTTTCTTCATCAAATTTATTCTTAGTAGTTTATTTTTCCTTTTTCTTTAGTTTTATCAATTTCCTTTATTATAAAATTATCTAGCCATTGGGCCACCTCATTTTTGAATAATTTAACAATGACTAAATAAGTTGTTTTTTTAATATTTATTTGATTGTAATTCTATGGAGCTGCAGATTTTATGTTACTCAGGCAAGTTTTGTTTTAATATTTTACTTAGATGTATAACTATGTAGTAATTTAGTTTGATTTTTTTTTCTCTATCTAAAAACAGTGTAAACCTTGGAGTAATAATATTCTCTGTAATCTTTGAGTCTTGTTTTCGTATGCTCTACATAAGAACTAATTGTAATCTTACTGAAGGAGATTGGACTCCCCGCTGTAAGATCATAGGGTTCCACATTGGCTGAGCTGTTGCTGTTTGGGGACTCACAGGAGAATGGTCATGAAGGTTTGCGCCAAACAGGCTGCCATCACTCCCTCGGAGGTTGCCTTGCTGATTGTTGACGTTCCAACTGGCAAATGCAGATGCAGTCCTAGACGAGCCCCCAGGGCTCATGAAGGGTCTCTGCTGATTGGTTCTAAAACCATTTGCTGTGAAAGAGAATCCTTCCCTTGTGTTGCTATTACCTGTAAACAATTAGTAATCCGTGCCAAAATTCCATGCACATACAATAAAAAAGAGTAAATCAAGTCTATAAAAAGCCCAGTTTTTAGATTTGCCGCATTTACCCCCAACTCCTCTTACCCTTTAGATAAAGTCAAGTAATTTAAACTTTACTCTGATTTACAAACACATTTTTTAATCGACTTAAAACACACATTGGTAGTTGCATGGTCTCATGTGTCAATCTCATGTTGGACTGGATTGGCAAATGACAAGGAGATTGAAGTTTGAATCCCAGTTGGGAATATTGAGGTTATTTCTCCTAAATGGTTTCCCCAATCTTCCTCAAAACGAATGAGGGCACACTTCCAATAAAATTCTACCTTCCTTACCTTATTATTAGTGTAACTATGTGTACAACCCAAACAGATACCAAGAATTGGTTAAAAAAACATTGTTTTAACTTATGTTACAAAATGAAATATATCACACCAATTAATGATTAAAAAAAAATTTTTATTAAATAGAGAAGATTATAGGAAAAAGAAGAGAAGAGTAAAATATGTGGTACAGGAAGCCTGGAAGGCGTTTATGAAAAAAAGGACAGAGATGCGGAATAGAGATGTAGAATGTGTAAGAAGGTTTTATATAGTTAGAAAAATACAAGAAGTTAGAATGATGGCTGAAGGAGGAACAATGAACGGGATATTTTGTGATGTTTAACCCTAAATAGGAGGAGGATCAGGGTGAAGCAGAGAGATAGTAAGAGGAGTAAGACAGAGATGCTGATTGTCACCCAGTCTGTTCAACTTGTATGGAGAGTAGCTGGTCAGAGAAGCACTAGAGGGACTGGTAATTTCAGGATAGGTGGTGTTGTCATCAACACAGTAAAATACACAGATGATCTAGCGTTGCTGGCCAAATATAAAGAAGAGTTGTAGGAAATAATGGACCTCCTAGTGGAGATAGGGAGAAGATATGGTAGAGATCAACTTTGAGAAGTCAAAAGTGATAGTGATTTCAAAAATTGAAGAGCCGCTGAAAATCAAAATTAGAAATCAGGATTTGAAAGACATAGAGCTGTTCAAGTACCTGGGAAGTCTGCTGACAAAGGATGCCAACTGCACCAAGGAAATTAGGTCGAGGATCACCAGGGCCGGGTTACCGTTGACCGGCATGTTGAGTTTGGAATTGAGGAATAAGCTGATCAAATGCTACGTTTGAAGAGAGGTGTATAGAGCAGAAACTTGGACTCTTAGGCCGATGGAAAAGAAATACTTGGAGAGCTTTGAAATGTGGTACTGGAGAAGACTTGAGAAGGCCAAGTTTGGACTAAAATTATAAATCTGAAAAATAAATATGGCCTAATCCAAAAGTGAAATATTCTTTTTTTTTTAATTTCACTCATTCCTGTATGCACAGGAAGTAGTTATTTCCCGCCCATAAATTTCTAAGTCAATATAACATTCTCGCACAAGGCCTCGTTTAAACATTTCAATGTATCTAATTATTCATTGGGAAAATCTATAGCATTTCAGCCCTTAGTTACCTGATGGTTGCAAGATGCTCACAGGTTTTTCTATCTGTCCAAGCGCTGACCGTGAGATAAATTGAGCATCGCAGAGCTGGGCAGTTTGTATCCCCTGTCTGCTGAGCAGTTCAGAGTGAGACCCCTGCAAAAGGCTTGTCAAACACCACTTCGTATAAGGTGTCTACCTCTTTATCAAACTTGTAAACACCTAGACATGGAAACAAATACACAGTGTTGAAACGAGGGGGTCAAGGTAATAGTTATCTCGTATCAAGGGACAAAACAAATTAAAATTATTGATAATGATAACTGAAGGGCTGATTACAAAATTCTTAGATGTAATTTGTTGAAATGTTCTTTTCTAACTCATTTAAGTGTGGGTTTTAGAAGTCTTGTTCATGGAAAAAAAATCCTGTAAAGTAGAAACCTCTTTATTAATATAAAACCAACAATTTAAAACATTTTTTTTTATGTTTAGATTTGTAATAAAAAAATACTTTTTACAAGCATAGGCCAAATAAAAATAACACATGTCCAAAACGTTAGTAAAGCACAGAAATGTTAGAACTTAGAATCTCAATACTCTCAATTCTTATTAATAAAGGTATCGGCAGGATCGATAAGTAAAATTATTTTCAATGCAATTCCTAGAATTGGAATTAGAAAATATTAATCATATGAAAATGAGATACCCCGATTTAAGTATGGATGGGATCCTCGAATATCTTTAATATTTAAGGATATTTGAGATTCAAAGATTCAAGAAAATATCCGATTTGACTCTCAAATTATTATAACCAGAATTCTAAATATATGTTTAATACCTTTGTCATAATTGTTTAATACAAAAGTTTACATTTGAGTCAAAGCCGAAGAATAATCAAAGCAAAGTCAAACGTTTTTGAAGCTTCACACACACAATCTGTGTTATGGATTTTAGCACATATTAAGCTTATGTCTAACCTATCAACTGTTCCCACTTTGCTTCTATCATTGTGTGTTCTCTATTTGAATTACATCTAAAAATGATTAAGATGTTTAAGACATGATAGTAGGGATGTGCAAGACTCAAAAATATTTCAATTGAGACAACATAAATTTTTCTCGATCTCATCCCAAAAGTTAAAATAAATCACAAAAATTCGAAAAATTTGAAAAAGAATGAAAAAGCATATAACTGAATTAAGAAATTTACAAACCAAGCCAAGAATTTATTATTTCTAATAATACCATAAAGACCTGAAAATAGGTTGCACTTCTCCCCCAAAATCAACCTTGATTAAGAAAGGTTGAAGTTATAAATGGTATAGAGCGCAACTACCTATCACTATTTTATTTATTGGATGTGTATGAGCTATTACTTAAAGTGTTTGAATGAACTATAAGATAAACCAAAGCAATAGCCAACCTAAATTTCAAAAAGAACTTTAGTATTCTATGAACAATATATTTAATTTAATACACATAATTTATATTTTTATACTTTCAAAGGAAGTTTACTCATCTCGTTCTCGATATGGTTTCATATTCTTGTCTCAAAATTGTCTTGAATTTCAAAAGTGGTGCTCAAACATCCCTGCAAGATAGTCTTAAATGCACTTGGGTTACCTGTTATTGTGCCCTTTAAGCCCAAAGGAACAGTGTAGCTTTCTCTTACATTGACAATACGGTCAAATATTCTGTACGTTGTGGTGGGGTCTGGAGCAACACTGCCTGTTTGAAGGCCAGGCTGAAAAAAAAAGTTTGAACCATATGTTTATCAAGTTTTATCTTATAGTTATAAAATGTATTTGTAACTAAGTATAAATTATTTATGAAGATGTCATGATCTTAGGTTATGGGTACAGCCATCACTGGCATCATATTTTAAATTAGTTGGACAAGAATTACACCTGGGCAAAGGAATCGAAACTCGGAAATTTGGTTTAACACGCCAATGCTTTACCAATGATATATCCAGAATTTGACCCATGCGAAAGGTCCTTCTTCACACATAGCTTAAGAGAGAGTATATTATTGTGTGAAATTTATGAGATTCTTATAGCTATTTTTGAAAGTATAGCCACCGATCATCCAGCAGTTTGATATATGATGCAATGGTCATTCCATCGTAATGTACTTCGCTAATCATATATAAATATATATTGAGCGGCCGGCAGTAAAAAGCCATGTATTTTGGAATCATTGCCTTTATCAAACAAAAAAGGCAAGTGCCTAAATATGGCCCTTAATTTACCTACCTACCCTCCATTACTGTTTCCAGCCAGTTTCCAGCCAGTTTCAACCCATATATTTTCCGCTACCAGCTTGTCCTGTTGTAGCTTCATATGCCTTATAGCCTAACTTAAGACTAGGACAAGCACAGCATCCAGTCCCTGGTCATTAATTTATCAATATGTAAGGGTAAACCCACATTTCACCAAGGATAAGTTTTTGGCCATGCCAGAAATCGAACTCGGGATCCTTAGCTCAGTAGGCAGACACGCTACCGACTGAGCTAAGGTGTCGAATAAGACCCCATCACTCCTGTTAAATAAAAAGCATACCTTGTAAAGAAGGTAGGGCTTGGCTTGTGCGACCACAGTCTTAACACGAGGTCCAACTTGGTGGAACCTATCAATAGTATTCTCAATCTCTCGGACTATCTCTTCATCCAAAAGGTCTGAGCCACACCCTTGTCGGGCTATTTTGGAATAGGCTTGCTCTTTCAACCAGGTCTGGATCTCTGAAAGTTTAGTAGGCCTAAACAAGTAAAATTAAACAGTAATTTAATAATATACTCAAAAACCAGCAAACATAGGACATTGTCAGCTCACTGTAATGTTATACTCAAGAACCAGCAAACATAGGACAGTGTCAGCTCACTGTAATGTTATACTCAAGAACCAGCAAACATAGGACAGTGTCAGCTCACTGTAATGTTATACTCAAGAACCAGCAAACATAGGACAGTGTCAGCTCACTGTAATGTTATACTCAAGAACCAGCAAACATAGGACAGTGTCAGCTCACTGTAATGTTATACTCAAGAACCAGCAAACATAGGACAGTGTCAGCTCACTGTAATGTTATATACTCAAGAACCAGCAAACATAGGACAGTGTCAGCTCACTGTAATGTTATATACTCAAGAACCAGCAAACATAGGACAGTGTCAGCTCACTGTAATGTTATACTCAAGAACCAGCAAACATAGGACAGTGTCAGCTCACTGTAATGTTATACTCAAGAACCAGCAAACATAGGACAGTGTCAGCTCACTGTAATGTTATACTCAAGAACCAGCAAACATAGGACAGTGTCAGCTCACTGTAATGTTATACTCAAGAACCAGCAAACATAGGACAGTGTCAGCTCACTGTAATGTTATACTCAAGAACCAGCAAACATAGGACAGTGTCAGCTCACTGTATGTTTACTCAGAACAGAAATAGGACAGTGTCGTCATGTTGTTATACTCAAGAACCAGCAAACATAGGACAGTGTCAGCTCACTGTAATGTTATACTCAAGAACCAGCAAACATAGGACAGTGTCAGCTCACTGTAATGTTATACTCAAGAACCAGCAAACTAGGACAGTGTAAACTCACTGTAATGTTATACTCAAGAACCAGCAAACATAGGACAGTGTCAGCTCACTGTAATGTTATACTCAAGAACCAGCAAACATAGGACAGTGTCAGCTCACTGTAATGTTATACTCAAGAACCAGCAAACATAGGACAGTGTCAGCTCACTGTAATGTTATACTCAAGAACCAGCAAACATAGGACAGTGTCAGCTCACTGTAATGTTATACTCAAGAACCAGCAAACATAGGACAGTGTCAGCTCACTGTAATGTTATAAAGAAGAAACTAGAAATACTAAAGAGAAAGATAGATGAGTTAGGACTTGATAGAAATGAATAAACTAGATTGGGCCGATCAGAATTTTTGTTAATTAGGTTAATGTAGATCATATTATAAAGGAAATACTCTATAACAACACATTAAATGAAAATTATAATTATCATCATCATCATCATCATCATCAACTGTTTCCAGCCAATGGCCAGTTCAGTTCAGTAAAATGCCTCCATCTTCCTGGCTTTCTGAATGAAAACTATTTTTTTCTTAATTTAATTAATTTTTAATAGAAATAAAACATATCAAAATAAAATGAACTTAAATATGCAGAGGCAACTGTTTGACGAGGGTAGACGGGTGGGTAGGATATACAAACGTCATATTCCCCTACTTACTACAAATATCCGACACCTAAGCTCAGTTGATAGTAAGAAAACATCAAGTCCCTGGGCATTAATGCACCATGCTGGGAATCAAACCGGGGACTCTTAGAACAGTAGAGACACACACTACAGAGTTTGATACTAAAATAATAATTTTTTAAATTTATTTATTTATTATTATTTTATTTTATTATTAAATCTCACCTAGGTCCCATGTTGGTGGTTGAAAGGCTATATTTTTTTAGTTTGGAATAGTTTAAAATAATAAACAGGATAATTATTGCATATAATAATACTTTAATACTATGGTACTTGCCAATAAATTAACCTAACCTTTAATGCATAGATAGATTAAAATCTCAAAACGTAGGTTAGTTTTTTTTAGCACCACGTCTTACTCCTGTTCAGGTTGTACGCCTATGTATTATTAGCACCGCGTCTTACTACCCGTTCGGGCTACACACATTTACGCTAATGTGTAATGGTAGGGTGATTGTGAGATGAAATGAAGGACCTACAGTTTAACGTGGAATCCGAACCATGGTGGAGGCCTGGCATTCCCCACATTCACAAGATGTCTTGTCAGAGGTGAAGGAAGGATTTAGAAATCAGATAAATCTGCGTCAGGACCAAGGATTGAACTGTATGCCTATGTACTGATTACTCTAATGTGTTGAGGATTAGGAAGATGGAATTAAAATAAAGTGCACCCAAATTTGAATATAAATAGAGTGGAAAACCATTTAGGAAATACCACCCTCATTGCACCTGACCAGGATTGAACCCCGATCTCTCAATCATCAACAGCCAGACTATGCAGCCACCGAAGCGTGTAGTAGGTTTGTAATCAAATTAACAATATAGTGGCGGTAGGAAAAGATTATATATTATATTAAAATTTAAAGTGTCATGAGTAAATACACATTCTTTTTATTAAAATGGTTTGGATGTTGGAAAAAAAAAAGTTTTCAAATAGGCCTATCTAAGTTAATTGTAATTTTAGTAATCATTTGATTTACTTTTTCTTTGTGAGTGGAATGTATAATACAAATTATTGAACATTTTTACATTACAAAGCGTACCTTATCCAATCTTTTTACTTTTATTGATTCTTAAGAAAACTTATGTCATTGGATACTGTCTTGTCGGCCATCTAAGGAACATCCAACATATTATACTGTTTACCATTATAATAATAATATACATAGAAAAAAAAGGCTAAGAAAATATAACTTTTGAATCATAAATTTTTTTTAGCACTAGTTTTAAAAAAATATTAAAAGTTGTCCTAAATTTTGATTGTTTTCAAAACATTGCTTGTTAAAAGTGACAGCTACTTAACATAATTATGGTCTTTAAAAGACCTATGGTTTGGCATAGACATTAAAGTAATCTAGTAATTTTTTTTCAGAAATATTCTACTGTTTTTTCTAAGGAAATCAGACTTTACTTATTGGTTGTTCAGAACCTTATTATAATTATAGGAAGAGCTTAACAACCAGGCCCCAGACCAGTAATTTAACACTTAAATGAATGTTATAAGAAAGAATGTTAATATTTAGTTACTATTTGTATTTTCTATTATAATTTTATATTTCCTCTTGTGTTCATTATTTTTTCCAAAGATTCGGATTAGAATTCAAAGGTAGATTGGAGATTCAGAATCAAAAATTAGTGGATTCAACTCAACCCTAATAGGCCTAATAACACATCAGCAAAATTATAAATTAAAAAAAAAAAAATCAAGATCTGCATATCAAATGAGGTAACTTACTCATTGGGAAATATGTGTATTTCAAAGAACATATCATTTCCAATATTTTTATTTTGGGAAAGATAGTCGAATAATTCAGGGAATTGATTGATGTAGTCCTTGACTAGCTTTACAGCTTTTTTGGAGTAAAGCCATGTTGTATTTTCTTTCTTTGTATAGCCTGGAATCTACAAACAAAATAAGTTAGTTTATAAACACTTTTAAAACTTCAACTTAGCTCCAACTATTCATCAGCATCAATTTAAATCCAAAAACAAATTCTGGTTTTTAATACTACAAAGCTTTGACAAAGAAGATAATTAAAAGGTTTATAGATAAACAAATTTTGTCTATTTATGTCATTCAGTGCTGTTATGCATATTATAATTAATATTTATATCCCAAATATTTATAATGATTTATTTATCAAATTGGGATAAAATTTGCCAAACATTTTGTGAATTATATTTGGTGGATAAAATTAGATAAATACAATTTTTGTTGTTTAATTATAGAACCTTAGCAACTTAATATGTTCAAACTTCAATTTGACTTCAGGAATATTTAATATATTTGATACAGTTTCATAGTGAACCCCAAATGTGGACTTGGCACAGATGTAGAGTTAGTAATTAATTATATCTAAAAGAAGGGGCTAGAAACAAATAAAAGAGAAATAACATAATAAGGTTTTCACAGTGAAAAAATAAAACATTTCCATCACAATGCTGCCAGTGGACAAAGAGGTAATGGGTGCCTCTTGAGGAAATCACCATTGAGGTGGCCCAATGGATGTTAAATTAGTAAACACTTACTGCTTGAGTGAAAAGAAAAATTGCTAGCAATAATCAGTAGCTTTACAAAAATAAATATAATAATAATAAAATAAATACTTTGAATTATCCTACCGAGTTTATCACTATAGGAAAACCCTCTATTGGTTTTATAAGGTACATTTTGTTATATTTGGAAGAAGGTCTGGGAAAGGTGGATAGAAATAACGATCTATTTTCTTCAAAAGGCAGCCATTACCTCTTTGTCCAGTGGCAACAATGTAAAGTATGAACTGTGTTCTTCTTTTCATTGTAATAGCTAGATTGTGTTTTTTTCCTTTTATCTATTTGTATCCACCTGTCTTGTACCTTCTTCCAAATATAACAAAATGTACCTCAAAAAGTGAAAAGAGGTTTTCCTTATAGATTTAGGTATTATATATTCTTATCCAATGTTCATTTCCTGTGTTGGTTCTTTATTCTATTCCTTTTAAATGTTTCTATCTAAGTATCCTATCATTCTTTACAAAAAAAAATATCTTTTTTTAGCAGTGCATCTTATTAGCCTTTTATTAAATCTGTTTTGTGTTTTTTTTTTCCTCTTTTAGGAAGATAACTTTGCACATTTCACACTCCATCATTGTGAGTTCTTACTGAGTTTAGGAATTTAAATTAAAGTAGTTTACAGTTAGTTAAATGAATATTACAAAATTTGAATTGCTTTAGAAATAGACTAAAAGAACCACTTTACATCGATTACTTCATAAATTGGATTTAAAAAAAATGTAAGCTTATGTTTAAAATATAAGCCTAGAATAGAATATTTATTTATTAAGCTTTGAGAAAAATCTTGATGACCTGTTCAACTAACCTCTTCATTTTTTTTGTTGAACTTGAGATTCAATCCAACATTCACTTTGGAGGCGCTTTCTGTGTATTCTGTTTGTGCACCTTTTATTATATATATAGTACCGGTAATCCGCGAAAGCAGATGTGAAGAAATTCCAAGATACGAAGCTGCATCATTGCCTAGCAAGAAAATAAAATACAAAGGGTTAAAGCTCTCTAAAACATTACTCTGCAGATGAAAGTGTTAAGAACTAAAGTCATTTTTTTTCTATAGTAGTCTTTATTTGATTTATTTATTTGAGCTTCAATTTTAACTGAGGCAAGTACTATAGCTCATATTCAAGGTCCCAAGAAAGGCCTCAAGGCACATTATCAGAGTAGCCTAGTTAGCGCTTACAAACATACACTCAGCGTAGTTAGCGCTTACAAACATACACTCAGCTAGTTATCATGTATATTAATTTGATATTTAGTGAGCAAATTTATAATACCCGCTTCGGTGGCCGCCTGGTCTAACGTGCTACTCTCGTAGTAGACTATACTAACGATGATGGGAAGATGAAGGTTTAGATCTCGGTTGAGTCTAAGAGGGTGGTTTTTCCAAAATGGTTTTCCACTCTTCCTCCATGCAAATGCGGGTACACTTCCCATAAATATAACCTCCCACTCCCTAAAATCATTAGTGCAATTAGTACATAAGTGTATAACCCAAAAAAGTAGTAAGAGTTGGAGCAAAAAACATAATTATTATAATATGGGTTTTTAAAAACTATGAATGGGAAGAGAAATCTTAGTTTATAATAATAATGATAATGATAATAATGATAATGATATGATATTATGATTAATTATGTATGATGATATGATGATGATGTATGTGATGTATGATTGATAATATAATATGATAATAAGATTAATAATAATATAATAATAATAATATAATAATATAATTGTATTATGTATTATTATTTTATAATATATTATTATTATTATTTTTATATGATTATTACATGACCACAGATTCTCCCATTCCAGGCTGTACAAACACTATCTATTGTAATGTAAGGTGATTGTGAATGAGGAGGACTCAGTTAGTGGATCCGACCACGGTGGCGGCCTGGATTCCACATTCACAAGTGGATCAATAATTGTAGAGGTGAAGAGTTGCAATCAGATAACTGCGAGCTTAGTGTTGTACTTCTAGACACTAAATTAAAGGCTTTACAACAATTGGATAGTGGTGAAATTTTAAAAAAAGAAAAAAGTTGATGCTGATTTGGGAACTGACAAAAATATAGTTGGTGGTTGGAGGATTATAATAATAATCATCAAGAACCTTCTCTCGGCCTATCAAGCGAGATAATAGAAAGGCAACATTACAATCCTCAAACTAGAAAACATATTGAATTGTGGTTTCCTGTACTTTTTATTTGAAAACAACCAAATTAGGATTATTTAAAAGGTTTTTTTAATTTTAAAATAATTATTTATCAATTAATTCTTTCAAAAATTGTTTCAATTCCCCTGTTTTCTAAATTATGATTTTTAAAATAGTACCAGGATTTTCCTGGATCAAACTGTACTAAATAGTTAAGGATTATATGTAGGGTAAGACATGCTCTTAAATCTGATTTTATATTCCTAAGCTGTGGTTTAAGTTCTTGGTATTCAGGCTACTGCATTCAATACAATACTACAGTACTATAGTCATATATGCAGTTGAAACATGGACATTGAATGTAAAAGAAACAAGGAAAGTGGAGGCTATGGGAATGAAAATCGTAAGGAGCTATGTAGATTCACAAGGAGAAACGGGATAAGAAATGAAGCTATCTGAGAAAGAGTAGGAGTAAAGGAGATGATAAAGAAAATAAGACTGAGATGGTATGGTCATGTAATGCGGATGAAAAAGGAGAGAATATCAAAAAGAATTATGGAGATGAAGTATATAGGGAAAAGATCACAAGGGAGACCAACAAGGATATGGGAAGAGCAGATAACAGAGAGAAAAATGTAAGCAATTAAAAGAGGAAGAATGATGGAAGATGGAGACATTTTACTAAACTGACCCGGCCACAGGTTGAAAACATTTGATGATGATGATGATGATGATGATGATGATGTGGTGATGATGGTGATTATTATTGATGATGATAATGTACATGTACATTTATGATGGACTAAGTCTACATTACATTAGATAATTAAGACCCTATTACATTTATATTAAAGACAGTTTATTTTATTAAACTTGATAAAATGGTGTTCAAAGCTTCAACAAGCTAAGGTAATCCATCACCCATACGCTTTGACTTCAACACCCACAAATTTCTTTGCATCTTCAAAATATTTTAAAGCAAATTAAAAACTTTGATAAATGTCAAACAGCAAGACAATATCAATCAAACTAGGAATATCTTGACTTTGCAATATATCACACTGTCGAGTGAAATTATTTTAGAACATGTCTAGCTTTGGGGTTGGCTCATGTGTAGAATTAACTCCCTCACCCCCTGTTAACTGCTATCTGTTAGTTATTTGTTGGGAGCTTTAAAAATTTAAAAATTTCTTCTTGACTTTCTCTCAATTATAAAGGTCAAATTCTGTGTTAGGACATATCAATTTAGTAAGTTTGGCTTCATTTATAGCCTAAGAAGTGAAAACAAACAAAACTAATTTTTATCTCCACTTATTACTTGCTTTTTAATTTTATTTTGTTTGACTTTAAATGTGAGAAAAAGTGATATTTACAGACCCCTATAAAACAGAATGTTTCACTCATAGTGTCATAGTGTGTCCATCTGAAATGTTAAGAGTCGAGTTTATGACCACATAATAGTTATTGGCATTCACATTCACAGTGCCGTCGTTGTCATGCACAGTTTCGTGCCACTGGCACATTCTGTCTCAAACATAAATCCATTTACTTCTGTCCTCCCACCATCTTCTTCCTCCACACCAGCCCAGCCCAGTCTATTCCTCGTCACACTCTCTTTATCCACATCTATCCCTCTTGTCCTCCTGCCCGCCCGCCACCTCAATCTTGAGCATCCTTCTTGGAACCCTCTCGTCTTCCATCCTCTTCACATGTTCATACCACCTCAATCTTGCCTTTTCTATCCTATCCTACTGGGGTTCCTCCTTCACTCTTTCATTCTTCACCCTGTCTATCCTTATCACTCCCAGTCTAATCCTCTCGCATGCCTGTATCCTGCTCTGATCCCTTTCCTTTATCACCCATGTTTCAGTTGCATCCAGCAGTATTGAGACATATTACACCCTGTATATATCTCCTTTGCACTTCTGCGGCACAGATCAGACTTCTGACATTATTGTGAAAGGCCAGCGCTTGCCTCTCTCTCTCTCCTCGATTTCTCTCTCGTTTCTTCCTCTTTCTTCTACCACACTTCCCAAGTATTTGAAGCTTTCCTCACTCTTCTTTACATTAAATTTCATTCCATATTGTATTATCACCTATACTAATCAGTATAAAGTGTTGTTTTTTCAGCTAAACTAATAAGTTTAAAGTGTTTTTTTTTCAGATTATACAAATCAGTTTAAAGTGTTTTTCTTTTAAATTATATATAAATCAGTTTAAAATGTTTTCTTTCAGATTATAATATATATATTAATATATAATAATGGGTTTCTAGTGTTTTCTGTCAGCTTAGTGACTCAAAAATTTCAATTTCAAAATTTCTTGGAGGCATAATATTGGCCTAAATTACTGTAGTTAACTATCACATACATTCTCTACATTACCTTATGTTTTCATTACAGCTGTCCAAGTGACAGTGACAGATATCAGCTGTTGGTGTAGGGATATATTAGGGACTATTTCTAGTAACTTTTTGACCTGTCATCCAAGTAAACTTAGATCGTGAATGCCATATACATAAGGTAGTAGAGCAAGCATGGGCATGTAATGAGGATGGAAAAAGAGAGGATGCCAGAGAAAATGTTGGGTATGAAATATTTGGGAAAAAACTGCAAAGGAGGCCAAGAATGGAAGAAATTAAAGGAGGAAGAGTGGTGGAAGGATAGAAGAAGAAGAAAATTTTACCAAACTGACCAGGCCATGGGCTGGATTATTATTATTATTAGCACCGCGTCTTACTACCCGTTCGGGTTATACGCACTTACGCTAATGTGTAATGGTAGGGTGATTGTGAGATGAAATGAAGGACCTACAGTTTAACGTGGAATCCGAACCACGGTGGAGGCCTGGCATTCCTCACATTCACAAGATGTCTTGTCAGAGGTGAAGGAAGGGTTTGGTAATCAGATAAATCTGTGCCGGGACCGAGGATTGAACCCCGGCCGCCAGCATAGAAGTCAGACACCTTACTCCTAGACCACCAGGTCACCTTCGCCATGGGCTGGAAATTGACGATGAGACGACGATAAAATGACAACACCTTTCTTACTTCCCGCATGAGATGTTATAACAATAGTTTGCGCTTTTCAAGAGATTGTAAGGGGCAGTGCCTCTTTTCCTCACAGCAGATGTAAATTCTGTTCACCGTTCACCGTAGGAATTGTTTTCTGAAAGGCCTTTTTCCCTACCAGAAATCTATTATATAGTAGGATATTGGTAGGAAAAAAAGACCTTTCAGAGAGTAATTCCTACCGTGAATGGAGTATATGTTAAACCAAGAGTTTGCACTTGCCAAGAGAGTAAAGGGACCAGGAGTGAGCAAACCAAACAGTGAACGATGCGATTAATATGTACGACTCATTTGAGTAGGCACCTATGTGAGCTAGTGCTAGCTAACAAGTTGGTTCGACCCATCACTGAAGTATAAATTTAATTTAAGATTTTAAAAATTACAACTGGAGGGAAACTTACACATCATGTAGTTATTGCCGCTGACTTGTTGCATCTTGACAACATGCTCTAAGTTGGGCTCCTCCGGCACTGACAGACTGACCTTGACACGCCCACTTCTCAAGTTGGTCCCTCCATCAATCACCTGCACAACAGTAAATTTCAGCAAGGTTATGACTATTTTATTATCACATGCAAAGTTTCTGTGATAGATTTCCATAAGAAATTCTCATTTTGCCTGACAAATTATATTGTAGTTTAGAGAAATGAGGTTTATTTTTTTAATAATTTTAACCAGTAAGAGGTAATATATTTGGTGTTGAAAGACAGCAGATTTCTTTCTATAGGATAGTGCCAAGGCCAGAACCAGGTAGATGGCTGAACTCCATATGGGCAAAGCCTAGAGGGAATGGGCATTTAGAAATAAATTGATACAAGTTCATGAATGCCTTTATAAAACTATACTTAAGGAATGCTATGGAGAAGATAAGTGACTTTGAAGTACTTTTTACCCATAGTCACATATGCAGCAGAAACATGGACAGGGAATGTAAGCAAGACTAGAAAATGGAGGTTATGGGAATGAAGTTTGTGAGGAGCATGTTAGTTGGCATGAAAACAGGATTAGGAATGAAGTTATCCGGGAAAGAGTGGGGGTACCAGGGGAAAATGTGATATTAGAGGAAGTAAAGTTGAGATGGTATGGGCATGTGATGAGAATTAGGAAAAAACTCCAAGGGAAACTAAGAAAGAGATGGTAGGAGCAGATAAAAGAAAGTGTGCAAGTGAAAAATGGAAGTGATTAACGGAGCTAAGAATGGTAGAAGGAGAGGGAAGATAAAGGCACAGGCTGGAAACAGTTGATAATGATGACCAAACGAATATCAAATTGAATCATAACCAAAATTCCTCAGTTGCTACAAATCATAATCTCAAGCCTGTGATTGAGTCATCTTAGTAAAATGCCTTCAATCATTATCGTCAAGCTTGTGATTGAGTCATCTTGGTAAAATCCCTTTTAATCATAATCGTCAAGCCTGTGATTGAGTCATCTTAGTAAAATGCCTTCATCTTCCTCCATCTTCCTGTGTCTTTCACCATTCTTATCAAATCACTCTCGGCTTGCTGTTAAATGCTCCTTTCATATATTTCTTGGTCTTCCTTATGGTATATATCCTGCATAACTTCTTCTCCATCGTTCCCCTAGGAATTATTTCCTTTTCATATCATTACTTGACCATACCATCTCACCCTTGCTTCATATAGTTAGCTCGATTTTTTTTTTAAATTAATAAGTTGTTTTAATTTCAAAGAAAGTGTTTTGTTTTATTTAAATATATGAGTCTTGTTTATATTTGAAAACATTGTTTTTTATTGTAATAAGTTTTTGATATATTCAATAGAAATTTTTAAGATAATATAGTATTTTGATTGAGCCCAAGCTTGGCTCTACTCAACACTGGGGCATTTTCTGAGAAGCAAGCTTGACTCGAATGAGAAAACTTGAGCTCGCAAACTCTTGAGTGATGTCCAATAAAAATGTGGGCGCATATTGTTGTCCATCCACACACCGGATATGTTTTTGCTGACTAGCAACCTCAATAAATATTCCCTTTGACTTACCTCTCCCATGGCACCATAATGAGGGTTCGTCAGCATGAAGCAAACCGTACCTATCGGGAAAACTTCTTCAAGTGATTTGTACTGTACGAACGTTTGATCGTGAACAGTGATATCTTTCACTGTGGCCTGAAGAGCGTATGGTGCCGGCAAGTTGACCCACTAGTTGAAAGTAAAGCAAACAAAGAATTTATCAACAAAGTGTGTAGTCTCTTAGATTAGTATCAAAATAAGATAAATAACTAGCACATTACAAGATGAGCACTTATTAGTAAGGATATTAAACTCAATTCTTCAATACCCTTGATTTCCACTGGTATCAAACGAATTGACGATCTTAATATCACAATTTTCAAAACGTTGATCCTTGGTTTCCATTATTCCAATAAATATAATAGTTATAGAACATAATGAATAAAGAAATAGCTCATAGAGGTAGAATAAAACATAATTTTTAAATAACCTATAGTGAAGATTGATAAAAATAAAGAAAGATAAACTAATTAATGAAAATTGAGTTAAGCAAGTCCACATAGGCAAAGAGTAAAAAATGTGGGAACAAGCCAATGAACAAATGTGATGTTTAGAATATTGAAATGTGTCGCTTTAACATGTCCGAAAAAAAAAAAAAAAAACATTAAACTAAAACATATTAATAGCTTTAAAAATATCAAATTTCATCTCTTTTTCATGAGTAATGTAAAACAATTTTTTTAGTTAAATTGACGTGTTAAAACATTCAACAAATTGAAAAAAAAATTATTTCATTTAAATACCTGCTTTTCCAACGTAATTTTTCCAGTTGGGCCGAAGGTATATTTTCGACCAATCATGTTCATAGCATGCACAAGAATATGTGTTTCACCAATATCCACACCTAATCGTTCCATGTAGCTGTAAAAACAACAACTATGTTACTAATGAAAATCATGTTAATTAGGGTTTAGCCAATCCAGCCCTTTGGTAGATTAGGCCAAGTCCGATCATTTTTTGCCGATATTTCCGATCACTGATGCCAAAGATTAGGTTTATTTTCTTTACAATATCACAAATGTAGTAAACAAAACAACAGAAATACACTTTTGAATACACACAATTTTTTGTTCATTAAATTCTTAGAAAAAAATATTAATAAACATAAGAAATAATAATAGTAAAAAATTTAAATAAGCTGTGGCAACTATTTGAAAAAGGGAAGGACCTTTCGACCTCTTGATATAAATCTAAAATGCTTGGTGTTTCAAAACTAGAAAAAGTTAAGACTGTTGATTTTTTTTTTTCATCTTCGCCATGAAGAGTAACTAACAATTTTTATTATAATTTATATTTTAACTAGTGTACTTAAACCAAACAATAGTGATAAATGACAATATTTTAAGGTCATTATATTTTGTTATTTAATATTTATAAAACAAGTAATAGAGTCGAAAAATTATCTGAGTAGCCCAGTAGCCATGAATTAGAGTTTAATTTTATTTTTTGTATTGAAACCCCTCATTCTTTCCACTCTTTCTCTTGTCTTTACTCTTTTTACATCCATTACTGTTTCCAGCCTATGGCCTGGGTCAGTTTTTTATTCAAACCATTTTCCACTACCAGCTAGCTAGGCCTTTCGTAGCTTCATATGCCTTATAATCTAACTTAACCCTCCCATGTTGCTTACAGAATATTCCGCCAATCAAACGCATTGTCGGATCTCTTTCTTTCACTACTCTGTTGCTCACAAAGTGTTGACATCTCTCTCTCTCTCTCATTTTGCAAGCCTCCAAGTATGAATGAGTCACCAAAGAATTACCTTCCAAACAGAACCAGTAAACAACCCCCAATGCCCCCCTTCTGTTTTCCAACCTACAACACATTCACTCCCCTATCTCCATATGATGGACACTGTTGTTTGCTACTCAGCTTAAAGCTGACGAGTTATCATTCACTACCTGACTTCTAGCCTAAACAGTTCAAAAGATCAACATAAATAATCAGGTTCAAAATGTTGATAATCAATCATCATAACTACGACAGGCCAAGCCAGCAGGTAGTGGAAAAATATATGGCTTGAATACAAAACTGACCTGGAAACAATAATGGATATAAAGTGAATCATCTTAACAGATTATGTGCCATGATCAGCCGAATAATCGAATTAATGAATGATCGGATTAATAATCAACCTCGGCCCAGACCTAATGTTAATATTACAGTTAACACTATCCATAGCAATAATGTGGTCGGCAGGGGTTCAATCCTCGGTCCCGGCACAGATTTATCTGATTACCAAACCCTTCCTTCACCTCTGACAAGACATCTTGTGAATGTGGGGAATGCCAGGCCTCCACCGTGGTTCGGATTCCACGTTAAACTGTAGGTCCTTCATTTCATCTCACAATCACCCTACCATTACACATTAGTGTAAGTGCATATAACCCGAAGGGTAGTAAAACGCGGTGCTAATATAATAATGTGGTCTAAGGACATAAAATTATAACAGTACTGAAGTTGTTAAGATGTTTAGGTAATTAGTTAAAACTTAAGTGATGATTTTGAGTGAGACCATATCACGGAAATGTCATTAATTTAGTAATTCAAAATATATAGTTTGATACTAGACGGAACTATAGAAATAATTTATGTAGCCACAAATTAGAATACAAGGTAGCCATTGGTGTTCCCATGGCTGTAACTTTGATTTACCTAAATTTATCAAGTAAGCAAACATGGTTTAGTTAAAGGATTTTAATATATATAGAATCATTCTTTAAAGCATGGGTTGGCACCAGTTGATTGTGATCGCACAGCAATTTTCAGTCGATCATGTAAGAAAACTACATCATAGTTAAAAGTCAATATTTGGGTCTTCTTAACATGCAATTATTATCAAATACACATAATTTTTGAGTGACCAAAATAACCTTTATTGGTCATAATTGGTAAGTTTAGTCCATTTTTGTGGTTTTGTGTCTAACAGGCAAACAAAGAGTGAGAGAGATTAAAGTAATAGATTGGCAGTGCAAGATTTTGACACTGGCATTGACAGCAGATCCAAACTGTTTTTTCAGATATTAGTTTTGTTTTAAAACATTGATGCTTTAAGCCTGTCCCTTTTACTAAGAACTCAGTAGTCTTTGGCTTTTAGTGGACGGGTTTGCTGCTAGTGTAGCTTCATTTAAAGAACTACGGCGATGCTAGTTGATGAAGATGCTCTAACATCGAAATATTGAAGTGTGTGTAAATATGTGTTAGTGTTTTTACTTTTATTAGTGCTCTACCATTTTCCTTATATTCTATCATTTTATTTATTAAAAAAAAAAGGTGATTAATAGTCATCCAAATCCCAATAACCGAGTGATTTCGGTCATGGTCATAGTTAACCTTTTTTTCCTTCATTTAGTCGAGGTATTTAACATGCACTTTCTGAATCAAGTGATTATATCAGCACACAACTTATAAACTATCTTAAATCTAGAACAGACACAACATCCAGCCCTGAGCTGTTTATTCATTACTGTGAAAGGGGAAACCCAATGATTAATTTTTCGGACATGCCAAGAATTGGATTCAAGACACACTATCAACTGAACTAAAGTATCAGAACCAAAGTGAACATCTCTAGTATTTGTTTCTTGTGTCGATACTCACTGATCTTGTATTCCTCTTTTGGACATGTTCCATTGAGAGGTCATACTTCCCCTTACATCTTCGACTGCCATCTGGGAACCACCACTCGGGAGGAAATAGCGAACTTCCCTATCCGACACAGCTTGAACCCTAAAAGATCCAAATGTAAAAAAAAAAAAAAATCTTATATTTCTGAAACATGACAAAATAGAATAATAAATTTAAAGATTTTGTTCAAACTATATCCTTAAGTTAAAATAAATTGAAAAATTACACTTCAACATTAGAATCAAACTCAGGAACTTTAACTTAGACCTTCAATGCTCACTGAGCTATCCAGGGATTGTCCCGTGCTCAGGGTCATTCGCTACTCATATTTTAAGGCAAAGTCTGTGATGGATGTATTAATACCATCAGATACTATTAATATAGCCATCAGCGACTCAGTTGTGGCTTTATCCAGCTAATATTTGATTGTATAGTGTTGATTTCTTCCATCAATATCCTTAAGGATTTGAGGTATTCAAGGATTTGAGAGTTGCATCCGTAAAATATATTGGTTTCATCACTGATACACTTCTTAAACATATGAACTAGTACCGCCAAAACACCAAAATCAAGAACTCAGAAAAATCATTCTCAGTTTATGCCCACAAACATAGCCTCAGGTTTTAAGGACTATCACACAGTCATAGCCTAAGTCACAGTTAAGGACATAGGAACTGGCTCATCAATGGATCATAAAGTCTAGAAAAACACCCAATATCCATTAACTAGTCCAAATGTAAACATGGTTGATAAAACTGACACTGATTATTATCAATATATTACGATATCGAAGTTCAAAAAAATGTATAGTCCACCAGAGAAATTTTCACAGTTAAACAACTAAATTGGCAGCCTCTTCGGTGGCTGCATGGTCTAAGGTATCACTCTTGCAGTAGGATAGACTGCTGATGACGGGGAGATTGAGGTTCGATCCCGGTAGGGTGTACTGGAATTAATTTTTACTAAATGGTTTTCCACTATCCCTAAAAGGTTGGCTTAGTTCTTAAGTGTTAATCATGAACAGGTAGTAAGACCCCATGTTATAAAAATATAAATTGACATCAATGAGACAAACTTTATGTTCATTCACAAGTTGTGATTAATACATGTCTTGTCAGAGGTGAAGAAAGGGTTTGGTAATCAGATAAATCCATGCTGGGACCAAAGATTGAACCTCGGACCCCCAGTAGAGAAGTCTGACACCTTACCTCTAGTCCGCCAGGTCACCCTATGGATAGTATCAGTTTTTGCAGATTTTAAAGGTAGGTCTATAAACGAGATCACAGGATATATGAGTATTTTCACAGATAGTCTTTTTTTTAGGTTAAAATTGAAAATCACTATTTCTACTTTACCCATTTCAATGCTTTAATTTCAATTTTGATTGATCGATTCTTTGTTTTCTGCCTTAAAAAGATTTCAAGTTAGGTCTAAGTAAGGACATTACCATAGTATAAATGGACCTTGCTACAGGCAGTAATGTTTGGTTCAACCATGAATTGAAAATCAATTCGTTTGGTATAGCTATTTGTAAAAATCTAAGGTGGGATATTGAGTTTGACATTACTAAGCGTGAAATATTTTATGCATATTTTTATTTTATTTCTCTCTGAAGATGTTAATATATAGTTGATAGGGCTCTGCAAGTACTCGTGTTCTGAGCTCGTCGCTTAAGCTCGAGATTGAGATCAAAAGTTTTGTAAGCTTCCACTTGATGTACTTAATAATAAATTTTCATAGTTTATTTAACTGAGATAATATTGGCAGTACTAATTATAAATCATTCGGTTGCTTGACAAATTGTTAAAAATAACTTCAATTTTTTATATTAATGATGTAATAGAGCTTTAAAACCACTGTTGACCGGTATATTTATTCAATATTGTCTTCCGTTATGAATTAAACTTGATTGAAGGGGTTTTACTTGTGTTGCCATGACAAAGCAATAAAAATAAAAATAACTAAGAAGATTACTAAATAATTTAATGATTCTTTTTACTATTTTTACCTGGTCCCTTTCTAAAATAATAATTTATGTTAAATTGAATATCAAGAATATATTACAATACTAAATGTTTTCAAACTTAAGATATTTAAAACTCGTATTAATTAATAAGTTTAGCTACAAAACTAGCTCTAGGTTAGTAACTATTTAGTAATAGAATTATGTTGGTTAACCTGTTTAAAATAATGTTGATCTTATTTATTGCAATACATATCTTACCAAACTTACCATATTTATATTTAAAAAAAATATTCACTAATTAATATTGTTTGAATGCCAGGCCTCCACCGTGGTTCGGATTCCACGTTAAACTGTAGGTCCTTCATTTCATCTCACAATCACCCTATCATTACAAATTAGTGTAAGTGCGTATAACCCGAACGGGTAGTAAAACGCGGTGCTAATAATAATAATAATAATAATAATAATAATAATAATATTGTTTGCTAAATATATTATTTAAGTGATATTATTTTTAATTTTAAAGTCTCAGCATCAACTTTTATAAGCATTAATAATTGAAATTAAGTAAATTTCTCAATAAAATAAAGAAATGTAAATGGAACAGAAGACGTGATAATGCATGATTACACTAAGGAATAATAATAAATGAAATACAAAACACTTCAAATTTCTTTGTTTATGATTCTTACGTTTTCTTATAAGGTAAATTACGTTACTGAAGCATATTTTGAGGAAATATTAGCTTATTAAAACATCGATTTTGTTAACTTTTTATCAAGACAGTGTAGAAACAAACTACATAATTTAAAGTGTCAGTGAAGGAAGCCAACCTGAAAGGATTGTAAGGTTATGCCTAGATATAAACAAACAACTTCTTTATTTCTTCTTACACTTTTACACTTCCCACTTTTTCAAACTTCTGAAGTTGCGCATTGTTTTGAATTTGAGGAAATATTTATTTTTCACATGAAGACAGATTAATGAAAAAGTAATATTCCTGAAAATTCAAACTAATGTACAACTGTGAAAGTTTTAAATAAATGGAGAGTGTAAAAGTTTAAAAAGACATGAAGAGAAAAGTTTGTTTGGTCCTATCTAGGACTAACCTAACTATCCTTTAGGTTGGCTTCCTTCACTATCACTTACTTTACATCACTGTACAGAGTTTCTACACTGTTTTGTTAAACATTTCCAAGCCATCACACCATTATCCATTTTATCAACATTTTTTACAAATAATGTTGGTGTAATTTTAATGTTCTTAAAAACATGAGTGTGAAACCATTCTATTTGTTTTTTATTAGATTTTTATTTGAGTGTTGTTCTTATTTTTAAATTGTTTTATAAGAGTTATTTCTAATTTAAAAACCATTATTTCCATTATTTAACTTTTTTTTTTTTCAAAAAGTGTTTACTCTTTATAAAAATGAGTATCTATCATATTTTGAGAACATGTGTTTTAATATACTTTAATATATTAAAATCATTAATATAATCGAACTCAGGAGCTTTCAGAAATACTCGACTCGAATGAAAAGACCGAAGCTCGCAGACCCTAATAGTTAAATATCCAATATGAACAAAGAATGTAGACAATTTTATCCAAGTTCTGTAATGTAACTATTATCATGGAGGGGGGGGGGGGGGGTGACCTGGCGTCTAGGGGTAAGGTGTCAGACTTCTGTGTTGGCGGCGGGTTCAATCCTCGTCATGGCACAGATTTATCTGATTTCCAAACCCTTCCTTCACCTCTGACAAGACATCTTGTGAATGTGGGAATGCAGGTCACCACCGTGGTTCGGATTCCACTTAAATGTAGGTCCTCCATTTCATCTCACAATCACCTACCATTACACATTAGCGTAAGTGCGTATAACCGAACGGGTATTAAGACGCGTGCTAATATAATAATAATAATAATAATAATAATATTATCATGGAACTGTAGGAATTCTTATGAAACATATCAAATCAGTAAAACTTAAAGAGGAGAATTTCTAAAATCTCGGGAAGTTTCAAACGCCAGGCATAGGCAATCACTTTGTTTAATATGTCCAAGGAAGAAGAGAATTTGTCATAAGATTTTTCAAAATACATGTTAGAAGGCAATTTGATTACCAGGTGCAAAAGATAACTCAAATATTTCTCGTGACGTAGAGCAAGGTTCTGACCGACAAAAGAACAAACCTTAAAATGGCCACGGTAGAAATGTTTTCATTCGAGAGTGTAGGAAAAGTTTATTTTACGATTAACTTGGCGTGGATAAATAAATAATAAATATAGTAATCATTTTTGAACAAGTCCAGAATACAATAGCTCCGCTTTATTACTAATTTTGTGATGTATTTACTTTATAGAAATAAAATTAAGCATCACTGTGTGATCACTATATGCTTGTAACCTCGTGTTGATGTTGTGTATCCAGAAGCGTGATACCATTATCTGAACTTAAGCCCTAATTTTTTTTAATGAATACTAATTCGACTCTTAATAATAATAATAATATTTAGCACCGCGTCTTACTACCCGTTTGGGTTATACGCTTTAAGTACTAATTATGTTAATGGTTTAGGAATTGGAAGGTTGAAATAGAGGAAGTGAACCCGCATTTGCGTGGAGGGAGAGTGGAAAACCATTTAGGAAAAACCACCCCCAGCTCACTCGACCGAGATTCGGTCCTCGATCTCCCCGTCCTCAGCAGTCGAGCTCAACACAACAAGCGCGTTAGCCAACTACACCACCGAGGCAGGTTAATTCGACTCTTATTGACATAAATAATAACATCGTTTTCAGTATAGAATATCATCACTTTTTTTTAATAAATAACACCACTTTTCCCTTAAGAAAACTCCCATTTTGCATGTCTCTACCTTTGTCTCATTATATCAGTACTCATCAGGAGGGGAATATGAAACACGCAAAAACAAAACTTCCTAGAAGAGTAAATCAAAACAGTGAAAGTCACCAAAGGTAGGAGAAAAAGGAAATTGGTAAACAATTATATTATAATTAAAAAGGAACATGCAAAATGAAGATTAAACATATAGGACAAATACAGAGAATGTTATTGCAATAATTAAACGTTACCTAGCCTCAATGAGATGTGGCCATCCAACAAAAATACTCTTGCCCAGCAGCTCAAGGGCCACAGCTTTGACATCTTTCTTGCCTTGATCTGTGATGTTTAGTACAAGGCTGTCATGACGGCTTGGTTGTTGAAAAACCTTCACTTTTGCTTTACGGAATGATGACTGTTGGGTGAACAAAGGAGATATAAGTGTCATTTAACTTTGTTCAAGTATTAATAAGTTTGCTATTTTAAAACATGAACACATTGACTAAACAGCTGAAATGAATAAACTTTGAGCAAAAACCCTTGACAAAAAATGTAGGTCCAAAGAAAGTTCATATTCAAACCACAAAATATCAAACTAATTTTCAGGGTACATCGTGCTCCTACTTCAGAAGGAAGCAGAACTATTTTTAAGTTTGACAAATTGTCTGTGTGTAGCTTTACTCTTTTATCTCTTGTCTTTAAATTAAACACTGAAAAGGGGATAGAAGGATAAGGCCTACACGCTTATCAGAAAATTGTAGGCCTCAACGTTCACAACTAAAACACATAATTATGTTATTATTAGCACCGCGTCTTGCCACCTGTTCGGGTTGTATGCAATTACGCTAATGTGTAATGGTAGGGTGATTGTGAGATGAAATGGAGGACCTACAGTTTAATGTGGGATCCGAACCACGGTGGAGGCCTGCCATTCCATACATTCACAAGATGTGATTAATACAAGTCTTGTCAGAGGTGTTATCTTAGCATACAGCATAAGGTAACTTTTCAGACATTGTTTAAAAAAAAAAATCTTCAATTTTGACACATTAGTTCTGACATTTCCAATAAATTATAATGTTCTGTTGGTTAGTTGACAGGTTTGTCCTAAAAGTATGTTGAGCTAAGCCCCTTATAAGCATCATAACTAGTCTAAATAAATAATAATTTAATTCAAAATTAGAAACATTTTTTCTCTTTGTTTTGTAGCAGACTTAAAGGTGGGGGAGGGGAGTGTTTTACAGCCTGTGATGAGAGAAACAGTTGGAAAGCACAGGACTCATTGTGCTCTGTCTATCAACGGTTATTTGTAGGTTCAGCAAGTGAGAGAGCTTGAAATATTTAGAGGACATATTATATATATTCTACTTTATCATATTTTGGAGCATGGAAATTACCAGTATTAGCATCTGTTGTTAACAACCAAACAAAGAGTATAGATTACAGGGGTGTTAAACTAAGTAACTTTTAAGAGATTTCAAACCTAGAGAACATTTAAGAAGGGTTAGAAATTATTTTTTATTTTATTATTTATATCATCTTCCAATAGTTGAAATAAAACAACATTTTCAAAAGAGATTAACAAATTAAATCAATTTTCATTAAAACTGTATTATGATTAACTATCCATATTTGATTTATATTAGTCAATATTTATTCAAAATTGTTCTATTTTATTTGATAAAAATACTATTTGCACACTCCTATCTATGTTAATGCGTTTTTATGATGTCATGGTATTTTATTATTTATATTACGTCTAACAATGTCCAGTCTTTAACAATTCTTGCCATATTAGTTTAAAAATCAATAGATATGTTTAATATAAAATTATTCTAAGGCATAATTTTTATAATTTCCCATTCCCATCTTGATCTCAATATTTTGACTCAAATCCTGTCAGGATAAAAAAAAAGTAATTCTTGTCCACCCCTATTTAAATGTAAAAACAATAAATGTCAAATAACTATTAACATTAGTATTTTAAGATATTAATAAAAAAAATTCCAATCATAGCTATTACATTGCATATCTTTTAGGTTTACAGATGAACCAATTTTTCAATCCAAGCCAATAGTGAAACAGGAATAAACACATTTTTTTAGATGGGCTCTTGGTTAGAGTTTTAATTTTCATTAAATAAATAAGAGCGACATTTTATCGGTTACCGTATAAGGGATGTGTTTGAGGGTAGGGAACCCTGGGAAGAAGACATCCAGTTTCACTCCTGGACACAGCCCTTTCACCAGCTTGCTCCTGTCAACATAGATCTCCTCTCGATATACCTTCACCATCTTGGCGTGGTTGTTGGTAAGAGCAGGGAAATACCCCGGTGATTCATAGCTACCTGTAAAATCGTAAATATTAGTTACATCTATCTGGGGAAGATAGGCTCAAAATTACTTAGTTTATAAAAAATAGTTATTTATGGAAAACCTATTTTTCTCTTTTTGTAGTAAATTTGGTTACATCTAACATTTACAAGTGTGCACAACCTCTAGACTGCAAGGTCCCAAGTGAACCACCTGACTTGACAAACCGCCTCTGTACGGCGATGTATTTTCACGCTAACCAGATTCCGGGATTATACAAGAAAGACACAATTACTGCTTCAGTACTTTCCTGATTATTTATTATTGTCGCATTGTACAAAATATAAAACATTAAATTGCTATCCCTCCCACATGTCCACCAAGAGGTTGTCTCCGTGAATTAGCGGCAAAGGCAGGCGCTCCACTATTCCGTCTAGTCCACTCAACTTTCTTAATAAAAGTAGCCGAGCTCGAACCGCCAACCCTCCAAGCCATGCTGCACAACACTACCCACGCTAGCGCCATCTGTAGGTGACGTCACGACAGATCGAACTAAAATTAACTTTGTGCCGTACACAAGGCACACATTGAATATAAAAGACAAGGAAAGTAGAGGCCATAGAAATGAAGTTTGTGGGGAGCATTAGCTGTCATGAGGAGAAACAGGATTAGGAATTAAGTTTTCTGGGAAAGAGTGGGAGTATATGAAATAATAGATGAAGCAAGGCTAAAATGGTATGTTCATGCAATGAGAATGGAAAAGGAAATAATACCAAAAAGAATAATGGATGTGAAGTGCAGTATGTAATATAAAGACTGCAAGGGAGACCAAGAACGAGAAGGGTGGAGCAGAAATCTAACAAAAGTGTGTGAGTGAAAGGAGAAGAATGGAAGTGATTAAAGGTGCATTGACATAGTACGAGTGTACCAGAATAAGTCAACTTGTACAGTTTTAAGAGCAGCACTCCCATACTACTCATAGTGTGTAAACACCCAATGCTAGTATGCTTGCGAGTCAGCTCGAATCTTTCGAGTAAGATGGTTGTATTCCAATTGATTATGCTGATGATTTGATTATATATGGGGAGCAAGGGGTACGGGGAGGATATAAAAGGAACCAACACCATATGGCTTTTACAGTGAAAAGGAGAAAACAGTTCACACTTGGCCTTGCTGCCACTGAATAAAAAGGTGATGTTTGCTCCCGAATAAAATCGCTTAACCTAGGTTTCATTCTCTCAGGCTTTATTAGGAGTGAGTGTGAAACACACAAAGCAACTTTCTAAAAGACTACTATTGTAAAAAAACATAATATCTTTGTTTAATTTTATTTGTTCCGATTTATCTAACCTAGAATTTCTTACATGTCAAAGAAAACACCAAACAAATTAATTTATCTACCGAGATCTTCCAGTGTATAGCTGTACTCAAGCATTGGCCCAGGTGTATTCCGTTGGATTTCATCAGGACTCAGGCATTCATTACAAGGTGCCATGGCTTTCAAAAGTTGATCCTAGAAAAATAAAATGAAATCGAAATTTTTTAGAACTTAATAAGTGACTTCTGTACTGAACTGCAAGTAAGAAAATAATGGAAAGAACTTAACTTCCAATATAATGTCTGAGTGTAAAAACAAATAAAAATATAATCATGTGGTTTGGTTATTGAACAAGTGAAACAAGTTCTCTGTTTGAATTTCAATGATCTGTATTTGTTTCTCTGTGTATGTTGTATATGTCTCATTATAGTATCTGAACGCATTAACCGATTGAATTCAAACCTGGTACAATTGTTCTTTGTACCTTTTTACAGATCAAGTTTGTTAGGAAAGAAAATCGAATAAAGGGTTAGGGAGAAACTATTATGTGTATAAAAACACAGCTTCTAGCATTAATTATTACAATATGTATTTCCTTGAAAGCTTATACGGCTAAAAATTTGTAAATTGGTTCAACTATCGTAGGGAAATTAAACAAAATTTAACATTTTATTAATTCTTTTAGAAGGGGTGGCAGATAACTGTAGCAAACAACATGGTCCTTTTGAACTATTGATTGGTGATGGGAAAGCAGATTTCTTGTTGGGTGGAAAGGAGACGGGGTCTTTGGGTTGGTCGTGTTTGAAAGGACAGTCTGTGGTGACTCTTAAGCCTGATTTACACTGTGGGTGCAAGTTAAAGATTACACAGTAAGTCAGTAGCTGATCTTCTAACTGGGTGGACAGCCACTGGACTCTTTTGTACTGACCCCTAGCTGTTACACGAGGTATTATGAGGTCTAGTGGTCAAAGTTACTGGTTATAGATCCAGAAGTTTTAGGTTCAATCATTGGCGCTTTCAGAAATGTATCTGTGAAGCAGCGGGTCTGGAACAGGGTCAAACCCAGCCTCATGAAGCCAAATGAGGAGCTACTTGAATAAAGAATCAGCAGCTCTGGTTTAGAAAACTAAGATTAACGGCTGAAGGGTGGGTTGTGCAAACCGCATGACACCCTCTATCTGCAAATGTTGGCACTATCATCATTAATGGCAGTAGTCGTTCAGTCAGTATAGCTTGCTTTTGGGCCTAAACCATGGAATTGTTTTTTTTAAGTCAGTGGCACAGTTAAAAGCATCGTTATTTGAGAGTTAACAATGTCTTAAAAACATAAATTCATTAAAATTACTTGTTCTCTGTACATATATATTATCTCTGTACTTTGGTGATCACTCCACCTTCACAACACCACAAAAAAAACTATAGTAAAAGTGTTGATAAAGTGAAAAACACCAACAACAAATTCAACCACGTGCGTTACTGTCTAGTGTCTGATCATCTAATGACCCGTGCACTCGGACGACAGCGACTGGATTATTCGCACGGTGGGGGAAGGCCAGTGGTCAGTGAAACCCACATATTTTGAGTATCTGGCAAACTTGCAGAGTCAGTAAATCAAATGAACTGTTTACACAAATCTAGTAGTTGACCCTCAGCTACCGGCGGCTGTATCAATTCTAAGGCCAACACGCGCCAGCTGCTTGCCAGTGAGACAGTGTGTGTGTGAGAGAGAGATTGCTAGAGGGTATATTTCAAGGTCAACACATTATGAGCAACAGACTAAAAAAAGTGTGAAAGACTGAAAGGGTAAATTTAAGGGGTGACAATAACAAAAAAAAAATCAAAACACTGGTTCATGGCTACTGGTTTGCTCAGATAATGAATGTTAAACCTCAATTACTTATTTTAAAAATATTGATTTTTATATTTAATTACTTAAGCCCAATTTATTTTGTCATCTATCACTATTGTTTGGTTAAAGTATTAACATAAAATATAAATAATAATAATTGTTGGCTACTCTTTATGGAAAAGATGTAAACAAATAAACAAAATTTTAATCTTTTAATAACTTTGTGCTAATAAGAGAGTGTAGAAACACTGTATAAAAATATCCTAAATTAGAATTAAACATTTTTACAAGTAATTACGCAGCGGTACATAATAAATCAATTACCTTAACTATGCTAGATATAAACACTCACATTCTATATAATGTTTAATATACACATACAAAATACATAATCTACATACATGAAAAAACAAGAATAATTTATCCACAAAATATAAAAATTGGAAAAATAAAGGTATGAAAATTGCAGGCTTAAATCATTTAGCATGTGCAGCAATGCATGAAAGTTTATCCCTTCCATGCTGGGTCACACGTGATTACATTGTCATACAAAAGTGATAAAAGAGGAAACTCGCTCACCAGTCCAGAATTCCCCGGTTTTTCCTTTACTATGCGTTACTTTATTAGACATTATTCGTGATTTAATTAGGTTTGAGAAAAGTGTAAAATAGAACAAATTAGCAATGACTAGGCTTCGAACTGTCCAAATATTTACATCTAAAATTTGAAATAAATGCTTTTTAAATCATTCAAATGAATAGGAATTTCATGGGGAATCATGGAGGGTTCAAGCTATCCGATTTTTTGGATAAACCAATGTCAAATTAACCGATCCTATTATATATATCAAAGAGGTCAAAAGACTCAACTACCTTGTACTTGCCTTTCCCCCTTTTTAAAATAATTGCCACATCATGTTAAGTTTTTTTAATTATGACTATATTTTTTGTTTGTTAATATTTTCACTAAGAATGTAATGAACCAAAAGTAGTGTATTTCTAAAAATGTATGTTTGTTGTTTTGTACATTACCTTTGTAATATTGTAAATTGGAGTGGACGCTCGGGAAGGAAATGCCTTAAAGTCAGGCCAAGTCTTACCATATTATTTTAAAAATCAATATATTTGTAATCTAAAATCATATTAAAGAGTAATTTTTATAATTTTTCATTCTCGTTTCGATCCAAATATTTTGACTCATTTCCTGTACATGCCTAGTTGTAAAGAAAATAGACCAAATGATCGGCATCAGCCTAGTCGACAAAAGGGGTGATCAGCCTAGCCCTAATTTAATAAAGATGTCTATAGTCTGCCGATTTATAAAATATGTGCCCCCAATATGAGTGTGCAAAGATTTGTAAGCTTTGACCATACTTTGTAGATTTGAATATAACCTTCTTTAAATGATATAAAATACCTAAATTTATATAATTATGGAAAATAATATATTTTTTTCTGACAAAAACCTTTAATTAAATATGTGAATTTTGATTAGGCTTTGGAAATAGTTTAAATAATGTAATTCAATTCGGCTTCATCTCCCTTCTAATTGAAAAGATGGATTTCACACATCCCTTTTGACCTGTTCCTTGATATATATTAAATGTCAAAAAAAAGCATTTCTTTGATAGGCATTGAAAACCAACCACAGTAGCCCCATGGATTCTTTGGTGCTGACTGACAGCTCACAGCTTACTTCTGACAGTAAACATTTAGGTGTATACCTAAATGTTGACTGTCAGAAGTCACAGCATCTAAACACATGTTTTTGCAGATCATATGGTTCGGCGTAGGGATACATAATTTGGTCTGGTAACTTTCAAAGCTGTCAGCTGTCAGCCAGCACCAAAGAATCCATGGGGCTACTGTAAATGTTCCGAGATAAAAAAAGCTATGCACATAGCATATAAATAAGTTGGATTAACTTTTAATTTTCTATGGACTACATTTACCGATGGTTAAGCATCAATATGCCATATTGAAATGAGAGCCGCAAAATCTCTAGAGAAAACAAGTACCTCTTCAATGAAAGGGATGATCACAACAGCTTCCCACTCCTGTTTCTTGCCATTAAGATCAGTCTTGAAGTCGGTGGGATAGTAGCTGATAATAGGAGAGTCTGCATTGACCATTAAATCTTGGTATGGTTCTGGGAGTAGCTTCTTACTAGAAACCAAATTATCTCAATAAGGAAAATATCTATTCACCATTTGAGGTATGTATTGTCATATAAGGAAGAAAGTACAAGAAATAGATAGATAATAATAATAATATTTAGCACCGCGTCTTACTACCCGTTCGGGTTATACGCAAAATAGATAGAAAACATATAAACGGGAACAAACACAATATGAGTTTTAAAGTGAAATGAGCACAGTTCACACTTAACATTGCTGCCCCTGGACAAAGAGGTAATGGATGCTTCTAGAAGAACAAAGTTAGTACTTACTTAGCACCGCATCTTACTATACGCTTAAGTACTAATTA
The DNA here is from genome assembly GCA_039000515.1 of Timema cristinae. NCBI lineage: Eukaryota > Metazoa > Arthropoda > Insecta > Phasmatodea > Timematidae > Timema > Timema cristinae. The sequence goes on along the minus strand of JBCFYV010000100.1, from coordinate 27,401,898 downwards.
TGTTGATGGGCTAGGAATTGGGAAGGTTGAATATATAGGAAGTGAACCCACATTTGTGTGGAGGAAGAGTGGAAAACTATTTAGGAAAAACCCCCCAGTTCACCCGAGCAAGATTCGAACCTCAATCTCCCCATCCTCGGCAGTCTGGCTCAACACGAAACTAATGTGTTAGCCAACTACGCCTCCAAGGTGGGTCAAAATTAGTAACTAACAATTTATTATGTATTATTATTATTATTATGGTTAAAATTAAGAGGGACAGCCAGAAACTTTACCTTAAAGATGTGGGATTAGAAAATGTCGAGATAAAACATTAAAAAGCACACAAACACAAGTCAAAGTATGTGTTTTACATAGTGAAGTCTTCTCTCTTTTTCCATCACTTGTTTAATAAAGCTGATGGTGTTGAAATTAGGCCTGTGCAGGAATGACATTTTGACTTGGGGAAATTTTCGTATTCACTAAAATTACTTGTAAAACAATTTATTGCCCAATTCGTAATTTTTCAATACATTAAGTTATTAATTAGAGATGTAATGATTCAGTAAAACCGATTACCGAGTGTTTAAAATAATGGTTCATGTTACGAATATTTAGCTCGATTAACCACTACTATCGATTATTAATTAATAACTATTGGGAAATATGTTTAAGAGTTATTGTAATTAATACAGAAAGATTGTTTGGATACAAAAATATATTTTACGCATAACTGGCTAAAGTTGGAACTAGATTGTTAGATTTATCAACAGTATGAACTTCTATTTTTTTATCTGGCTATGTAATCTTTGCATAGCTCACAGCCCAGATGCAGTGTGTATGTAAGTTTTTTTTTGTTTTTTTTTGCAATTTTGATCATTAAACTACTAATTAGAAAATTTTGATATAAATTTTACTTAAAAAAACAATTAATCAACATAATAATCGCGGACTATGATTAATTGCCAATGCACTGATAATCACCCGATAACGATTCATCGATATCCGCATCGGTACACACCTATTATTAATATCACAGTTTACAATTCAATTATTAAAGAGTTTTTCATATGAATATTTATTTATATTGTACATAACAGAGCAGAATGGCAATAATTAGACATAAAGTGGGTAGTTTATATGTAAGTATTTTTGTATCGGCAAAGTTTTTTAATTGTCGAAGCCAGAATTATTTTCGAAGCTAAGTCAAAGCTGATACTTGTTTCTAAGCTTCACATACCTCTAATTTGAAAGGGGAGATCTAGGGATTTGTAAGTACTTGAATTAAGGTTTCAAGCAAGCTTTAAACAAACACTCGAGATTTAAATAGATACTTAAGCTGAGGCTTCACAAATTTATGAATTAGGAAACTTAGAGCTCCTTGAAAAGGATTATTTCTTTGCTATGTATTGTGTCTGTTTGTGAAATGTGAAGCTTAGAAACATGTAGGGAGGGAGTTACAAGATAACTAGAACACAAAGATCTGGTTGAGCACATCTATAATTTGTGGAAACTTAAGTAAAATGGTATAGGAACTAGAAATGAACACAATGAAAAATTACCCTTTTCTGAATTTTTGCCCTTTAGTTGAATATCAGAACTTTCATTAACTGGGATCTGATAAAGGTATCGAAAATAGTGATATTAAGATTGGTTTTCAATTCTGATACCGGTAAAATAAGGTTAACAAAGTATCGAGAAATTGAGTTTAGCATTCCCATTTATTAGTGAAATTCAATAACTAAATGAGACATAATGTTCTTTACCTGGCTGCAGGTAAAACTGCCAACAGCTGCTCAAATGGCCTGAAAGGTTTGGCCAGGTCAAACTCTAGTTTCAGGTCAGCAAAGTTCTTAATGTCGGAAATGTATGGGGCGTAGTTGTGAGGGTAGTACCACGACCAGGAACAGACTCCGTTGTAATAGTAATTCAGGTTCCACTGGATAGCTCGCACATAGCCCTCTGCCTGTGATCTAAGGACCTCACTGCAAACAAATAAAATATTATGATTATAAAAATAATCTTTAAAAGCACACATTTTTCCCCCTTCTAAACTGCCTACATCTATGAGATTAGAATAGTTTTAAACTTAACAACAGCATGAGTCTGGGAATTTCCCTCCCTTCCGCCATTTAGGTAAGAATAGAAGACAAAGTATATTAAATCTATTTTAATGAATGACTTGTTTTTGTGCGATGGCTAAGTTGGGACCATGGAATTCTCGACTCTTTAAGAATGTTTGAATACAAGGATTTGAGAGAATACCGAATTCAAATTTTATATATATGTACACATGCATGGAAATTTTTTGAATTTTGAAAATATAAGTATTAAATTCAAAAATCAAAAAATATGTATGTGTGTGTATATGTATATACATATAACTTACATAGAATTTTTTTGAATTTAGAATATATAAATATCGAGTTCAAAATTCAAATATATACATTGTTGCACCCTTCCCCTTCTCTTCATGTTAAGTGTTAATGGGCCCAAATTTTGTCAGGATGTGTTACGAAGGAGGATAGGGGGGGGGGGGGGGGGGGGGGTGAGTGGATGGATATGATTGTGTGGGCTCATGATTGACATTCGACTTGGTCTTTATGGTTTTTATTAGTACTATCATGTCTATTACAAATGTGATGTTGATAGTGATATTGAAAATATAAAAGAACTTGAAAGATTATTTGGAAGCTTGTGACAAAACAAAGTATTGCTAGAAATAACCAACTGACCTCTAGGTGATCCTACACATTCTCCGAACCCCGGTACTCTGGGCTCGAGCGGTAGCCCTCAACTACAAGTACCGATGTGCCTGCGTCCTAACCCGCGTAGCCCCAAAATGGGCAGAGTGATCCCCTGGACTCAATGGTGAATAGTCAGCGTTGATAGTTTGCCACACCACTCTTTATTCTGCCGCCCGGCTTGGTTTCCCCCTCTGGAATGCTGACACTGTTTATGTGGTCAGAGCCTCTATTTGTTTACTAGCTAATCATAACTTTATGCAGTACTCGTTTTGTCATTCACAATCCGAAACACTACAATATTACACAAACACACGTTCCAATTTAGGTTGTGTGGTTACAATATACTTTTTGGATTTTGAAATCAATATTTTTTCAAATTCTCGCGTCTATAATAATATCATAAAGATTTGAGAATCCCATGGTCTCGAAACTAGCAGGATGGAAAAGGAACCAAACAAAATATGGCTTTTACAATGAAAAGAACACTGTTCACACTTACACATTGCTTCCATTGGAGAAAGAGTTAACGGCTGCCGCTTGAAGAAAATCAAATGTTACTGACCAATCACTCATTCTATCGGGACTCATCAGAAGGGTGTGTGAAACTCGCAATGCAACTTCCTACACACTTTTCTTGTACCTTCTTCCAAATATAACAAAATACCTCAAAAAGTGTTTTTTTTAGCACCGCGTCTTACTACCCATTTGGGTTATACGCTTAAGTACTAATTACACTAATGGATTAGGAATTAGGATGGTTGAATTAAAGGAAGTGAACCCGCATTTGCGTGGAGGGAGAGTGGAAAACCATTACCTCAAAAAGTGAAAAAAGTTTTACTTAAGAGATGATTTGTTTTGATTAAAATTTATACCTCTGTTAGAGATCAGTTAAAACATCTTATATAGATTTGAAAAAAAAACAACTAGATTTTATAAATACAGATTTTGCAACACCTAACACAAAAATAATATCAATTGTGGTGGGGAGGTGATCTCTCTTTTTGTAATATCCTATGAATTTGTTTTACAAGTTAATATTTTCTGCATTTTGATAACTACATTTTAAACATCACTTTAAAAATTATATAATTAATTTATCAGTTTCGCCATACAGGAACCAAATTATTATTTTATTTATTTCAACATTTAGGAGGGAAAAAAATCACTATTCAATTTGTATTATTTGGTATTTATTTAAAATCATTTGATTCAAAAAGAAGAATGCTATTCACACACCCCTAATTATGAAATTACTTATAAAGCATAAAAAACTGTCTCTAATAGTAAAAAATAAAAAATAATGGAGGGCTTTAGATGACCCACAGGCCACACTTGGTGAACTGATATCCTGTTTTATTAAAATTTAACATACCCATTGACCTTCTCGTACTCTAGTTTATTCATGTAGTAGTTCCTTTTATGCTGAGAAAATTCGTCCATGAGCATTCCATCATCATCTCTGTCATCTTCAGAATCGGTGGAATCAGAATCACTGGATAGTGAAGAAGTGTCAATCTACATACAAAGTAAATTGTTCAAATTAAAAGAAATGTATTAACATTATAGGTTTTTTAAGGATGGGATTATGGTATTCCGAAAAACTTTTAGGATTCTTGAGATTGAAGAAAATATCAAATTTGAGATTCGAAAAAACTAAAAATTTAGATCAAATAAAATATCAAATTTGAGATTTGAAAATAATAAAAAAAAATTTATCAAAATTTTTAATTGAAATATGTTTTATAACTCCTATACTTCGTTATTGGTGGCTAAGCACCAACATAATTATGGTAAAAAAGATTTCAACAATCAGACACCAGACAATTAATTTAACACTCAACTATATTTAAAAATGTTATAATGAATGCATTTTAGCAAAAAATGTTAATCTTTAGTTACTAGTTATATTTTCTTCTGTTATATTCTTATTTTCTCACATATTTAAAAAAAAAATCAGGATTCAAAGGTAAAATGAAAATTCAGATTCGTAAAAAATGGATTCAACAAATCTCTATTTTATTTGTTTTTATTTATCTCTTAACATATTAGTATTATTCCCAAAATAATAATTTGACATGGCACCAAATCCAGTCCGACACATTAGCTAAGTCGGTAGCGTGTCTGTCTACTGAGCTAAGTGTCCCCGAGTTTGATTCCTGGCATGGCCGAAAATGTATCATTGATGAAAATATGGGTATACCCTTTCACAGTGATGAACTAACAGCTGGGGACTGGTTGTTGTGTCTGTCCTAGTCTTAAGTTATATTATAAAGTATATGAAGCTATGACAGGCCTAGCAAGTCGCTTGAATAAAAAACTGAAGAGTAATGGATGTAAAAGAAATCAAATCCACATGCGGCATAGTTTGTATATTTTATTGTTAGTAAATTTACCCTCATAACCATTAATGACTTAATCTAAGCTATAGGAATAAGGAGGGTAGTTTATAGAAAGTGTAACCACATTAGAAAAGTGAGAGAATGGAAAAAATCAATGTGGTGAATCACATTTATAGAACATCCGTCACTGCATTTGAGAGAGATTTGATCCTGAGCCTCTCTGTATAAATAAATACCATTTATTGTGAGCTTGACACCTTAGACTGTCTGAACACTTGTGCAGGAAGTCTGATTAGTCTTACTAAAAATATAGTTATGATTTGAACTGATAACTAAGAATTTGGGAATCAAGTTTCACTTGAATAAATCGCATACATCTTACACACAAAGTTAGAACAGTGAAAACTGTTATTGGTTCTACTACTAGAAACTTACCAATTCTTTAGATTCTCCCCACAGTTTTTCAAGTGATGTCTCTGGCGGAGAAGGGTTGGCACCATTTTCTTTGATTTGTTTCTTGTACTTGAATGAAAAATAATGTTTTGTTAATGATATGTTAAAAAAAAACAAGATATATAAAAGTTTATTTAAATACTTTAGATCCACTGTGTATTGAAAAAGGATGATAGTTTGTGAATGTACAACCATTTGTCTGCAAAGAGCAAACCATATTAAAACCACCACCCAAAACATCCAGTTTAGATTGAACACTAAAATCAGTCATGACCAACATTGTTGTTATTATAATTCAAAGAATCTTCATCATCAAATGTTTCCAGTTTGTGGCCTACTCAGTTTAGTAAAATGCCTAATTGCTTCTAATCATCTCCTTGCACAAACATAAGCTCTTACGATATCTGTTTTTAATATATTTCTTGGTCTTACTTATGGTGTTTTTTTCTTACATATGACATACATATAATTCTCCTTGGGATTCTTCCATTTCCATCCTCATTACATGACCATACCGTTTCACCCTTACTTCCACTTCTCCCTGTATCCTAACTTTTGTCTGGACATTCCTTACCCTGTTTCTCCTAGTGATCACTAGATTGCTCCTCAAAAACCTCATTCCCATGGCCTCCACTTTCTTGGTCTTTCAATAAAGATACTATCACACATAGTTATTTAACGTGGTTTAAATGAACACATTTTTATATCAACATAATAACTAATTTAGTAGAGTAAACCTCTTATGAGTCCAATGGTTTCTGGCATTACAATGTGGATTCGAGATTCAGGATTCGTAGTTAAAATGAAGAGTTAAATCTGTAAAATAGTGGATGTTATCCTACCAAATGCTAGATTTTATACATTTTAACAAACAAACTATTTAACAACTAGAACCATGGGGTAGGGATAAATGCAATAGTTTGTTTTAAGAGTGCACACAGTTAACATCGAGTGAGGATGGGAAAACTACATAAATCCTGTGGGTAAAATACCCCTTCTAGTATCGAGGCTTAAAAGCACCAGTACAAGAGCATAGGTTTTAAAAGTCAAATATATATATTATATTTTAGCACTGCGTCTTGCCGCCCGTTCTGTTTATATGCTTATGTGACACTAATTAGCCAAATTTGAGGATGCGGAAAGTTATATGTAAAGGAAGTGTAGCCACATTTGTGTGGAGAGAAAGTGGAATACCATTTTGGAAAACCCACCCCCAGTAAACCCAAGCAAGATTCAAACACCAATCTCCCCATCATCTGTAGTCTACTCTACTGCGAGGGTGACGCCTACCTTAGACCCTGCTGCACCAAAATCTAATTGTAAACTTACACTATGCCTTTCCTTCTCGTTTGGACGACGACCAGTTTTTCCTTCAAAATACTTGAGATCTGCATTTGTTTCTTGAAACTGTTCCAAATCAAAAGATGAGAGACTTTCCATATACTTTTCAAACCTTTTTAGATTCAAAGTCCCCCCTTCATTTATATAACCTGAAACACAAAAATGGGTTAAAAATAAAAATGTTATAGGAATATGTGATATATCAGCAAAACAAACACATAAAATTTTATGCCAACATTAAACATATGTCAATAGTATGCAAATAATGTGCTATATGTTATGTTATTGATTTTAAATGTTAATTTTATCTTCATAGAATACTATTAAATGGTCTAAAAAGATCCAGAAACATTTAATTTCATTATATTTTATAGTTTGGAAGAGATGTGATTCTAGTTCTAGAACATTTACTTAGCTAGTTTACTTTAGACTGAATTGAAATTTAAATTTAAATCTGAAAGATCTTCAATATTGGATAAGTAATGATTAGAATCATTGAAGTACGTTTGTACTAAATTAATTGACAAATAAAATAGGTAAATATTAGGAAAATATATAAATTTAATTCCAAAGTGATACAATAATAAATAAAAATAAAAAGTAAAAACAATCATGATAAAAAATTGATAAAGATGTTTTCTGTTTTTAGAGTGTAGTACCAAATTGTATCACTCTGGTAGATCAATAATATTTTCCGATATCTATCATCTATTGTCATTTCAATTATTCTGATATTATTATCAATTTAACTCTCTTTTATTTATTATTATTTATTGCATCTTATACCCTCGGGTTATACGCTTAATATATTACGCTAATGATTAGAATTAGAGGTGAATAGAGGATGACCGCTTGCGTGGAGGAAGTGAACCATTTAGGAAACCCCCCGTTCACCCGACAGATTCGAACCTCGATCTCCTTCAGCATCGAGCTCAACCACAGCGTGCAACTACGCACGGGTGGTATATACTCCTTTACTACTTTAATCTAGAATGTTTTCTATAATTTTAAGATCTTCAATACTGATTATATTTAAAAATTAATTCTATAATTTATTAATTGGTATTATGGCTGATTTTAATGATTTTTTAATGATTTTAAAACCATTTATTTTTTTATTTCAATAGAATACTTTTCCGTAAAATATCTGAGTCATATTTAATTAAAAACACATTTTTTGGGATAATTTACATTCTTCATAAGGTTTAAAATGATATATTAAGTAGACCTAAGCTCAAATCAGTCCTCAGGAGCTTAAAAAACAAAAAAATAAGAGCTCATTTCACACTTTACATTGCTGCACTCAACAAAGAGGTAATGGTTACCACTAAAACTTCTTTCCCATAAGCATGTGTGATCTTAGTATCTGCTCTTAGTGAACTGGATCGAAATCGAGAAAACTAAACTGCAATTGAGTTTCTATGATAAACAACAAAATTTAAAAAATCAATAGCTCACCATCCATCTGTGGCATCACCGATATGTATGTTTTATAGAGTATTGGGAGTGCACCTTCATGGATATGCATTTCTGGTAAATGAGGAATGAAATCATTGCCAACCAAAAAACCCATAAAAACCTGTAAAAAAACAAGTATTTATTTAGAGTAACAAATGAATTGGTGAGTATAATGGATAATATAAGATGAGATGGAAGATAAAACTAATTAAGGTCCATATTTTAAAAGTTTTTACAACAAAACTAGGCTTGTGTGAGATTCCGAACTCTGGGGAAAAAATTCAGGAAATTACATGCTGCCGAAACTTGAGTAGGAAACATTTCTCTGATTTTTCAGGAAAAATTTAATACTAATAAGTTATAACTAGAGAATGTCTATCAATGTCACATTTTAATTTCATGTTCATTAACATAAGGATGGAACCTCGGATTCCTCAAATACTTTCTAAGGATATAAAAATTTAGGATTCAAAACAAATTTTAGATTCAAAACTCGAATCCCTAAAATGATTTTTTTTCCATTTTTCAAATGAAATTTATTTTCTGGATCTAATACTACCTATTGGTAGAACCCCGTAAAAATGGTGAGACGGATAAAGCAAAAAGTGATATACAAAGATGGAATCAAGTATTTTTTCCTTTGATAGTTTTAGGATATGATTTACAATGTTTCTGAAAAGTGAAATAAAACAAAATTTTCTTGTTACAGAAATCCTTCTATAAAACCAAATAATACCCACACAAATACAGATCTATTATCTCTAAAACACCTACTTACTCTTCCATACCTAATAGAGTAAGTATCATCTATGCATATAACTTGAACAGGTAGTTGGACGCGGTGATACAAAAAAACTTACCCAATCATCAATAATTTTCTCAATGTCAAAGGGAAATTTTAGTTTCTCTTTGAGTGCATCAAACTCCAGTTCCAGGTATTCCCTCAAAAGCGAAAGGTGGAGGAGGAAGAATGTGGTCTCCTCAGGGGTGGAGATCCTTTTCTGGTTTTTGCCAAATTTTACCTTGTGCCAAAAACAAACAGGATGATTGATATAGATACTAAAAAGTATCCTTAAATTTACAATTTATATCTTTCACACCCCCCCCCCATCCCCGATTAACATATTACAGTTTGATTTTTATAGAACGCCGGTTATTTTAAAATTGGAAGCTCATGTAGCCACAATGGCAACAAAAGAAATTTATTTACATTCTTAATTTGTTAAAGTTGTGACTTTCCTTGAATCTTTCCCAGTTTTAGCTTCCCTTGAATTGACCTCTCTTGGTTCAGGCGTGTTTGCTAGTTGTTTGCGGATGACCATGCAAAAATAATCCCTCTCTACTAACAACCACTGCAATCCAATTTCTCTCTCTCACTGGCCTATCTATAATACCCCTATCTTTTTCATACTCTTGTTAATGATGAAAGAATTAACTGTTTACTTAGAGCAGAGGTGCCCAACACAAGGCCCGCGGCTCATGTACAATAAAGCAATGTAAACTTGATTTTAGTGGTTTGTATGTTGGATTGAAAATACTACTCATGTATTATGTCTTAAGAGAGGCTCAAAGAAAAAATCAGTGTGGTGCGTACTTTTTTCAAATACAGTTTATAAGTTATCATATCCCTTTCAAAATTTAAAAAAGTAAATAGAGAGGGTCACATTTTTAATGAAAAATGGACTGAGGATTATTTTTGTATTGTTAATACACATCGGGAAATCTTGAGAATTTTTATAAGGTTCTTAGCGGTGAAAAACTCCCAGCGTTATTAAAATTTGCCAGGAAATATTTGTGTGCATTTGATTGTACCTACATTTATGAACAAACATTCTCGAGAATGAAGATAATAAAACCCAAGTAGCTCTACCACATCACAAACATCTGCAAACAGTATTACGACTGTGTATCCAAACTTACTCCAGATATCAACCCACTGTCATGTGAAATGAAAGCAAGAAATCCCACTAAATTAGTGGGTTTGTGTACATAGTGTATATATAATTAAATAAATTTAGTTTTTAGCATCAGAACACAGGACAAAGCTGTATGCCAGGAGTGAGACCCCTTTAGCAAAAGAGTTCAGTATCAGTGAGCAAAATGATTATCAGTTAATAAATGTGCCATTATGAGATATTATTGGCCGATTATCGGACTGACAATCGTATAAACCCATACCTAGTAGCAAAGTGAACATATTAAGTTTATACATGTGAAATTGTTTAGGTAATCTGTTCTTAAAGTATTTTTTACATAAAAAAAGAAGGTATTTTAATGTTATAAAGTTATCCCAAGTAATGTGAGTTTTCGAGAGTATGTAGTGGGTCTAATCCCATTAAACTCAAACTATCAAGACCCTAAATGTATTAATATGCCAACACAGCTATTAATAAGCTATAAATCACTAATTTGAAGACCCATATAGTTGCACAGTGATTGTTCCCACATGCTCGTGCAGTATGTACCTCTTCTCTGAGTAATGAGAAGTGAGGCTCGTGGGTACAAAGCCCCAACATGATGAGATCAGCGTCCAGGCCGTACAGACAATGCCTGGTATTGGGGTCATAGTCAGGCTGGCTCTTCATGAACCGAATGTAGTCCATTATCTTGTGTTCACCTTCCCCAGGAGTCTGGAATAGCACAGATTTCGTGTTATTTCCCGCAATCAATTACAAAACCAAATTTGACCAATTATAATTCTAGTTAGGATGTAAATAAAGGGATGCAAAACCTACTTCCATCTTCAATCCCAAAGCCAAAATAAATAAGGCTGAGTATTATATTGTGTGGCTTTAGATTAGTAAGTGAGATGAAATTTGACCCGCTTCAGTAGTTGAAAGGTCCATGGTCCTAAGAGACTGGACTGCCAATGAATAAAAGATTGGGGTTCAAATCCTGGTCAGGTGTGTTAAAATTTTCCCCCTAAGAGGTTCCCGACTCTTTTTTCACACAAGTGTGGGTCCATTCTCTACGAAATTTAACCTCCTATATCTCTAAATCATTAGTGTAACCAATAGATAATGCTTATGACCCAAATAGGTGAAAAAGAGTTGAATTTGAAATTGAGCATTGAAATAATAGTATTGACCTCAAATCGGCAAAATTTTAGAAATGGTTTGACTCTTATTACATGTTATTCAATGAGAGTGCAAATTTTTGACATGCGAACATTAATTTTAATTAACACAAAAGTTAAGAATGAAAATGATTGAAAATAAATGTGGATTTTAGTTGAATTTTTTATTAAGGTGTCTTATAATTATAACCTAAAATTGAACATTTTTAAAAGTTCAAGGATTTTAATTTGGATTCAAGATGCAAAAGAAAATTTAAGGTTTGTATTTGAGAAATATAGGTTTCAACCCACTTCTTTAATTAACCATTTAATTCATATAATTAAAGGTAACAGGACGCAGCGTGAGAAGTTTGTAGTGCCTTCGGGGTTATTTGTGCCGTTTCAGAAAAATATCTGGGGTCCACATTATAATAGAGTATAATAAATCACACTTTTTCAACACAAACAATTTATTCAAACAAACAATATAAAAGGTTATAAACTGTGTAACGCCTCGCCTCATCAGGTAGATCAGATGTTACCTCTCGGTTTTTCATATGCGAGTCAAATGTCCTACCGCCAGGCAACTCCCTTTTCTATCCTTGCAACGCCTAGCGGCGGTCTCACCAACCATCCCAGAAAAAGGAGTGAGGAAAGAGTATGCTAGAATACATTAACATGCTACAAGTTTAAATAAATGCACTTGTATTCATCTAGAGAGGAAATGGAAAATCAGTTGGAGTGGGGAGCTTGTTGTGAAAGGGAACACCCTCAGTACACTTAGCTTTCCAAATCAGAGTCAAGCCAAGTTACGTACCTCATGTCCAGAGAGGATGACCTTGCACTTTTGCCACATAGTGTCTGTCGTGATCTTATGCGCTACAAAGTACTTGAGCTGCTCGTGAAGCCTGGCCATGAACACTGTCCCTGGAGTGATGCAGTTGGAGTCAAAACGCTCCTCTTTTGGTAGTGCTTCGCCTTTTGACAAGGCTTGTTTTTCCAGGACTTCAGCTTCTTTGGCAGAGCGAAACCTTCAATGAAATATTTAGGTTTTTAACCATACTATTATTTTGTTTTCTAACTTTTAATGTTTTGTTATTTTCTTCAGAGTTTATTATAATTGATACAAAGTATGTGTATTTGAAAAATTTTAACTAGGCAATGGTGAAACACAGGTATTAAATCCAAAAGTATGTATATATATTATTTTACAAAAAGTAATGCAAGACTTAAACTTAGTTCAGAATCATACAACACTATAGACACCAAACTTAAAATTGAATTTTACAAAAATAAATGCTCTTTTCTTGAAGAATGTCTTATGAAAACAGAAAACAGAGTAAATTTATTTAATCACCTCTGAATTATACATTACAATTTCATTTTCCAAATGTTCAATTTAATTTGCAAATTACTTGTTGTCCAATGATTTATTAACGAGGTGCAAATATTGATTACATGTCATCATTTTTTGGCACATCACAGACAATGCTCATCTGTACATAATCTCTCTTCATGATCCGCTGGTTGTAGAAACAAGAAATGTATATTTTAAAGGTAGTCTTTTGGTCATTTAGGAAGTTTAAATCATATTTTCTTGGTATGTGTCATTTTGAGGCAATTTTGAGTATAATTTGTAAGTAATTTTGAGGCATTTATGTTGAATCATTATTTTATTTTATTTATTTGAGATATTTTATGTGCACTTTCCGAACAGACTTATTATATCAACACATGATAATATCTATGAGCAAGAGTGAAAATGCCTACCAATTTTCCCAGATAAAGTATTTTCACATACCTTCCAAAGTTATTTTACATGCCAAAATCGAAATGGGATCAACGACTTTACTTTCCCTCCAAAGGAAATTGTGCTATGATTTTTTTGCTCAAGAAACATCAGTTAAGCCGAGCTAGGCTTGAAACCATGAACAGTGAGTCCTGAGGCAAGCAAATTACCCCAAGACCACCGAGGTCGACTATAAAGTATATTAATAAATAATATCAATATCTTATTATTGCATAACAGGTGACCTGGTGGTCTAGGGGTAAGGTGTCAGACTTCTGTGCTGGCGGCAGGGGTTCAATACTCGGTCCCGGCACAAATTTATCTGATTACCAAACCCTTCCTTCACCTCTGACAAGACATCTTGTGAATGTGTGGAATGCCAGGCCTCCACCGTGGTTCGGATTCAACGTTAAACTGTAGGTCCTTCATTTCATCTCACATTCACCTTACCATTACACATTAGCGTAAGTGCGTATAGCCCAAACGGGTAGTAAGACGCGGTGCTAATAATAATTATTATTATTATTATTGCATAGATGTTTTAAACATGCAGGTTGTCAGAATGAGAAGATAATGTAATCAGTGAACTTTGTTTGTCAAAATAAACATTCATGGTGAGACTGATACATAGCTGGACAAGGTTGCGTTGGGAGGGGATAGCTTTGATTCTAAAGGAGATATTTTAAATCAAGGTTATATTTAGCAGAATGCAAGAGATTTTTGATAAAGGATTTTTATTGCATGTATATTTTTAATTCACATTTGTGAAGTGTGTGTTTGATTTAGCCGTGTGCATTTATCGAGAGTTTTTGATCATATTATTAGGTCATTTTATAAATGTTTTCAATCTTTTTAGCTAAACAAAATCCGGGCCATGTTGCCGACATTTTTTCTTCCTAGCTCTTACATATTTGTAGTATTGTATAATAAAACAGTGTGGAAACACTGTAGAATGATGTAACGTAATTTATAGTGAAGGAAGCCAACCTGAAAGGATAGTTAGGTTAGGCCTGGATAGAAACAAATAAACTTTCTTCATTTCATCTCTTCTTAAACTATTACACTACTTTACACAATGTGTGAAGTTTAATATTGTGTAATATTGTTTAATATTGTTTAATATTGTTTAATATTGTTTAATATAGTGCAATAGTTTAAGAAGAGATGAAATGAGGAGAAAAGTGTTTTTTTCTATCCAGGCCTAACCTAACTATCCTTTCGAGTTGGCTTCCTTCACTATCAATTACTTTACATTATTGTACAGTATTTCTACACTGTCTTATTACAAATTTCCAAGCCATTAGGCACTAATTCATGTTTATAGTAATGATAGTATTAATGCTTATATTTTAAATACTTTTTTTTTAGGATAGATTAAAAGGTTAAGAGAGAGAGCGAGGTTATGAGAATTGTCCTGAATATTTTAGATCAGAATAGTGAAAAATTGTGGGAGTGCAAAAGGGTTAATAATGTCCATTTCTTACACGTTTACAAACATGTAATATAACCTTAGTTTAGGTGTAAATACTTACCTTCGTCCACGCTGCTGATTCATCTTTGCCCTGGGTGCGACCCCATCTATTGCCATAAAAAATAATTTCTGTGGTTGGATCATACGAATCAAAATCTGGAATAATAGAGATTAAAATAAATAAACATACATTATCATGGGTTTTTTTTTTTTTTTTTTTTCAAAAATAATAATGTAGTTTAACTTTTACTTGTTTCTAACTTAGTGATTATTTTTTCTACTCATTTACTCCCTGTGCTGAGCCAAAAACTAAAGACAATGATATTAACTTATTGAAAATTCTGACAATAATGGCATTAACATTTTAGAAAACAATAAGGCTAAATTTAAAAAATAGTAATATACAGTATAAGAGAGAATATGATTGGTTAAGTTCTTTTAGATAGAAAATAATTTAACTACAGGACTATTATTATGAAAATTTAAGAACAGATATTTTAAGAGAAGATATGTTAAAACATTGTGTAAGATGTAAACAATATGGTAGAAAAATGAGTAAAATAGTTTAAAATTACATAAAAGTGAAATAATATTGATTATACAATGTTACTTTAATAAAATTGTAAAGTAAAATAGATTAAATTAAAAATTTTCAGTTTTGTTTTATTTACTCAAGTAATAATTGTAAGTTACCCAATCCTTTTCATGTGTGATTTGTAACTATTTAACTCAGTTTTATACCATATTATTTAAATCTCAAACGGGCATGCTGGTACCTATATTTATCATGACTAGGTGCTAATTTAATATTAATTGAATCATAGTCCCCTCCATACGAACAGTGCCATAAGTACAATGATTTGCAACCTGTGTGTTGATATTCATTTCCCTCTTTACCTTTCTAAATCATCCCTTGTGCCATATAATGCCCTAAAAGCAAGTTCAAGTTGGATTCTAATAAGTCCTCATGGTGGGGACAGCCCTATAAACACGCTTGACAAATATGATGCTAAAACAAAGATGCTGCCAGAATTATAAAATTTATAAAAAAGATATTTGTAAACATAAAAACTAGTTTTATTTCGCTCAAACTAGATAAGCAGTGCCTTCAATGCTAACATGGACCGAACAGGCCTGTTTTTTTAAGATTATTATTTTTTAAATTATACTCCAACTTGGGACATAAAAGATATATATAACACACACACACCAAAAATTAGATCTGTCAAAATATATTATTGTCACAACTAAAAAAAAAGAAGCTGATACTATATTTCAAAACACTGTTTACAAATAGGTTCAACTCATTTTGTCCAGAAAATATTGATCTAAAAATACAAATGTTGAATAGGCACATATGCAATATTTATAAAAATGGAAATGCTAAATTTCTTACCTCTATATAGTGAAAAATATCTCTGAAAATTTTTTCTTCTGATATCCTGAAGTGTGGATCAAAGTCATTTGGGTGAGAACACATATGTATTATCCCATTCATGTCCAAATATAAATTGTCAAATTCAGGAATCTATATTACAAAAAAAAACACAGATAAATCATTCATACATTCAAATTGAACCAAAAAGTACATCATTATTATTATTACATTATGATGATTAAGGACTGGTTTTCCCGGGTTCGAGTTGGCTTACTAATTATTATAGCCTGACTAGGTGGTTGCATGATATAGGGCAGAGATTCACAACCCTTTTTTCACTTGCGTACCCCTTGGCAGACCATTACCATAAATTATGCTGTTAATTTTAGCAAAATTTTTAATCAATACAGGATGTAGTTATTTATAATTTATTTGTTGCAAGGGAAAATAAATGTTCTAATAATGTGATTAAAAAACAATGTAATAATAAGTTGAAATATATTTTTACATTCAAAAAGCAAAAGTTAAAATAAACACCAACACATTTAATTTATCAATTAATTTATTGATAGTTGTAAAACTATTTTATGTTTGACATTAAAATCATTTTCTCAAGGTCAAATATAGAAGAAAACCTGAACTGCCCCTCGTCATATAGTTGAGTTAATTTCATAACTTTTGACTGATCTTTTTATTACACTGCTGGTAAATGTATCTCTTTCCGCCATTATTTGAATATTTTCACATACCCCCAAACTTTCTTGCACGTACCCCTGGGGGTATGCGTACCCCACGTTGAGAACCGCTGGTCTAGGGTATCACTTTCGTGTTAGACAAGACTGCCAAAGACATGGAGATTAAGATTCAAATCCCAGTCGGGTGTACTGAAGGTGGTTTTTCCATTTTGAGTGTAAAACCATTTTGGAACCGTTTTTCACTAGTCCTCCATGGAAATACAGTTCATCTAAATTCAACCTTACTCATTCCTGGGTCATTAGGGTAATTAGTACATATGCATATAACCCGAACAGGTAGTAAGACGCGGTGCTAATAATAATAACTATAATAATAATAACAATGGCATCATTAGTTGGGGTGGACACAAACCCCAATCCCCCAATAATTGTTTCAATAGGACATCCTTTAAAAACTATAAAGAAACAGGAAAGTATATTAAAACTAAAGACTTAGATAGGATTGATAAAAAAGATGAATGAGAAAGAATAGGCTAAAAAGTTAAATTAAAGCAAAGTGATAATTAATGTGTTAAAAACATTTTACAATGAGAATCATAGCATTAAATAAAAACATATACAATAATATGAGTCAAAGGAATGTTTTCTAAAATGTTAAACAGGAAAGTGTTTTACTTAGAAAAATGAAACTATTTTTGAAGTAATGTATAGATGATTCAAGGTAACTTACTAACAGCTTTTCCAGAAGATTTATTGAAACAATACCATATTCATATCATTTGTGTTATTTATTTGATCCAAAATTATTTTTATTTTCTAACTTAGAGTAAAATAAGTCTATTCTGCCCTTAGTTAAGAGCAAGCAACACTATGTTATTTGCTTTGATTGAAACAAATGGGTTTCGGATAGGGACAGGAATTAACTAGTAATTTTATGCTACATAACAATGTCACAGTGTATCTGTTGTACAGTGTGGAGAAGAAGTTCTAGTATCCTTAACGGTAATCAACATGTTATTTGAATAGGTAGTTTGGCAATAGTGTTTATTTGGTTCTTGGTTTAAGTTGGCAATTTCTGATTTCAAGGTGACCAGTTTGTTTACTCACTCATTCTAAGATACGAGGGGGGACCCGAAAGAAACGGGATTGAAAGTGTGTGGCCGTTCCTAGGCGTAGTAGAGAGTTCTCCCGCTAGATGGGTCTACTAGAGATCTTCCCAAATCAGTTGCCTAAATGGTGTCTGCGTAGAAGGTTACATTTGATTGTAGTGTTGTTTTGCTCAACTGTCCTTGTTTGCTGCCTGTGAAATCGTTATGGCAGATTTAAAGGAACAAAGAGTGTGTTTGAAATTTTGCTTCCTGCTTGAAAAATCAGCAATGGAAGCTTACCAAATCCTTCAAAAGGCTTTCAAGAAGGATGCTATGAGCCACACACAAGTTTTCAAGTAGTTTTGACACTTTAAACGTGGCGAGATGAGTATTGAAGATCATGCTCATTCTGGGTGCCCTTCATCATCTCGAAATGATGAAAACATTTTAAAAATCTACGAGGATCGTCGTTTCACGATTGACAAAATTTCAGAACAGACAGGAGTTAGTTGAAGCTCGTGCCTGACTGATGATTTGCAAATGAGACGTGTTGCCGCTAAGTTTGTTCTTCCCCTGCTCCCACAGGATCAAAAAACTATTAGTCCGAATTTGAGCTAGGATTTGAAAAATCAGATTGAAAGTGACCCAAACATTTTGACCAAGGTCATTACAGGTGATGAAAGTTGATGTTACGGATATGATCCCAAAACCAAGCAAGGTTCTAACCAGTGGAAGACCCCAATTCCCTCCGACAAAAAAAAAACAAGACAAGTGAGGTTGAATGTTAAGACGATGATCATTGTATTTTTCGATGTTCGTGGAATTATGCACCGGGAATTTGTCCCCCCTGGTCAGACTTTTAATCTGTACTTTTAATTGAAAGTTTTAGGACGTTTGGGGAGGATGTGCGAAGGAAACGCCCGGAACTCTGGCGATCAGGTGACTAGTTCCTTCACTGTGACAACGCCCTTGCACACACTACCTTGTCTGTGAACCGCTATTTGGACTCACATGGGTGGGCTATCGTTCCCCACCCTCTGTATTCACCAGATCTAGCCTCGTGTGACTTTCTTCTGTTCCTGAGCATGAAAACAAATCTAAAAGGAAAGCGTTTTGATGATGTGGAGGGTGTGAAAACAACTTCGCAGAGGAAACTGGACGATATTAGAGTTGAAGAGTTCCAGAGGTGGTACAAACAGTGGGAAAAAAGACTTAGACAAGTGCATCGCGTCTAATGGAGAGTACTTTGAAAGAGACTGAAAGAATTTTGTAAAAAACTTATTAAATTAATTTCTTAGAGCAAAAGTCCGGTTTCTTTTAGGTCCCCCCCTCGTATTTCAGTGTAACACACTACAGCATGTCTGACGTAAGCTGCAACAGTTAACTGTAGAGACACACGTTCGCCAAAAGATAAGGGCATGACAAAAAAGTGGTCATGTTACGAGCTCCAAGCCAATCACAAGATTTCCGTCTCATCAGTGTGAGCTGTTCCGCTAAAGTTCAACTCATCCCTACTTCGTTCCCCCTGAGATATTCGGCACAGAAGAACCTACCAAATCTCAGAGAAAACCATCTCAAATCAGTGCGCATGTGCATTTGACAATGTATGCACTCTATAACCAGAAGCTAGCAGTCAGCTTCGTTGGCCTTTGTGAGGAGATCCGAAAATATAATCCGTTAATGTAAAGTGTGCGTATCGATGTATTGGATTGTGCCACAACACAGTATTATGCTTTGAAAACATCCATCGTGAGGATTATCTAAAAAAAAAAATATATATATATATATATATATATATTATATAATATATATATATATTATATATATATATATAATATAATATATATAAAGTGTTGAGGAGCAGTTAGTGACAATTTTGTGAGTTCACAAACAACAACACACAGGACAAACAATGGGGCAAATAATGGATGTGTTCCAGAATTGCTTTAATAAGGTGCCGCTTAGGTAAGTGACAAAAAGGGAGAAAAGTGCATTTGCTTCAAGCAGTGTTGACAAGCCACAGAGTGGAGAAAATACGACATTATTTGGAACATGAGCCACCATAGGTGATTCAATTGCACTATCTCCAATGAAATCACAACAATGTGAGAATATACAAAAAAAAGAATTGAGGGTAATGCTGTTTTATACGATGCTCGTTAATGAATTATCAGATGGATACATCGAACTACACACTTCGGCCTGTCATGTTTTATTAGATCAATTTCCAAATACAGTGTCCCGCATAAAGTTTATGTTTTCTAATGAATGTGCAATCGAGGGCAGTTCACGCACCAGAAATTATTGATTCTGAGCTAGATTAGTGAGAGTTCTCATTTCACACATGAGTTACAAAGGAATGAAATGCATGTACCTTCATATAGGCTGGGATGGTCTCATGTCATTTGCTTGAACCATAAAAAAAATTAATTAGGGGTATGTGGACTTATTACTTGTTCTGTACAAAATAAATAAACATTATACCTATATTCATGTTGGTAAAAATATAGGCTACTATAAAATATATGTTTTACAAAGCATAAAAGAGTTTAATTGTGACTCTAGAATAAGGTTAGGTGGAATTCGGGTTAGGTAAAGATGTAGGGCCTGTAATAATTAGGACTATTCTTTAAATTGGAAAATTACACCTGGACACAGGAATCAAACCAAGGATCCATGTTCAGGTGTAATTTTTCAATTTAAAGAATATGATATTTAGATGTGGCTATAACTTTTATAAACAGATATAATAGCTTAACTATTTATCTGTCTAATAATAAATGTTAAAATAATAAGATCATATCGACCTTCCTGTAATGGTTTATTATTGCAATGTGTTTAATAGGCTTATTTAATTAGTATAACCTATGCTAAATATGCTGAATTAAAAAAAAAAACATTACACCTAAGGTCATAAATAAAATAAAATACACTGTTACTTAATTAATCTATAGCATTAGAAACTTGGAACACTATTATAGAAAAAGAAAAATATCTACCTATTCTTATTTTGAGCTAGTTCTATAAAAATATTAATTAATTGCATACCACTTAAATACAACTGGTTCCATGTTGGGACTATTCCATTCCCTTAAATTTATAAGTACATTCTTCTGTGACTTGAGGAGAGTTCATTTTTAACTTTTTAAAAGATAACTAAGTTACTAGAAAATCAAAAAACAGTCTAAATATTGGTATAGGCTAATTCAAACAGTTGTATTCTTGTTGTGTGTAAATATTTCTATAGAATTTTTTTTATATTGATATGTAACAATAAAAGTGTATTTTAACTGTTGTATGAACCATGCCATTCCCCATTTAGATATTATATCTAATGAATATATTGTGCTATTCAATAAGTTTTTTGTTTAAAGCCTGGGTCTTGTTAATTTGTTTTAAGGTTATTGTAAAAATGCATCTACATACGAGCTTGAACGGGTAGGAACTTAAGAGGCAAACGCGTAAGCCAGGCTAGTGTGTAGGACATGCATGGGATGAGGAAAACCCACATGTGTGGATTGGATTAACTTAACCGTCTCCTGACTGTTAAATATCTTTATAAATGTATTTGTTCGTTAATAGCCTGGATAAAATCAGATAGCATAAGAAACCCTTTTTTCATCCTACTTATCAAATTATTAAATCAGAGTCACTTGTAATAAAGGAAACTTGTTTTATAAAATGTACAAATTATATTTTGATCTTGCCATGGCGATATAACTATACCAAGACAGTATAAACTTACTTGGTACTCTCTAACCAATTCACTCAAACACGGATATCTTTCACTTATCCACCTGAAAAACTTTGGGACTCCCATTTTATATGTTAACTTACTAACAGTTTATTTCTGAAAATTGGCAAAATCAAAATTAATGAAAATAAACAATAATTTAGATAAAGGATATCATGTTTGTTTCAATAGTGCCAGCCTACCAACAAAAATTTCTAAAAAAAACTTTAATATTCTTAAATAAACATAAAGTTCCCTAAACATATTATTTGACAGGTTACTGAGCTTCAATATTTATGAACAATTTTAACTATTAAGAACGAAATTAGATGGGAAATTACTACAAAAAAATAAAGTCAGGAAATGCATGCTATCAAGGGATGTAAAACTCATAATATAGAAAACAATCATTTTAATGGTTGTTCTCTATGGGTGTTAAACATGGTCTGTGTCCCTACAATCATGACGAAAACAAAAGATTATGGTGTTAGAAAACAAGGTGCTTAGGAAGAAATGTAGTCCAAAAAAGGAATGAGGCTACTGGGGAATGGATAAGGTTACATAATGATGAGTTACATACCTTTTACTCATCACAAGACATTGTTAGGTTGATTAAGTCTTGTAGATAACGGTGGATAGGACATACAACGTGAATGGGAGAATCTAGAGCTGTTTAGGATGTTAAATGGCAAACCTAATGGTAAGAGATCATTGGGAAGATCTAAACGCAGATGGGGGGATAGCTTTAGAATGAACCTGAAATAAATAGAGTGTATTAGAGTTAACTGGATAGAACTAGTTAAATATAGGGATATGTGGCATACTAATGTAAGAAGATAAGTAGATATATTTCTAATTTATTAATTGTGTTATTAATGGAGAAGGTTGTAAGGCTGGTTAAATGGGTTTATATTCATGCTTAACGCATAGCTAGTAGCGAATAATGCAGAGATAACTAATGACAAGGCCATATAATCTTACTTTTAACTTTCAAATGTCTACGTTATTAATCTATGCATACCTACTGAATAATGCGCAACACAGAAGTTAGTACAATTTTTAATTTTTATAGTGTTATGCATGGACTTTTGCATAGACATCCCTTTTATTAGCCAATGTGGATGCAAATTATGTTAAACATAAATAAACACTAGTATACACAGCAGATAACTTATCTTATGTTCATGTTTGAAATTCCTTGTGAAGCCACATGCTTATTATTAAGGGGAATCACGTGCACTATAAATTCGTCATGGTCTGAACTTATGACACCCTCCAAGAACTCACTCCCCTTCTAAAAATAATGAAATATATCTACATTGGCTACTAATATGTCAGTTGAGCTAGAAGCTTTCCAGAGATAAAGCCTGTGCTACTAAAAATACTACTGAAAATAATACAGCCACATGTTAAGAAATGTATAATTTACTTTTTTCCCCCACATAATGCACAGTCATCATTAAACACATTAAACTAGCAGCTATAAGAAAATATTCTTTATATGCTTTGAGTAGAGTGTTACAGTAAGCACTTTTGCGGAAGCAAGCATACCAAAGCATTTCTCTACTGTGCGTCTTGGTCTTTGCAAGAAATTTTGAAATATTTTCTCCTTAAGAGAGGGATGGTCATTTTTGCATAAAGTTTCATGAAATAAGTTAGTAATGAGAATGCATCGTCAGCTACAACCACACCCACAGGGGGAAATATAGAGAATAATCATTTGTTTCAATCAATGTAGATGCTCCAAATATACTAGTATCGATTGTTTCCCATCCCTTCCTACATTAATATATATAAAGTTGTATTAATTGCTATCAACAAGTGTATATAACACTGTGCTGAATGTAGCATTCTTTATAACTATAAAAATCACTCTCATGGTTAACGGGATATATAAATTTCCACGTGCATTAAAATATGAATCCGTAAACATGATGGGTGTAGAGAATATTATTGTAGACTATGATTACTATCCTAGTAAACTCATTGCTAGGTGTTTTAAAATATAATTCTGTTTTAAAAAATTCAATAGGCCTACTGTTACTGCACTGCATTACTTTTCATTTTCTCATATAAAGAGAAAGTAATATAATTGTGTACATTTTTGACCTCGATATTATCATGAATTTCTAAAGGATTTGTGTATGGCCCCCACACAGGAGGGGGCTTACAGGGCTATAGCTTCGGGGCTTGGGATTAAGGGGTGGAAAGCGTGGTGAGTCTGTGACATTCATAAGTGTTACAATTTACCTCCCTTAAAAAAATGTTAACTCTCGCCCCAGGAAGTAACTTGTCTGTGAGTAATCATTCTTTTAAAGAACTGCAAATATTAGCAAGTATTGACAACCAGGGCGTTGTCATACAAAGTAAAGGAATACTCCTTGATTTCACGACCACACTTAATGCAAGAGATAAGGCACTTACGTGACTCATGAAGAGTGTTTTTCAGGATTGAAAACTAGTTGTTGAAGCAGTAGGAGTGTAACCTCAATTTCGTGAAAACCAAAAAACTTCTAAAGAACCTAGACAAGACTTTAGAATTTCCATAGTTTAGCCAGTATTATCATTTCTTGTCAATGATTTAAAGACAAAATTTGAAGCAGCAGATACTATATATGACTTACTGTATTTTCACCCATTTTGAATTTCCAGAACTTAGACGATGGTCAACTTACCGCAAAAGCAGCGAAACTTGTAAATTTGTATGAGAAAAATCTGTCAGAAGTCTACTGCGCGAAATCCTTCACCTTAAAGATACCTGTTCATAAGAATGAGTTTTTGGCACTGAAAGAAGACTTAAACTTCTGAAAGCAATTTACGCAAAAAAAAAAACCGCAAGGTATGTCAACCTGTCAAACTGTTTTGTACAGTACACGTTACTGTTTCTTCAGCTGAAAGATCGTTCAACAGACTAACAAATTCATTGAAAACATGGTAAAGAAGAACAACTAGTCAAGAGCAACGTAATCATCTAGCAATTTTTTTGCCTCGAAAATGATTTAAGCCAGTTGATTTTACTGAAGTTATTGAAAAATGTGCGTAAACAAAAGCTATAAATTATAATTTGAGATTATTTTAAGTTTTAATAATTATGTAAATTCATATAGTTTTTTTAATAAATAAAAATATTACTTTGTGTCATTATTTAAACTGACTTACTTTATTCTAAATCCTAACTACACGTCTTATAAATGATAGTTGAATCTTGAAAAGTTTTCGTGAATGACTTCATTTTCTTTTAATCAATTTTTTATACATCTCTAACGATTTTGTCCAAAATTGGTATCTCGGGAATATTTTACATGAGTAATATATTGTATGATTATTTTTCTTCATAAAATTTAAGGGTACCTAGCTTACTAATGACAAAATGGCTTTGAAGATTTACGCAAAAAAAAAGTCTTAAGTCTGGTCTGATTCAAATACAATATATAAATATAATGGGTTTTTGCCTTTGTTTTAAACACCAATCCTTTTCTTAACCAATATTTTTAATACTGTTTATCTTTTTTAGGAAGATGAAATAACTTTGAATTGCTATTTAGAAGATAGCCTTACACAGATGCTAGATGATTACGTTACTGTTTCTTCAGCTGAAAGATCGTTCAACAGACTAACAAATTCATTGAAAACTGTAAAGAAGAACAACTAGTCAAGAGCAACGTAATCATCTAGCAATTTTTTTGCCTCGAAAATGATTTAAGCCAGTTGATTTACTGAAGTTATTGAAAAATGTGCGTAAACAAAAGCTATAAATTAAACTTTGAGATTATTTAAGTTTTAATAATTATGTAAATTCATATGTTTTTAATAAATAAAAATTTTACTTGTGTCATTATTAAACGACTTACTTTATTCTAAATCTAATAAACGTCTTATAAATGATAGTTGAATCTGAAAAGTTTTCGTGAATGACTTCATTTTCTTTTAATCAATTTTTTATACATCCTAACGATTTGTCCAAAATTGGTATCTCGGAATATTTTACATGAGTAATATTGTATGATTATTTTTCTTCATAAAATTTAAGGGTACCTAGCTTACTATGACAAAATGGCTTTGAGATTTACGCAAAAAAAAATCTTAAGTCTGGTCTGATCAATACAATATAAAATATAATGGTTTTGCTTTGTTTAACACATCCTTTTCTAACCATTTTTTAATACTGTTATCTTTTTAGAGATGAATAACTTTGAATTGCTATTTAGAAGATACCTAACAGATGTCTCCATATTGCTAGTAGTGAAAAGGGACTGGCAACGAACCGAAAAACTCGAATGAACGAAAAGTCCTAATGAAATGTGAGTTAAAAATAAAGAGCTGATACTGGATCATACTGCTGATGCATACCAACTAAAAAAGCTGTTCACGAAGAAACTGAATTTCCTTATTTTAGTAAGAAGTTGAAAGTCACCTTAAAGTTCCCGTAGAATAGTTTGTTTGCAATATAAAATTCAAGACTTAGGAAGACCATCAATTCTCAAAAGAAGTATGCCACAGATTTCAATTATTTCATTGGTTTATCAGATATAATAATATTCCTTCCTGTCTTTCTAACCATCTACATTGCACATGTTTTCAGACCCAAATGCAAAATACCACTTCTTGATGCAACAGTTGAGTTAGTGCTGACATATTGAACTGAAATGTTATTATGAGAATTGGTAGAATTGATAGATATTTATTTTATATTTTTTATTGTTGTTTAGTATTTTATTATTTCGAACATACTTTTTCATTATTTTATTGTGTTCCGTGGCGTTGATAAGCGATACTCATAAGCATTAAAGTAACTAAAATAAATAATCTTCCACATGCATGCTACCACTTTATAATTACATACCTTTATATAATTTCCTATAACATTCAAAATAGAAAAAAAAAAGTTTCGGGAACCACAGTATATAGGAAAATAATTCTGCTATAGCATATTCATAATGTACCAATCCAGATACTACAAATATTTCAATCTTTTACAACGTCCTGAAACAAAGATATAGGTGCATTTGTATGTGAAAATATAAATTTAGATAAATTACAATTACAGTTAAAACTGGTAAAAAATGTAATTATTTTACCTTTAAAACTCACCAGCACTAAATTAGTGGTTTTTGTTCTCTTCTACATCTTCCTTTTTAACTGCCTTGTCTTCACTCTGAATTCCTTGATCATATCTTTTTCTGCTTTTTTCATCTTTCTTAACTCTTAATTAACTGTTGATTTCTTTCATTCCTTCCCAAGTAATCAGGCCTACTTAAAGTACTCGTGTTTAAAATACACCAGCTCTTCCTATTCCATCATTAAAAGTCAAAATATCATCTAACACACCAAACTGTAATGTTCTATACCCCAAAAACACTGTTTCCGTTAATTGTACTCATATTTTTCAAGCTACGGCCTTGACTATAATTGCCACCATCGGTGATCGTGGGGACGATTCAAACATAGAAGCTATAGCGCCTTAAAGTTGGCGCGTAGAGGGCGCGAGTTTGTGCACCACCGAATGTTTCAAGGTGATGTGCTCTAAATTTCCAGAAGACCCAAGCTCCACACCTATGAAGAGTCAATATATACACTTATTACCATTATTGCCACCATCGATGATTGTGGGTCAGATTCAAACATATAAGTTATAGCGCCTTAAAGTTGTATCGTATATTCTATTAATTTTTTTTTCTATCATCGCTCTTTATGACTTTTATAAAACTAAGCTATTACACATTGTGCGCTCTATGAGCAATTTTAGAACCAAACCTTTCTATCTGCTGTTCTTTATGAGATGTTTTAGAACTAACTTTAGTTGTTTATATTTCTTTTTCCAGTGTTGGCTAAAAAATGTTAGCTTATTGTGGTTGTGGAGCTTTATGTCCACTTTGTATCATATCAGTTGTAGAGATGGGCGAAACAGTGACTTTTATTATATCAGTGAATACAGTGACGGCAATTTTAAAATATCCGTGATTTATACCAGTGATTTTTCACGGTGACTGGTATTCACAGTGTCTTGATGGACCATATTTTTTCACTTTCCAACCACGGTCAAAGCTAGTATTTAGCTGCTGTCCAAGTAGGCGAGTACAATCGAGTATTGGAATATTTCTGAGTATTGGGTATTGAGTATTTACTCGAATACAGTGGCAGCTCGTGTTAAGGCACTGCGGAACTGCAGCACCCCCTATTTCCA
Organism: Timema cristinae; assembly: GCA_039000515.1. Taxonomy (NCBI): domain Eukaryota; kingdom Metazoa; phylum Arthropoda; class Insecta; order Phasmatodea; family Timematidae; genus Timema; species Timema cristinae. The sequence continues at coordinate 27,374,188 of JBCFYV010000100.1, read as the reverse complement.
CTTGATATTATCGATATCATTTAATATAATGAGTCCTTTTTTCTTTAATTCTCTCTTTATTTATGTAGTACAATATATATTCCTTTAGCTTGTCAGTACTTCAGTAGCAATCCCCCATGTTGTGAAAAAGATACAAAAATCTTTGTATGGAACTGTAAGCTTTACAGTGCCATCTACGTTGTGTTTGACTGTTGTGAGTATGTGCACATAGGAGGGAGTGGGGAGGAAGGCGGAACTGCCAGGTAGAGAGAGAGAGCACTGTTGCTCTCGCAGTGCGGGCTCTGGCGTGATGGTGGAAGGAAATGTATTTTTATTAGGCGTGTGTTGTGCTTCAAAACCGTATACTATATTTTTGAATGTGAAAGAGTGTAGAATTATATTATTATTTTGCTTCCAGCTATTCTATTTGATTCATTTTTTTCAGTTCTTTTATTTAACAGAAAACTTTAACCATGGCCTTGCATACCCAAGAAATAAGTTCTGTGACTATAAGTGAACTTCAACAGCTTAAGTTTTCACAGCTATCTCTCCATGAGAAAGTTAGAGTTAAGAAAAGAGGTCGTTCAACACCTGATATTCTAATATCTCAGCCAGGCAAAAGCAACAACAAGAAATATATTCGTAGCTTTAATATTCTGAATGGTACTAACGGAAACTTTGCGGCTGTGAAGTAAGAAATGCACGATTTTGCTTCCCGTGTTTGGTGTTTGGAGGTGATGTACCATGGACAAAAGATGGTTTTATAAATAAAAACAAAATTAAAGAAAAAATTGAAAAGCATGAGAAGTCAAATAAGCACGTTGATAATGTTTTTTCACTGTCACTTTTAGGAACCATAAGTATTAAGGAGAAACTTAGTGAGGCATACAGAAATAATTTACAACCAAATGCAATCTCGAGAAATGAGTGTGTTTAAAGTTCATGAATATATAACAAATTTAAAACTGCTATTTTAAAATTGAGAAACTCAAAGTACTGTAAGAATCCTTCAAAGACACTCATGGCAGAAGCTAAGGAAGTGTGTGACTATATATGTGTTGATATAATGGACAGATATTCTTCCACTAAACATCTAGTAGCTGCTAAATTGTTTAACAAGATTTAAGAATGAACATTCCACAAAAAAAGGTAGTACTGATCACTGAAGCTTATCCCATGATTGACAAAGAAAAGCTTGAAGCTGAACTAAAAGTATTCTATTGGTTGCCAACCATCGGTCTCTGGCTTCACTCTCGCACTAGACTGGACTGCTGATGGCAGGGAGATTAAGGTTCGATTCCGGTTGGATGCACCGAGGGTGATTTTTCCTTTTCCTAAACTTTTCAACTCTCATTCCAAACAAATGTGGATGTATTTCCTCTAAAATCAACCATTTTCATCCCCAACACATTGGCGGGCATATTAAACGCAGTGCTAAAAAAAACTCAGTTGGGAATAGGTACGAATATGTGACAAAAAGGAGCAGATAAAAGGAACAGGTCCAGTGGTGGAGCTGTAACGGATTGCTCCTGCTCGACTAAGGCCACGGACACACACGACACTGGTAGCGGAGCTGAAAGCGGAGAACAGAGCAGTCAGGAATACTTACTATGGCCACACACACAGAATATCAGAGCGTATAAAAATATGTTCATTCTTTTAACATCCACAGAATGTCGAGCAGGCGTTTTATATTAGCTGAAAATACAGCTTTAAAACTTAGTATTGTTAACTCATTGCATAGAGAAGTCTGGATCCACGAAATAAACGAAGAGCGAGAAATTTATGGAGAATTCCATCATTTATATGAAAAACTTCGAAAATATCCAACTAAATTTTTTGAATACACGAGGATGTCAATAAATACTTTTGATGTTCTATTATCTTTATCGGAAAACCGATTATCCAAGGAAACTACTAGCTGGAGAAAGCCGATTTCTCCAAGAGAAAGACTCGTCGTGACCATTAGGTAAGTGAAATTATTCACTTAACTAAAACTAGCTTTTATAAATTTCGACCATTAAAAAATGTGCATATTGACTATTGAGTCTAAAATGGATATAGATCATTGTTGTACAAACATTTCTCCTAAGAGGTTTAAGGACAAATACCATAAAAATTAATTTTTAATTCATGTTAAAACATATTAAATTAATATATAAATAAGAACAGGTAGGTTCTTATTAAAAACGACAATAATTTTTTCAATCAGCTACAGGTATACTTAAAATAATCATTCCAAATTACTGTAGTGTGGATATTGAACCTGGTATTGTTCATTAGTATTTGGCATGATAAGATTGTGGTATTGAGTGTTACTAGAAGTGCCACTCGATGTGAAACTCAAACCTGGAGATGATGCTGCTGACAAATTAGTTTGCTGTAATATTTCTTCCATAAGTACTTGATGAAATTTAGTTCGTACACGCAATTTCTGAATATTTGAAAAGTCTTTGAACAGTGGCAATAAGCTGACCAAAAAATGATAATCATCAGACTTTTGTTCGTCATTGTTAGCACAATCTTTTGCAAGTAATTGCAATTTTCGCTCCTCTATTTCTACTAATTTTGCATTTACTTCACTTGTATTGTAGCTGAACCTTTTTCTTTTATGTGAAATATTCGTTTGGTGTATGTTTTTTCTTGTAGTGCTAGAAGATTCTTGTAATTCTTCATTTGATATATCATCGTTATTTGTCTCATTTTGGTCACTAATTTGACGTTTAGTTTCATTACTATCCTGATCATCTAGTGACTGTGTATAGCGGAGGTTACTACTCACTGGTTTTGCTTTAAGTTGATCTTTTAGAAATAACAACATCTCGAAATAAGGCCACGATGTTTTATAATTGCTACATTCATCCCCAGAACGAGAAATAGGAATTTTATTCCGTTCTTTCCTGTACAGGTCCCTCAAATATTACCATTTCATTCTAGCATCTTTTCCTGAAACAAAAAAACAAAAAGGGGTAAACTCTTAAAAAGGCTACTAAGACATAAATTATGTAATAGTAAACAAAATGTATCAGGTATTGGGTTTATTAGGTATTAGGTTAACAATAATGACAAAAATGTTATGAGATAATTAAATCCTATTTCAGGTTCCTGGCCACTGGAAATTCCTTCAGATCTCTTTCATTTGAATTTCGAATGGGAAAATCAACTGTAGCATCAATAGTTCGAGATACTTGTGCTGCAATATGGGATGAACTTCAAGAACATTATATGCCAGTTCCAACAAGAGAACAATTACAAGTAAATGTAAAAGAATTTTACACTCGTTGGGATTTTCCAAACTGTTTTGGTGCAATTGACGGAAAACACTGTAAAATTAAGTGCCCAGATAATAGTGAGTCATTGTATTTTTGCTACAAAAAGCACTTTTCAATCGTGTTGCAAGCAGTTGCAGGTGCAGATGACAAATTTATTGTGATAGAAGTTGGAGGGGCAGGCAAAGTGATGGAGGAACATTGACTGCATCTACGTTGTATAATTTACTTGAAAGCAATTCATTCAATGTTCCTGAACCACAGTTCTTCCCAGGTTCACTAATAGAATCACCTTGTGTATTAATTGGGATGAAGCTTATCCATTGAAGACCTATCTTATGAGACCTTATCCTCGAACAAATTTTACACCAGAAAAAATTGCATATAATGAGAGATTATCTAGAGCACGAAAATGTGTAGAATGTGCTTTTGGCATACTACGCGCCAAGTGGCGAATTTTAGCAAAAGAAATAGAAACTAATGTGGATCTAGCTATATCAATCATAAAAGCAGCTTGTATTTTGCATAATTTTGTAAGAACACTTGATGGCAACAGAGACCCACACTTTCAAGAATTCTCAAATATTGAAGAAGTAAGTGACTAACAAAATGATGGTAATCATTGTATACGCAGAAATAACAACAGTTCTACAGTACAATCAAAAAATATTCGCACATCCTTTACTAATTATTTCAGAGACAATCCAATAATTAATAATATAAAGTAACTAGGACTAGTATATGAATGTACTTAAGTTTAATATAAGATAATAATGTGCAGGTACCTATTACTTTAATATAGCCAAAATCTTTTATTTTGTGTTGTCATGTGAGCCATCGAGTGATAGTAAAATGTAGCTAGCTACTTTAGGTAATTCTAATTTCATAAATAAAAAAAATACTTAAATAAAATGCGTAGTCCCAATAGTCCTATTATTATTAACATTAATACATTAGTATTTTAAAATACCCCTTTAATACAAATAAAAACATCAATTACATATAAATAATTTACAGTTATACTAGAATTATTTTTTTAAGCTTAAGATTACTAAAATTATAAAAAGAGTTACTTGAAATTAGATAAAGATTTACTTCAGATTGGCAAGACTATTTAAGTATTTTTGGGATAAAAGCAATACTTACGAGTACAATTCAGCTTTTGGGCCACCTCATCCCACAGTTTGTCAAGCACTCCTCTGTTGTGGTGTTGAGGATTGGTCATCTGCCAAAGAGGAATTCTGCTGTGAACTTCAGAAATTAGTGTTTCGCAATCCATTTCCCTAAAATCACTTTACTATATTAAATAAAACTCGCATAAATTATAATGCAATCCGCCCCAACCAGTCTCAAAACACAAAGTGAATTGTCCGCTCACCACCAGCTCTGCTATACGCGCCTATCCCCTCTCCGCACCGCTGTCAGCTGCGCTCTCTGAGTGGCCATCGCCATTGCTCTTTGTGTGTTTGAATTGTAAGCTCCGCTACCAGTGTCGTGTGTGTCCGTGGCCTAAAGGAGCAGTTTTTTCCTATCCCTTGTTTGAGTCTTTATTAAAAGTGGAAAGGCGCAGATTAATTGGATCTATTTCCTTAGTGCGACAATATCAGCCTCTACATAATTTGTGCTACATTAGTAATATGGGCAGTGCCAGTAACGGTCACTTCCCACGTTCTAAAAAGAGGCTATAAATATCAGCGCCTGTTATGAGGCTTGAAATCATCACAATCGGAATTAATCAAGGTTATTTTTTTTATATAAATATTGATATTATATCTATATATGTGGAGTATAAAAATCATATTGCACTTTATAGATTAGTGGTAAAAGAAAACAAACCAATTGTTTAATTTATTTTAAAATACTTAAAAGGTGGTTTTAATATAAATTTATACACATAATAATCTAAATATTGATCAAATATTTTTTATATTAGTAACAAATAAATGTATTTAATTCAAACTGAAATAAGTGCCATCTATTGAAGAAAATTAAACTATTTCTGTACAGTTGAAGCGTGCTGCACTCTATGCAAAAAATAACTTTCCAAACGAGTCCGTTTCTTTTCCCATTTAGGTAACTAATTTAAGTGTATTGTGCGTGAGCCACGCTTATTGATAGTTAATACTAGCTTTCTTGTCAAGTGGAATGTGGGTTTTAAAACAATGTTCATACATTTAAGGCCCTGATACAGACTCTGTATCCGTAGGTCCGTGGTCCGTAAGAAATCGATGCTACAATATCAGATTGCTCTTACTACAGAGTTCTTATCCGCAAGTCCTTACTTCGTAGAAGTTGCTCAACTTTAACTTTCTACGGACTACCAATCACAGCCGAGTAAATATGCGCATGCGCCTTGAAGTTGAAATACAGAAAGAATATCAGTGATTGAATCCATCGCTATGGAAACATATACAAAATGAAAAGATGGCTACACGCGGATCTATTTCAGAAACATTTTAAAAATCTAAACACCCCAGTAAGAGCGGCTTCTTGGAAAGTGTTTTCTGAGAAATATCAAGTTCTCAGAAATATTGGCTTTGATTTTGTAGGTTCAACACCCCTATTATTTGGTTTATACTCCATTTACTAGCATCATTAAATTTTTTCTAATTGATAAATATGGATACTAGCGATTTTGAAATGGATTCTCTTCTTATTGATTGTGTTCGGCAAAGGCCTCTTTTGTTTAATAAAAACTTAAAGAGTTTAAAGACGCTTTAAGAAAGGAAAATGCCTGGCTAAGTATTTCAGAAATCATCGGGATACCAGGTAACGTTTTGGCTACAAGTAGGCCTACTTTTACTCTGGAAGCCAAACCACTTTTTTTAAATGTTGCGTTTATTTATGAAAACTAGAAAAAAAATATATGTATGCATAAATAGTTTCTACTCGTATTTTTTTTATCAGGGTGACTCCTTTTTTAGGCAGTTAGAAAATCCACCTGAGTTGGAAACATATTTGTAATAGTGGGACCCAAACATCTCTATTTCCATCTTGTGTTTATATTTGATTTAATCATGGACACTAGAAAAAAATAGGCTATTTGAATAAATGATCTCTCCATATGTTTTTAAGCCCAGCCCTTTATAGGCACTTATAGAAAATTCATCTGAACTAGAGACGTGTTTGTACTTCTGTAATACAAACCATTCTTTTTTTCTTAGCACGTCTATTCAGGTGATAGGCCTGTATACAAACTACTAATGGGTTAGAGATCAGAAGGGTTGAATTCAGAGGAAGGAATAAGGAAGGTTGAATTCTGAAGAAGTGCACCTGCATTTGTGTACAGTGAGAGTGAAAAACCCACCCTCACTGCACCCGACCGAATTTGAACGGCGATTTCCCCGTCTTCAGGCTCTATATGCATAATGTGTCTGTTCATATATTTTACTATGCCTAGTCCTTTTTTAGGCAATTAGAAAATCCACCTGAGCTAGGAACATGTTCGCATGAGTGGAATCTAAACCACTCTTGCAAGATTGGGTGGCATGCTTTCCCCTGGTGTACATTGGCACATGTAATTTATATTGAAATAGGACGTGCAAGTTTGTGATAGCCGCAAAGGGCAGCACCACTCATAGGAGCTACCTAATATGTCAGGCAAAGCCCAAAGCTATTTTTTAAATAATTCTGCTTTTTAGCACATAGAAGTATCTTGTCAAATACCCGCCTCGGTTGTGTAGTTATTTAACGCCTTAGATTTGTGTTGATCTTTACTGCCGAAGATGGGGAGATCAAGGTTCGAATCTCGCTCAGGTGAACTGGGGGGTTTCCTAGATAGTTTTCCACTCTCCCTCCATGCAAATGTGGGTTCACTTCCTCTAAATTCAACTTCCCAATTCACAACCCATTAGCAAAATTAATACTTAATTGTACAACCCAAACTGGTAGTAAGACACAGTGACAAATTAATTATTAATCTTTTCAAATATCCCAAATGTACTCTTCTATTTTTTTTTATCACACTGTCCTACTTGTTCAGGCATATATGTATATAGATAATTACTCTAATGGGATAGGGACTAGGACGAAAGCATTTTAGAGGTAATTACCCACATTTACATGGAAGGAAAGTGGGAAACCATTTTGCAAAACACCACCTTCAGTAGAGCCAACTAGGATTCAAACCCCGATCTCGTCTTCAGCAGGCCAGTACAACACGAAAGTGACACTTTATACCATTCTGTTTCTGAACCAGGTTGGATTCTTCTAGTGTATCTTTGAGAATAATTTAGGGCTATTGAAAAGTATATAAATAATTGTAAAAATTTAATATATGGTTTAAAAAACATTTGTGCAGCTGAAGAATGTAAGTTAAGATGGACTCGACTTAAAGAATATTTTGGCAGACAAGTTCGAGCAAAATCATCCACCCCTTCAGGAAGTGAAGCGAGTGAAACATCACAAGAGAGGGCTCACTTTCGCAGCATGCAATGGCTGCAGGATTTCATGGTCACCAGGAAGGGGTATTGTATTATGTTTTTTGGCATGTGTGAAGCGTACTACGAGAGTTATAAATTAGAAATAGAATAAAAGATTGTTACATCAATTGTTATAAATTTATCTAAGATATATAATATTATGCATATATATTTCCAATAGAACTCCTAATATAATTTATAACTATTATGTTGGCTAATATAAAGATCATAAGACCAAACACTACAAAACTGTAATCCAGCATGTTGTGGGACAAGTCGAATTCTCCTCCATATATATTATTTTTTAGGGCAGTGTTTTACTACCTGTTCGAGTTATTCACTTATGTAGTAATTACTATTAAGTGTTAAGGATCAAGAAGGTTGAATTAAAAGGAAGTGCGCCCAACCTTGTGGGGAGTGAGAATGGAGAACCATTTAGGAAAAACCAACCTCAGTGCATCTGACCGAGATCTAACCCCGATCTCCCTGTCATCAACAGGCTAGTCTAACATGAAAGTAATGCATTGGCATACTATGCCAAAGGTCTCTAGTTCGCTTCCCATGTCCAAGTGTCATTTTTATATTAAAATAATATAATAAGTCTAGTTATTATTATTATTATTATTATTATTATTATTATTATTATTATTATTATTGTTGTTGTTATTTAGCGCCACGTCTTGCTGCCCGTTTGGGTTATACGCTTTAAGTGCTAATTGCGCTAATGGAGTGGGAATTGGGAAGGTTTAATTAGAGGAAGTGAACCCGCATTGGCATGGAGAGTGGAAAACTATTTAGGAAAAAAAAAACAGTTCACCCGACCGAGATTCGAACCTCGATCTCTTAGTCCTCAGTGGTCGAGCTCAACATGACTAGCGCGTTAGCCAACTACGCCACCGCGGCGGGTGATATCTATATAGACGCTGTAATGAGAAAGCTGATATCCCGTTATTCCTCCATTGATATATAATAAGTAAACAGTGGATTATGAATGATTACTCATTTTTAATTTCGATATTTTACAAAATGGGCCTAATTATTTGATCCCAAATGACTTCCTTGGTATCGGTAGAACTCTTTTACATTATCAATAATATAGTTTATTTATCTAAAATAAAATAATTTAAGCATAGTTTACTTGCAACAATATATAGAACGTTTGATTTTTTTTTTAAATTAACCGGAAAAATCTAGGGGGGAAGTTTTTTTCATGATAAATAAGAATAACCTTTTTTTTACAAATACCAAATAATTTCGGGTAATTCATAAATAATTAATTTTTGAAATTTTAAATTTTGTTAAATATATATTAGAAAAATTTGAATCAAAGTTTATATTTACAGATTGGTTATTGTGATCAACAAAATATTGTGTTTGTTTTTATGAATAAAACATAGTACTTACTAATTGGTCCTCTATTTCAATCAGAAATATTATTATAGAATAATAATGTATTTTTTCACCTTATTGGTATATTTTTCATTATATTTTATTTAAATTAAATAAAACCCTAACAAACTTTGTCTCTGTAAAATAACATTAATTTTACATTTTTTATTACGTGTTACAAATAATTTGTTTGTTTCATTAAAAAATGCCACAATTAGAATGATTAATTACGTTATTATTGTTATCTGACCGGAGTTCCTCAAGCAGGTACATTATAAAACGGAAATATATTATAAATAATTACATGAATAATATTTAAAACAATATTTACATATCTTTATCAGTATCATTTTCTCTTCCATGTATACTTTTCATGGTTTGAGCTATATTTGTAAAAACTTTATTTGTGTAAATAAATATTATAAAAACTGTTGTTTGTGTTTTAACGTCTACACTTTAACGTTTTCACATTCACTGACCTTCTAGTAGACTCAAATGACTATTAATTAACTAAACTAAGGGGTTCGGGGAAACTTCTGTTGGGTGTATGTGGAAATAATTGTGTGTGTGTACTCATGGGACTATGAAGATAGGTCACAGTGAAAAATCACTGGTATAAATCACCGATATTTTAAAATCACGCTCACTGTATTAGTGATGGGCAGAATCAGATGAATAGAATCGATTCATTCGATTATTCTGAATAATGATTCATTCGATTCTTTCAAAATCATTCGAATTAAAAAAATTATTCGAATGAGAAAAACATTCGAATGAAAACAGTAACTGACTTAACGCGAGCTGGCCGATTCATTCTCTTACCCCACCCTTCCCAGAAGTGCTGAGGAAAATCGACCTTATGATTATGAATGTTTCCAGGCTATCTCTATACAGGTCTTCATTTCTATTAGGTTCATTTTCAATAAATAGTCCCCATTGCTACACAATAATCGACCTTATGCTTTCGAATAATTCTAAGGCTAATTTAATACAAAGTTTAAGTGGTTGTACAGTTTACAATCGACTATCAGCCAAAAATAATTTGAATAAAAATTACAAAATGATTCGATTATTTTGCTACATTACTACGTGGATTGTTCTTTTTCATTTCCTTAAAATTTTACCTTCCTAACTAACTAATCGCATATAGCACAAATGGTTTGAAAGATAATTCTTTTTAACGTTAACTTAAATTTATTAAGTAGATAAATATATACTTTTTATGTATTTAATAAAACATTGCCCGGCCGTAATATTCAGATCGTATTATAATTTTATTCACTGAAATAATTTTATGATTGTAAGCTTATATATTTTTGTTATGTTTAGGAAATATTAAAGGGTAAATAAATAATTAAATCAGACAGTCAGGTACCTAAGTGGCTTAGCCAACTTTCACACTCGCCTCACTCAGAAGGAAGAAATGTAAATCTGTAAATATCTATAAATATTTTTGTCAAATGTAAAATATGTGTCTAACGCCGTTCTTGTGAGTGTTTTAAACAGTGTCTATGTCTCCAATTCCACCATACAGCAGGTGTGGGTTGGTCAGTTTTGCCTACAAACACTGGCATACGCACAGACAGTATAAAGCTAAACTATAATTATTATTTATATTATTTTTCTCGTCAATATTAATTTTTGTTTGTTTGTAAGGGTTTATTTAAGCTTTGTAACACATATAACAGATTATAACATTAATAAAATAATATGAAACATAAAGGACAGACAGTTAACACCAGCCCCGAAGGGCTCTCGGAAACAAACACGACATAGACGAACAACACAAAACTCAACGTGAAAGAACAATGGCGCCCTGGCGGGCTGAATTTTGCTATCAATTGGTGGGGGGTGGGAAAATTATACAAAAAACCCACCCCATAGCTCATGTATGGTCGCCAGGACCGTAAAATAAATACATAAAGTACACAGGAAAGAGAGGGAGCAGAAACAGAGGAGGGAGAAAAAGAAACACGGGAATAGGAAAGGAATAGCGGAGGAGGAGTGGCCCCGGTCGGGCGAGCCGCCGGGGTCGGTCGGTAAAAAACGTTAGTACTCCGCCAGGGCTACGCAGATATTTTATACGTAGCCCTGGAGGGGAAATAAAATAAACTCTTCCCTGTGGGCGATTTTTGCCGCACAGGATGTGGGAAACTAAAGAGGGGGATAAATAAAAATTATCGGGCTGGTTAGTGGGAAAATTCCCCCCGCGGGACGCGGGAGGCGACAGGAAATGTAAGAAGGGCAGTGGAGTGAAAACGGGGCGAGGGAGAGAGGGGAAACGCATTGAGGAGGGTCAGGAGACAGCTGTAGAGTAGGAAGAAACCAAAAAAGAGGGAAGGATTCGGAACCGACCTATCCCGGTTCGACGACCGGACATGGCATGCTCATGTACCGGCCGAGTCTCCGGGGTCGGTTCGGGGGGACGATTAGTACTCCGCCAGGATTACGTATGAAATTCATACGTAAACCTGACGGGAAAGGAATTTCCTCTAACTGAGGGCTGGTGTAACCCTGTCTAGTCTCCCAGTGCTCTAAACTGTTCCTTCCACTGCCAGTTCTACCACTCCCTCCGACCCCGATACCAACCCCTGCGATATTCCCCCATAATTCCCCATGGACCACCTGCGGGGGTGGGTAGTAATCCCACTCCCAAATATTAGCCCAAATTTTTTTATTTCCTCCCGTCCACCCGAATCCCACACCAGAACGGGCAAAAAAAATCCACTGGAACAAGTTCATTTCCAATTGCCGTAAGGGCTACGTATCAATATCATACGTAATCCTGGTGGAGTACTAATCGTCCTGCCAAACCGACCCCGGAGCCTCACTTGATAACCAACCGTGCATTGACCGGTCGTCGAACCGGGGTCGACCGGTTACGTGTCCGGCCCTCTTTTTTCGCTCCCCCCTTCTCTCTCGATGTTTTCCAACCCGTTTTCATGTGTCTCTCTACACCCCCTCCCCCCGTTTTTGCTCCACGGCCTTTTTCTCCATCCCCTTCACCTCCCGCGTCTCGTGGGCGGAGGAACTTCCTATCCCGCTCGGTAAATAATTTTTATTCCCCCCCACCCCCCCCTCCCCCTTTGGTTTCCCACACCTTGTGTGGCAAAAATTACCCACAGGGTGAAGTTTATTTTATTTTTCACCCCGGGGCTACGTATGGGGCCTTTCACCTCCAGTGTTTAATTTTGTAGTATTTCACGTTTGGTTCCCTGTCCTATGTTTTCTGTTCCTATACGTTTATCCGTGTACTTGTACTCCAGTATTTATTTAAGGTCCTTGCTGACCCTTTATTGGCGTTCGGGAGGGTTTTTTAATTATTTTCCCGCCCGTCACCCAATGTAATACCACTATCAGCCCGCCAGGTCGCTAAAGGATGTCGTTTGTGTTTATTTTATATACTGTTTGCTGTTGGCGTTCGAGAGCCCTTCGGGGCTGGTGTTCGTTCCCTTCAAATAATGTTTCCTTACTTGTTATGATATAATTATTGAGGTTTACCAAATAAAATCTCTTACAAACAAAAACAAAATAAAGGGTAAATTATTTCGACTCTTTTAAACACAAAGGGAAACATACGTTCTTTATTTAATTATTAATCGTACGCAAAAGTATTTATATTAATTGCGAGCTACTTATTTGAGAAATGCGTTGATAAGCTGCAAACGCGAAGGAATGCGTGTTGGGGGATCCAACAGCAGGGTAAAGAGAATAGTAGCACAAAGCAAAACGAGCAACTAGTAACTACTTTTAGAAGTAGTAAATATCCGATTATTACCGACTCTTTACTACTTCTCAAAATCATTTGAATATTTTTTCAAAGAATTGAATGATTATTTGTTTCTTAAAATCATTCAATCATGTCGATCACTACTCAGTATTCATATTAGTATTTCAATAACAAACTATTAGTTAACTCGTTCTCGCTAATCATATTAGTGATGGGTCGTTCGTGAGCGAGTCATTCAAATTGAACGACTCTTGAACGAGAGCTGTGAACGAACGACTCTCGCTTCGCGAGCGAGTCATTCGCGCCGCCATTACTAAAGACTTTTTCGCTCTCGTTCATCCGCTCTGGAAAGAGTCAGGAGTGTTTGTCATTCCCGACTCTTCTGTCGTTCTTCGTTCGCTACTAAGAAAAAATTAACTATAAGTGCTTACTATCGTTACTAGATAGCAGTACTGCCTACAATATTAAACTAACTATTTTTCTTGACATTACTTGAACATAATTATGTGAATTGGACACTAAATATTATATACTAAGATTAATTATTATAATATGAGTAAGTAATATAATTAAAGAATCAAACACAATAGGATTCGGATAAATTACACATAAAACTTAATTCGTTCATAAGTTGAAAGGAAAGGGACAGATTTGCACGCTCGGAACGGGAATTGTGAGAACTAGTTAGCGCTCGCTCATCATGTTAAGGGTGGGTAAGGGGTGAAGGGATTAGGAGCGAGCGAGCCATGTGGTGAACGATATGACTCTTATGAACGACTCTTTTGAGTGAGCGAGCTTATATGAGCTAGCTCACCTCAATGAGCTGGTTCGACCCATCACTAAATCATATCATGTTTTAGTTTAAGATACAAGGATATTATGGGCAGCGCCAGAAAAGGTCGCTTCCCACGTTCTAAAAAGAGGGTATAAATAGACGCTCGAAATCATTACATTCGTAAATATTATCATCATAATTTTTCAATATAAATATTGATATTATATCTACATCCGTGGAGTATAAAAATCATATTACATTTTATAGATTAGTAACAAAATAAACCAATACCAATACTTAAGTTATTTGAAAGTACTTTAAAAGTAGTTTTAATATAAATGTATAGATCTAATAATCTTAATATTGAACAAATATTTTTTATATTAGTGACAAATAAAATGTATTTAATTCAAACTAAAATAGGTGCCATCTATTGAAGAAAATTAAACTATTTCTTTACAGTTGATGCGTGCTGCGCTCTATGAATAATTGAGCGAGCTAAAACTGTACAACATACACAGCGATGTAAAAAATAACTTTCCAAACGGGTCCGTTTCTTTTCCCATGTAGGTAACTAATTTAAGTGTATTGTGCGTGAGCCACGCGTATTAATAATTAATACTAGCTTTATAATCAAGTGGAGTGTGGGTTTTAAAACAATGTTCGTACATTTATGTGGAATGACCCAACAATAATACCTACAACTACTAAACTTGGGGGTGACCTGGTGATCTAGAGGTAAGGTGTCGGACTTCTGTGCTGGAGGTCCGGGGTCCAATCCCCGGTCCCGGCACAGATCTATCTGATAAACCCCACCGCCATTAATGTGAACTGTGCCCTATTTGGGGGATCTAAAACACATTAATTTTTATTTTGTTTTCGATGGACATGCTATATTAAAGAACGCCTAGGGGTTGGAGAATATTATAATTTCGTTATGTTTTGTAAAATATGTTTGTAAATAGAGATTAAGAAGTATAAATAAATCACTAAAGAAAAGATTTATCTGATTGCCAAACCCTTCCTTCACCTCTGACAAGACGTGTATTAATCACAACTTGTGAATGTGTGGAATGCCAAGCCTCCCTCCATCGTGGTTCGGATCCCACGTTAAACTGTAGGTCCTCCATTTCATCTCACAATCACCCTACCATTACACATTAGCATAAGTGCGTATAACCCGTACGGGTAATAAGACGCGGTGCTAATAATACTAATAATAATAATAATAATAATAATAATAATAATAATAATAATAATATAATAATAATAATGTTAGACCTGAGTTTGTTTTCAGGGAGTGGTCTTGTATTTATTTATTTATTTATTATGAATTATAACTTATAGCGAGATAAAATATGCTTGAATTAATTATACCGTTAATTGCATATTATTAACTGTATAAAAATATAAAATTAGCTATTATTGGTTAATCTATCTCTTTAATACGAAAGTGTAATTTTTAAGACCCTTTAACAACATTTTGTATGTGTAAAAATTTAAAAATGAGAACTTTAATAGAAATGTGTCGACATGAAGATGTGCTACCAAAATTAAAATTACAATTTTTTTTTGCCGGAAATGGTATCCCTCCCTCCCCTCCCCCGCTGGTTCTATGGGGCCCATTTCAGGTGAGAGATACCCCTTGAGACCTTACCCGAAAAAAATCCACCCCCACCCCTCCAGCCCATCTCCCCCTTAGATGCATCTCTAGAGGCCCTGGGGTTATGTGGCCTACATTTGGGTGGAGGGCACCCCCTGATATCTTATTCGAAAATATTTTACCAAACCCTTTCCAGCTCCCGGATTCATCTTCGAAACTACTAGGGCTATACGATCGGGTGGAGTGGGGGGGGGGGGTTATCCCCAGAGACCTTATCCAAAAACATTCCCCCATCTTAGCGCCCAGACTATCTACTACAAGACTCATCTGTGAAGAAATTGCTCACTACTTTCCAGCCCCCTTCCTTTACAGACGCATCTCGGAACGTCGGGGGGGGGACTCGGGGACTCATCTTCAGTTGGGGGCTACCTTTCATTGAATTATGGAACACCTCTGACAAGACATCTTGTGAATGTGAGGAATGCAGGTCTCCACCGTGGTTCGGATCCCACGTTAAACTGTAGGTCCTTCATTTCATCTCACAATCACCCTACCTTACACATTAGCGTAAGTGCGTATAACCGAACGGGTAGTAAGACGCGGGCTAATAATAATAATAATAATAATAATAATAATTAATGGAATTTGTTTATATCATAATATCTTGCGGTAAAATATAATATATTCCTGTGTAATAAAATGTGTAATAAAATATTTATCCTCGTGACCTTGGAATCTCTATAGTAAGATTATGTTTTGTTTTGTTATATATGTTGTTTAGATAAGTCTTCATTAAATTAATAATATTTTATTGCCTAAGTATTGCGCTCGGGTTTGTTAGTATTTTTTTATTTATTAGAAGAATTTAAAATTAAATCTCTAAACAAATAGATTAATTAAGCGCAAAATTAAATATTAATACACATCATTAACTGTAAAATAGGAAACACCAATCCCAACAATGATATTTTTCAGTGATGCAGAAACTCCAACCCATGAAATCTGCACAGAAGTTTAAGGCGATGCCGAATAGATTAAGGTGTCGGACTATAATTTCTGAATAAACATAGTTATAGATAATATGTGGAATGATCCGTAATTTACATTTAATATATATATATTTCTTAAATTAACTTACTATTGAAAAAATAAGCTTAGTTATCAATGACACACAAGGTAGTCATTTTATATTCCTTTAATGTATACATTAGGAACTTTGGAGTTTAAATTTAATTGAATTAGAAATAAAGTTTGCTAAGTGCTACCTTCCGTAGAAGATTTTTATTTCATCCTTAGTGTATGTCTCTATTAATAATATAATAACTAATAAGTATTTGAATCTTTGTAGTAGTGGCGGCTCGTCACTTTAGAAGCTGGAGGGCGCAGCCTGTTTAGTTCATAAATTATTTCTAAATAATAGATTTAAAAGAAGACACAAATTTCGGAATATGTTTTGCTAAATATTCATTTAGTTAAACTCAAAAATTAATACCACAAACAAGATGGAAAGATAAAAAAAACTCCCCCAAAGGACGTGGATGTGTTGCAGAAACTCCGCATCTGTGTAATGTGCATAAATATATAGGTATGTATGTTTTCACTTTGTTCCATACAAAATTCAGGACATGGCCTACCTAATGAATTCAATTCTCTTTTTTGATCAAGAGTTAATCTTGCAATATTCGTTGTCTTAAGCGCCTGAATTGAACTATTCATATTAAGCATAGTTACAAAAAATATTAAGACATATAACTTAAATAAACATTATCCTAAAATAACTCTACATTATATTATTATAAACACACACGCCACACACATCCTCAAGATGCAGGAGCACGCAGGATGACTGACAACAATTATTGCTGGTTCACGCTATACACATTTCACAAGCTTTCAACCTTAGGGCGCGTAAGGGAGTGCGCCTTCAAAAGAAGAAAAAGCAATGCTAGCTAGCTAGCTATAGCAGGAGGACAACGGGGAGGGAAGGTTTGGTTTCACTATGTCAGGCGCTGACCGCCTCGCGCCTGAATGCATGTCATTTGAAAATAAGAGGTGAAGGGGTGGGAAGGTTTGGTGGGTACCCGTCATTTGGCCTAAAGTGTAGGCTAAATGCCTTTAGGCCCAATGACTTTAGGCCAAATGCCTTTAGGCCCGATGATTTTAGGCCAAACGACTTTAGGCCAAATGACTTTTTGTAAAGTTAATTTTTAGACCATTTATTAAAATGTGTTTTGCTGTCTCCGGAAACATTCGTTATGATTTGTAGTGATGCTAATAGATGGCGAGGTGTGTAGTGTTTAGTTAAATAGTATATACTACCGTTTCAAAATATATGAGTCTTTTCTCAATTTACTTCTTCCCAAGGTATAGCAGCACGTCCATTAACCTGTAGTACCACTTTTGTATGTTGAACTTTTTTACATTGCCAAGGTTTTGTACTAGTTTTGTACCAGAAATAAAAAGTTTTGTACCCGTACCGTTTTTTATTAATTATGAAATACATGTGGTCACACCATTTTAATAATTTTGTTTTATTTTGAATTTTTTTAATGTGCTAAAGTATATTTTATCAGTCTTTCTAAGTATATTTGTTTATTAATTATGCTAAATGAATTAATCAATCATTATTTTTTTTTATAATCATATTAACTTACTCGAGTTTGCCCACGGCTTCGCTCACATTTAATTTGAGTAAATTGTTTTATTTTTAGCAAATCATCTAAACCAGGTTTTCTCAAACTCTATGCTCTTGAGCCTTATATGAACATAAAAAGTAATTGTTAAGACTCTTATTCTTAGAATAAAATAACTTTTTTACGGTAAAATACTAAAATGAGACATTTATTATTTAATTGATTTCTTTATTTTCTGATAAGAGCTTTGTAGAAGTTCATTAAGAATAGTAAAGTTTTGTAAGATATTAATTAATTTATTTCTTCATAAGCCAAACAGAATATTAATTTTTTAGTCAATCATAATTTAGCAAGTCGAAGAAAGTGTAAAATTGGTTCACACCTCATCTGAAATCCCTTCGCGCTTCGCAGTTTGAGACACCCTGATCTAAACTACCAAAAATACCATTTCAGACACGTATGAGGCGAGAACTTTGTATGTTGCTGAAGCCACAAATTAACTACTACCTATAAGAAGTAAAATCTAATATATATATATATATATATGCAGTCTTTGCATCAATATTTGCTAGCTTACGTGAAGACATTGTTGAAATGAACACCAAAAGAAATAGTTTAAATTTACTAATTAAACATGAATTAATTTGAAAGAATCATTCTAGTAAGCACCTCAGGTTATCAAATAAATTGTTCTGTTAGTAATTGTTTCTATTGGTTTTTGAAAATTTTCCCTGCTCCTCCCCAATCATAATTTCTCTAACACCCATTTAAACACATAGTTTTAAGAATACTTTCTTTATCTATAGTTGTACTTCTACTTGCCAGCCAAATTTCGATTTTCAACTATAGATAAAAGCTTTTTTATAACTCCCCCCGCCCCTCCCTTGATTTCATGGAGTTACATTTTAAAATGTTCAGACTTAATAGTTATTTGGAGTGGTGCATTTACGGGCATGCCAAAATTCAATTTTTAACGACACTGCACTGAGATGTAGTAGTTTCTATTAATTTTGTAGATTTTGAACCCCCTTCCCCAACCCACTTTGAGAAATTTAGAGTCTAATGTTATTTTGGCTATCTGGGATTTGATTTATCTTTATTTAACTGTCAAAATTATATTTTTTTTCCTCATCTCAAAAAGTTTTAATGAATTATTTTTTAATCATGGTTGGTGCACACATAAGTTTAGCCCTCCCTTATTACATCCCCATTACTTTATTTATTTGACATCATGTATTGAAATCATTTCATTGTTTCATTTATTTGGGATATTTAACGTGCACTTTATAAACCGAATAGCTATATTAGTACACGACTTACAAACTAACTAAAATCTAGAACAAATACAACATCCAGCCCCGAGGTGTATTTTGATTAATTAAAATAAAAAATCATTTAAAAGCATAGATATTTCATATTAATTTACCAATCTCATCAAGCTATGTAATTTTACGTACTATTACATTTTGGTAAAAGTTTGTAAAAATTTACTGTACAACAGTAAAACGATGTTAAGTCATGAGGAATCCGTGAAGGGACATGCGATACAAACTTCCAGTGTTAAAAAAAAAAAAGTTTCCCACCCCTGGTTTAAACATTCACTCCAAGACAGAGAATGTGTAGTCAGCATAATGTATTGAGAGGGGAAAGAGAAATGCAACGACCTTTATTGTTTTGCTCCTGTGGGCTAACAAAGCGACCGCTCGAAAGATGACGTCACAGTCCAAGGTCACAGAGAGAACCGTATGTGCTACGTGACGTTGTCAGCACCCAGAGTTTTTTTTAAGTTTTCACAAAAACTATGGAGGCACAAATTATGGGTATAGGATATTCTTGTGGCACAAATTCAGCACTAAATATTGGCATAGGTTTCAGAATTTGTGCCGTTATGGGTGCTGCCAGCAGCACTCACTGTTTTTTGGTGTTTTCACGAAAACTATGGCGGCACAAATTATGGGGATAGAATATTCTTGTGGCACAAATTCAGCACTAAATATTGGCATAGGTTTCAGAATTTGTGCCGTTATGGGTGCTGCCAGCAGCACTCACTGTTTTTTGGTGTTTTCACGAAAACTATGGCGGCACAAATTATGGGTATAGGATATTCTTGTGGCACAAATTCAGCACTAAATATTGGCATAGGTTTCAGAATTTGTGCCGTTATGGGTGCTGCCAGCAGCACTCACTGTTTTATGGTGTTTTCACGAAAACTATGGCGGCACAAATTATGGGGATAGGATGTTCTTGTGGCACAAATTCAGCACTAAATATTGGCATAGGTTTCAGAATTTGTGCCGTTATGGGTGCTGCTACGTGAAGTTGGCAGCACCCACAGTTTTTTTAAGTTTTCACGAAAACTATGGCGGCACAAATTATGGGTATAGGATATTCTTGTGGCACAAATTCAGCACTAAATATTGGCATAGTTTTCAGAATTTGTGCCGTTAGTGGTGCTGCCAACTTCACGGACCTGCTGACCGCCTAGCGCCCGACCGCATGCCATTTTAAAAACATTGCCTGCTATTACTTAAACCAAAAACCATATTTTTCTTGAAACTATTATGGCAGGATAAAATTGTCGTGAGAGTACGAATAATAACTTTAAAAGGAACTGGGTATTCGTGCGGATGGGAGGCGCGCGCCTCCGCGCCCCTGCTTTGTAGCCTAAATAAGCTACATCGGGCCTATATTTTAAACAATATATATTACCTTTACTCGCACCGTTGGGCAGTGGCTGTACGAATTAACGCTTTATTCTCGCCTTGCACTCGACCACTGTTTAGGGAGAGGTAAAGGTTTACAGTAATGTAGATATACATAATTAGCGGGAATTAGTGAAGGATGTAGAGGGCCAAGGGGGGGGGGGGGGAGGGGAAGGGGTGATCGCTCAAGTTCATTAGAAAAATTCAAACACCAAACATAGAATTTCTCAGACTATATTGTAACATTAAGGCCTTTCCAAGTTTGTGCGCACAATCTATTGGTGAAGCAATTTTCCTTAAAGCAAATTCGAGTGTATTGAAATTTTAATTTACTTCTAAACCTATTAAAAAATGATTTGATAGTTCATCCTTCAAACAAAAGAATGGATATGGTCCATTGGAATCGACGTGGGATAACTTTAGTAGAGACCAACCTTAAAATTATTATTTAAAGTGGGGGCGATTGGGATGATCTCACCTCCCATTTATAATAAATAGCTTTTATATGAATACAAACTTATTTTAGTAATGTATATATATTGTACATATTTTCTTTTGTGAGAGCGACATTTTGTTTTATGTTGTTTTCTTGTGTTAAAATTTCAAATATGTTTATCAATGTGGTTTTATTAAAATTCCTATTATTATTATTATTATTATTATTATTATTTTCATAATTTAGCAATTTCATTAATATTAATTAGATATTATATTTATACTTGAGAACCCTGAAAACCAATGACCTTTCCTGACTACAATATCTCGATCCATCCTCGCTTAATAACACAACAATTTGTGAGTAGAAAATGTTGGACAAATGTGTATTTACAGTAGTTGAAGAAATATTATCATAAAGTGAATTATCAATGTATTGCTTTGTTTTTTATTTATGGGTGCATACATTTAATTTGTGTAACATTTTTTTTAGTTGCAATCTGTCTATAGAATTAAATTAAATCAAAACAGGTTGAATCATAAATTTAATATATAATATTTAACCTATATCACCAACAGAGATCACTCAGTTCCACAGTGTTTCACTTTAGCCTGGCCGTTATACAGCCCTACCAATAAAAGTGACGATCTTTTATTAACCACAAATATCTCAATGCTAAGATCGGTGGTGTTTTCCAACACCATAAAATATTACTCTGATAACCTATATCGTTTTTGGCAGGGCTCCGAAACTGGGGGAAAGGTGGGGCTGCTCAAGCCCCCCGTTTCCATTTTGTAGGGACTTGGAATATATTAAGACCACCTATCCCTACCCAGTATTTTACACGTATATTACAAACCATGTATAATATAGTTTAATTTATTTTAGACTTACACCATGCGCCATGCCCATAGTCAGCAATTAATATTATGAGTAGATAAATACAATAGAAAGAATAAAAATATCCATATTAATCACCTATCACTATAAGCTCGATAATTAATTATAAATAATAATTAGAGACATGTTGTACCAGCCGAAAAATTTGCTTTCTTTTCAAAAATTGATTTTTAATTTCTTTTATTTTAAAAATATTTCAAATTAGAAAAATAAAGATAAAACTGAATGTTGAAATTTGATACTATGTATTTAAAGCCATTAATGTGTGTAGGCCGATTTAGAATGTTTAAAAACTCCTATTATTCCAGATGTTTATGTTTGTTAGTGAAACACATGAAGCAGCAGCCTATTGAATAAATTTTGTGGATAAAAATTCCAGAGGACGAGCATTTAAAGTGAAAAATAAAAAGAAGGTACAGTTTAAAATAGTTCAAACTGTGTTTTCCATTATTATTAAAGATAATGTAGCCTGCATACTAAAATTAAGCTTTTGCTTATAATATGACTAATAGTAATATAAAAGGCCGTGAGTTTGCAACCCCCGAACTAAACTCTTGCAGTCTGTTAAAAAAGAACATATATTTACAGCTTACCTGCTTCAGAAATAATGCTACCCCCTCCCAAAGTAAACCTTTCAGACTTGGTTGCATTGTTTAGTCAGGTATGTGGATTTTCAAACCATTCTAGTAATAAAGAGTGCACAAAGTTAGAACCCGGTTCGTTTGCGTAGTTAACTAGTGTCGTGTTAAACTACACTGCCGAGGACGGAAAGATCGGGGTTTGATCCCAGTTGGGCGCAATGAGGGTGGTTTTCCCCTAAATGGTTCCTCATTATCTTTCCAAGCAAATATGAGTGTACTTTCTCTAAATCACACCTACCTCATCCCTAAATCATTAGTGTAATTAGTACATAGACGTATAGCCCGAACAGATAGTAAGACGTAGTACTAAAAAAATAAAAATAATGCCCCCTTCAGATGGAGCCACGGTGATGGCGCTGTTAACGGCCTGAGTGGATGTCTCCACCACTAAAAATGGCGACGCTCATCGCCAAACCAACAATTGAATTATAGCTTTTAGGGTGAAATTGAGTGAAACCTTTCTTTGCTATTGCGGAGGAGAGGCGACACCGGAACACGTGACCTTGAAATGTATCTTTACTAAAAGGGAAAGGGAGGAGCTACTAATGCCTATACAAGGCAATGCCATATACCATATATTGAGGGATGTGGACCGGTAGATCTACCTCGATGAGATAGCGAACAGGGTATCGAAAGCAGAAAGGGACAGACATATGGACAAACTAAAAGAAAGAAGAAAAAGACAGAACCAAGACTCAAGACAAAACAGACAGGAAGAAACAACTGAGGAAGAAGTGGCGAGTGAAGACGATGGAGAAGGAGAAGAAATATCAGACGTTACCAAACTGGTGAAACAAAACACAGAAAGTGTAATAAAAGGGAGGGTGGACTAGATTTTGACGTTCTCTGGATATATTTAGAGCTCTAGCCGAGTAAAGGCGTCTCAGGGGTACCAGTGATGAATATCGCTGATGAAACTGGGACGCCTGGAATACCGACAAGGGGAGAAGGAAGTTAAGTGGATACATATGAGACGTCGGAAGTTGTTCCTTACTCGAAGAGCCCTGCTCGCTTGTAAACAAGCGTGATGCTGGGCTGGAGCTATCGAGCACTCCAGCGATGTCGATTGGCCACGACAGGAAGTGACCAGAAGAAAAAAAAAATGAGATTCCCTACAGGGAAAAAATATAAACCGATTGTGTAGATGACAGCACGAGGTATAAATTAGGGTAAGTTAGATTTAATTCCAAAGCAGACATATCAATAGGAAAAAATAAATGTATATAGTCAAAATAACTTAAATAGGGAAAGAGGTACAAGTATTGTTATAAGTTATCATAAATTAAATATTGGTATTGATATATAGTAGACTGAGCTGCTAACAAGCACAGGTTGAGGTAAAAAGGTAATGATCAATAACAGGACACGTAGTTTTAGTAGTAGTATATGTTTATATTCCAGAAAATGTGTGTGTAAAATTTTTAGATTAACTATATAAAAGGCATATTGTAATATGAACAGAACAAAAAAGTCCTGATTTATAGTAAACTAAGATGTCAGGACAAATGTATAAGGAAATTGAAAAGAAAAAAAAAAGCTTTTACATGGAGACCACGTTTTTAGCAGCACGTACGTGGCGCGACAGATCTGCTGATAACGCGCGGCTATTTGGTCACCAACTCAGTCTCCCTACCTAACAAAGACAGTCAATCTCTACTTGAAAGTGAACTAAGTTGATTGTGTTTTACTAACATTTTATTTTTTTATTTGAGAATAGTGTTGGACAAGGAATTGCCCAATACAGAGGATTTTATAACAGAGATTGAAAAGTGGACGGTACTATGATCATCAAATAAGGCATGAAACAGCCCCCCGATTAGGTCTTTCAAAAAGCAACTTAGCAAGTAACTTTTGATACGTTTATTATTTATACGTGTGAGTAACATCGTTAAAAGGAGATCTTTTTCCATGTCCACTTTCACTTGAAGATTGATTTTTCAAATTCTAGCAAAAGCTTGTGTAGGGAAGATTTAGAGCACTCTTTAGCAACGCCACTGACAGCCGTTAGCAGAACCACCAACGGCCGCTAGCAGGACCACCGACGTCCGTTATCAGCACCACCAACAGACATTAGCAGCATCCCATTAGTAGTGGCGCCGACGGCCATTAGAAGCACTATCGACGGCAGATAGTACCACCGCGTTAACAGCCCCATTGAAATGAATCTTGCCGAATGTATTCTTAATGCTAAGGGTGCTACAAGGTATCTAACTGAAAAGCGTAGTAGACTTTTAGAAATCTCAAATTATTTATGAAGGAAATTTTCAAGTAAATGCTTCAGTGTTTTTATTTAATTTAAATTCAAAATATATATTTTTTTCATAAATCAGAAACCTGCTTCTAATATTCGTTAAAACTACGTTTAAAAATGTTATTTAAAAATATAGCTAATAAAATCTGAAATAGTGCGGAAATAATAAACAACTACAACGCATATCAGTAGCACTGTACTTTAATAGAGCCTACTAATTTATTAATGCAAATAAAGAAATAGTGGCATCTTAAACTGGCATCCTATAGCTCTGTATTAGTTTAATATAGTTTAAAGGCAATTGATCTGATAATAACGGCAGAACCAGGTTCCACGCGTATTTAGGGTTTCTTTTACACCTAGAACTATAATTACCACCATGTGTGATCGTTCCACGGTTTCAAATATAGAAACTGTGGTACCATAAACTAGCGCCCAACAGCTCTGTATTCGGTTAATATAGTTTAAAGGCAATAAATCTGAAAATAACGCCAGAACCATTTTCCACGACTATGCGGGGTCTCTTTTTACACCTATAACTATAATTCCCACCATGTGTGATCATTCCGCAGATTCAAATATAAAAACTGTAGCGTCTTAAACATGGCGGTACTGTAGAGGAGTAATATATAACTTTAAATACATAGAATTTGATAATAACGGCATATTCAGGTCACACAAGGTTCCACACATATGTATGGTTTCTTTTTACACCCAATTAATATTAACGACCAAATAAAACTTATTATTTACGATAGTTAGTGTTTCTTTTAATATTATAAATAATGGATTAACAATTATTTGCGATACAATTAAAATGATTCATTTCTGTTACTGCCATCTTTTGTCATAACTTATAACGTGATTAATCTATTTATGTTTGGAGTGCTCTCCAATAGTTATATCTGGTTTAAAAGTTGGATGTTGTCACCCTGCGCATTTCTTCTTTTCCACTAGAATTAACGGTTATGTTGCTGTAAAATTCTTCTGTCAAGGCCCGTTGACACTGTATTAGTTGACTAAAGCCCGTATCACACGACACTTGCTTATACTAGAAATCAAGTGTGCTAGCTAGCACCTAAATATTTGTATACTAGCTAGTACAATGGAAATGGGATTAGAGTATTCACACGCTGCTAGTTTGGTACTAGGTTCTAGTGCAAATATTTATCGAACGTCAGAGATTAATTTTGAGTGCAGCAGCTGCATTAATTACTAATAAAGATGTTGAAAATTACGAGAGGGAGCGCAGGAAAAAGTATATAGACACGAGAATGGTTGGAAAAGACGAAATAATGGTCGCAGGATGCTAAATATGATACATTCGGAGGTTAGGTAATATACATTCGGGGTGACACAAACGTTTAGTATCTCACTAAATTTGTATTCATTTACTTACATTGTGGTCAGAGGCCCCTAAGCCCATGGGTGTCCAAGTACAGTATCCTTGATAAACAAATGTTCTTTTTTAGTCCTACGCACACTTTATATTCTAAAAAAACAAAAAAACGCCCAAGGTTGGCATGCTATCAAGTTTATTTAGATTAAAATTGGGTCTGGAACATAGTTTGTCGTTTTTAGATGACATGTTTTAAATTAAATTTATATATATTAAATATATTGTCATACTGTGGCAATTTGGTATTATATAAACAAGGTTGTTTAGAATAATTTTCTGCCAACAACAAAATCACATCCAATGACCATGTTGGCGTCATTTATACCATTTCTCTACAAAACAGTCTCAGCGCACATGATTGGTTGAATTACACAGACTAGTGTCGAAACTAGTACGAAAATAGCACGTGTTCTATCCTCACAACTAGTATGGTAGCCAGTACCAAGTGGCAGAACCAGTATACTTTTTCTGATTCACACGACGCTAGATGATGACGTGCTAGCTAGTGCTAGCTAGCACACTGGATTTCAAGTACGAGCTAGTGTTGTGTGATACGGACTTGATGCAAGTATACTAATTTGGCTGCGCGCGCACAGCTTGCACCGTGTAAACAGACAAGCAAGCTACTAACAAGCAAGTCCACTTGCAACTGAAAGAGTTGTCATCTTTCAATCTTACTAATGCAAGTATACAATTCAAAATGGCGGCAACTAAAGAATTGGTTTGCGGGGGACACTTATTTGTGGAATGTTATGAAAAGAAGGAGTTTTTGTGTAATTTTAAGCACCAAATTCATAAAGATAAGAATGCGAGTGATATTGCACTAGAGGATATTGTAAAGTTATATCAGGTGTACATATTCTCTAGAAGTTTGCAAAATAAAATGTTAGGCCTACGTAA
The DNA here is from genome assembly GCA_039000515.1 of Timema cristinae. NCBI lineage: Eukaryota > Metazoa > Arthropoda > Insecta > Phasmatodea > Timematidae > Timema > Timema cristinae. Next base: position 27,347,160 of record JBCFYV010000100.1, on the reverse strand, counting down.
ATATTGTAAATGTGCCTTGTGAGAGATATAATTTAATATTGGTAATCAAATGTTAGCAATCATTTGTTCAAACCATTATTTCCTACCAATCAATATGGCATGTGTAAATGTTTTTATATACAATCACAAAATATAATACAACATTGTAGTACCGTGATTAGTTCCGGCAACATAATATTCGCATTATCGTCAAGTAAGGCATGAATGGCCGGTGGTTTTCACGCGAAATCTTCGGCACGTTGTCCAATCTTTGTATTTGACACTTTAACCAATCTTTATAAGTTTTAATTAATAATGTTCAGCCCATACACTACAAACACTTAGTAATAATGCTTTGGAAATTTGAGTAAATACATAATATACATATTATTATCGCATAGCAAACCTGATCGTTTATATTTAAACCAATCTACTAATTTGTGAATTATTATTTTTAAGGAATATTTTAGGCCTAGCAAGCTAGAATTTAACAAAATAATTTGTTACTAGTATACCAAAATTTAAAACAGGATTTAAAAACCTGCGTAAAGCTTATTTAAAAAATGCCCACCCGAGGGTTGTATTGAGATTTATTGACCTTATTTTAGTTTTATTTTATTTATTATGTATGCTAAGTGAGTTAACAAATCTAGAAAAATAATATAATAATTATTTGGGATCAACTGAAATATGTTTTAAACTATTAAGGAATTAAGAAATATGAGATATACTAATCACTAACTTTTTATGTTGTTTATATAAAACAATTTTTTAAACAGGTCAAATAATTATGATACATAGCGTTTACTAAAAGTTGTAATTTATTTTGCCACCCATTCTTATTCTATATTCATCCTTTCTCGATACTAGCACATAAGCGTAATTAATATAGGCATATACGTACTAATAACACGACCGAGAAATGAGACGCAGTGATAAAAAAAAAATCGCCCCAATAGAGAGATCAGTTAGCACAACTTCATTTTCAGCCATGTTTTTAGAAGCGATACTAATACAAGTGGAAAATGCGTGTCAACACAACTAACATGTTAGTAAGCTAACTAGTAAACTTGCATTATTCTACTAACACGTGTCAACGGGCCTTCAGCTAACGTAAGCATGGATCAAAAACGGGTAAGTAGATGTTAATATATTAAATTAACTATCGCCAACAATATTTTTTAAATAAAAATACCTGCAAAGAAATAACACCATGGTCACTGGTATAAAGTAGAAAAAGCGTTTTAGTTGTGCTATCATTGTAGTTCGTATTTAATGTTTGGTCCTTAATATACTATCTCTTTGGAATTATCTGTGATAAATTTACAAGTGCATTTGGACAAAGAGGTTTTTTTTATAGATTCTTTGCATTTATTCAAAATGGCTGATACGGAATGTAGAAACTAAAACGAAATTTAATTTATTGTTATTATTATTAGAGAAATGCAGATAAAAAGACATGCATATGCAAAGTTTGCAAAAAAAATAATAATGGGCCGAAGTCCACGTGGGCCATTACGGGTACTCGGGCATGCGAAAAAAAACCAGTACAAGCCCTTCCATGCCAGCCTGCCTTGGGTAACTTGAGGAACACCCCCCCCCCCCCCCCCCCCTCATTAGGACCAGATGGTCGCCCAATCACGAGGAAGTCAGCAGGAGCTCAACCTCCGAACAATCGTCTCTACAAACCTTCTTTCCTTCTGCCCCAGAACTCTCTTATTCTTCAGACTTGGCTGCCGCCCCCACCCCCTGAACACCATTCTTTAGCAGACTGTACGGAGTTCCCCAGCGGCGACCTAGAGGAGGTTCCCTGAGCAGCTATCCCCACTACACGGGTACGAACTACCAACCGCTTAGTACATGTCGAGGATCCTCGCTCCTCACACACAGATGATATTATCGGGGTCTTAGCTATGTCGGACTCCATCGTCCGCGTACATTGGCCAGGAACCACCCCGTGGAGGAGCCCCGACCGGATTTTTAGAGATATGTCAGTTACGAAAGGTGGAAAAGACAGTTTGTGCTCGTTTATATGAAACGTGCGTGGGTCCAGATAGCGTACGTCGGGCTGAGTTTACGACTGAAAACCTTGACCCCCGTGTGGAAGAGTAGAGAGCAGGCATACAGATATAGAGAGGAAGAAAATATTTAGGAGTTTATAGAGAAGGGATGGTGAATAAAGAGAAGTAGAAGAAGGGCCCGCCAGCTTTTCGGGCCGGTCTAGTTGGTCCAGCTGGTCCCCCTATCTACCACAATAATGCATACAAATTTGAAAATAAAAAACATTTTAACAATGTCTTCGAGATTGTTTTGTTTCCATGACTAATTTGCTAAAAGCTATTATAAAATTGATTTCTATGAGGTAAGTGAGTCCTAAGATATTATTTTTGTAAAATAATTAATTTATTTCATAATTGTTGCTACTTGTGGAATACACTGACCCACTAATCGTAGGGTGGTTCAGGACTGTTTTTATGACAGTAGCTCTTAACGTCAATCCTAGTTTGAAGGCCGCTTTTTCTATGACTGAAATGTGTAATTTGGACAGATTATAATTTAAGTTGGGCTATGAAATTTTTAGGGAGCCCTTCTTACCCCCTATCAGACCCTTTCCGTATTCCAGAGCATCTGATTTTTAAATTACAAGCTTTCCAACTTTTATGTTATGTGGTGAATTTAAATTTTCTCCCGTGCCAAGTAGAATCTTTAATTATTTTAAGAATATGTAAAACTACTACCCCATCCTCCCTCTTTTTTCAGTTACCACATTGCAAATTTAAAATTGTATGACTTATTTGTCTATATTATTGTTTACGTGCCTACCAAGTTTCAATTTTGAGCATAGCGAAAATGGTCTTGTATATTAGTTTTATACATTCTAAGATCTTTCATTTCCAGGCTTATATTTAGAAATTACTAATATTCATTGTTCAGACATCATTTGGCTACCCGTTAAGGTATATTTACCTACATTCATGGGTCAAATATTCAAGCCCTATCCCCTTCACCTCTAACAAATGTGTTTTTTATATTAACTTTGAAAAGGGAAACCACCATCCCCATTGCCTTTTTTTTATTTTAAATTTTAATAATCTCCATACCTTTATACTGTGTTAGGTAGTCCCTATATCCACCTGACAAAGGTCAATCGTCTCCCGGGAGAAGTAGATTCATTCAATTATCTTTAGGAAACTAAACCATCCCAACCCTCCACACCCAATCACAAACAATTTCTCTAACTACCACTTATACATTTCAAATTTTAAGGCTTATTTGGAGTTGTACCTCTACTACACCAAAAAGTTTTTATATAACTACCACTATCCCCCCATTCCCCTCATTTCCTGGAGTTATAATTTTTAAACTTTTATAGTTATTTGGGCTACCACACTGAGATGTAGTTTTATTTAGTTTGTTCTTATTTTGTTTTCCCAACACACTTTGAGAAATTTAAGATTTTAAGGTTCATTTGACTATCTGGAGTTTTCTCTGTATCTGTTGTAATAAAATAAATTTTCGTTTCACAATGATTTTAATAAAAAATTCCCACCCTTATCATATTTCAAATTAATGAATAATTTCAGAACATAAATACTAAATGCATCAACATGTGCTAAGAAATATCCTCACATACTTGGATGATCATTAATCTGTTATATTTTGCTTACGACGAATCTATGACGTCAGCTTGTATTTTCCTTTGTCTAAAACCTTCCCATACCCTTTTTGCAAAAACTTGTGAAATATGACCACGTCTACCTCGCTTCTAGAACGAATAGAAGCAAGCTCATCATTCCTATAGACTTTGTTTCAAGAGTAAGATGCCATCAAATTGGAAAGTTGTTTAAAATGTGTTAACGTTTAATTTATAAAATATACATAATACCATTTTTGTTTCCGAAATGGTAAGGTGGGGGGGCAGTGGTTTTGGGTTCGAACATATAGAGTGCGGCAAGTTTGATTATAAAAGCGATACTCTTCATAATAGGTGAGTTTATACACAACAATTCAAGAAACGAGAAAGACATTAAGACACGTTAACTATTCACGTAGACCTGCCCCTGTTCACTTGCGTCTAATATGTTTAATAAGTCCTACACCTTGGCTCCCATAGCAACTATTTATACTTATAGTATGTTCATGAATTTGTTCGTCGACTTTTCAAACGAGACGATAATTTTAAATAAATTGCAGATTGTCCTGGTATATGTGAGTGGTTTTTATAACTATTTCATTTCATTTTAGTTCGTGTTTAGAGGTTACCTTATTGTTGACCAAGTTCAAACGTTGTCTAATTGTTTTTAATTTTGGATATATATTTATTTAAAAAATTATATACATGTTTAATTTTTTTTTTTATTCAATCAATGATTATAGATGCGATTCATAACTAAATACTATCTACCTATAAAAAATTGGTTCCACACACCACAAATCAAGGCTTTGTAAAAGGGGATCGGAATAGTCTATAATAAAATATGTCTTCAATTATTAGCCTATTTTTAAAATTATTTTCTGGAAGCGCGCCTCTATTTTCGAAGCACCTGCGTTACACTAATTAGAAAACACTTGTAGTAATCTCTAGCCCACATCACTAGACACAAACGAACGAGCCGCGCATCCCAACAAATTAAAATTCACACGCGCATGCGCGCGGATTTACTCAGAAGTCCACACAAATATATACTGACTATTTACAAGCTGCCTCACGGGATCTAGGGATGAGGGGAATGCCCTAAAATATTGTGCTGTTCCCTAAGGAATAGCTTAGTGAAATTGTAATTATTTAACATCACGTCTTACTAACCGCTTGGGTTATACGCTTAAGTACTATCTAAGCTATTGGGGTAGGAATTGGGAAGGTTGAATTTTGAGAAAGGGAATCCGAATTTGCGTGGAGGTAGAGTAGAAAACCATGTAAGAAATATAACATACTGGACAAACTACAAATATTATTTACAAAATAAAATAAATTGTATGCTTGAGTTGACGTGAAACAAAATATATGTACATGGAAGGAGTCGATTCGAATATTTCAACCTACAGAAGAGGAAGGAGAGGTACAATAATGTTTACACCTCAATTCTGTTCGGATCCCACGAATGTATCTTATATATAATTTGATAAGTCCGTTTCCGGTAATAGAAATTACGAGGAATTGACTAAACAAATTTTGACAAACGACCACTCATTTTAACGGTTAGAAGTCCAGGATGTCGGTAAAAATAGTAGTTTTCCATGAAAATCGTATTTTCACAGATAATTTTCAGTTTTCATTCTTTGTTTAGTAACCATGGAAAGCGTTATTTGCTGCATGGTTGTAAATCTCTAAATACATATATCCCTTTGGCTAACAAATAATAACTAAATCTTTATTTGTTGGTCCTAACACATCACAATATTCTCTTTGTATGCTGGTCATAGCACATCTAAATTGGGATGCCTACACTGGGGGAACGTTTATTTTTTATTGGATTGTTGCTACCGTTAATTTGCATTTATATCAATAATATTGAGCATAATTCGAGATTTAAATGTTAACTTGTCAAGTTCGTTAAAATGTTGTCTACTTTTGTTTCACTAATGATAAAATAATCTTTAAATATATTTAGTTATGTATTATAATCTCAAAAACGATAAAATAATCTTGAATAATGTTAAAATATAGCCAATTTAATTATCTACTTATGAGTTTTGGTGTTAACTTTTTTTTTAAATAATGGATTGTTATGTTCAGTTTATTCATATAGTGGGGTTTGATGTTCATTTTAGCAAATAGTAATACAATAAAAATACATAAGTTAAGCTAGATTTTCATTTTACCGCTTAATTTTGAGGATATGATCTTAAAAAGTAATGTTTTGTGTACCACATCTATAGTTTCACATTCTCTCTCTATTTGATAATTTATCACATGCTCTCACACACTCTCTCTAACACTATCTTCCCCCACACATATACACACACTCTCTCTCATATATTCTTTTCTCATTCTCTCTATTACACTTTGTCCCTCTCTCTGGCATTCTCTACCCTCATATACACGCTCTATGACACCATTTATCTCATATTATCTTGACTACACTCTCTCTTTAAACTCTCTTAATCACTTTCACTCTTTCTTTATTTCAACCTCACTGTGTCTATCTCTCTCTAACTCTCTATATCTCTCTTTAACTCTCTCTCTATTTCAAACTCAGTTTCTCTCAAATTCAATCTCTAAATTTCTCTCACTAACACTCTCTCTCTTAAACTATCTTTCTTAAACTCTCTCTAACACTCTCTCTCTTAAACTATCTTTCTTAAACTCTCTCTAACACTCTCTCACTCTAATTTTCATTTTCTAAACTAATATCTCCCTCTCTAATTTTTTCTTTCGAACTTTTTCACACATGACCTCTAATGTCCTCTCTTTTTCACACAAAATCTCTCCCAAAATGTTTCACTCTCTTTTTATAACTCACACTTTCTCACACACTTTATCATCTATTATCCCTCACATGCTCTCTTTTCACTCCCACAATCTTTCTCACTATCTCACACACTTTCTCTTTAAAACTCTATCACATACACACACTCTCTCCTCACATACACACACAAAATTTCTTTTTTTCCCTCTTCTCCTAGTATATTCTCTTTCTAACACATACAAATACTCTCACTATCACTCATTCACACTCAATCTATCTCAATTGCACATTCTCAGTCTCTTACACTCACTTTCTCACACTCACACTCTCATTTTTATACTCACCCACACACTTACACATGCATATGTGACATTCCACGCGGGAGCTGTTGAATAGGATTAGCTGATAATAAATAAGATTGGAATGCCTGCTTACAAGAAGTTCCCGAGTTATTACTTTTTATTTAGCACCGCGTCTTACTACCCGTTCGGGTTATACTTTTATGTATTAATTACACTAACGGATCAGGAATTGGTAAGGTTGAATTTATATTAAGAAAACCCGGATTTGCGTGATGGGAGGGTGGAAAACTATTTACGATAAACCAACCCAGTTCACCCGAGCAAGATCGAACCTTGATATCCCCGTCCGCAACAGTATAGCTCTAGCACGAAGCTAGTGCATTAGCCAACTAAGCCACCGAGGTGGGTATGTTTGAATTAAAAATGCCGCGAAACCTTAGATAATTGTTTGCATATATATGCTGTTTCTGCAACTATCATCACCTCTGGCCCTGAGGAATTCATTTAAACATGACTTCACTGGAGATTTAATCGATGTGCATGAGCATTAAGCAGCAGAAAATGTTGATCTCCATATGACAGAGGAAATTCTAAAGGCGAATAGTCTCTCCTGCGTTAAGCTTGGCTTACCTGATCCACGCATTGATATCTTACGCCCAACTAGTGACTTTCATTCAGATGACCGAAAACAAATGGGAGAAAGCTCACTTTCAATGATGAATCCCAAACAAAGAACCGTTCTTGATGAAATACTTATTGCAGTGGTTGTAGGAACAGCCCCAAACTTTTTTTTAAGCCCCAAGAGAATGTGACAAAACATTCATATACAACACCCTCATTGATATTATAAAAGGGGGTAATAAAATAGTTTTGGCATTGGCATTAGCTGGAATTGCAGCATTACTTCTGTAATGTGGAAAACAGTTCATAAGACCTTCTGTCTCCCAGTTCCACTAACAGATATGTATGTGTCATCAATTAAAGCTACTTCTTCTCAAGCACCTACCCTGAAAGAATAGTCATTAATACTCATCGATAAAGCATCAATGCTACCAGCACTGGTCGTCAATATCATTGATCGTCTTCTAAGGAACCTAATGTAGAACAACTCACCAATAGGTAACAAACTAATGGTTTTTAGAGTTGTTTTTCGACTGACCCTTTCAGTTCCTCACGGTGGCAGAGTTCAAAACACCGACTATTGCATTCAGAACTCTAAAATCTGGAAATCTATTAAAAATAATTTGATTGACCAAAAACATGTGTGCAAACCCACCTCAACTGGAATTTGCCAAATGGTTGCTTGAACTTGGATCAAACAGAATTCCCCATATCATTGCAGACAATATGATCCTTATACCAAATCATTTCATCAGACAAGATACATTAATAACTTATGTTTTTGAAAATACCACACACTGTAATTTCCAGGCTTGATATGTCTAAAGCAATTGTATATTTTTTAAATGAAGATTGTGATAAAATAAACACAGAGGTCTTGAAGCTCATGGATGGGCCGGATTCAGAATGAATTAGCGTTGATTTCATAGAAACGGAACGTGAATCACCAGACGGTATACCTGCACATTCTTACCATAAAATATGCCATCTTATTTTCTACAGGTGAAAAATTGTGCCATTGTCATGTTGATTTTAAATTATCCCCAGGAATGAACTCATTTCCACAGATAGCAATATTCCATTCATCTTGAAACGAAAGCAGTTCCCCGTTCGATTAGCCTTCGCAATGACTATCAATAAGTCCCAAGGTCAGACATTCAAAAAAGTCGGCATCTTTCTATCTCTACGCGTGTTCATCCATGGTCAGCTATATGTTTAATTCAGCCATGTTTCTAAAGTACAAGATGTAAACATCCAAATTGAATCTACTATGGGTCAGGGGCAAATACTTAGACACGAGGAATTCTTTACAAGAAATATTGTTTACAACAAAGTTTTAATATAATGTGCAATAATCAATTTATCTAGTCTGTTTAGGCCTGGTCTTATGTCTACCGGATAAATACTGCTTTCTGGAGGTTAAAGTTAGCGACCAGAAAAAGTTATCAACCACTTTTATATTTTACCTATATTATGAGCTAAATTTATCTACCAGATAACTATCTGTAGGATAGATATGTAGAAAACGCAAGATTGGTACTATTTTTACTGGTGCGCGCATGCGTATGAACCCTGCTGCTACCGCTACAACCTGGCCAGTTGCCTCAATGCTCAACATTCATTTGTTAAATAATGGTGGCTAAACTAGTGCGATGAAACAGATGGCATCATGTGGGCGCAGAAGCTAGGTTGTCTTGCTAGTTCTAATTTAGGTGTCTGCCAAAATGTCGATAGTTGTTATAATGTTTACAAAACTCCATTTATTGTACTCACATTTAAATAATTTATTCTCATATAACTATAAATCTACAAATAGCATTGAAGTTTTTATAAAACTGTAAAACAAATGTTCTAACTTTATATATAATTATAGCTTGGGTCTGTGCCTACTGGAACCGTGAACCAAATCTTTAACCTAAAAACAGATGATAGGTGAAACCTCATTAAAAACAACGCGTCACTATGGCAGCGCCAATTTTAACTTTCAGATAAAAGCTATCAGGTACTTAAGCCTCCCAATAAAAATGTGATGAATAAATATATTTTATCTGGCAGATACATTTTTTCTGGTAGTCATAAGACGCAATTTTAACTTATCGACCAGATATAAATATTTATCGGTCAGATTAAAATTTATCCAGGAGTCATAAGACCGACCCTTATTAGTAAAATGTGTTTGTTATCTACTTTAATATTTATAATAAATTAATGTTTCAATGTATAGTATTTATAAAAAAAATGTGCTGTTTATTCTAGTCAGTACAGTCATTCTTTGTTTACACCACCTTGGGAATATTTTAAATAAGCTAGCAAAAGTTTAATATCAATTGCAGAATTTTCTGCATAATCTACTAGTAATTTATTTAAATTCGCTATTAACACGATTCCCGACATGACTGAGGGTTTGCCCAATCTGAGGGTTCATGTTTCAATACCCGGTAAGGCCACTAGTTTGCCCGAGATTATTGTTAGGTTTAGTGTTAGTTGCCTACTGATATAGAGGTTCCGGGTTCGATTCCTGGTAATACTGAGGAACTGTATCTATGGTCTGGTTGGTTTGGCCTAAGATTTCCATTGGGTTCATACCTTCATAATCACTCTCATGACGTCATTTCTTTGTGTGTGTGGACAACCTCCAAGGTATACCCTGAGCAATGTTCTTTTACCAAAGAACTATGAACACATTTTTCACCCATTACATTGTATTGTATGGGATTGGTCAAATGGATATGGAGTGTTAAGGTCTAATAATTTAGCCAGGCCAAGAGGAGACAACATTTGGAATAAATAAATATACTCTTCTGTTTTATTAGATAACTAAGATATAATTTTAAACAATTGAATAGTTGGTAAACAAATCATATGTTATGTGTTTAAAGATAATAATAATAATAATAATAATAATAATAATAATAATAATAATAATAATAATAATAATAATAATAATAATAGTATTCCTTTCAATAACATAACCCTGCTAGCAATATACCTATAGTAGCCCCATGGCTTCTTTGGGGCTGACTGACATCTCACAGCTGACAGCTGACTACTTTGAAAAGTTACCAGACCAAACTATGTATCCCTACGCCGAACCAAATGGTCTGGAAAAACATGTGTTTAACAGCTGACATATGACACTCAACATTTAGGTAAATACCTAAATGTTGAGTGTCAGAAGTCAGCTGTGAGCTGTCAGTCAGCACCAAAGAAGCCACGGGGCTACTGTACAGTAATACATAAACATACAAATATATGAATAAACAATGGTTACCGTACATAAACAGGAACATACAACACAAAACAACTAAATCTGTCAATCAAAACAATATTAATTCATAATGTTCTTAAAAAAATAAACTTTGACTTCATTCATTCTTAGATATTATATTTTTTAGTCTTGTCTTGAACATGTCTAGTGTAGTGGAACTCTTCACCTCTTGGAGCAGAAGATTAAAATCATTTAATCCCCTATCAAATATAGATTTTTATGGAAATTTTATTTTTATGCTAAAGGTAGAAGTTGTTCTTTTGCCTAGTATCATGTCTCTGAATATCTGAATTTATTTTTATTTTATCCTTAAATAAAATGGCCTCCAGTAACTATAAATTTTGAAGATTAACACACATCGCATTAAATTTAGTCGTGGTTATTACCTTTACTTGACCTTACTGATTAAGCATAGCATCCATGCTTGTAGATTTATTACATTTTAACTCTTAAGATTATAAATATCCATGCTGAGAGGGGCTTTGCTCTGGCTACAAACTTCAATTCTTCAATTAGGAAACAAGAAGAACCAAAACAGTTTCTTCTTTAAGTTGTAGAAATGCACCGTAAACGTTTACTAAAACCTAAAAGGTATATTCTTTTAATGAGAAATTACAAATAAATGACATTTTAAAGCATATCAAACTATAACCAAGTTTTCCTACGAACGTAAAAAGTGTTTGGATTAAAAAAATACAAATTAATAAATACAATGCTATTATCTTATAAGAGATTCAAATTTTCTCCTTTTTTTTTACTAAACTTAATAAAAATGTTTTTATATACAAAAATTTAACAGAAACTGAGATAGCACAAAATATTGATTTTTTTCATAAAAAAAATTTTGTCGTTTAGTTCACTAAAAGAAATACAAAAAGTGTGTGGACTTTAATATTTTTGACTTTTATTTTTGAAGAATCTACGACACTCCCCTCACAAACCTCTTTTGGGGAGAACGCGTGTTATTGACAAATATGATTTTAATTCAATATTCAACGCTCTGCTTATAAATATCCTATGGGAAGGACGCGAGTCTATAATTATGTTATTGACAAATATTAGTTTAATTCAATGATCAGGTGCTAGTTATATAGATAGATAGTTAGATATATGTAGCACCATACCGTGACATGATGTATGTTTGTTCCAGTATGGGCTGGAAAACGAAGTGTATTGTGGGCGCTGGCGTTGCCGGATTGGCGGCGGGGGCATACGCGATTTATATGTGTATGCGATATCTCATCGACGCAGACCAAGACGACGACGAAGACGATGAATACGATGAATACGACGACAACTACTAAGACGACAACGACGACAACGAAGACGACGACGATGACAAAGACGACGACGACAAAGACGACGATGACAAAGACGATGACGAAGATGACGACGTAGACGATGACGTAGACGACGACGAAGTCGACGATGAAGACTATGATGAAGACGGTGACGAAGACGTTGAAAGATATTTCTGTAGGTCAGGGCCAATCCCGGTAAGTAGAAACCTGCTTTTGGTTGGCTATCCAAATTTAGAATTAAAGATAAAATCGTATAGTTTCAATTTTACAAATTAGGAGTATTTGATATATTGGTCAAATTGTTTTTATCATCCATTCAGAAAGCTATAGTTTTTTGTGGGTGTTTAAAATCTGTTAGAAATAGAGGTAAAATCGCCCTCGAGCATCTTTTCATTTAACAGCAATGTGTGTACAGAACAGTAAAATACCTAACTTAAAAAAATGTCACTTGAGTTCATCATTGAATATTTTGATTATAGTTTTTTACCTGCTTAATTTTATTCTTTTTTATAAATTTAATGAATTATATTTTGTTAATATAGAGCTTGTCCGATTAAAAGCTTTACGACTACAAGTTAGATAAATGCAATTGTTTAGTAAGCTTTACACAAAGTTGACATTAACTTTTCAACCAAACGATAGGTTCTGCAATCCGTGAGACCAGGATTTTATTTGGTGAGATGGTGTTCCCTTCTCAACATCAATCTTAGTTAGCGGGTTCTCCATAGTCAATGTTAACATAACTGGGTAACAATGCAGTCGGTGTTCTCGTAATTTTATATGTTTCTATTCTTTCCCCTTGTTTATATCTACCTTATAGCATTGCAGTAAGTACACCCGGGATTCACATGTCTCTATTCTTTCCTCTTGTTTATATCTACCTTATAGCATTGCAGTCAGTGACCCCGGGATTCACATGTCTCTCTTCTTTCCCCTTGACTATATCTACCTTATAGCATTGCAGTCAGTGCACCGGATTCACATGTCTCTCGTCTTTCCCCTTGTTTATATCTACCTTATAGCATTGCTGTCAGTACACCCGGGATTCACATGTCTCTATTCTTTCCTTTTGTTTATATCTACCTTATAGCATTGCAGTCAGTGCACCCGGGATTCACATGTCTCTCTTCTTTCCCCTTGTTTATATCTACCTTATAGCATTGCAGTCAGTGCACCCGGGATTCACATGTCTTTCTTCTTTCTCCTTGTTTATATCTACCTTATAGCATTGCAGTCAGTGCACCCGGGATTCACATGTCTCTCTTCTTTCCCCTTGACTATATCTACCTTATAGCATTGCAGTCAGTGCACCGGGATTCACATGTCTCTCTTCTTTCCCCTTGTTTATATCTACCTTATAGCATTGCTGTCAGTACACCCGGGATTCACATGTCTCTATTCTTTCCTTTTGTTTATATCTACCTTATAGCATTGCAGTCAGTGCACCCGGGATTCACATGTCTCTCTTCTTTCCTCTTGTCTATATCTACCTTATAGCATTGCAGTCAGTGCACCCGGGATTCACATGTCTCTCTTCTTTCCTCTTGTTTATATCTACCTTATAGCATTGCAGTCAGTGCACCCGGGATTCACATGTCACTCTTCTTTCCCCTTGTTTATATATACATTATAGCATTGCAGTCGGTACTCCCGGGATTCACATGTCTCTCTTCTTTCCTCTTGTTTATATCTACCTTATAGCATTGCAGTCAGTGCACCCGGGATTCACATGTCTCTCTTCTTTCCTCTTGTCTATATCTACCTTATAGCATTGCAGTCAGTGCACCCGGGATTCACATGTCTCTCTTCTTTCCTCTTGTCTATATCTACCTTATAGCATTGCAATCAGTGCACCCGGGATTCACATGTCTCTCTTCTTTCTCCTTGTTTATATCTACATTATAGCATTGATGTCAGTGCACCCGGGATTCACATGTCTCTCTTCTTTCCCCTTGTTTATATCTACCTAATAGCATTGCAATCAGTGCACCCGGGATTCACATGTCTCTCTTCTTTCCCCTTGTCTATATCTACATTATAGCATTACAGACAGTACACCCGGGATTCACATGTCTCTCTTCGTTCCCTTTGTTTATTTCTACCTTATAGCATTGAAGTCAGTGCATCCGGGATTCACATGTCTCTCTTCTTTCCCCTTGTTTATATCTACCTTATAGCATTGCAGTCAGTGCACGCGGGATTCACATGTCTCTCTTCTTTCTCCTTGTCTATATCTACATTATAGCATTACAGACAGTACACCCGGGATTCACATGTCTCTATTCTTTCCTTTTGTTTATATCTACCTTATAGCATTGCAGTCAGTGCACCCAGGATTCACATGTCTCTCTTCTTTCCTCTTGTCTATATCTACCTTATAGCATTGCAGTCAGTGCACCCGGGATTCACATGTTTCTATTCTTTCCCCTTGTTTATATCTACCTTATAGCATTGCAGTCAGTGCACCCGGGATTCACATGTCTCTCTTCTTTCCTCTTGTTTATATCTACCTTATAGCATTGCAGTCAGTGCACCCGGGATTCATATGTCTCTCTTCTTTCTCCTTATTTACGTCTATAGTTCAAATTGATTTCAAATGGATATATCTGACAGCTAAAATAAATAAGATCTACTTTTCGTATACATACGACGAATCATGTAATCGGCATCTCTCAATTTTTATTGATATTATTCATAGGGTACCTATAAAATTAATACTGATTATATATATAAAATATTATTAATACTGAACCGAAAAAGTTGGTATTATTTAAAAGGTGCTTTTCACGTCAATACATCAGAAGACCAACCTTTGTACACACTTTCTCCACATATATTAACAACGTAACTGGTTAAGTTTGCAGACCGTTCGCTTGTGATTTACACGAATAGTACGTACGCTTATTTGGTAGAGTAATTCACGCGATACCAAAAATGCTCAATCTTGTTTTTGTTCTTGAAAGTTTTTACGTTCTGTAAATAACCTACGGGAAGACCTTGTTTTCACTTTAACACGGCAGAATGTGTAACTCCCGTACGTATGGTGGTTCGCAGAACCTTATTTGAACAAAATATACTCGCAATCACCTAGGTCAGCTCTTTATATAGGTTTTTGGTGTCTAGGGGGTAGTGTGTTTTGCAAAGGCTTTCAGCTTCTTTTTGTGGTATCTAGGGGCAGTATGTTTTGGGGGCCCCAAAAATTGTTTTAACCTTAATCCATATTGAAGATACTCCAATCCTGGGAAACATAGTTCAGTTCTTTAAATGGTTTTTTAGTGTCCAGGTTCACCTTCCATACCCCTCGATGCTGTTTGGGGCTAAAACTCTGCTATAATACGGGGGAGAGGACTTAACCACTCAAGGGTTGCTTGTCTTAGCCCAATAGACTCAGTGTCTAGCGACAGTGTGTTATTTTGGTTTGGGGTTCTTAGTTCCAATCCTTTTTTATTCTATGGGCAGTGTGTTTTGGATGGATCTTACTCCAAAAAGTGTTTTGGCAAGCGGGTAGAGTCCACAAGTTGGACCAAATCAGGGAATGTATTTTTAGAGACTAAGCCTCACGGCAACCTTTCATTGCGGAACCTCACAGGAGGCTGACAGAAGCACAGTGCGGAACTTTAGGTTTTTTCACTTTCCAAACCAATTTCCCCTTTCTCCCAACCGAAAGTATGTCACAGTGGTTGAGTGATGCGTCCACCAAACAATGTGCTACTTTAGGTTAAACAGGTTAGAGGATTGGCTATAACAAAAACAAGTCATCGAATATTTCTGATACAGTAAACTTTTTTTTTAGCACCGCGTCTTACTACCCGTTCGGGTTATACGCTTTTAAGTACTAATTACGCTAATGGATTAAGAATTGGGATGGTTTCATTAGAGGAAGTGAACCCGTATTTGCGTGGAGGGAGAGTGGAAAACCATTTAGGAAAAACCACCACCAGTTCACCCGACCGAGATACAGTAAACTAATCGTGTCTTAGTAACTTTCGATTCATCAGGAACTGATAACAATTGTCAACAAGGCGTTATATAAATAGCTATCTATAGACAAACACAAACCGTGAACGATTTAGGTAGCAATCCAAAAGTGGATACCCTGAGGCGAAAGCTGCAATCACATTTTCTGTGTGTTTTTAAATGTTGCCAGCAACGATAAACATTTTACGTTTGAAAATAAGGATATGCTATAACAATAAAAAAAACAGACATGTTAAATACATTATATTTACTAAGGAAAAACATATTATTACTTGATTGGCGCATGTATCTGTTCTTACGTTTTCTACAACATCCCTTAGAAGCGTTGGTAAAATAGTTTTCAGTTCACAATCCAGCAAGTAATAGTTCAAGATAGTAGAACTAATTAGATTCAGGTTCCTGACGTACGTTTCCACCATAGGTTGTTTAAGATCAACGAAACCCTCGGCCTCTGTTAAGGTGTCAAGTACATCCACAACGAGTGTGTAGATAAAATCATGGAAATATCTGTAGGTAGGTATGAACCACACACCCCTTCGTTCTACGGTGACGTTGTGGAAGTCCCAAACATCACAATGACACGCCTAGGTCAGGGAAATATTGTCGACCCGTCTAAGTTCAGTGTCTTGTTTCTCGTTGATGATAACAATACGTCTCGGATAGATTTCATGATTATTCAGTTATGTACTTTAAGGAGTTTTGATGTTGTTGAATAGCTTCAAAATGACCGACTTTAAGCTAAATTATTCTTGCCACTTTCTGTGATAAACACCACTCAATTCCCAAAGATTTTCTCAAAGGGCGTAAAGTTATTCATAACAATCATGTTGACGATGACTCGTTTTGCATTGCCACCGTCAAACGTAAACAGAGTGTTGAATATACATTTTATGGCGAGCGTCTTAAGTCAGTTTTGCTTTGCACGTGTAAAAATTCAGATTATTCATAGCGCTCCAAAAATATAATGTCAAAGTAAATAAGATACAATCTAGAGGGACTTACCGACGTTACCTTTAAATTGTAAGTCTGAGCACATTATCATCTTTCTATATTTCTTGATTGTAAAGTTTAATAAATATAGTCACGTGGTCTAATGCGTAGTTCTCGAAATAAATATAAAAGTAAAAATAGCCATGGTCAAGTTGTTGATTTTGAAAAGTTAAGCCTTAATTTTATAAGATTAGTTTTCCGTTTGTACATATACAATATTTAATCTTTCGAGGTTTCTTGGTTTTGGAATTAGGTGCACTGGTGGTAGTGTGGTCTAAGACGTTTAGCTATTATTGATATTCCTTTTAATGGGGAATTCTACTGTTTGTATTGATTGATAATTAATGTAAGATAAAATCAAATAAAAGTTTACCTACTAACATGAGTACGAAACCAAATTATATTTGTTTTTTATTTTAACATTGGCATTTACTTTGTAATATAATATATTATCTTTGGGTATGAAGTTGTAATATTTATTTGGTTATTATGTTAAAACGAAACTCAATAAACACTATTCATTATCAAAACGTTCATAGAGTTTAAACATTTTAAAGTGGCTTAAGACGTTAGTCTTGCAATGAATGTCCAAATTATCAAATATGGTCCCGAGGTTTATATTCACAGACGTACACCAAATTCCAGTTCACTAGACTTCTAAGGTTTTGGAGCCTCGAGTCTAAACATACAAGTATACATCCTCTTTATATTATATAAGAGTATAGCTCCAAATCTTCATGACATCCTCAAATCAAAGACGATAAGGGTGATAGTTCCCACTGACCTATATCAATAGTATTGATTCAAATTAATGTTATTGTATTAAGGGTGTATTTCCAGAAAAATATATAATTTGATCACATAGTTTGCAAAAAAATTAACTGTAGAAAATAAAAAGCAACTAGGTGACATGGTGAGCAAAGGGGTTAGGTCCGATTATAAAAGGATTGTTACATCGCAGACTGTGACGGCGATAAGAAGCAAGGGTACGCCAGACCTGTTACAGCGTTGCCTGTGACAGAGAGATGAGAAGCAAGGGTACGCCGGACCTGTTACAGCGTTGCCTGTGACAGAGAGATGAGAAGCAAGGGTACGCCAGACCTGTTACAGCGTTGCCTGTGACAGAGAGATGAGAAGCAAGGGTACGCCGGACCTGTTACAGCGTTGCCTGTGACAGAGAGATGAGAAGCAAGGGTACGCCAGACCTGTTACAGCGTTGCCTGTGACAGAGATGAGAAGCAAGGTTACGCCAGACCTGTTACAGCGTTGCCTGTGACAGAAAGTAGAGAGACGA
This sequence comes from Timema cristinae, assembly GCA_039000515.1. Lineage (NCBI taxonomy): Eukaryota > Metazoa > Arthropoda > Insecta > Phasmatodea > Timematidae > Timema > Timema cristinae. Next base: position 27,329,017 of record JBCFYV010000100.1, on the reverse strand, counting down.
GGAGAAATTTCAATCGGTAATAAACACTTTTTATACGTAGTTGTTTTATGGTTCCATCTACCTTACAATATTGTAACGACGCGGTCTTGACCGAGAGAAAACAGTAGAAGCTCAGAGAAATAAAATGGGCTTACAGTAATATGCTAAACGTTTCAAACTGACCAATGACTAAAAGGAACACATCCTCTCATCTGTCAGGAACAGGCTGTGATTGTGACGTCAAAGGAGTAGGTTGTGATTTCACAACCCATCCCTAGTATTGACTAGTATTTTCATAGATTTTAATAATTTTCTGCTTTTACGAAGCATAATCATATTAAGCTTTCTATGTTAGTGAACTATCGAACTAGTTGTTGTGTGCTTGGATGCACAAATAGAACATCTGTTAGACATCGGCTGCCTAATAAAGTGGTCGCCGTCAGTCCGGTGGCTGGGGGTGACCCTAGATGCGAAATGCAGCTGGGACCCGCACCTGCGTTCGGCGGAAGGTAGGGCCAGGGGCGTCATGTTGAAGCTGGCTCCACTTTTGCGCCCAGTCAGTCCGTTGGAATACGGTCACAAGATCAAACTTTTCCTGCTCTGTGTGATGTCCACCCTTCTCTATTCCGCTCCCGTATTTTCCTATCTACGTAAATACAGATACAATCATTTCAGTGCTGTATACCACCGGTTCCTTCGTCTGATCCTCGGGGCTCCGCCCCGCGTCCCAAACCGCGTTCTCCTGACCATGTCAGGCCTCCCATCCTTGGATAGCCGTATCCGCGGGCTGGCGGAGAGGTTTTTCACTCGAGAGCAGGCCAGCTCCAACATGATCGTCCGGGGCATCGGCGATTACGACGCTCCTGGCCATCCCTACCGCCGAATCAGGGACGGCGTAGTGAATCCCTTCGTCGACGTCGGCAGGTGACCTTGGAGTCGAATCTGGGGAGTCGTGACACCCCTTTTTAGTCGTGTGAGACTGGGAGGGGTGGCCAGATAGCGGGGTATGCCGGCCATATAGGCCGAGCTCGTTAGCAGTGCGCTGGTTGCCCAGTGACTCAGTAAGGGCACCAGCTGTAATGACACCGACCAGGTGATATGTGTCGTGCGGAGGGGTCATTAAACCCCTACGCTAAATATGTGATATGTGCCCTATTTTGGGGATTTAGTGAACTTTGACTTTATTTTATTTTCGATATAAACATTATTTTGAAGAACCCCTAGGGGTTGGAGAAAATTATTATTGTTTCTATTATGTCCTGTCAATTCATGTATGTATATAGCGAGTAAGTATGTTATAAATAAAACACTAAAGAAAGAAAGAAAGAAAGAAAGATTTAAAACGATTTACCACGTGAAAAAGACTCATTTGTAATCACAAATTTTAGAAATTTAGTAATGAGATTGCTCATTCTAAATTTAGAATTTATAGTGATTATTTTAAATTAGACTGTTTTAGTCCTGGTGACAAACGATTGAATGCCAATTGCATTCTCTCTTTTTATTTGCCAGATACATATGTGTAGTGGATCTATTTTAGAAGTTCTATTTTGTTTTTAAGGGTATGGGGAGGTATAGGCTGAGGTTAGCGTGGTCAAGAGTTGTCCAGGAAGGTGGCTTTTAAAGTCTAATAGGATCTAGTGGCCTAATTGACCATTGTTAACTATAATTATGGGATTAAATCTAAATTAGACCTTTTTATATTTTTTGTTCCCCACACTGGTTATTAACGGGTTAAACTTATTGAGTAGGAAGGAGGAAAATACCTGAGGAAGTACCCCGCATTTACGTGGAGTGAAGTTGGGAAAACCGTAGTGATAAGTAATTATTTCGTTTATAAAAATGATGTAGGCCTACCTAATAAAAATAATCACAAAAGTGCATTTCATTCCAGTGGAATCGCAAGCCAGAGCCACCAGAGGAGTATTTTTTTTGTGGAACTGGAGCCGATTCCTGAAGGTAACTACAAACCTTTTTATTGCCACATCGCTGAGCGGGATCCTAATGTAACGTATAGCTGTAGTGACTATTCTGCGAGTGCAGTGAGTGTACCCACCTCGGTAACTGGAATGTGGAAAGAGGGGGTGGGGGCGACAGCTGCAAATAGTCAGGTAGCAGTTTAGTTTTCCTGTGAGTTCGTTTGGGACTGGTCGTGTTAAACTAGTGTTGTGGACATGGTGTCCAAGTATTAAACGTGTATATATTGATGTATGATAGTTGTATTAAGATGTGTACCCTTAAGTGTAAATATATATATCATTTGTAAATAGAAAACACGCTACAATTGGTGGCAGTGGCGGTTATTGCGAACTCAAATTAAAATGGCAGAAATGTGTGCAAAACCAACTGTATACACGGTTCTGGTGATTGGTGTGAGTGGCTGTTTCAGTTCCAACTGGCGGCAGAAATCAATGGTTGGAGTGATGAAAAAAAATGTTTGTTCATGGGTATGTTCCTCTCGGGGGTAGCTCTGAGTGTGTACAGAGACCTGCCAGATAGCGAGAGAAAGGTATGGGCAACATTAGTGGAGCAGATAGGGGACAAATTTAATCCACGTGAAAGAACAGAACTTGATAAATTACAGTTCCAAAACCGAACTAGGCAGGTAGGCGAGTCGCTACTGGAGCTTGCTACGAGCTTAAGAGCCCTCGCGACTCGCGCATACCCAAATGTAAATAGCGAAGCTAGGGACGAATTATCGCGGGACCGGTTCTTGACAGCTCTCGGGAGTGATATAAGACTTCGTGTGCGGCAAGAGCGGCCTAAGACACTGGACGCTGCCGTGAGTTTGGCTCTTGAGCTGGAAGCTATAGGTCAAGTGGAGGCAGCCGATCCGGTGTGTCGAGTATCCGCAGATGATGAGTTAGTGCAGCCGATAAAGACGAGTGACGCTTGTGTTGTAACTCAAGAGCATCACAAAATTGAACAAATGATGAACATGGTGATGCAGACAATGGATGCCGTCCACGATGTTTGTGAATCATTGAAAAATGTTGCAGGTACCATTCAGACAATGAAGCAATGTCAACGCGGACGAGAAATAAAGTGCTACCAATGCGGTGAACTGGGACATGTTCGGGCAAAGTGTGTTAAGAATAAGAAACAAAAAAACTAGTGCACGCCGGTGTGCCCGAAACCACACCGGCAGTAAATTCTGATTCAAAACAGTACCGCGTTGTAGTAGGAAGTGTGGACCCATTCTCAGCCGTGTTCGTGGAGGGAAAATTGTGGGACGAGCCTATAGATTTACTGATAGACACTGGAGCAGCTGTTTCCCTCATAGATGAGAAAGTTTGGCGACGAGCGTCAAATGGCAAACTTCAGCCAACGAACAGGTCAGTTATAAATGCAAGTGGTGATAATATGACTGTGCTTGGTACAGTGAGTGTACCCGTTAGAATAGGAAGCTACTTTGTAATACAGGAAATGATTGTTGCAAAGGGACTGACACAGATGTGCCTTATAGGCACTGACTTCTTACGCAGAAACAAATGCGATGTTTTGCTTTCGAAAGGAATAATGCGGGTGGGTAAAGGGGAAGTACCCCTAAATAAGACACAAGGGGAACCACAGCCCGGAGTGTGCCGGGTGTCTTTGAAAGAGACAATCGTGATACCGAGTGGACATGAGGTGGTGCTTCAAGCAGCAGTCAGTGCGGACATGGGGATGGGGGTACTAGAAACAAATAGTCACCTTTCTGAGAAGCATGGAATTTTCGCGGCCCGCGTTGTAGTATCTTCCAAGGACAAGGTTATTCCAGTGAGATTGCTAAATCCACACCCACATCCAGTGACTTTATATAATGGGACAAATATCGGATCACTGATGCCATGCGTCATCGCAGGGACGGTAGGGACTGGAGATAAAACTACCCGGGGCGAGAAGGCATCTAGCTTATTTGATTTAGATTCAGCCAAGATTTCACCTACCCAACGTTCTATAGCAGAAGCCATGTTGAACAATTTTCCAGATGTGTGTTCTTGGGGGCCAAACGACCTTGGTCGTACTAATCTAGTCTATCACGAAATTGATACGGGTGGAAGTACACCCATCCGCCAACCACCGAGAAGAGTACCATTCCACCGTAGGGAGGAAATGAGAAGTGTTGTGAAAGAGATGAGCGAAAATGACGTCATTCAACCCTCAACCTCCCCATGGAGCTCACCCGTTGTTATGGTGAAGAAGAAAGATGGCGGAACTAGGTTTTGTATAGATTATCGGCGGCTGAACGATGTTACAAAGAAAGACGCGTATCCCCTCCCTCGTATAGACGATCTACTGGACTCTCTAGGAGGTGTGAAGCTATTTTTCACAATCGATATGGTGAGTGGCTACTGGCAGCTGGAGGTTGCTCCTCAGGATCGTGAGAAGACCGCATTCACAACAGGAGATGGGCTGTGGGAGTTTAAGGTGCTTCCCTTTGGAGTTTGCAATGGCCCAAGCACTTACCAAAGATTGATGGATCTAGTTCTATCGGGCCTCCAATGGGATACGGCATTGGTGTACCTGGATGATGTAATCGTGATTGGGAGAACCTTTGAAGAGCACATCAGTAGACTACGTGAGGTGTTCAAGAGGTTACGGGAAGCTGGCCTAAAAGTGAAACCATCGAAATGTAATCTATTTCGAACAACTGTGAAGTTTCTGGGACACGTTATTTCAAAGGAAGGTGTGGCCACTGATCCGGAAAAAGTTCGTGCAGTGGTGGACTACCCCATACCTAGTGATATCACTGAACTCAGGGCATTTCTGGGGCTATCTTCATATTACAGACGTTATGTAAAGGGATTTTCAAACATCGCGGCACCCTGTACCAGCTCACACAAAAAGGAGAAAGGTTTAGGTGGAGTGAACAGTGTGATTGTGCTTTTAAACAGCTGAAACAACGTCTCACATCTGCTCCAATTCTTGCCTATCCAAGGATGGACACTGAGTTTATCTTGGATACCGATGCGAGTGGGACAGGCATTGGAGCTGTTTTAAGTCAAGTACAGGAGGGAGAAGAACGCGTAGTATCCTACCTTAGTCGAGCGCTAACAAAGGCTGAGCGTCGCTATTGTGTAACTAGAAGAGAGATGTTGGCGTTGGTGTATGCAACTCGACACTTCCGGAGTTATTTATACGGCAAAAAGTTTAAAGTACGCACAGACCACAACTCTCTTCGCTGGATGCAGCAGTTTAAAGAACCTGAAGGGCAGGTTGCCCGGTGGCTAGAGCAATTGGCCGAGTTTGAGTTCATGGTAGAGCATCGTCCTGGAAAAAGTCACGGAAATGCGGATGGACTATCACGTTTGCCATGTAAACAATGTGGGCAGGAGGAGCTTCCGGTATCCGCTATATCTCAAAATAACTCAAGCTGGGCACTTCATTGGTCAGATACGGATATCAGATTGCTCCAGGACGCTGATGAAGCCATCGGACACATTGCTAAACTAAAGCGGGAAGACAAGGAGAGGCCAACCGCCTGTGAAGCATCTAGTAGAGGAGAGAGCTACATGAGCTTGTGGGCACAGTGGAAACGACTGGAAGTACATCGGGGTCTTCTGTGCCGTCGCTGGCTGGAAGAAAATAAGCCGGACATACTTCAGATTGTAGTACCACGTCACCTATCTACTGATATTTTAAGATCGTTGCATGATGCAGTTACTGGTGGCCACTTAGGTGTTACAAAGACGTTAGAGAAAATCCGACATAGGTTCTATTGGCCAGGGATGACCAATGATGTAGAGCTGTGGTGTAGAGAATG